>CM033123.1:14620924-15334684 GCA_019321725.1 Paulownia fortunei
TGGCCCATTTCCTAGCCGTGAGAGATGTTCACTTCACTGTTTTATGTTGCCTTTATATGTATTGCTTGACTTGCACATTTTCGATGGATTGAGTGTGTGTAAGCTTGGCTCCTTATGTTGAAATTGAAGAATAAAATACAAGGTTGGGCATGTTGCCTCTGATTCAGTGTTGCCTGTAATTCTGTGTTGTGTTGCGTTTAAGTTTATACACTGTGGGTGTGGGTGCTTGCAGTAATGCACTCAAACTAATAATCAAACACGAGGGAGTTTGAGATTGTGTGAAGGCTGACTGGTTTTGAGAGGAAACCAGGCTGCATAGTGAGCAGGAAATTTATCAAAAAACTCAGGTGAATTCCTACCCGTGTGACTGCTAGCAACTCAAACTTTTGCTTCATATTTCACTGTCTACTGTTTGCTGTTTGGAAACTCTTCTTAGCTTCTTGAAGTCTGATCTTCAAGTCTGTGGTTCCTTCAAGTCTGCTTGAAATTAGCCCTTGCATATATAACCTGTCAAACATAAGAATTATACAAGAGTTTTAGTGTCTTCTAAACATAAGGCTTATCATCAGTAAAATCTAATTACATTAATCCTCACATACACAATATGACATTTATACTTCATCACCATTGCTAGAACAAATGGGGTAATTCTGTATCCTAAAACCTAAATCTTATCGTGTACGTGTAATTTCTTTGGTGGTGCTTTTTTATGGAGCTTTTAGTTTTCTCATTTAAACTCTCTTTCCTACTTTTTTTTTCTTTGCAGGGAGTAACTATTCTGATTCTCATTGTACATATACTCTTTCCAATAACATATGAAGGGTGCAGTATCTTCTGGAAGAGTTATCTTAATAGACTTAAGGTACACAGTTCATTAACTACATCTACACAATTTGCTGTTCTGTTTCTTTCTTAAGCAGAGAAGTCTTCAATAGCATAAAAATTATGAATAGGTTATCAATTTGCCTCATAGATTATCTTCCATTTGGTGTAATAATCTAATCAATTTCTTTTCCAAATATCTCATTCCTAAGCAGATCCATACATTCGCACCCTCTTAGGCAGATCTAAAATTGGTACTCAAGCAAAATAATTTTTAAGGGGCTATAAGTATTGAGTTTTTTCAGTATTGCCACTTATAGGATCCGGAAATTCAAACTAATATTTACTGATATTTTTTTTGTTTAGTCTATTTTCCCAAAACAATTCAAGAATGCAAAGTGCTGGATCACATTGATGGATATGGTGTTTGAATATGTAATATACTCAGAGAGATTCTTTTTCTTTTTTATTCCATAGTATCCCATAAATTCCTGGGCATTTATTCACATACTTATTGTTGCTTTAGGATGGATAATGCTTCTTAATTTGGACCATGTAGCCATGATATTTTTGTTTTGACGAGTGGCGTAATTTTATTGGACTCAAAGGTGTGGGTTATTCTATATACAATATATTTACAAATTTACAAGGTGTACAAAATCCCATCCATGAGTCCACACACACTTGAATGGATTGGAAAAACTAGATAAAGTTTTCTACCCACTAATGGGCCATCCAGTTTTCTCCTTCCATATCACACACAAAGTGCAGTTCCAAAGTTATTATCAGCTACATTTATTCCTTCCAGCATCTCAAGCATTCTACCACAACAGCGGTCATCAATAATTAAACTACAAAGAAATTGACAATTGAGCTCCACAAATCACTAATTAAAAGTCATTAGAGCAGGTTATAATCAACATCAATCCCTGCATTCTCGCAGATATTGAACCAGCTTACACACATTTCGCAAGTTTGCACAATTGATCATTCAGACCATTCCCTGGGGCTTATAAAAGCATGTTATGAGTTATATTTTGCTTAAGATCATAGTTCTGTTATGGTGTTGTTTTCGGAAATTGCATATAGCAAAAAGTTGTGGGATGGTTTTCAAAGCGTATCTTTGGGAAGTATCAGAATTTATTATTTGATTTATTAATGGAATTATTGTAAAAATCTTTGACTCTTGATCTTCTCTCATTTTCATTTTTTCCCTCTATTTCATTTGCAGGTGCTTTTGTTGTTAATATTGATTGCTGATCTATCAGTCTATGTTTTATATCTTTCTCCGCTGGCTTTCTATACTCTTCCATTGCGGATTGCACCCTATATCCGGGTTGTATTTGTTGTTCTTAACATCAGGTAATGGTGCCATTCACTTTTCAGTTGCCGTCCTGGTTCTTGGTTTCTTTTGTGGTATATGATTTCCTGTCTTCATGCCTTGAACTTGCGCGCCATTATGATTTAGATGTTTTTATACTGATGTTAGAACAGCCTTGAGAAAGCAGTTGTTCTTCCATATGGAATGCCATCAATATAGAGAGTTTACTATTTTATTGTTGCTATAATTGCTTTTCGCCTGAGAGTTAAAATTTTCATCGGCAGGAAAGTTGGCCTTTGTTCCTATAGCTATTCATCCTTTTCTTCTCCCTTCATAGATGCTCATAGCTATTCATGCAATCCTTTTTTATTTTGTTTATGTTCCTGTTCAACAGAAAACTTAATCCTGATGCATTGTTGTCAAAAGCAGTCTATGTAAAGTGGATGGTGGTTCTTACTGGATTTCCGTGGTTTGGCAGCATAAGAATATAAATTCCTGTTTATTTGTTAGAAGAGTAAACTTATATGTAACGAGAATAGGTCAAAATACAGTTTTGGGTGATAATAATGATTGTGCCATTTCTGGCTGCTAATTGCATCAATAAGTCTGTGTGTGTTTGTGTATCTGCCTGTCTGTTTTCGTGTTGATGCGTGTATACATGTGTGTGCCTTTCAGCCTGCTGTTAATTTGTTTTGAATTGGGGAGTGAGGCAGCCAGAATAGACCCAACTTTTAGTGGCTACGTGAGGTGGAATGTAAATAGAATGGGTCGTGGCTGCAGGAGCTATTGAACAGAGCTGAAGGAAATTATGTTAACGACTTTCCTATGTACTTGCTTGCTGGACACTAAGAAAAATAAAATTCCAATAAATATAGGCTGATTGGGATAAAATAAATGATTTTTCAAGTATCCCTATGACATAGTTTGTCTAACTGTATTGTTGAGGCTACATGACTCAAAATTCCCTTGGAGCACGTGCACTTTGGACAGTTCTTAACTGGGTGGTCATTGTATATAGGAGTTCTTTTACATCTGAATTGTAGTATTTAGTGTAGGGAAACAACACTGATTTACGTTATTTTACTATCTTCAGTTTAAAATCATAGTTACAGGTTAATCATCATTTGGATTGAAATTTTGACTGTCAACAAATAGGTGGTCGAGATAAAAAGAGGAGACGAGGACTTAGTATTTGAACTTGAGTGAACATGCAGCAACCCGATAACCATTGAGGTTTTCTGGATGTGACCACATTGGTAAAGGCTAACCATAGCAATTAGTTTCTTGAGTGAACTTTCGCTAACACATAGGAAGTGCATAATCATTGATCAGCGTGAAAGAGATGCAGTCTGCATTAAATATCTTGTGATTGCAATTTTAGTTTTCAAAATCCAATTATGATAAGATGCAGCATTTCTTCAATGACCTTAGGGACATACGAGATAGCATCATCATCCTGGTTGGAATGCTTCGCACTTACCTCAATGTCCTGGTGCGTCTGCTGCCACAAAATACACTTAGTATTCTTTTTATGAAATTTTGGAGTATTTAAAAAACAATGAGTTAAATTACCATTTTTAATGTTTTCTTTTTATTTTCTTGTGATTGGGGACCAAATGCAGGCTTTGTGGCTATTATTTCTTCTGTTCTCTAGCTGGTTGGCATATGTCATCTTTGAAGATACCGAACAAGGAAGGACTATATTCACTTCCTATGGCGCAACGTTGTACCAGATGTTTATTTTATTCACCACTTCCAACAATCCAGATGTCTGGATTCCCGCATACAAGTAGCTTCTAAAATTGAATCTTGGATGTCATTTGCTACTTTTTTGAGATTTCTTGTTATCCATGCAAACTGCCTTGAAAGTATACTGAACATTATGATATTAAAATCAATTATCGCAATTTTGTATTTTCCGGTATTGTTTCAATTTTCTCTAGATTTACTCACGCATCAGTGCTCTATTCTTCTTTGTAGGGCCTCACGTTGGTATTGCCTATTCTTTGTTCTGTATGTGCTATTGGGTGTTTACTTTGTCACCAATTTGATCCTTGCCGTCGTATACGATAGTTTTAAGAGTGAGGTATACTTCTCAGTCATTGACTATTTTATTAAATGTAATAGTAGTTAATTTCTTTGAAAAGCATTTGAATAATATTAAAGAACAATTATAAATAGTATTATCTAAAACATTTATGTAATTAGAATTTTTGAAAAACAATATTAAGTTAATCATAAGAGATTAGACAATTTGACTTTTTATTCGAGTAAATATAACATTCATATGCGGATGGGGGCAGTATTTCTCCTGCCATTCTATTAAATAGCTTTAAGAGTGAGGTATCCTTCTCAGTCATTGACTATTTTATTGAATGTAATTGTAGTTAATTTGTTCAAAGTATTTGAATAGTATTAAGAAACAATAATAAATATTATTGTAATCGAAAAGATTTTTATTTCTAGTATTGTTGAAGAATCTAAAATTAGACAGTACTCGAGCAAATAGAACATTCATATGTGGACAGAGGTAGTATATCTCTTACTGCAACTATAATTGGAAAAACATCTGTATCCATTCCTAAAAGGAGTTGTGCAGGCTTCAAATCCTAATCCAGATGTAGAAGCACGCATGCTTGCAAGATGTTATCTTTCCTTTGCATAAAATGCTTGATATCCTTGTAAAAGTGGATTGTGTGATTTGTTCTCAGTTTAAAAGCTTGACAAGTACCTAATCATAGTTTTTTTATAGCTTGTAAAACAAGTGTCTGAGAAGGATCGCAATAGAACGAGGATACTGAAGAAAGCATTTAACCTGATTGATAACAATGTGAGTATGATTTTCACTCCCATGTATCAAGTGATTGTTGGTTCTCTTTTATGGTTCTGTTCCTGTGCTTTACAAGAAAAGTTTGTGATACATAATATTGCTTTCAATTCACTGCCTCAATAGAATTTTATTTTCTTAAGTTGGTAGCATCCCCTACTTCACGCTTCACATTTTATTTCTGAAACTCAAATCTATATTTCCCAACCTGTCCACCAACAACCAAAAGATTAGTTTGTCCAGCAGTTGAGTTTACCGCATGAGTTGAAAAGTATTGGGTAAGATCCACTTGTTATTTAGATGGGGACCAAAACTTCCACAGCTACTCATCTATCTCCCACACATAAATGAAGTAGCTAGTCTAAATTGATTTCTCTTTCTTTTGTAATCTAAGAATATGAATATTTGATCAAAAATTGGAAGCATATTTACAAGATTGGTTGATTTATTTTTAATTCTGATCCTTTTTTCGCATTTTTGGTATTGGCAGAATCTTGGTTACCTTAACAAAGATCAGTGCATTCGTCTGTTCGAAGAACTGAACAAATACAGGTAGAATTTACTTTTTCATGATAACTTTCCCTTGCTAAATGTTTGTGCTTACCTCTGGATCATTCAACTCAATAATTTTCATTCCTGCGGTTAGAGGAGCATGAATATTTCTGTGATACATGAAACTTTTTGAGAATCAGCAAAGCTGAAAGAGGTGCTGAATGACATTTGATTACGGAGATAGATTCATTTTTCCGCATTATATTTATCTAGACCTGTAAGATATAACTTAGGAAAACACATCAAAATGATTTTTGCCCCAGACAACATTAGCTCTTCTAATTTTGTGTTATCTCACATTCACTTTCCTTGATAGGCTGCATTATGACAGTACATGTGGATTTAAATTAATGTTGGCATCAAGCTCCATTCATGTCATCTCCTCTTTGGATTTAAACTTGTTAAAAGTCGTGGGCGCATGTTCCTGCCAGAGCTTTGCAAGATGTTGAAGGTCATATGTATGATGAGATATTCCCAATAATAAGAAATTATTCGGATACTTTTGTTTTTCTAATAAAATTGGTGAGCTTTCTGCATGCTCACACCATTTATGATATTCCTCTGGATTTTTTTTGGTTCAGTTAGAGAAAATTAAACAACTCAAGGGATTTCAAGCTCTCACATGTGCACAGAGTTTTAGAACAGTAAGATTATTTGGGCAGTGCAGAAATGAGCTGTCTCAGTCACTTCTTTAGTTGAAATTTTTTCCAGAATATATCTTTCACATAACTCATATGTGCCCATTGCTAGAGGTGGTGGACAGGATTGTGTCAAAAGAATTTCAATTGGTGAATATAAAGCTATCAATTTATTTTTTGGTATTGCCTATGCTTCCAAGCTTCTGCTAGGCTCTATAAAGAATGCAAAAACTTAGTTGCTATGCTCTTTTTGTTTATGTATCAAGTACTTGAATGTGGTTCATTATTTTTATATATGCTATAGTAATCTACAAGGATGTTCTAATTCTTATGTTTTCACTTCCAACTATGCTTTAGATGTGAATATTAAATAATTGCTTCCCTGTTATCTTTTTATTCCAATATTTCTCTTTGAGATGCAGTTTTCTCTTTGCATCATTCATCTTTGTATATTGAAACATCATCTATTTCCGACTTACATAGGACATTGCCAAAAATATCACGAGAGGATTTTGAATTGATATTCTATGAGTTGGATGACAGTCATGACATCAAGGTAGCTTCTTATACTTTTATTTCCATTTTGGTGGGCATATTTTTGTTTGCAATTTCCTTCTGCCTCTTTTTTTGATGTCTGCACAAATTAATTCACGTAATTTTATCGACTCCTTACTGGTAGTGGACTTGCTCAACTATTTTCAGATATATATCGTGAATACTTGTTGATTGTCATGCTACATGTACTCTTTAGCTGCCTTTTAGTTTGTGAAAGCCAATGATCTTTTTCGTGCATTTTTCTTTTCTTTTCTTTTTTTAAATTCAAAATACTGTTATTTTATATGACTTTTACGGTTTGACTAGGTTGGAATCATATTCAAGAACACCTTATGGATATATTGCATTTTACTCATACATGGAGTAATTGGATCAATTTATATTGTAGAAGCATGTACCATTAGGCTGTTACTGGCAATATAATTGCTTTGAGATATCATGCAGTATGTGCTGTTCATTAGGTTTATCATTTCCTGTATAGTCTTTTCATGCATCCATTATACTATATCAAAAGTTAAAAGCCCTTACACCTAGTCATTCATGAAAAAGACTTCTCCTGCGCACACTCCTCTTCACCTCCATTTTGTTACTTCATTTGATTTCTTTCTTCAGTTACTCTTAAAGTGGACAGAATACCAAAGTGTGTGTGTGAACTGATATTGGTTTGACCTTTCAAAGCCAAATTTATCATTTCTTAAAGCCTTGTTTTAGTATAAAATGATATTAGAAGGATAACAATATCTGAGTTAGAGGACTAAGAGTTTCTGATTTGTTTAATAATTTTTGAAATTGTTAAATAAATTTAAATGAACTAATGCCTTTACCAGCCCCTATGTTAGGCTGCCGTAATATGTTTTTACGTTCTACCGCTGTTACGTCAGAAAACCTTTTCTCAAGATATCTTCCAAACCCTTGGGGTCGTTGCTCCGGATGTTGGTCTGCCGGTGTGATACCAGTTATGATCTTCCTGTTTCGATTATAACCATTGAAGCATATTGCTCTGTTTGACTGTATTGATATGCACAAAGTTGAAAGCCGTCTCTTGTCTTGTTTTGTCGAAAATTTCTCTGCATATCTAGTGGTCATATGGCAGCAGTACACTTATAAATTCCATGCCTTAATGAGAAATTTATCTCCAAATTTGTTAGAAAAAACCGTATAATACGGGTCTTCCTTAGTCAAATAGAATTGGTTCATGTGTTATAAATGAAAAAGTCAATTCTAGATTATTCAAACAAAGGATAAGAAGCAACCAATTCTCTGGTAAGCCTTCCATTACTTCTGCTAGTTGGTGAGCCTAATAGTTAACTGTTAGGGGCTTTATCTTTGGCATTCGTGTGGAGGGTTGCCTATCTGTGAGACCTTGCATTATAAGGAATTCATTTGTTGTTCATCATGCATTAAGCAGATTTGTGCACTTTTAATCCTTAACTTCACTGGCAAGTTTGCTTGACCTACTTCCAAAAATCTCAGATTAGTTAGGTAAATATAATTAAATAGGAGGAGGCTTCTTCTCTTTGATGATTGACTACAGGTAAGTGGGAATGGATATTTCCATATGATGAATTGTAAGATTCTTTTTTTACTATTAGGCTAGATTACATGGCAAGTCTCCTGATAGAGAACTAATTTAGTAGTTTAGATTGATGATTACTTTAATAAGTGCTCTGTAGTTCCTAGGCCTTAGTTCAGCGGTGACTAATCGAGCTTTAACGTAATTATGAGATTGATAAACCTCTTCTTCTGCATCTCCTCACTTGTCGAGGCTAATCTTACCCTCGTTAAGATAATAATATTATAGCATAGTTTTACCATGAAGGACTTGCTATATTAGATCATGTGTCCAAACTAGAATTCTTATCTTTCTTTGAGAAGTGACTAAATGATATATATTTGCAAAGAGTTTGTATTTGAAATTTCTGGGCCTCGATTGGTGTTATTTTGGGGAAATATTTTCCTTCTCCCGGAATGGAGAACGCTTTGGTATTAATGTTTCGGGAAAACACATTTTTATTCCCCGAAAATACTTATCATTCCTTACTTTAATTAAGCAATAATATATCCTACTATACCTCAACTACAAAACAATATTGACAAGACATCTATAATTGAAAATGTTTCCTACTAACCACAACAAACAACATTGGTAAGACATTTGTTGGTAAAAATATCTCCCACTAATCATAACAAACCCAAAATACATTATTTAATTTTTTCCCAACAAAACATCAAACACTTTCTCATTCTTCACACATTCTCCAATCCCACTACCCAAAATACATGTTCCCAAATTAATTTTCCCAAAATGCCAGAAACAACACCAAACAAAACCCTGGAATTCAAAATGTTCCCGATGCATGAATTCGAAACATCACCCTATTGACTGCAAGGATCTGACTTTTTAATAATTTAGATCTAGAAACTATGAGCTTAAATTTTTAATATTTAAATGGAAGAAAGTTAAACTCAATCATTAGCTCTCTTCATTTTTTGCTCTTTCTATCTTTTCTATGAAGTGCTAATCTTTGTTGGAGCTAATTATTGTTTGATAGAGTTGCCAAAAGTTAATTCTTTAACACACACACACCCCCACCCCCTTTCCAAAAAAAAGGTTAATCCTTTGGCCTTCAAAATATTTTATAACTTGATACTTTTGTGGTTATCAAATTGTTATTATTTTTTAAATCCCATTTAATGACCACCACAACTGAAAGAATAACTTGTTCGAGAGGAAGACATTTAATGTTAAATGTCTCTAAAACACCCCCTCATGTGCATGCAGTGTTCTCTTTTCAAAGCCTAGCATGTGCAACTAATTTTTCACAAATGGGTCCCCATGATACCTGAACTCAGGGCCTCCTCTCTGGACTGGCTTTATTACCATATTGAATGGCTGCATCATGTGAAAGCTTAAACTGTTAAGAGGAAGATTTTTAATTTAGCATATAATGCCTTTAAAAAATCCAACGCCATTATATCTTCCTTGGATGCATCATACTTTGAGCATTCTCCGAACTTATTTAGTTTGATAAATCTTGGGTACTGAGAGCTTCTAAAAAAGGTTGCATATCTTGAAATCTTCGTGGATACTTTAATTCAATTTGCTACTGATTCTTTATGAAAAAATAAAATAAAATAGGTAAATGTTAAACAGTGTTGAAAGGAAAAAAAGAAAACATCACTAAACATTTCAATTCAAAATATGACTTTTTAAATTGTGGCCTTTTTCTAAAGAAAAAAGTCTTGTCTCTTATTAAACAATTATGTTTTGACATACAGTACAGATATATTTGTTTTGTAGGTATTATTTATTTATTTGTTGCTTCAATTGTTGGCTAATGTATCCTTGACATATCGTGTCCTAAGATCCTGTATTTGACATATTAGAGTTTTTTATACAGTGCCATGTTTGTATCCTTCCTGCTTAGTGTTGTAGCTTTTATATGCTAGTTTGGGCTCACATGCGTGTCAGTACCTTCTTAATGTTCATCAGTTATAATTTTCGTATTTAAAATTATTTATGAGATATGAGCATACCTTGCAATGTACTAAATGTACTTCCTTTTGTAGAAAACAATCTCATCAAAACATTGATCTTCTGTCTACTGACATCTTTATTGATTTTGCTGCTCTTTTGATGCACATGCAGATTAATTTGGATGAATTTTCTGATCTGTCCCATGCCATTGGACTCAGATTTCAGAAAGAGGATTCTGTAAATGCACTTTCCATGAACTGGAAAATGAAGTTCTTTGATTTGTGTCCTACTTACTATGCTTGTATTTGCAGGAACCTATTTTTGAAAGCTGCCCGGCGTTCTACAACTCACCTGCATCTGAGAATCTGAAAGACATTGTTCGAAGCCCCAAATTTGGTTATGTTATAGCATTCATTCTCATCATGAATTTTGTTGCCGTCATTATTGAGACAACGGTATGAATGTGTTTAATCTAATAGTTTCAAATGGTACTTTGCCAGAGATGCACTTTTATGATTGCTAAGAATTAACAGAGTCAAATGCTGGGTGCCGGACTGGACCAGGACTAGGACCATAACAACCACCGCAAGCTAATGGGAACCCCAAAAGCCTGCAAGGCTCTTGTGAACTCTATAATACTACCTCTAAATGATGTCAGATAAGCATTGGTACAGAGCATCTAAACCAAAATAGTCATAAGATAAATAATCTAACGTACTTGTCACCTTGACCTTGACCTTGACCACTATGAATAGCTAAAATCAGATTCTGTGAAAAAAATAAATGCCCCCACTTGCTGAATTACAAGGAGATTCTTGCTACCAACTGCAGGGCCATTCACTTGATTGTCCCTACCAATCTCTTGTTGTCGTGCAACTCTATTGGCACAAGCAAGGGATTCACTTGATTGTCGTCACTAACTCCTACAGTCCCACAACTCTATCAGTACACATGCTGCCATGAGCAGAGTCAGTAGGTCGTCCTCATTTAGGAGGCATTAAGAAGCAATCAAGTGAATGGCCCCTGCTGTTAGTGGCTACAATCTCATCACAAACCAGCCAACAGAATTGGTTGATTTATTATAGAATATAATTCGAGCTATTCAGAATGGCCAAGGTTAGATAACAAGTTTTAGAACTTAAGGTAATTCAAATATATTGGCTTATTCATTTTATGATAATTTGTGTATAAATGCTCTATTCCAATTAAGACCTTGGAATGTTTGTATCATGCCCGGACCTATGGAGTGGGGTTCCCAACTGAGACTCGACATAGGGAACTTCACTGCCAACTACTTTGTGCTCGTTATTGCTTTGCAAAAACGATGAAACCCAATCTGATAGAATATTCTATTACACCTACTTATAAACTAATCCAATATTGCTCTCACAATCAATGTGGGGCTACAATCACCCAGTTGACTTCCATGCCCACACATGCGGTCAGGCCTTCCACATTGATAGTACCTTGGGGTCGACTTTGATACCATTTTCTCACATATCAAGCCTATGAAGATGGGACCCACAAGCAAGAATTCAACATAATTGACTCGTTAGCAACTACTATGCGCTTGTGCTTGTTTTGTGAAAATGACTAATCTAAGTTGCTTCTAGAAGAGTTTATTGTACCCACTTATAAACCAATCCAATATTCTGCTCACAATTGATCTAAGATACTACAATTGAGTTAACCAAAATACTAGAAAAGTCTATGGCACCCACTCACAAGCAAATCTAGTTTTCCTCCTAGAATCGATGTGGGAGAGTCTCTTTAATCATTGTTGGCATTTGGAATGTATTGATGCAAATTGTCAGCATTTTGAATATATTTATGCACGTTGAATTGCACTATAAAATATTTGTGGATTTTTTATAGATTTTCTTTATTTTTGTGCTTTTTCTGTGCTGTTTGAACCTCTGGAGTTCAACTTAACTAGAGATAGTTGGCATTGTATAAACCAGAATTTGAAAATGGTGAGTCATGATATGTTGCAAGGGGACATATCTTATTAACTGATAAGAAACTGTATAAGGCTATGTTTGGTATTAAGTTCCCACCCCCTTTTAATTCTCAATTCATTCTCCCAAAATAAAACACAACATGCATTATATTTTCTAATGTATCCCAGCACACAAAAAACAAAACCAAATATACCCTAGGTTTTTGTGGACTTTTCTCATGTTTTGGGATGTTGTGGATTGGAATTGTTTTGAGTAAGATAGGAGTCATGACATCTCCAAAAGGAGAAAATGGGTAAACTTTTTAATGTATTCATCTACATTGGGCATTTCTCAGTGAACCACTGGCACGATTTACTGAACTGTGGTCTTAAAACTAGTTGGGGCATAATCTGTTGCTCGACCAAGATAAAATCTGGATCAAAGCTGGAATTTTTTCCTTATTTTACTTTGGTTCCTCATGCCTAAATTTTTCTTATTCAAGTGGCATTGCGAAGAATTAATTATTGCATTGAGAGCTTCCTATGAAGTGTTTACATTGAAGTTGTAAACCTTCTTCAATGTTTAATATAGCATAACAATTATGTTCCATCATATGGCTTGACAAATACATGAGAATGCATTTGCTTTCTTTGGATATTGAGAAAATTATGGCCATCCCTTCTTTAATGTGTTGGAAGATATAGATTGTCTTGTGATTCTGATATATTTGGGAAGTATTTTGTATGATTTTGTAGTGATTGTAGGCTAATTTTAGTTGGTGTATTAATTATAGGATTACCTAGTTTATTTTCTGATTTCCTGGGATATGATTATATTTTCCTTGATTCTCTTGCTTCTGTTTTGATTGTATATTAGCCTATAAAGGTCAGGCTACTCTGTATTGTTATGTTATGAAAAATAATTCCTAATTTATCTAATATGGTATTAGAGCACTAGGTGCTCTTTATGGGAAGAAATATATATATATATATATATATATATATATATTATTTTCATCACCTATAGAGCGAGATGTCAGAAGTTACACAAACTAGTTTTCAATCAAAGGAATCTATAGTCCAACAAGTTCCTGGAGACCTACAGAACATTCAAGCTGCGTATAGGCTGAATGGAACAAACAATTTAAAGTGGTTTCAACTTGTTCGAACCTTTCTGAAAGGAAAAGGCAAACTCAACCATCTTCTAGGAACAGGGCCTAAGGAGGGAGACCTCAAGTTTGCTGCATGGGACGAAGAAGACTCAATGGTTATGTCGTGGCTTTGGAATGCTATAGTATTTAAGATAAGTGGTACTATCATGTTTTTAACAACTGCTCGAGAGATATGGGAAGCAATCAAACAAACTTATTCGAAGAAAGATGATGCAACCCAGGTGTACGAGATCAAAGTGAAGCTAGCAGCTATGAAACAAGGGAATAAGACCGTAACAGAGTATGCTAACACTCTAAAAAATATGTGGCACGAGTTGGACTATTACCAGGTTCTCGAGATGAAAAACAGTGAGGATGCTGCCTTATTGAAGGCTTTCATAGAAAATGACCGAATATATGATTTCTTAGTAGGTCTTAATCCAGAAATTGATACTGTGAGAGTCTAGATTTTGGGGAAAGGATTGTCCTCTCTAAATGAAGCAATTGCAACTATTCGCACTGAAGAAAGTAGAAGAGGAGTCATGTTGGACTCGCAACCACTGGAAGGATCGACACTGCTTACAACCGCTTTCAGCAAACAAGCTTCGGAGAACACTTCATTGGCTACCACAGATTACAAGAAGTCTGACACAAAAAAGATGAATAGAGAAAGTCTGGAATGCGACTATTCCACAAACCAGGTCATACAATAGAAACCTGCTATAAGTTGCATGGGCGGCCACAAAATGTGAGTCGGTCAAATCGGAATTTTAGAGCAAGTAGCTGGTAGTAAAAGGGATAAGCCCATATTGCACAAACTGGCACCAATAATGCTTGTGATCAACCGAATTCTAGCAACAGAGAGTTCAATAAAGAAGACCTTGATCGCCTTCTATCCCTTTCTGGATTCACTCAAAAAGCCTTCAGGTGCTTGTTCAATGGCACTTTCTGGTTTGTGTTTTGGTTCTCATGCTCTTAGTGTCTCAGATAATGTTCAAGTCCACTCTCATTTCTGGATTGTTGATTCTGGAGCAACCGACCACATGACCAATTCATCCTTTTTTTTTCTTCTTATAGACCATGTGCTAGTAATAAAAAGATCACTATAGCTGATGGGAATTTAGTCACAGTTGCAGGTCAGGGCCTTCTTCGTCTCTAAAAAATGTCCTACATGTGCCTAAATTGACAGCCAATCTTATATCTGTCAAACAAATCACTAAGATATATGTTTATAGGGTACTCTTCAACAAAAAAATGCTACAAATGTTATCATCCGCCTACTCAAAAAATATACATTTCAATTGATGTTACATTTGTTTAGCATAAGAGTTTCTTTCATCATCCTTCTTCTCAGGCGAGACAACAAGTGATGAAAAAGATGATGTTGATGTTCTCAATTTTATGCCCGAATTGTCGCTATCATCATTGAGTCCAAGTCCTACAACCATTCCTACATCAGTTTCACTTCCAAAATCTGATCCCAATTCTGTTTTTCCCTCACTTCAAGATCAAGTTGTAATATCTCCCGAACCTCAACTAGAATCATCTCCTAAAACTCTATTACCATCAACCAATCCAATAATCACTAAACCATTTCAGGTATATTTGAGAAAGAACAGATGCAAGACTAATCAGATGCAGGCCCAAAAGTTAGAACCTATGGTCAGGAAAGAAACCACTCAAGATAAAGATACAGTTGAGGTAAACAATCCTACTCTTATCTTTGATACGAGTGAGTTAGAACTACCCATTATTGTTCGTAAAGGCGCCCGGAGTTGTACACAACACCCACTCTCTCATTTTGTCTCATTTGAAAAATTATCTCCCTCACATAAAGCATTCCTCACTCACCTAAACTCAATAACTATTCCTAAAACATTATCTGAGGCATTAAATAGCAAAGAATGGAAACAGGCTATGAAAGTTGAAATGGACGCACTTGAGAAGAATAAGACTTGGGAGATGGTTGAATTGCCAAAGGGGAAAAGGCCAGTGGGATGCAAATGGGTGTTTTCAGTAAAATATAATGCAGATAGGTCTCTTGAGAGGAATAAGGCAAGGCTAGTAGCGAAAGGTTATACTTAGACATTCGGTGTTGACGACCAAGAAACTTTTGCCCCAGTGGCGAAAATGAACACAATAAGAATCTTGTTGTCTCTAGCTGCTGCTTTTTGATTGGACCTTGCAACAGTTTGATGTTAAAAATGCATTTCTACATAGAGACCTTGAAGAAGAAATATATATGGAAGCACCTCCAGGGTTTGGTGTTTCTAAGAAGAATATGGTGTGCAGACTAAGGAAGGCATTGTACGGACTTAAGCAGTCTCCTAGAGCTTGGTTCGGTAGGTTTGCAAGAGTAATGTTAGCAATGGATTACAAACAGAGCCAAGGTGATCATACTCTCTTCATAAAACACTCATCTTCAAAGGGATGACATTATTGTCACTAGCAATGATCAAATAGAAATGGAAGTCCTTAAAGCTAAGTTGGTAAAGGAATTTGAAATAAAAGATCTTGGCAAACTAAAATACTTTCTAGGAATTGAAGTTGCTCACTCCAAAGAGGGAATTTTCATTTCACAACAGAAGTATGTTATAGATTTACTAAAGAAAATTGGAAAAACAGGTTGTAAACCCATGGAGACTCCTATTGAGCCAAATCATAAACTTGGAGAAACAGCTGATAACAAGCCAGTAGACAAAGGAATGTATCAAAGACTTGTTGGAAAATTAATCTATTTGTCTCATACCAGGCCTAACATTGGTTAAGCGGTTAGTGTAGTGAGTCAATTCATGCACAACCCAAAAGAAGTACACCTTCACGCAGTATACAAAATCCTACAATATTTGAAGTCTAGTCCAGGTAGGGGCCTGTTATTCAAGAAAGGATCATGCATGAACTTAGAAGTTTACACAGATTCTGACTACGCTAGTTCAGTCTTAGATAGGAGGTCAAACTCGGGCTACTGTGTCTTTCTAGGTGGGAATCTTGTTACATGGAGGAGCAAAAAGCAACCAGTAGTTGCAAGGTCAAGTGTAGAAGCTGAATTTCGTGCCATGGCTTTAGGAATATGTGAGTTATTATGGTTGGAAATAATCTTGAAGGATCTTAGAATTCCAATTGAGAGGCCAATGAAATTGTATTGTGATAACAAGTCAGCCATTAATATAGCATATAATCCAGTGCAACATGACCGTACCAAGCATGTGGAAGTTGACCGTCACTTCATAGAGGAAAAGCTTGAGAGTGGACTAATTTACATGATATATATATCTCAACAGAAGGACAATTAGCTGATGTGTTAACCAAAGGGTTAGCTAGTCCTATATTTCAAAGACTTGTCAGCAAGCTGGGGATGGAAAATATTTATTCCCCAGCTTGAGGGGGAGTGTTGGAGGATATAGATTGTCTTGTGATTCTGACATATTTGGAAAGTATTCTGTATGATATTGTAGTGATTGTAGGCTAATTTAAGTTGGTGTATTAATTATAGGATTACCTAGTTTATTTTCTGATTTCCTAGGATATGATTATATTTTCCTTGATTCTCTTGATTCTGTTTTGATTGTATATCAGCCTATAAAGGTCAGGCTACTCTGTATTGTTATGTTATGAAAAATAATTCCCAATTTCTCTGATATAATGGATTATACTTTGATACTTTAGAGAATCCATGGCATCTGTCTGACCACCTGACAACCCCTCTTCTGTGCAGAAAAATTGTAAACTATTATCATCTCCATCAATAGCAGATATTTTGTTATATACTAATATTTGGTGCCTATTGCACTGCAGCTTGATATAGAGAACAATTCTGCTCAAGAGGCTTGGCAAAAAGTGGAGTTTGTATTTGGTAGGGCTCCATGAATCTCCTACTACTTCTTACTGTCATCATTGAATTTACTTTTGTTATTCTAAATATGATTGTGATAGATGTAGTGGCAACAAATTGTGTGTTTTGGAACATACCAGCTAGTTAAAGAGCTTCTTTAATGTGCAAGTGAATTGCAACTAACTAAATAACATAAGAAAACTAGGGAAGCAGAAAGGCCTGCACATTAAAAGTTGTCATGTCAGATAAAATTTCATTCCTTATAAGCAAAACAAAACTCATGTGAAAAGAGAAATTTTACGTGATGAAACACAACATCTATTCAATTAAGAGAATTCGATCATTTCTCTGTCACCTATAAAGTTAACGAACTTAGAAAGCAAAGGCTTTCGCTGCTTATGTATTACTTTCTCTTTGAAATGTTTGTTCTTATTTTCAAAAGTTTTTTTATAATTAAAAGATGCAGACTGCTTGTAAAATTGCACTATACATGCTGGTCAATAGCGTGAGACTCAACAGCTGTGATGGTATCCAAGAACTAGAAGTACTTTCATAAAAGTATGACTAGCAGTACTGCAATGAAGCCTAAATCCCAATTTCAAAGAGTAATGTATATTAAATTTCACAGGCATATGCACAAGTGATCTTATTTCTTAAAAAGTCCATTACCAAGAAAAATGCTTACCTGCCATTCAACTTATTGCCAAATTCGGTACATCAAGAAAAGAACAAATGAGACATCTATACAAAAGGATAGAATCAGTGCAAATTTGATGTTTGTAGCATGATTACCTTGAATCAGTAGCTCTTGATAATTGTTGTCATAAACTTAATTGTCAAACCAACTATTTTTCTGAAATGACTGAGTTTAACATATCCATTCAATAATTGAATTTTGGAGTTTGGTTAACAAACAATATGAACCTCTTGAAATGTATCTATGTCCATTGTATGCCTTAAATTTTGTACTTGATGCATTAAGTTCTTTTCAATTTTTTATGAGCCTACTGAATATTGATAAAATATGTCAAAAATACAAGAGTATTTTTTCTCATGTTAAATTAAAAAAATGAAGTTCGCTAAATGGGGTGCTGTGTGTTGACTCAATTTATCATACCCCACCTTCCCACCCCCCACCCCTCGCAAGGTGATGTTTAGTGTGTACATTGATCCAGGTCTCTAATGTCTCAATTTCCATCCATATTGTCAGATATAAGAACCTGCTTAATTTGAAAGTGATCATCAAGATGGATCTGTCTCTTTTAGAGATAAGATATACACCTTCATCTTTTTTCAACTAAATGTCTTACTTGGTTAGTTTTCAACTGAATTCCTCATTTAATGTTGATAAAAATGTAAGTTAACTTTTATTTAATTCTGAATATAAGTTAGATTTTCATCTGATTATTTCTCCATGAGTTTATATCGAAAAACTGATATTTTGTTTATCAAATTCTTAGGGTGCTCAAAATCTCAATGTTTTGTAATCGTTGTCATATTTGAAAATTTGTAAATGGCATTTCTTTCCACAGGATGGATCTATGTCCTGGAAATGGCATTAAAAGTGTATGCTTATGGGTTCGTGAATTATTGGAGGGATGGCCAAAATCGCTTTGACTTTGTAATCACCTTGGTAATTGGTAAGTACAGTGACTAACTTAATTGAGTATCTTTTTTGAATTTTCCTTATGGTAATCTTTAACTGGAGTATCAGCTAATCTCACACTCAATTTCATTTAATGTTTATCACAAATAGTTGGCAGCATTATCAGTATCCACGAGCAGCAGGTAAGCGGATGTAAGATTATGAATTTGAATGTCAGAGCTGCCAATTTATGCTACCTTACTAAGGATCAGGTCATGCAACAGATAACTAAGTCTTTAATTCATAGAGTTTCATAAATTTTAACCTCCTTTCGGCGTTGACATGATTGTAACATTGATTGTGCTTATCATTAAAGAAGCTAACTACAGATGGGTTGCCTTGTGTAATGTTAGTCATATGTGAAAATTATTGTCAAAGAAAAAAGGAACATGATAATAAACTTGATGGGTATAGAACAAAAATGGGGAAAGAAACAAATAAAATGATGGGCAAAGAACATGAGTTTATTTTCTTAATCAGTATATGTTGATAAACCAGAAATACCACAACCAAATACCTTTTATCCACATATTCAAATTTGAAATTTATATGGCTGAAGGCTGCTTGCCACTCTCTAGGAAGCACTCAATCGCTAACTGTAAGTGCTGAATGCTGGAAGAAAATAGGGGAAATCATTGATAGGAGGAAGTGGACCAGCAAGTCCAAATTGTCAGTTGGATCTTTCTGGTATCCAACAGAGTTTAAGCTGGCAGAATAATTTTGCCAGATAATTTAAGCTAAAACTTAGGTATGTTGCTAATATTGAAACACTAAATGGATAATCTCTCTTGTTTGTTGCAGTTATTGGAGAAACAACAACTTTTCTATCCCCCCGTGGGCTAACTTTCCTCTCCAATGGGGAATGGTGAGATTACTTAACGTATAATTTCCCATGCATGTGTTTTATGGCCTCAATTTCTGGGTCTACAATTTTTTTTCTTTTCTTTTTTTTTTGGATAAATTAGAAAGAAAACTGGTTTGGACTGACAATTATAGGTGATAAGGCAAATCAACACAAATACACATTGTATTCTCAATCTATTATCAAATACATTGTTAACTACTTTTCCTTTTAGAATTTCCTCAAAACATGGAATTGATATTCATAATCTTCATTTTTCTCCTTTCCATTCTATTTCACTGATAATGTAACATTATTTGCCATCTAGTTCCACTGATCTTGAGTTAGGTGCTGCACACTGAAAAGAAAAAATGGGAGAGAGAGAGAGAGAGTGAGTTTAGTTGCTATAATTTGAGGGAACAGATTAATGACGAAAGGGAGGCTTTCGAGCAGCACTTTTTGTTGTCTTGTTTTCATTCGTGAAAGTTCTGTTTCAAGTATGTGTGGGTGGTTGGTTGGGTGGGTGTGCATTAGTGTTATTAATTATGTTGTTCAGTGATGCATGTATGGGCTGTCTATATACTGTTGTTCATTTATTGGTGATGGATCAAGGCTTCCTCTCCAAAAGATTATGCCTGTTGTTCTTTATCTTTTTCTTGCTTTCTCAACTTATTTTCTTTTTTCTTCTTTGGTTCTGCATCAGTCCCTCGTGCATCGAGTCTATATCTGACACAGAATTGCATCCTATAATCTGCATTTCTTCAGCACATAACTGTTTATTATCTAGTGCAGTAGTCAGCCCCTGTGAAACCTAGATGTGAGGGGCTGCTTCAGATTGTCTATCCCTAAAAATGGACATGAGATTCTCTTGTGGAACTCTGAAAGGCTGATAAGTTTTAGGTAATTTAGGATGCTTTGGTTCTGAGTTACACATAAAGTTAGTTAGCTGATAGACTGGGAGAAGCTTTTAACTCATACACTATAAGCTCATAGTTGTCAGCAACATTTTGAATTCTTCATGACAAAGAAACTGCTGGCGGGATTTAGTTTTGACTGATATTGGCTTCTGATCTGCATTACCATTTCTCTTCAAAGGTTTGACTAGAAAACTTGAATCTAAGTTCTATACAGCAAAAACATATTATAATGCTCTGTTTGTGTAAATTAAGAGAAAAAAATAGTTATTTATTTGAGGGGGGGTCCTCAGCAAGTCTGCAAATATGAGCTCCATTTTCTCTTGCTCATATGCATAAGTGAGGTTCTCAATAATTGTCTAAATACAATGATTTTTTTTTTTCTACAGGATTCGGTATCTTCTAATAGCAAGAATGTTAAGATTGATTAGGCTCTTGATGCATGTTCAACAATATCGTGCTTTTGTTGCTACATTTTTGACCCTGATACCAAGCCTAATGCCATATCTGGGAACCATATTTTGTGTCTTATGCATTTATTGCTCTCTCGGTGTACAGGTATTTGATTGCTTTTGACATCTTTATTTACCTGTTTTTGCTCTCTCTTCTCTATCGTTTTTAGCTTGATGTAGCTTGAGATATTCACGAATTGACAGTCAAAGATTACAATTTTCATCTTATTATGATAGTACAACCTACGCCTTTCATTTTTTAATTCACTTCTATCTGGTAAAGTCTGTGTCTGCCAATTGTAGATGCTTAACAGGAAATGATGTTGAACTGCCTGAATGCGACCTTAAGAAATATCTTTTCTTCATTTTTTATTTATTTCAATTTCTTGCAGATTATCAATCATTTTGTTTCTTCTGAATGTTGTAGATCTTTGGAGGTATAGTTAATGCTGGAAATCCAAATCTCATTGGAACTGATCTTGAAGATAATGAGTATCCTTTGTAATAAGTGAACATCCTTTAGTATATAGATATACTTATCTAATTCCAGCTGTATTGATGTCATGACACATGTCAGAATTAAGGTAATTTTACATTGACACCAGCAAAGGTTTAGTTTTCTCATCACGAGTTTTCATTTGCCCCCAACTGACATTTAAAGTTGTGTTTTTTTTCAATTAATCAGCTTCTTACTGAATTTCCCTGACAAATTAAGCTACTTACTCTTCAACTTCAATGACTACCCCAATGGGATGGTAACACTTTTCAATTTGCTAGTAATGGGAAATTGGCAAGTGTGGATGCAGGTATGTACATAAAAATGATTTGCAGCAGTTCCAATCGTCACAGGATTCATGTATTAAAACAATGAAAACCTTGTTTATTTCCTATGTTTTCCAGTTGTGTAGAATCAACTTTCATCATCACTGCTATTGAGTTAGTCTGGCGTTGGCATTTTATTATACATAAAACAATCACTTTAGTTGCTGTCCTTTCAGGGGATGGGAACCCTCTGCCTAGAAGTAAGGTTTGTAACCTGTGGTGTATTCAAACTAGATTTTCATTATTAGTTGAGAGTGAGTGCTTGGAGTATCTTAGTCAGGCAATACACTTCATATTCACCTTATGTTTGACCAAAATGTCAAGTGTTCCCTTAGGAGATTATCTTATCTGCCCATTGTACTTCGGGATTGTTGCAGTTAATAGTGTGATTAATAAATCTAATGTTATGGAATAAGTTTGTCAGATACTTAGGAGATATTATTATGAGATTGAGATCTTGTGGAATATCTGAGAATTCTTTCCTGACTGTTTGCGGGGGGCCAGGGATCTTTGAGAATAAGATGTTGGCAATATAGTTTGAGATTTATTTCCTACTCGAGTTGGAATTGCACAACAGATAAATAGTCAGTAATGTAGCAATAATTTTGTCTTTTGGCCTTATTTCTCTTAGAAAGTGCCATGACTTTATGTGATTCACTAATGGTTGAAATTTCCAGAGCTACAAGAACTTGACCGGAACTGCTTGGACTTATGTCTACTTCATCAGCTTCTATCTAATTACAATCTTACTCCTGTTGAATTTGGTAAGATGCAATCAATGCTTCACAAACTTCTTTTTTTCGGCTTCTGGGTTTCCGAGTATGTTCAAGTTTAAATGAGATATTTAAGTTCCTTTGAATCTTTATGAGGAATTGGCATAAATTTGTTGATGTGTACATGCCATTGCATATCGAATTATAACAAATAGAAAACTTAACAGTGAATGAACTTATATTGCTGTCTGAAATGATACATTTTGAAAATTGCTTCCTAATGTTTACAAAATATGTCATGGCAATTAAATGCTCTCTATTTCCAATGGCTATTCTCAACTAAATCAAACTGCAAGCAGAATGCAGTAGACCAATGTTCTTCTCACTAATAGAAACCAAAATACAGAACTGCACACTGAAATATCTGGAGCTAAATTTCTGTATCCAGTCTAGTTGCTAACTTTCAGATATGAAGAATGTGGACCTAAGATCTTTTAGCATTTCTTCAGAGTCCTCCGCAGGACATCTATCAATACAAGTGTGGTAATTCTCTGAATAAAGGAACTTAATCGAAAATCAATTGCATGAATATTAGAAGTAATCTTGCTATTTTATGCTGAATAATCATTTTGTATAGACTGGCTACGATGTAGGTATGTCACAGACGAAACATGCAAACTATACTCATAAACTGTTCCATATTTCTTTGCTTTTGTTATTCTCATAAGCCTGTGTCTTTGCATCTTTACATTTCTAAAGGCACACCCTGAATGATAGATGAGGTGGAAATAAGAAGGGGCACAAAATGAGATAAGGAAGAACTGGATAAATTCAAGCATCACTCTCCTCGGAATAACATGTTTTTTCCACATCAAAGCACTAATGGAGTAGTTGGAGTTTATTTGATGGCCTCTGAGAGGGCATTTTATTTTACATACCTGAATTTAACATAATGATTTAGCTAACTGAATATTTGTCCTTATCGTTGCATTCATAATAGTATACTGGGATAGAGTGTGCACTTTAGAGAGTTTTTATGTAAGCTTTGAGAAATGCATGATTATTTTAGTTTTTCCTTATTGAGAGTGTTGTACAAATATTCTCCTTTGACATTGGATTCCGACATGGGTGTTGCTGTAGTTTGAAGTTGTTTCAGACCTTAAAAACAATCTGAAAAAAAGTGAATTCATCCAAGTAGGGGTTTATGTTCTGGACTTGACTTATCTTTTACTAGTGGAAAGTTGCCTCTGTATGGACTCTCATTATTAACCCCGTTGGTTTGAAATTTTGTTCTCAGGAAATATGAGATAAAACTTGTTGGCTGGGGGGAAAAATTTATTGATTGGGAGGAGGGCACTCATTTCCTCATATAGAACTAACTTGATTCTGCTTGCCCACCTATTTTAGGTCCCTTTTTCAGTTCCCCAATGAGATAAATTCCCAGTGGAATTTTGTGGGAATTATGGAGGAGTAAAGAAGCTACATTCTAATATGCTGTGATATTTTAATGACTCTAATTTGGTGGACATGGAATGAGTTTGTGGATGCTTCTCAAGAAAACTATGTTTGGAGAAGGCAATTGGTGAAAAGTGGATATGATGTTTAGGAAGTTGGCAACCTTAAGAAGTGGAATTCCTAATTGCTGTTGCTCTATTAGGGAATTGCAAATCTCGTGTAGTTGCATTTTGATAGAGTTGGGTATCAGATTTTAGCATGATATTTTTTGGTGGACTGTCCATCAGAAGTTTCTTTTCCTTAGTTGATCTCTCTAGTTCTGGATAAGAAAGCCTGTGTTATTATCTAGAGCTGTCTGGAATGTGATGTTAAGACTTTGCTGGATCAGGAGGTAGATCCGGCTATGTTATTCATAGTGAGACGGATTTCAAGTTTGGAGGATCACTGAAGATTGGTTCTGTTGGAATTTTGCTTGCTTGTGAATAGTATATATTCTGGCACCAGAAAGGCTCTTTTTGTTCGTTAAGCTCCGAATGTTGCCATATGATGGATTTTTGATATATGGGAAAGTCTTGTGGGAGCAAGACCGAAAGCGAGAGTGACAAATGCTTTGTTTGCAGAGTCAAGAGATTTCACTTAACTTATTGAAACACAATGTATAAATAAAAGGAATAGGTAATATACTAACATTTGTTACATGGTGATTATTTTATACAATTTTAGAAGATTGCATGCACGTACACAAGTTTATATAGAATATCAAAAGGGATCAATAAGGTCATACTTTGAGGATTAAACTTGGGCTTTGCTTAATTAGTCTGGCGGATGCTGACTTAGCATATTTCATTCCTCTCGAGGTTGGATTTGTATTATGTAAAACTGAAACATGTTATCAATATGCACTATGAGAAACTTCAACTGAAACATGTCACTTGTAAAAGGTTAAAAGGTTGCTGCTCTTAGTTGCATGGCTTTGCATATTCAGACCTCCTATGATATCATCTCTATTGTTGGGTTCTAAGCGGTTTCATTCTTGTAAGACAATATAATAGGATATCATTTTCTTTCTTTTATTGTTTCAGGTGGTGGCTTTTGTTTTGGAGGCTTTCTTTGCTGAAATGGATCTCGAATCTTCTGAGATATCTGAAAATGGGGAGGTCAAGGTCAGTGTTTAAGAATTTGCATGAGCTTTCACTTTATGGTTAATACTCATGTTTCAAATGCTTACAATGCTCTCTCTTTTGTGCTGCTAATGTCTGCTTTCAAGAAACAGAAACTTTGACTGACTTTAGAACTGACTTTTTACCCTATTAGACACCCCATATCTGCTCTACCTACATTCAAATCCTTTAAAGAAATTAAGAATGATCTCTGAACCCACTTTAGCGGTCACTTCCCTTTAAGAAGACTTAAAAAGTAAGTAAAGAGATGAAATTGTGGCGGCATACTAGTTGGGGTGTGGCAGTAGGATGATTCTTCAGAAAATATCGTATGCAGAATGGTTAACAAACATGGAAGATAGATGGTTTGTTTCATTGCCCTGTTGTTTCTGCTTTCACAAAAACAAAATATGGAGTCCTTAACAGTGTTGTAATGTACACAGGTTTCAAAAGAATATGGATGAGCCATTTTTTTATTCTAGAAACACTGCATCAAATATCTCGGGACATTATGTTACAGGTACACTAACTTGGTCATGGTTAGGCTTGGAAATAATCAAGCAAAACAGGGAAAGAAGGAGAATAAAAGAAAAGACAGTAAATAATGGTCACTTCCATCGTGATATCCTGTCTCAGAATGTCAAGATGACTAGCAGTATACCCTTATGAACATATTCATTTTTGCCGTTTGCTCATTTTTCTTTAGTTTCCTAATGGAGTGATTTTACTTAGATAACTGGATCCAGATTTTGAACCCTCAAAATTTGGTTTTGCATCGCTTATTGGATTGATTATTACCCAGAATTCTGATGGTAACCACAAACTTATAAAGCCCCTTAATTTCGGATTAGTTTTGCGTTGCTCTCTGAGTGATAACCACCACTGTCAATGATACCACCAGTGAAGACCTCAAACACTGCCAATTAGCGGTATTCCATTACTAATACGTTGCTCTTTCTAGCAGACCAGAGCTTCCCAGAAGAAAAATGTGTCAACATGCAGAACTTTGCGTAGCATCATATTAACTTAGAACTGCTTGTTGTCATTGTGGAGATCCTCCAAATGCTCCAAACGGACTTCAGCATTCATATAAAACCAAGATCCTCATTAGTAAAACCTTTCATCCCCTATGTCTATCAACTAAATCTACTTGAACAAGCAGTTAAGAAGTAATTTTCATCGCTAATGTGCAATGAACTAGCTGATTGAAAAAAAAAAAAAAAACAGAGTTTAGTTTTTTAAAGGTGCTTATTATGTTTGATTTCCTCGAAGTTTTTGGTATTGCTACGAAACATTAAACTTTCTTGTACAATCCAGGAACAAAGAGGAAAGGAGCGAAGGCGTAACATTGGGTATGTCTACAGGCATAATGCTTCTAGAAATATATTCATCTGCAGAACTGGATATGCAGTTCGATCTGTATTATCATTTTCCTCTCTTTGATGTTGTGCAGCACTAAGTCGAGGAATCAGAGGGTTGATATCCTTCTCCACCATATGTTGAGTGCCGAGCTAAATAAAACAGAGTGTTCCACTCCATAAACTGGGTTCATAGCTGATCCTTGTGGATAAATTTCCACAGCTGCTCCATTTTTGCATGTTTATAAAGGTTTACAGGCAGTACCTATTCCTAATTATGTCAGTTCTCTTTACAGCGTAGCATGGTCTTGACCCTAAGCACAATCTGCCATCCCTTTGTTTTCCTCTCTTTCAGCATATTTTGATCAAGATGGATTTGAGCAGATGGTCTGGATGTTTAAGGACCCACGCTATAATCCTAGCCTTGTCAAAGTACTTCTTGCTTTTGAAGGTGGTAGTTTTCCACATTCAAGGATTGGGTACATTCCTGAAATTATAGGAGATATTTCTAACAATAGCTTCTTCTTTTTTTTTCGGTACCACTATTATCCCATCATTTTCCGTTCATGATCACTTCCGCAGAGAATTCTATTAAGCATATTTTTTGCAGGTTTCTATTTGTATCAAATTTATGTGGCATTAACATATAAAAGTTCAATTAATTGCATATTTATTACAGTTGTATTCTGTCATCAAGAAACAATAATTAATTGCATATTTATGTAGCTAAAGTTAAATCATTAAAATTTCATTACTCAAAAATTGATCAGAACTATTAGAAACACCTTGAAGTTCAATTCATAATTAAAGTTTACGTTGATATTACTGATATTTGCATAAGATTTAATTTTTAACGAGAGTCCAAATTGTTGAGAAATTGTTTGTTCCAATTTACTATAATAATGACATTGTCTATGTACACCATCTAAAAGAGAAAAAACCAAGAATGGTTAAAAGATAAAACTTACAGAGTTAATTCATTGATGTTCTATATAATCCAATATTTATTCATTGATGTAGAGTATCTTTATCTCATAATCATTTTTACAATTTCAAATCAAGATATTCCATCATCCAAATAAACTTTATAATTAATCCAATATCCATCTGACAATAATTTATATAAATCATAAACTCTTAAAACATAATTCTCCCAAACTTAAACATAATTGTGTCTAATATCAGTCACTAAATTATAAAAAAATAACAAATTCTCATAATTAAAATCCTATGAATCAACTCTAGAAATTTGAAGAACTAATTCTTAGCTACATAGATATGCAATTAATTATAGTTTCTTTATGATAATATACAATTGTATTATTATCCTTCCAAGTGGAAAGTCATTTCAAAAAATTCAATTATAGAAAATCATTGAACGGCGTAATTAGCAAATATGTCTTCCCTCAAATTACTAAAAAAACTTCAATTTTTTTGGCCACAACCCACCTCTATATATGCCTACAACTCATGCTTATTGTCCACCCTAATCCAGTGTTTGGCTTTGCAATATAGTTGATACTAGATATATTCCTAAGACAAAAATCTCTAATGTACCCTGCTCCATACTTGCGAGCAACCTCAAAAACATGAAGTGTAAGTCTACACTTTTTATCCTTTTCCTTTCCTTTCCTTTATTTTTTACGCTAATGGATTTAATATTTTGGTGAG
This sequence comes from Paulownia fortunei, assembly GCA_019321725.1. Taxonomy (NCBI): domain Eukaryota; kingdom Viridiplantae; phylum Streptophyta; class Magnoliopsida; order Lamiales; family Paulowniaceae; genus Paulownia; species Paulownia fortunei. The sequence goes on from CM033123.1 coordinate 14,649,071, forward strand.
TAGAAGAAGAGGAAACGAAAAATGATCAAATCATTTAAAAAAAAAATATTATTCTTTTCCTCTTGAAATCCTCTAATACTTAGTCAAAATTAATCAGTAAAGAGAATATTTTGATATAAAACTTATGAAAAGTAATTAGAACATACCTTACTGGTAAACTCAAAACCTTTTATATCCCTTAAGATTTATTTTCTTTTCTTATTTCAACTTTTTCTTCAATGAGTCCCAACATGTTATTTATGGAGTGCAAGTATCCAAACAACAAACCTAGAGAAAAGTTGAGTATAGATCTTGGGATAGACCGTGATCAAATCAAGTACTAGTTCAAGAACAAAATAGTACTCCTAAAGATGCTTTGCTTTACTTAATTCAAATTTATTAATTTTTCTAAATTAATCACCTTGTCTATTTAATTTTCCTTGAGAAAACTATATTGTAAAGTGAAGAAAAATGTAAAGACAAGGAAAATGCAATAATTGGAGAATATCGGAAGAGTGAAAAATTAAAGAATAAATCAAGTTCTTGAAAATTTAATACGTGAAAATACCAAATTGATAGATGAGGTCAGTTTCACCCTAATTGAGAATATATATATATATATATATATATAATCTAAATGTTTTTTGTAGATGGGAAATGATAAAAGATCACAGGTGGACTTGTTTGTCTGTTGCCTACTACTTTGTCTATCAATTGCACCTGCAATTTTTCATTACCATCTATAAAGTAAATCCTATATATACACACACTCAATTACAAGTAAAAACTGACTTCCTCTCTCAATTTAGCATTTACATAACTTGATTTGTCACCCATCGGATATTTTCCAAGTGAATCCTTGAATTTTTCATGCAAAGAGCATCATTTCCTAATGTGCATTTGCCATATGATAATGAATTTAGGGAAATTAATTAAACTTAAATGAAGTAACCAAATCACCTTTAGAAGCAATATTTTGTTCTTGAACTAGCACTTAATGTGATCAGGGTCCTTCTCAAATACTCCATGTTCTAGTCTTCATACACTCCATAAATAGCCTGCAAACATTAAACAAAAAACTTTCATGATTTAACTAAAATTGGGCTATGGAAAGAGGAGACGACATATATATAGATTATATATAGTGGGCTTGGATGACCAATTTTCGTGTGAGTCATTGAAATGTCTTGGGCCCTGTAACCCAGGTTGGATCTCCGTGCGAAATAAGCCCATCTAACAGAGTAATTATTTAAGGTAGAGTCATTTTCGAACTCTTTGAAAGAAAATTTAAATGAAAATAGAAAATAAAATATTAAGCAATATAAAGGATTTAAGTTCATTGGTAAGGTACTTGTCATTACTTTTCATAATTTCTAAATCAAATCAAAATATTCTCTCTATTAATTAATTTTTGACTAAGTATTAGATAGGGATGGTAATAAGACTGGTCTAGGATGAGCTTAGTCAAACCCGTGACACGTCCTGCCAAGGCTAGCATGGACTTGAAACCCATCTCATCCCACCTCAATTTAGCATCGAATTTGGCCTGCTCTGGACCTAAAACCCGATGTGTCCAACTTACTAGACCTGCGAACCCTCTAGTGTTTGACTCACATCTCACCAACATTATGCCATAAAAGAAATCAAGAGTGTCATTCAACTTATACAGCCAACAAAGAAACAACAAATGGCCAAAAATCCATCCAAAGTCAACTAGTATCCTTCAAAGAGTTATGAAGTTTTTATGGGTGCTCAGAAATATGGAGCAAGGGCACAATACAGATCTCTATCTGATAAGGCAACATCGAAGCTATGGCTTTTTAGACTGATTTTTTACTATAAGCCTTGAGGATGCAATGTCAGGTGTAGAGCAAAATCAGAGAATGTAAGCATGAGTTGTAAGCATATATAAAGGTAGGTTGTGGCCAAAAACATTAGAAAATTTTGAATTTTTTAAGGGAAGACAGATTTGAAAATGAAGGGGTTCAATGATTTTCAAAAAATGAGTTTTCTTAATAAACTTTCCACATAAAATGACGTTAATACAGTTGTATTCTATCATACAAGAACCTATAATTAAGTGCATATCATGTAGAAGATAATTAGTTCTTCATTTCATCATTCAAAAATTATAACTACTGGAAACACTTAAAAGTTCAAATCATTGTTAAATTGTACGTTGATATTATTAAAAATTTACATAAGATTTTTTTAATAAGAGTTTTCATTGTTGATAAATTATTTGGTCCGATTTACTATAATCAATATATTCTCTATTCACATTGATTATGAGAAGAAAAAAGGGTGGTTGAAAGAGTTAAGTATGTGGAATTTATAAGTTATTAGAGAGAGCTAGTTAACCTCTAGTTTTTAACCAATTCTAATTATGTATTTGCAATCCATACACTTTGGTAATAGTCCCATTTTGGCACAATTAACTTAGATTCGAAGAATAATACAATATATGATTAATTTGATCAAAACTTTGTCTATCGAGCTGCACATTAAAAACATCTTTACAGTCTTTCTACCTTTGGATTGTAGGAGAAGATCACTTAAATAAAATGATTCAGTTTTCCCTTAAAAATGATATATAAAATTAATGAATATTAATTAAATATTAAGGAAGATCAATTACATTATATATTAGTTGAATAACTACACACTATTAATCGTTCTAAATAACACTCCATCTAAGCCCTAATTTTGCAATTTACATGATTTTACATGTAATTGGAAGATTTTAGTTTCTACACGTATATAGCATCCTTGGAATTCAAAGATAATTCCAACCTAAATAGTAGGGTTTATTTGCTCAAAAGTTGGGCTTGATTAGAAAATTAATATGAGTTTTAGCTCTAGGGCTTAGATACAAAATAGTAAAACAACAAATAGATCAAATATAACTCACTATAAATATTTTTTTATATGGGGCCCAAGCTTAACCCAAGTCAAACTTACGATTCATCATGCTGTCCAATTTTTTTAACAATTTAAAAAGATGCGTATATATATTGTCACAATTAATATTTACTTGACACATGTACAATTACAATAATATAAGAACAAAATTATTATGGCAATTTTATTGTTGTTATTGTATATTTGTAGCTAATTGTCAATAGTCATAATTTGTACATAATTTTCAATATTGACAATTTAAATGTAACTCTTGTCACTATTAAACTAGTAAAAATCAATATTATGAAAAAACTACATATAATGAATGTGTCTTGCATACATAGAAAATGAAATCTATTTCTAATTAGATGTTGCATGAACTAGGTTGGGTTTAAACTTGCTCAAAATGTAGCTTGTAGTCTTTCATATATATGTTGGAAAAGTGCCTTGCAGAAGAAAATAATTTCTGAAAAACCTAACAACAACTATGCTCTCCTTCTTCGTGAATTTCTAAAATGTTGTAGTTTCCATATGGCAAAAATTAAATAAAAAAATAATTAATTATTGAAAAATTTGTGAACGCAAGTGCACATTATCTTATACAAATAATAAAGTAATGAATCAATTATCGTTCCCACTAAAATTGTTGAATTATTAACTATCAAAACTGTGTTAACTCTAATTTTATTTGAATAAATGATTTTTTGTGTTTTTGTTTATAAACTAAATTAATAATCAAAATCACTTAAAGATAAAATTCAATAACTAAAAAGCCTAGAGTTATGATTTCAACGTCATTAATCCGAATTGAATAATTTATCGCATCAATCTCAATTAATTTCCCAAATGATAGTCGAGAATCCCTAATTTATCCACCAGCCTCTCCCAAGATCCAATGAAAATATCATCAATTGTAACTCATTATATTCCTATGTGAATTACAACAATCAACAATTCATTAGGTTCTATGGAGTCTCAAACATAAATACATAAATCATGTAAGTATATTCCTATTTCACATGCAATTTATAGTTTTCTACACATAGAACTAGACACATATATCACCTCTCGGATCAATATGATTAGCAAATCATTCAATTAATAGCAAAATAATTGAAAGCATTAAAAACAATATAGAGAACTCAACTTGATAGATAAATCAAAAATTGATTTGATAAAAATATTCAACACATTCTAATTAGATTACATTACAACCCTAGAAAAATAAATTAGTTCATAATGATAAAAATGAAAGACAACCTAACAATATTCATAAACATAATTAATGAGAGAAATAGGAAAATGAAATAAAACTTGGAAGTATGATGAATTTCTCCCCCTTGTAGATGTCTTCTTTTCAATTCTTGAAAGAATTCTCTCCTCTTCTTCTTCTTCTTTGTTGGCTTGTTATCTCTTTTCCCCCTCTCTACAAATCTGAAATTGAGGTTTTTGGAATACTTAAACTTGATGAGAGATGCCTTAAAGAGGGCATAAAATACCAATTTGCCCTTACTTGCCCGATTAGCAGCGCCTAGGCACCAATTTGCAGTGCCTAGGCACTGCAGCATGCTGCACTCCAGTGAGGGCAGCGCCTAGGCGCTGCTCTTGCTGTCCAAGATGAGTTTCTGCTACGCTTGTAGCCTCTTTTAACTAATTTTGCACCTATTTTTAAGCTAAATTGACTTTTGATGTTTTCATATAAATTGTAGCTCTATATCTTAGATTTCGATAGGAATTTGAATCAACTCAATATGAAATTTGTGTAAAGATGTATGCCTAAAATGTTATACCTGAAATGTTCAGTCAAGTATAGACTATTTAACTCAATTTTTCTCATTGAAATAGAAATAATTGGATTTTATGGTAAACATAAACATTATATATAAATCTCTTGGCTTTCCAATAATTCAAAAAACAAGTCAAAAGGATATTGGAGCAAACAGTTATGATTGAAATACGAACATTGCCATCAATAATACCAAAAAATGGATTAATCAAAATTTAAATCAAATTTTATGTTTATTTCCATTTTCTCCTCATTTTACTATTACCTATAATATTTCAAACTAAATGTATAAAAGTTAACAAAAACACTCGAAAACTAAATAAAAAATTAAGCAAATGATATTCAATTAATGGGTATAAAATCTACTCATCATTAATCTTAGAATAACAATTATATCCTTAATCATCAAGTTCGTCATCAGGAGTGGGGAAGGTGCGAATTTGAGTTCAAGGTTAACTTCAGGGTCTTCAACTTATTCATCATTCAGACATCCTATTTGATGTCCCAACTGCAGCAAAGTAGGATTTTCCAATATGCGAACTATTACTTTGGCCCCTCTTTGGCGCTGCAAATATAATAAAATTTAGGGGGCATTAGACATTTTTTTATAATTATAAAATGAAAAACTATTTAATTTTGTTACCTGTGAATGCAAATAAATTATAAATTGATTTAGACTTTTATATTACAGAAAAATTATTTGAAGTGTAAGAAAATTAAGAATTTATACGGACTTACTTGAATCATGACAATACCTAGAAACAAAAATTTAGAAAAAAAGATCTTTCTCTTGTTATTTTGTTTGGGACGAATAAGCATCACAAGCATCAAGTGATTATTCTATTTTCCCTTTTTTTGTTTTTGTTTTTTTTTTTTTTTTTGTGAACAATAGACCTTAATGAATTAATTATCACAAATTATGTACATTGTTGCATTAAAATCAAAATCTCTAGATGAAAGTGATACTTTTAAGTGCCCCAAAATTAATTATGCATATTTATTGATAAATTTAAATATGGACAATCCATTTTGTAGTTCCATTTATTCGGAAACCTAAATACACACAATTGAGTGATGTGCATTGTTTTATGTCTTCAACATCAAATTGTTACATCAAATATTATTGGGAATATACAAATTTTGACTTAACAATGGACTAACAAATATAGTAAAAGGTTTTTTTTATGAGTAGTCTCATGTATGCAAAGAACAACAAAACTAGTAGAGAGGAATTATTTTCATCAAAATCAAGCCAAATTGATGTGTTTCGACTTATTGCATCACACATTGAAACTTCCAAGGGAAGAAGGAGTGAAAGTTTGGTTTGCATGTTCTGGGATGTAATATTCAACACACTACGGCCCGAAGTTTAACCACAGTATGGTATGCTCTTGAAATAATATGAATTGTTTTTGTATTTCGTTCTTCTGATATCCTAATGTTTTGGGTTGGATTTTTTTCCTTATTTTTAGATAATTATGTGCTATTATGTTTAGTTGGGTTTTGGTTGTTTTCAAGTAATGTGATGGAATTGTTTCGGGTTGGGTATTTTGGATATCCTGCTTGGGTTGGATATTTAGGGGTTTGAAGCTGATATGTTTGTTTTACGGGTTTATTTTTAACATTCTGACTAGAAAATTAGCTTTAAATTCATAATTTTAATTAGGTTTAGGTTTTTTAATTAAATTGGACTGGATGATATTCTGATTATTTTTTGCATTTTTACTGGAAGATTAGCTTTAAATTGATAATTTTAAATGGATTAAGGGTTTTATTTTATTTCAGTTTCAATAGTAGGGTTTTTAAATGATTACAAATTTGTTATTAGTTGGGCTTGTGTTACTGCTTATTCAGCTTTTAATTGAGTTTTAAATTTAATTGTTTTCTTATTTACAGTCTTCATTGAGTGTTTTAATTGTAATTTTTAACTGCAGCCTCTATTTGTGTTTATTTCTTTTTACTTGTTATGTAGATTTAATATGGAGCTCCATGTTTTACTTTCAAAATATCATGGTGGTGTTGTGAAGGTTGAGCCGGTTTGATATTATTTAAGAGGTATTGTAGATTATTCTGGTTATGTTGTTGGGGAAATGTTTGTAAAAATTGAGTTAAAAGATTTTATAGGGCAATTAAGTTAGGATAAGAAAAGGTTAGGGTTTTGGCATAAATTTGGGCACAATTTACACATGGGTAGTAGATGGCTTGAGAATGATGTTGAAGTGTATGAGGGAGTTAATTACATATCTTGCAAGAGTAAAGTTGAAATCATCGTCCCTATAATTGATTTTTCTTTTTAAGATGATGACATGGGTAGAAATGCGGAGGACTGGACAAATATTCCAACTGAACCAAATATTCCTTTTTCTTATTCTTCAAATTGTGATGAGTTTACTGATAGTAATTATGACATGAAGAAGGATGATAAGTTTGTGCATCCTCATGTTGAATTTGATATTATTTTAGACAAGGAAAAGTCAAATCAAAGTGAATATATGAGCGAAAAGATGTATGCTAGAATCATACATGACTAGCTAATTCTTTTCAATGAAGGTCTCAACACAATATCGAGTGTAGTTAATTCTTTTCAATTCCTCTGTGTTACGGTATTTTAAATTCTTTACCCCATATTTGGTGATTAATATTGTCAACCAAGACGGTCGTTTCACTTGAGCTCAGCATCATTTAGAACTCTACGGGTTGATTTAACCACTGTTTTTGCATCTTTGCCATGAGTTTGAACAAATTTTAGCTCAAATCTCTTTGCATGTGTCCTTGCTGGATACAATTCAATTGGTTGCTCTTGAATTCCATCAGATGGTGCATCAAAGTGAGGCAAAGGAACTCTGCCTCTAGGGGTGCGCTGCCTCTGCAGCCCCTTAACCATAGCACCATCGAATTGAAACTTCTTTATGCAGCACTTCATATACCTTCTGCACATGGATATTTCTGAAGAAAATCTATCCACAACATGAAGAGGATGAGGAATATTACCTTCCTCAACTTTCAATCTGTCTCATCATATTATTATTGGACTTTCTGGCGAACTAGGAAGAGCTTTCTTAAAAGGATTACATTTAGTTTTATTTTTAGTTTCTATTTTCATTCTCTTTAAATAAAATCAAACATTACTACACATTCTCTTATATATTTCCCTTGAAAATAATTTTCTCTTCTCCCAAAATAATTTAAAAACATCATAATCATTACACTCTAAAAGCATTCCCAAAATAAAACCAATCATATATCACATTCTCTCGTACATTTTCCAACACCTTTCCTCAAACTACTCAAATTTAAACCACACATTCCCTAAAGAAATAGCCATCACTACCAAAGTAACTTTTGTAGTAAGAGTTTCTTCATTACTTTCTATGTTTCTCAATATGAGCAATTAAAGTACCAAAATCAACTAGAATATATAGTGACAGCTATTGTCGTTTTTCAAGCATATAATAATGACAATAGAAAAATAATCGCGAAATCATTGCATCAGTTTTGTAATCATTGTATATTTTTCATAATGACAACTTATACAGAATTCTCGTGTCACTAATCACTAATTTTAATATTGACAAATTAAGCATAATCTTGTCTCTAATGAATTTTTAATAATTGTTATTCCGACAAAACCATGTATAATGAGTGTGCTTATTATATATTAATAAATGATTTTTTTTTTCTAATTTGATGTTGCATGAACTAGCTCAGGTTAAGTGTGATTCATATTCGTTAGATAAGTAACCTGATTCATATTTATTAGATAAGTGTCTTGCATATGAAAATAGTTTCTGAAAACATATCAACTAAGTATGTCCTTATTTGTGGATTCCATTAATGTTATTTTTTCTAAAAAAGAAATGAAATATCATGACTAATAAAACTCTTGCACAACACATGTAAGTATACAGACGTAAGTGAATAGATAAAATATTATATTTTTCATAATATAGATAAAAATTACATGATGAAGAATTTGAGGATTAAGGATATAATTATTATATTAAGACTATTATAGTTTTTATACTGTGGAAAAAATCATATAATGAAAAAAAATAATCTTAATATAATAATTATATCCTTAATCCTCAAACTCTTCATTTGAAGTAGGTGATGGGTAAGGTGTCAGTGCGAGTTCAACGTCGATCTCTTCATCATTGAGATATCCTATTCAGTGTCCCATAATCGCATCATAGAAGGATTTTCCAATATGTGAACGACCATATTGGTCACATTTTAGCACTACAAATATAACAAACTACATAGGGGGCATTAGCCATCTTTTGAGGATTATAAAATGTTCAAACACTTAGTTTTATCTCTTCTTAATACAAATAAAGCTTAAAATTGATTTAGTTTTATACAGACTTACTTGAATCATAAGAATACCTAGAAACAAAAATTACAGGAAATTTTGTTGCATTGAAGAACTGTGATCTCTAGAAAATAGTTATGTATGTTCGTGCATTAAAATTAAACTCTCTAGACCAAAGTGATATTTTTTCAGAATCCCAAAGTTTGTTTAAAATATTTACCAGTAAATTTAAATGTAGACAATCCATTTTGTAGTGTCATTTATTTAGCAACCAAAAAATACACTCAATTAACAACGTGGATTGTTTTATATTTGCATCAGTTATCATTGGACATATATGGATCTTGACTTCAACAGTGGACTAACAGATATAGGGTTTTTTTCAATGAGTAGTCTCATGCAAATTGTAAAGAACCAGAAAACTAGTTTATAAAAAAAGAATTATGTTGTTTGCTCAAAAATTCTAACTAAAATATTACTTTTGTATAACACATGTATATATCTACTTCGATTAGAGAAATGGACACTATATTCACATCCACGAGTTTAGTATTTGTATTGCTATCACATTCATATGATTTTTAAATTATTTTCTCAGTAAGCGATAAAAAGTTAAAAAGCTTACAAAAAATAAAACTACATAAGTAAAAATATTCAACGAAAAATCTAAATACCATAGAATTAATTTAATTGGAATATGCCATTTTCTTGATAAAAAATAATTAGATTATATATGTGCACACACACTAAATTGGGAATAAATACTAACCTCCTATCTCAATTTGGCATTTTAAAATAATAAATCTTCAAGAACGTGATTTTTGATGCACGTACAGCACATTGGCCGTTCTTCAATTTTTCACTCGTCCGAATATTTTCCAACTGAATCCTTGCATGTTCCATTGGAAGAGCATTGTTTTCTTTTTGTTCTTCTTCCACCCAAATATCAAAGAGTTCACTTAAATATATGTTTTCTCAAGGAAACATTAGGTAAATATGCATTTACCATGCATTTAGTAGAAATTAACTAAATTTGAAATATTTAAAGCAAAGGACTTGTAGGAGCAATGAACAATACTTCGTTCATGTGTAGATTATAGTGAAATAAAAAGGAAAACACAGTTTGATTGGAGAGAAATAATCCAAGTCATAGAAGGAAAATGAATCTTTAAGGGATATAAAAGGTTTTGAGTTCATCGATGTAGTCAAAGTAGGTGGCCATACTTTGGGCCTCATCAAGTGTATTAGAGGTGTCTATTGCAATCTTCCTTCTTATCAGGAAGGGAGTAATAGATTGGGGTTCTGTCTGCGACACGAACAAATGATTAGGATTCATATTGGGGACGGATTTATTCTACATTAATTTAGCACGCAAGTGGCATGTGACTTAATAGCAAGGGACCAGCCCTTCTCCCCCAAGAGGCACCTTATTCCAATATATAACTGTGAGGTTCTGGCTAAAGCAAATAATACCTCTTGGGCAGACTCATGCCACTTCATGCAACATCAATTTGCTGTCATTTTTGGGAATAAGCACCAGCTCCTCAAGAGTTCACGCACACAATCCACCCACCTGTTGCGAGACTCGTGTTGGAGAGAAATTCATCCAACATCAATTTAACATGCAGGTGACTTGTGGCTTAGTACTAAGGGATCGGGCCCTCTCCCCTAAGATAATGTCATGAGAATCCAGCCAATGCGGACAATACCTCTTGGGTGAACAATACCGTTTGTTCGTGTTGCAGACAAGATCCAAATCTATTACTCATTTCCAGACAAGGAGGAAGTTTGCAGGTCACGAGTTGACACTTCTAACACATTCGACAAGATCCAAAGTACGATTGCCCTACTTTGACCACGTCATTCTTCTATTGCAATTGGTAGGCTAACTTCCCTTTACTTTTCATAATTCTTATATTAAAATATTCTCTTCATTGATTAATTTTTGACTTATATATTAAAGAGTTTTCATTAGACCAATATTGTATTCTGCAAGATCATAAAAAATAAAGATTCAAACATAGCACAAAAAAATAAAAGAAAGAAAAAGGATGTAAAATATAGACTTACTCTTCAAGTTTTTGAAGTTGCTTACAAGTATTCAACAAGGTGTCGTAGAGATCTCTGTTTTCGAAACATATTCAATATCAGAAGCCATGGTTTTTCAGACTGATTTTTTACGATAACCTTGGTAGATACAAAGTCGGGTGTATTGCAAAATCAAATGATGATCAAGTGATAAGACACTATCATTTGAAATAAGGAACTAATTTATTTTTCGCCTTGAAACCAAGCTCAATGAAACCCTCTAATACTTTGTTAAAAAATAATCAATAGAGGGAATATTTTGACATAATTTTTTTGAAAAGTAATGAGAATGTACCTTACGGATGAACTCAAAATCTTATCTATCCCTTAAAATTCATTTTCTTTTTTCATTTCAACTTTGTTTCAAGGAGTCTCTACATGCTATTTATGGAGTACAAGAATCCAGACAAATGGAGTATAGATCTTGGGATGGACCCTAGTCAAATCAAATACTGGTTCAAGAACATATAGTGCTCCTAAAGATGCTTTGCTTTACTTAATTCAAATTTAATTAATTTCTTTAAATTAATTAACATGCCTACTTAATTTTTCCTTGAGAAAAATAATATTCTAGATTGAAGAAGAACGACAAGAGCGATGCTCTCTCAAGGAAAATGCAAGGATTGGAGAATATTTGGATGAATGAAAAATTGAAGAATAAACAAGTCCTTGAAAATTTAATACGTGAAAATACCAAATTGAGAGAGGAGGTTAGTTTCACTCTTAGTTGAGAATATATATATCTAATCTATTATTTTTTGTTGATGAGAAATGATGAAAGATTGCAGGTGGACTTGTCTATTGCCTTTACCTACTATTGCGTGCTACTTTATCTATCAATCCCACCTGCTTTTTCATCATTTCTCTTATCAAAATAAACTATCTAGAAAATAAATCCTATATATATATTCAATTGGAAATGAAAACTGACTTCCTCTCTCAATTTGGCATTTTCACAACTTGATTTCTCTTGCACGTACATCATTTTAACCGATTCTTCAATTTTTTATCCATGAGGATATTTTCCAAGTGAATCCTTGAATTTCCATGAAAAGAGCATTATTTCCTAACTTCCATGTACCACATGATAATTAATTTGGGGAAATTAATTATACTTAAAGGAAGTATAATTATACCTTTAGGAGCAATATTTTGTTCTTGAACCAGTAGTTAATTTGATTAGGTACATCCCCAGATCTGTACTCCATGTTCTTGTCTCCATAAATAGCCTGCAAACATTAAACAAAAACTTTCATGAATTAACTAAAATTGGGCTATGGAAAGATGAAGACAATATATACACGATCATATATGGTGTGCTTAGATGACCAGATTTGGGTTGTGTCATTGAAATGTCTTGGGCCCTGTAGGTTGGGTTGGATCTCTGTGTAAAATAAGCCCATCTAACAGATTATTTAACGTAGAGTCATTTTTGAACTCTTTGAAAGAAAGTTGAAATGAAAACGAAAAATCAATCTTAAGAAATGCAAAAGAATGGAGTTCATTGTTAAAGTAATTGTCGTTACTTTTCAAAAAAACTATATGAAAATATTCTCTCCCTGTTGATTAGTTTTTGACTGAGTTCTAGATAAGGACGGAAAATGGGGCTGATCCAGCCAAACTTACCCCGATGTGTCCAATCCGTTAGATCTACGAACTTGCTTGTTTCTGACTCAAATTTTACCAACATTAGAAAATCAAGAATGCCATTCAACTCTAAGCAGCGAACAAAGAAAAAGAAAACGGCAAAAAACCCATTCACCTTAGATGGTATCCTTCAAAGAGTTATGAAAATGGCGGAAAATCTTCTAATTTTGTATCAAATTATTCTATAAAATTATTCTATTTTTCTTACCGAGTAAAGATCCTAAAAAGCCAAAAAATCAAGAATTGATCTTCTCCTCTTCTCTTCCTTCCTTCTGCATTTAAAATGATCTTCACCTATTCTATTTTTGGTATTAGGAAGATAGAAAAATGGCATCATTGGTTGTGCTCAAGGACGGAGAGATAAGACAGAGAGAGAAAATCTAGCCGTCTGAGATGAGGGTGGGAATGATGAAAAATCAACACCAAAAAACCCTAATCGATTTATCCAAAAAACCCTAATCGATTTATATACTTATATATGAGACAGATAGGTCCAATAGGACTCATTACCCACCCAAAGCCCAATCCAATACGAAAAAAAAGACTATTACCCACCCCGTTACCTATATATTTATTCCAAACCCGCCCAAACTAGGCAAATTTCTCACAAGTTCGGGTAAAACCCGAATCTATTATCATCCCTAGTCTTGGAGGTTTTTCATTAGACTGACCACCCCTAATGTTGTGTTGTGCAAGATTCATGGTGATTAAGAAAGAAAAAAAGGAAAAATATGTACTTATTTCAAATGATATTACCTTATTATTTCATCATTTTTCGTTTCCTCTTTCTTTATCCCATCAAAATACAAGATCCAAACTAAGCATAAAAAGTAAAGGATAACCCTAGAGGATACGATATTAGGTGTATAGAAAAATCAATGAATGGTTTAGGGTGGACAATAAACATGAGTTATAAACATATATAGAGGTCAGTTGTGACCAAAAAATTCAAAAGTTTTGAATTAATTTAGGGAAGATAGATTTGCTAAGTATAAACGTGTTCAATGATATTCAATACATGAATTTTTTTGAATCGACTTTTCATAGAAGGATGTTAATGCAGTTGTGTTCTATCATACAAGATACTGTAAATAATTCCATTTCATGTGAATAATAATTAATTTTTCGTTTCATCATTCAAAAATTCTAACTACTAAAAATACTGAAAAGTTCAAATCATTGTTAAAATGCACGTTGGTATTATTAAAATACACAAGACTTTATTTTTAATAAGAGTTTCAATTGTTGATAAATTATTTGGTTCAATTTACTATAATTATTATATACTCTACTCACATTGTCATAGATGGGATGAAAAATGGTTGGTTGAAAGAGTTAGGTTATACGTTCTTAGAGAGACCATGTCGTTCAGCTCAAGTTTTTAATTAATTTTAATTATGTATTTGCAACCCACCCTTACACATTGGTAATAGTCTAATTTTTGCACTATCAACTTAGATCCAAAGAATAACAGGTATATGATTAATTTGGTTGATACTTTATCTATCTAGCTGCACATTAAGAACATTATTACATTCTTTCTATCTTTGCATTGTAGGAGAAGGCCACTCAATTAAAATGATTCAATTTCCCCATAAAATGAAACAGAAATTTAATGAATATTAAGAAATATTAAGAAAGATTAGTTACAATCTATGCACTCTATATTAGTTGAATTACTGACACACAATTAATCGTTCTAAATAATCATCCATCTAGCCCTAATTATGTAATTATCAGGATTTTACATGTAAGGTGAAGATTATGGTTTCTATATATGTATTGCATCCCAGGAATTCAAGGATCATTCCATCCCTAATAGTGGGGTTTATTTTCTCAAAAATTAGGCTTCATTAAAAAGTTAATATGAGTTTCAACTCTAGCAAGAATTGACTCAAATACCCAATAATAAATCAACAAATATATCAAATATAGTTCACTAGAAATATTTTTTGATATGAGAGTAAAACTTAACCGAATCCAAACCTATAGTTGATCGTGCTATCCAACTTTTTGCACAATCTAATGTAACACATGTTTATGACACATAAACAGTGACAATAAATGTAGTAACAAAATTATTAGAGTAATTTTTGTTGTCATTTTATATTTTTCATTAATTGCCAATAGTCATAATTTATAAATAATTTTTAATATTGACTATTTAAATATAACTCTTGTCACTATATACAATGACTGTGTCTTGTACACATAGAAAATGAATTCTTTTTCTAATTAGATTTTGCATGAACTAGGTTAAGTTCAAACTTGCTCAAATGTAGCTTCTGGTCTTCAATATATGTTGGAAAGGTGCCTCGAAGAAGAGAAACAAATTTGTCTCGTCATTTTATAGTTGGACTTTTTGGCGAAATAGAAGGAGCTTTCTTAAAAGAACTATGTTTTGTTTCATTTTCATTTTTTATTTTTTCTCTTAAAATAAAATCAAATATTAATACACATTATGTCACACATTTTCCTCCAAAATAGTTTTCTCTTCTCACAAACTATTTTATAACATTCTAATCATTACACTCCGAAACACATTCCAAAATAAAATAGTACATACATCACATTCCTCTATACATTGTTCATAAACATCTTTCTTCAAAATATACAAATTTAAACCAAACATTCCCTATGAAAATAGCAGCACCAAATGAACTAATTGCAGCAAGAGTTTCTTCATTACTTTCCGGCATATGTTTTTCCATTTGAGAAATTAAAGTACTAGAAATCAACTATGATATTAGTGAAAATCTTGTAATGATATATATTATGTGACATCAATTGTCATTTTCTGAGAATACAACACCATATATAATATTAATTAAAATTGTGTCTAAATTTTTATTTTTAGTAGTTAGTGGCACATGCATAGAGAAAATACAAAAATAATCACACAATCATTTTGGATTTTGTAGTTATTGTATATTTATCACAAGTTGTCAATAATGGCAACTTATACCTAGTTCTTATATCATTAAATTCCAATATTAAAAGTTTAAGTACAATTCTTGTCACTATTAAATTGTGATAATCGTTATTCTGACAAAGCTATGTATAATGAGTGTGCTTTTGTGCACATAGAAAGCAAATTCTTTTCTCTAATAAATGTTACATGAAGTAGGTTGGGTTAAAACTTGCGAATGTGGCTTTTGGTAATTCATATGTGTTAGATAAGTGCCTTGCTGAAGAAAATACTTTATGAAAACTCAATAACAAAGTAGGTTCTTATATGTGATTTTGGTAGATATTAATTTTTATTAGAAGAATAAAATATCTTGGCCAATTTATTAAAACAATGCACATAAGTATATAGATGTCAATAGATGAAAATTGTAGTTTCCATAGTGCAAAATAATCACATAGTAGAAATATTCATTCTTCAAGTAACAATTCTTTCCTTAATCATCAAATTCTTCATGTGACATAGATGATGGGGATGATGGAGAAGGTGTCAATCCGAGTTCTACATGAATCTCTGCGTCATTGAGTTCATTTAGATATCCTATTTAGTGTCCGAGCAATCGCAGCAAAGCAGGATTTTTTCCATTATCCGAATTACTAAAAAGGAAAATTTGAGGGGCCTAGTAAGTTTGGTACCAAAATTCCGAACAAAATAATTAAAAAAATATTTTCATCATAACAATCAAGAATGATATTCCATAGTGAGAATCTACTCGATTTGAATCTAATTATTTTGTTTAATAGTTTGATAATTTGGCTAACTGGGTTATTTTAAAAGAATAAAATAATTAAATAATTAAGTTTTAAATAACATAATCATGATAGTATTTTTAATTTTTAACTCACCAATTTTTTTTTAAAAAATAAGTATGAAATAAAATCATGATTTATTATTTAATTAATAAATATTTAGTTATTTGATTTTGTGAAAAAAGTCCGATAATTCTACCAAAAACCAAAATATTAGTCGATTAATTTGGTTTGATATTTGGCATAGCATTTTGCCATACTGAATATTTTATTTACTTAAATTTGGTTCGGGTCGATTCAATTTTGTCATATGAATACCTCTACTCCTTTTATGTGTCCTTATTAACTCATTTATATATATATATATATATAGTATCATTATTTTGCCTATTTTAAATTATATTTCTTGAAAAAAATTCATTCTTTTTTCTTTTTTATTTTTTAAATTTTTGATTCCAAACTTGCAAGACCTCCTAGAGTGTTGGACTAAAATGCAATTTTTCCTTTTTAGTGCAATGCATGTGCAGGTCACCTAGTTGTTTTCCTAGATATTGGTCTCTTAACGCCCATGTGTAGAACACAGCTTTTTCCATCAAGATTTTGGCGGTGGGATGAAATTTGCAACGAAAACTGTCTTACGCGACTAACCTTGGGAACAAACTTGCAAGAAGCCCTAAACAATGGGACTCAAATACAATTTCCCCTCAGTCTTATAGTTAGTTGTTCAAGTATCTGAATTATCATAGTAAACTGATCCTTAACTTCATGTCGAGGCACAAGATACAAATTTTATATGATGAAAAACAATGGACTAAATAACAAAATATATTCAATATCGAAGCCATGGCTTTTCACACTAGTTTTTTACTATAATCATAGCAGATACAGTGTGTACTGCAAAATTAGAGATTGTTTGAGGGAAAACAGATTTAATCTATGTTGCTAATAATTAGTTCTTTAAATTTCATACTCAAAAATCAAAACTACAAGAAGCACTTAAGAGTACAAATCATAGTTAAAGTGTACATGATGTTACTGAAATTTACATAAGATTTTATTTGTATCAAGAGTTTCAATTGTTGATAAATTGTTCGGTCCAATTTACTGTAATTATGATATTCTCTATTCACATCGTCTTGAATGAAAAAGAAAAAAAAGTGTTTAAAGGAGTTAAGTACATGAAATTTACACCTTCTTTGAGGACCATGTAATTCATTTCAAGTTTCAAAGCACTTTTAATCTTGTATTTGCGGCCCTTACAATTTGGTATATCAACTTAGATCTAGAGAATAACATGATATACCATTAATTTTGTGAAGCCTTGTTTATCCAACTGCACATTAACATCTTTTCATTCTTTACCTTTGCACTGGTGGAGAAGATCACTTGACTAAAACGATTCAATTTTCCCATAAGTGATACAAAAATTTCATGAACATTAATTAAGTATGGAGGGCAATCACTTATTATCTATATCCACTGAGTTAGCTACACACAATTAATTATTCTAAGCAACTATTTATTTTTTTTAAAACAAATAGTATTATTCCATTACATTAACGTAATTCATGAAAAAGAAAAGATATAAGCGGTCGCGTTGCAAACACTTCATGCTGTACGAAATGAATGAGATCGATGTTTTAAATTCATAAAAATAAGAAAACGGTTAGAAAATGTACTATTATTTGAGTTTTGAAATTGATAATGGTATAATTTCCAATATTTTAATGGACCGCTTCTTCAAATTGCCTTAGTTGTGTTATTGAAAAGTAAAAAAGAGGATATTATTCATAAATGCTCACTGTTAAATATTTGAGCATCTTATTATTTTTTATATTTGATATACTAATTTCAAACATTTTTTTAGTCATTAGATTAACATTTTTTTCCTGTAAAATGGGCAAAATAAACTTGTTTGAAATCATGCTCATGCTCATATAAAACTTATATTGGTTTGTTCTTAAAACTTGAATTTTTTGCACTTTTAATTTTCTTATTATTTTAACTTTTCTTATAGTTTTTATTTTGTCAAAACTTGGGCTAGATCAAAAAATTAATACAAATTTTAGCTAATTGGCTCAAATACCCAATAATAAAACAACAAATATATCATATTTAATCCCATAGACATGTTTATTTATATGAGAGCGAAACTTAATACAAGTTCATTACGCTTGGATTTAATATATTTTTAAGACCCAATCTTAATTTAAACTTAGTTTAGCTTTAACTCATGTTAATTCACTTGAAAAATATCAAGCCTAACTTCCAGTTTATATACACTTACATTTGTTGCTATTTAATGATTTCAATTCTAATCCATATTGAATCCAGATTTATTCATCCTTAACTTAAAATTAAATTGAGTTTGATTTCCCTATGGATAAAATGTTTGTAATAATTGGTGCATAATTTCCCAATTCAAATTGATTAGGCATATTATGCAGGTTCTTTTGAGTAATATAACTAGAACTGCTCGGTCAGAAATGTAATTATTTATTTATACATATAACTTAAATGTAATAATGGTATGATAACATAAAGTGATGATTGTGAAATGATAATAGTTGTTCAAATAATCTCTCTTTACTGGATTAGGGGTGTGTGCAGTGCACACAGAGTTTATCTAAACTAGTCTTGTGGTCTTAAAATATCTTGGTTTGAGCCTAGTCTGAAAAAACGTTGAACTTCACTTTGCGGTCCATTTGGGTTGGTGGTGAAAGGGCGACTAGAGTGGTTTTCACAGTTTGATATTCTCATTTTTATTTTTATAATTTCTAAATTGGCAAACTAAATGTACAATTATTTAAAACTTTAGGTTGTACTTATATTTTTTTTCGTCTATGATTAGATTTAATAAAATATTCCAGCAATAAAACATATTTGAAGTAATCAATATACGCCTAGTAACATATCATGAGAAAATAATAACTCCAATTGTAACAATAGCAAATAATAAATATATTATCAAATATGTTGGCATCAATCATATACGAGTCTTTGTATCTCTCAAAAGTGAGAAACAAATAAATAGAAGAATTAAAATATCAAAATAATCATGGTGCTAAGTTTATAAGTCTCTCACATAAAACATACTATAGTATCTTATTAAATCGTAACAAAATTCTAAAGAATTAAAGAATTTTTGTATCACAATATGTGTTGTAAGTTTTTAATAAGACTCACAAAATCGTACTATATAAGAGTAATTACTTGATCATAAGCATAGTTGTGACATTACATGAATATGTAATATATATGTATATATTTATATATTATTGCGATAAAGCACAGTTTTTTACAATCTGTAAAATTCTAAAATTGAGACGATTGTAAAAATAGGGTCTTCTTTCAATTAACTCGAACCAACCCATTAAAATTAAACTCACCAATTACATTGCATTTTGTGTTAGACTGATTGATTTGTTGATTTAGTGGTTTTTTTTAATACCCTCGACTTAGATTCCCTGAGCCAGGCTTTGAAAAGTTTTAGTTAAGAATGACAATATAGTGGATGTAGGGTGGGTTTTGCAAAACCTAAACCCGCCTAATGATCCATAAGAGAATCCAGCATTGCCCCACTTCCTCTCGTAGCTAGGGATCCACCAGACTTTGAATCCAAATACGACACATTAAATGTGGGACTGACTTAAGTTAAAATTATTCAAGATAATTCTTTGTCAATAAATTACCATTATAATACTCAAAACCATCATAAAGTAGCGTTATTGACAAAGCATCGCTTGTTTGCACACTTAATGTGCACACTTTCATTTTCAAGAAATTGTGATTCTAAACATAATTTTTCACTTTGTACATTATATTTTTGTTTTATGCGTTAGGGTATGTGTAATATCAATATACTTGAACATATACACATACACATACTAGGACATATATGCATACGTATGTGTATATACACATGCTATTTATTACTAGTGAAGGCCATAAATTAACTACTTTGATATGTTTTTAATGACTTCACATAAATAACCACATCTAAAAGGATAATTTCAATGTAGTTTTTGTCTTCCCTCTAGTCATCTCTTTCTTTAACCTTTCTTTTTTTTTCTTCTCTTTTGTCTCCAACTTTTTCCTCTTTCCTTTTTCTCTATTATATAATCTATCTTAATTGTTTTATTTTACTTCTAATAAATCCAAATAAATATAATAAAATCATTAAAAATATTGTATTATCATATCAAAAAGAAAATAATATTTTTATTTTATACCTTAAAAATTCAAGCACACATAGGGTGTGTCACATTGCTACTATATATTAATTATGCGTAATGAGTTTGGGATGAGTAAAGGTTCCGACTTGGGTATTGCCATCTCAAGTTTTGATATAAGTAGAAGTAGGGCTGTCAATCTGGCTTTATGAATGGAGCTCAAACTTGACGGTCATAAGCCTAAACATTAAGTAACATTTTGAATTCAAAAGCAAACCATAAAAAGTTTACAACGATGCTTATCAAATCTAAAGTTCTTGTAAGTTGCTATGACAAGATATAAAAGCATGAAAGTTATTTCTAAAACCTCTTTCACAAGAATTTGCTATGATACATGTACTTCATCATCTCAATAAACTTACTGCAAAAACATACCGTAAATCTTACTTTAGCTAAAATCCAAATTCAAAAATTATACTATTCATGGTATTATTTCAATAAATAAATTCAAATTCATTGCAGTATTCATTGTATTATTTCAATAATTTAAGTATGATAATATTCATCTTTAATTAAAAAAAAACAATCATAATTTATGTTTATAATATAAAGAATGATTGTTCATGAATTAGAAATGATACTATCTCATTTTCAATGTCAGGTAGCATTTAAAAAACTTCTTCGCAATAATTTCATATGATTTAGATCCGGATCTCAACTCTTGGACTTTTTCTAGATTCGAATTACATTACTATATTTTGGATATGAGGAATTAGATTAGGGTCAAAATTTTCAATAATCACACTATTCAGAAATTTCCAACCAGAATTTGACAAAAGTGCCCCTATCCAACCCGGTTCATGAAAAAGGCCTTAAAGGACATGCCAAATGAGTGTATTTTGGAGGGCGCAGAGTGAAACTTACCAATTTTGTTATGTTGTGTACAACAATATTATACCGCAATAATTGCAAGCTAATCTTAAAATGGTTAGCTGTAATTGTCTTTGAAATTCTAGAAATCCTTGAAATGGTTACAGTCAATAGAAATCATTGCAATATGGCTATTTGGAAATTATTGAAATTTGAAAGTGCATCTAATGATTTTGAATGAGATAGATATTTCTTTGATTTTAAATGTTGATAAGAAACAAATTTTAATGATATATAATAATTGTTGTTTTCCACGAATAATAATATACATGAAATATAATAGTAACAAAAAATTATGTCAAAATTGTCAGTGTTAATACTTAATTATTTTTTTCTAAAAAGAACAAATAAAAATATATTTTTTATTATTTTTTTGGGGGGCAAATTTTCAAGATTTAATAATTTTATGTATAAAATCAATATTAATTTAAAAAAAATGAAGTTGGGTGGGGTGGGGGGGTGGCACATGCATATTGACAATATAGTTATGGTAAAAAATTATGATGGCAATTTTTGTTGTCATTATTGTATATAGTGACAACTTATACACAATTTGTGGGTCACTAATTTTTAATATTGACAACTTAAGTATAACTTTTATCACTATTAAACTTGTGAAAATTATTATTCTAATAAAACAATGTACAATGAGTGTGCTTTGTGTACATAGAAAATGAATATTTTTCTTAATTAGATATTGCATGGATTAGGTTGGGTTAAAACTGCCTCAAATGTAGCTTTTGGTGATTCATATGATGTTAGATAAGTGCCTTGTAGAAGAAACTAATTTTTAAAAACCTAACAATAGAGTATGTCTTTCTTATTTGTGAATTTTGTAGATGTTATTTTTTATTTTATTTTATTTTGAAAAAAATAAAATATATTAACTAATTTATTTAAATTCTTGCACAACACACTTAAATTATATAGATGTAAATGGATAGATAAAACATTGTAGTTTTCACACTGTAGAAAAAATTACATAATAAAAATATTTAGTCTTAAAATAATAGTTATTTCCTTAATCATCAACTTCGTCATATGAAGTAGGTGATAGGGAAGGTGCCAATTCGACATCAGGGCCTTCGATCTCCTCATCATTGAGACATCTTATTTGGTGTCCCAGCAATTGCGCAAGAGAAGGATTTTTCAATATGTGAAGTGCTACGTCGGTCACTCTTTGGTGCTGCAAATATATCAGAATTTAGGAGTGTTAGACATCTTTACGATATTAAAAAATGCACAATTACCTATTTTTACCTCTTGTTAATGCAAATAATTAGTAAATACGGTTTAGATTTAAGCATATCCAGTTTATATACAAGTTATTTCAAGCATAAGAAAATCAAGAAGTCATACATAGACCTACTTGAATGATGACAATACCTAGAAACAATTATTCTTAAAAAAAAAAAAATAATGCTTGTTTTCATTTTCATTTTCTTTTTTGTGAACAATAAACCTAAAATGATTATCACAATAATAAATAAAAGTAGCTTATAATGTCAAACTCTGATGTATACATCACTGCATTACAATCAAAATCTCTAGACCAAAGTGATATTTTGAAGTACCCCAAAATTGGTTTTATATATTGACCGAAAAATTCACATCTAAAAGATTAATATTTGTATTGTTATCTATTAAAAAAAAATTATATTCTTGGCACACGACAAATAGAAAAAATTTATGAAATAAAATAAAATTGAAGAATGAACTTTCCAAGAGAAAGCCGAAGTGGAGTTTATTTAAATTGAATTCTAACTTAAAGTCAAAACCAAATAATGAATTGATTTAGTTAGAATTCAACTGAAAATATAAACCAAATAATGTCTCATATTTCAACTGGAAGTCAAATACACACAATTAACAATGTGTATTATTTTATATCTTCAATATCAAATTGTACATCATTTATCATTGGACATATACATATCTTGACTTCAACAACGGAATAACAGATATATTAACAGGTTTTTTTTCATGAGTAGTCTAATGCCGAATTGTACAGAACTTGAAAACTAGTAACAAATTATTTCGTTTGCTGAAAAATATTAAATAAAATAACCCTTTTTAGTGTTGAACACTTGTATAGCTCTACTTCAATTATAGGTATGAAGATTATATTCACATTCAAAAGATTAATATTTGTATTTTTATCACATTTAATAAGATTTTTAAATTATTTTCTTACCACGTGACAATAGTTCAAAACTTAGCAAAAAATAAAATTATGAATAATGTACATTCCAAGAAAAAACCTAACTAAGTTGTAGAATTAATTGAATTAGAATTCAACTGGAAGTCAAAACCATTATTGCCTCATATTTCAAACCTATTCAGTTTTCTTGACAAAAATAATTAGATTATATTTATATACTCAAGTAAAGAGAGTCAAAACTAACATCCTCTCAATTTAGTATTTTCAATTGTGGGTAAATTATTTGATCCAATTTACTATAATTATGATATTCTCTATTCACGACGTCTTATAATATAATGAAAAAGGGAGTTAAGTACATGGAATTTATTGTGCTGTTCATCTCATGTTTCAAATTAGCTTTAATTATGTATTTACGGCGCCCAGACTTTGATAATGGTTCCATTTTGTCGCTCGGCTATCCCATGTTGTTGGGGTGTATTCGAACAAGTAGTTTGACGAAAGGTGCCCTGAGCCTCCAAATACTAATGAGGCTCAGTACTCTGATATCTTCCACTATTATCACTAAGGAGAACCCTGCACATTGTACTGAGCTCCGACGATGTTATGAATTTTTTTAAATAACAAGTTCACTTCATCCTTAGTCTTCATTAGACACAACAGGTCATCTTGGTATGCACAGTTATCAATAAAGGTGACAAATCACTGTTATCCACCTAAAGTGGGGACGTCGGATGGACCCCAAAAATTCAAACATATGAACATAAAAAGTGTAGGACTTTTTGTCAAAATTAAGAGAAACGAAGCACGATGATTCTTTGCTTGTTCACAAATATCACAGTGGAAACTACAAATATCATATTTTGCAAATAAACTAGGAAATAATTTCGTCAAATAACCAAAAGATGAATGCTCCACATGTGATGCTATAACCAGATATTTTTATTTCTTCTTCTCCTCGTCAAATCCATCCACTGTTAACGCTTTATGTAGATTGTTGGAACTCTTTGTCCTCAAGTCCAAATAATACAGCTTCCCTTACCTAATACCACAACCAATCGTCTGCTTGGTTTGGATGTCCTTAAACACAATAAAATCGGGCCAAAAAATTACAACACAAGATAAAGCTTTGGTTATTTGGGAGACTAATAAAATTTTGTGAGAAAGGATTAAGGGTTGAGACCTGTCTAGAATCAAATATTATATGATCTATAGCATCAAATCAATTATCCATGTATTATTCAAAACATGGTGTAGAATATTTAGAATTTGCTACCAGTGCCGAGGTATTTTCAACATTGTCCTCCATCTTTGTCTCAACAATTGCGGCAGTGGATGTGTTCTTGGAATTTCACTTCTTTGAATCAATACTATGATCCCACCATTATAGATATCCCGCATGCTGAAAGCATTGATTTTTAGTATGACCACTTTGATTGTAAAGATTACATTTGTAATTAGACTTGTTGGCATCATTGATTGTCTTAGGATGGATGGTTCTCATTTTGTCTGAGAAGATTGATTGAGAGCCACCATGGCAGTAGCATCCATGTTTTCATTCTCTCCTTTTCATAGTGGTATGACGTATTGCCTCACGATGAACTAGAGAGTAGCATTCTTCTAAATCAGCGACTGGTTTCTTTCGTAGAATTTCTCTACGAATTTGTTCAAGGTTACCATCCAGTCCGGCTAAAAATATATAAACCCTTAAGTCATTGATCAATGAATTTCCTATACGCCAGAAGATCGTCAACATCCTTCACGACCACTTTATCACGATGGTCAAATTCTTGAAAAACCTCCATCAACTCTCCATAATATTCACAGAGATTTTCCACTTTGTTTGGCAGCGAAGGTCCTCTGGTTCAATGAGAAAACTTGTAGTTCATCGCCTCCATCATAGAAGATCAAATCAAGTCAAATTGATTCATGACACCTATTGCACAGTTAGATTGTTTCCCAATACAGAAAGAATTATAAAAGGGGATTGTAAGAATAATTAACAACTCTCAACATGTGACGGATATACAAGGACAATAAATATAGTAACAAAATTATTACAACAATAAGTATAGTAATAAAATTATTTAAGGCAATTTTTGTTGTCATTGTATATTTGCTATTAATTGTCAATTTGTGCCAATTTATACACAATTTTCAATATTGATAATTTAAATTATAACTATTAAACTTACAATTATCATTATTTTACAAAATATGTATAATGAGTGGGCTTTGTATACATTGAAAAACAACTACATTTACACACAAAAAAAAAATGAAAATATTTCCTTCAACTATAAGTAATGATGCTTGGTGATGTTAATTACATTTTCTCCTATAAAACATGTGCCACACATCAGACGCATGTAATTAAAAATAACTAAAATACAATGGTAGTATTAATAATATTAAGAAAGTGAGGTAGTGAGGTACTATGGTTAAATTTGGATGCCTATTTTTTCATGATGTCTATTGATGGAGTAAATGTAAATATACTTTTGCGTCATAGTATTTCATTGTCAATCATATACCCAATTGCCACTTGCAAAATTTGTGAATATTCATTATAATTCACAAGTATGATATGTATTTCTTTATATTTTCATAGAAAAATAAAAATAAAAAAGGGTTTATTATATTCTCGATAAAAAATATTATGCCCAATAGGCCCACTCATATTTATTTACAAGTATCCACACCACAATCATATCCAAATTTCCTCAAAGAGTGGGGTTTCGACATGATTAAGATGTCCAACCTTGGAGTTGCATTTTAGTTTACTTAATCCATCTTTAGGGGATATATAGTACTACGTATATCTATGGAAATATTTTGTCTTATTCAACGATTTATTTTATGCAATTCTCTTAAGTATTATTTAAATAGAGCTAAAAGTGATTGTATTATATATGATTACATTAGTATATACATATTCAACTATTTATTGACTCCCTTAAATACTATATAGTTGGATCATATGAAATTTTTCATATTCAATATAGTACTATAAGTAGAAGATGAGCATGCAACTTTCAATGACAACTAAATCAACATGACTCCTATGTATGTCCTTTACAACATCATTTGCTATACTTTTACTTGTCACTATTAAATTTGTAAAAATTGTTATCCCGACAAAATTTATTTAATTTTTTATAATTCTTATATTAAAATATTTTGTGTGTTGATTAATTTTTTGACTTAAATATTACAGAGTTTTAATTGGGTTAATGTTGTTTTCTGCAAGATTTACAGTGATTAAGGAAGTAAAAAAAATAATTATTTTCCTTATTTCAAATGAATATCAGTTTGTCCTCTTCCTTTTCTTTATCAAAATTCAAGATTCAAATATAGGGTAAAAAATAAAAGAAAGAACAAGAATATAAAGTATAGACTTACTTTTCAAGTTTTTGAACTTGCTCAGAGGGATACTATCAGAAGCCATAGCTTTTAGATTGTTTTTGTTTTTATTTTTATTTTTTTTCTTTTTAACTATAAACCTAGCAGATGCAATGTCACATGTATTGTAAAATCAGAGACTAGTTTAGGGTGAACAATAAGCATGAGTTGTAGGCATTATAGAGGTAGGCTATGGCCAAAAAAATTGAACTTTTTCAATAATTAAGGGGTTTTTTATAAATGAATTTTTTGTGAATTAACTTTCCACTTGGAAGGATGTTAATTGTTATTACAGCTGTATTCTTTCATCAAGAAACAATAATTAATTGCATATTTATGTAGCTAAAGTTAAATCATTAAAATTTCATTACTAAAAAATTGATCAGAACTATTAGAAACACTTTGAAGTTCAATTCATAATTGAAGTTTACGTTGATATTATTGATATTTGCCTAAGATTTAATTTTTAATGAGAGTCCAAATTGTTGAGAAATTGTTTGTTCCAATTTACTATAATAATGACATTGTCTATTTACACCATCTAAAAGAGAAAAAAACAAGAATGGTTAAAAGATAAAACTTACAGAGTTAATTCATTGATGTTCTATATAGTCCAATATTTATTCATTGATGTAGAGTATCTTTATCTCATAATCATTTTTACAATTTCAAATCAAGATATTCCATCATCCAAATAAACTTTATAATTAATCCAATATCCATCTGACAATAATTTATATAAATCATAAACATAATTCTCCCAAACTTAAACATAATTGTGTCTAATATCAGTCACTAAATTATAAAAAAACAACAAATTCTCATAATTAAAATCCTATGAATCAACTCTAGAGATTTGAAGAACTAATTCTTAGCTACATAGATATGCAATTAATTATAGTTTCTTTACGATAATATACAATTGTATTATTATCCTTCCAAGTGGAAAGTCATTTCAAAAAATTCAATTATAGAAAATCATTGAACGGCGTAATTAGCAAATATGTCTTCCCTCAAATTACTAAAAAAACTTCAATTTTTTTTGGCCACAACCCACCTCTATATATGCCTACAACTCATGCTTATTGTCCACCCTAATCCAGTGTTTGGCTTTGCAATATATTTGATACTAGATATATTCCTAAGACAAAAATCTCTAATATACCCTTGCTCCATACTTGCAAGCAACCTCAAAAACATGAAGAGTAAGTCTACTCTTTTTATCCTTTTCCTTTCCTTTATTTTTTACGCTAATGGATTTTAGATTTTGGTGAGTAGAAAAAGAGGAAACGAAAAATGATCAAATCATTTAAAAAAAAAAATATTATCATTTTCCTCTTGAAATCCTCTAATACTTGGTCAAAATTAATCAGTAAAGAGAATATTTTGATATAGAACTTATGAAAAGTAATTAGAACATACCTTACTGATAAACTCAAAACCTTTTATATCCCTTAAGATTTATTTTCTTTTCTTATTTCAACTTTTTCTTCAATGAGTCCCTACATGTTATATATGGAGTGCAAGTATCCAGACAACAAACCTAGAGAAAACTAGAGTATAGATCTTGGGATGGACCCTAATCAAATCAAGTACTAGTTCAAGAACAAAATAGTACTCCTAAAGATGCTTTGCTTTACTTAATTTAAATTTATTAATTTTTCTAAATTAATCACCATGTCTATTTAATTTTCCTTGAGAAAACTATATTGTAAAGTGAAGAAGAATGAAAAGACAAGGAAAATGCAATAATTGGAGAATATCGAAAGAGTGTAAAATTGAAGAATAAATCAAGTTCTTGAAAATTTAATACGTGAAAATACCAAATTGATAGATGAGTTCAATTTCAGCCTAGTTGAGAATATATATATATATATATATATATAATCTAAATATTTTTTGTAGATGGAAAATGATGAACAATCACAGGTGGACTTGTTTGTCTGTTGCCTACTACTCTGTCTATCAATTCCACCTGCAATTTTTCATTACCATCTATAAAGTAAATCCTATATATACACACACTCAATTACAAGTAAAAATTGACTTCCTCTCTCAATTTAGCATTTTCATAACTTGATTTGTCACCCATCGAATATTTTTCAAGTGAATCCTTGAATTTTTCATGCAAAGAGCATCATTTCCTAATGTGCATTTGCCATATGATAATGAATTTAGGGAAATTAATTAAACTTAAATGAAGTAACCAAATCACCTTTAGAAGCAATATTTTGTTCTTGAACAAGCACTTAATGTGATCAGGGTCCTTCTCAAATACTCCATGTTCTTGTCTCCATACACTCCATAAATAGCCTGCAAACATTAAACAAAAAACTTTCATGATTTAACTGAAATTGGGCTATGGAAAGACGGAGACGACATATATACAGATTATATATAGTGGGCTTGGATGACCAGATTTTGTGTGAGTCAATGAAATGTCTTGGGCCCTGTAGGCCGGGTTGGATCTCCATGCGAAATAAGCCTATCTAACGGAGTAATTATTTAAGGTAGAGTCATTTTCGAACTCTTTGAAAGAAAATTTAAATGAAAATGGAAAATGAAATATTAAGCAATATAAAGGATTTAAGTTCATTGGTAAGGTATTTGTCGTTACTTTTCATAATTTCTAAATCAAATCAAAATATTCTCTCTATTGATTAATTTTTGATTAAGTACTAGATAGGAATGGTAATAAGGTTGGTCTAAGATGAGCTTAGTCAAACCCGTAACACGTCCACCAAGGCTAGCATGGACTTAAAACCCATCTCATCCCACTTCAATTCAGCATTGAATCTGGTCCGCTCTGAACCCAAATGTCCAACTTGCTAGACTTGTGAACCCTCTAGTGTTTGACTCAGATCTTACCAACATTATGCCATAAAAGAAATCAAGAGTGCCATTCAACTCTAAGCAACCAACAAAGAAATAGAAAATGCTAAAAACCCATTCAAAGTCAACTAGTATCCTTTAAAGAGTTATGAAAATGGTGGGAAATATTCTAATTTTGTATCGAAACATCCTATAAAATTATTCAATTTTTCTTATCAAGTAAAGATCCAAAAAAGCCAAAAAATCATGAATTAAACTTCTCCTCTTCTATTCCCTCCCCGTACAGCTGAAATGATCTTCTCGTCTTCTATATTTGGTATTAGGAAAATAAGAATATGGTATCATTGGTCGTGCTCAAGGGCGGAGAGATTAGGCAGAGAAAGAAAAATTAGCCATTTGGGGATTAGGGTAGGAATGATGGGAAATCAACATAGAAAAAACCCTAACTTATTTATACTACTTATATACGGGATGAGTTTGGAACAGGTCCAAGAGGACCCCTTACTCACCTAAAGCCCAATTGGGACTGAAAAAAAGATCATTACCTCGCCGTAATTATATATTCACCTGTCCTAATAAAGGTGAGTTTCTGTAAAACCCGGACCTATTACTATCCGTATTATTGGAGGGTTTTCAATGGGTTGATAATCCATAATCTTGTTTTCTGCAATATTTATGGTGATTAAGAAAAGGAAAAAGGGAAATAATTACTTATTTCAAATGATAGTACCTTATCATTTAATCATTTTTCTTTTCCTTTTTCTTTCCCCAATAAAATACAAGATCCAAACTAAGCGTAAAAAGTAAAAGGAAAATATATAAAGTTTAGACTTACAATTCAAGTTTTTGTGGTTGCTCAGAAATATGGAGCAAGGGTACAGTACAGATCTCTATCTGATAAGGCAATATCAAAGCTATGGCTTTTTAGACTGATGTTTTACTATAAGCCTTGAGGATGCAATGTCAGGTGTAGAGCAAAATCAGAGAATGTAAGCATGAGTTGTAATCATATATAAAGGTAGGTTGTGGCCAAAAACATTAGAAAATTTTGAATTTTTTAAGGGAAGACAGATTTGAAAATGAAGGGGTTCAATGATTTTTAAAAAATGAATTTTCTTAATAAACTTTCCACATAAAATGATGTTAATACAGTTGTATTCTATCATACAAGAAGCTGTAATTAAGTGCATATCATGTAGAAGATAATTAGTTCTTCATTTCATCATTCAAAAATTATAACTACTAGAAACACTTAAAAGTTCAAATCACTTGAAAAACCTAACAACAACTATGCCCCCTTATTCGTGAATTTCTAAAATATTGTAGTTTCCATATGGCAAAAATTACATAAAAAAATAATTAATCTTAGAATAACAATTATATCCTTAATCATCAGGTTCGTCATCAGGAGATGGGGAAGGTGCGAATCTGAGTTCAAGGTTGACTTCAGGGTCTTCAACTTATTCATCATTCAGACATCCTATTTGATGTCCCAGCAACTATAGCAAAGCAGGATTTTTTAATATGCGAACTATTACTTTGGTCCCTCTTTGGCGCTGCAAATATAATAAAATTTAGGGGGTATTAGACATTTTTTATAATTATAAAATGAAAAATTATTTGATTTTGTTTCTTGTGAAT
Organism: Paulownia fortunei; assembly: GCA_019321725.1. Lineage (NCBI taxonomy): Eukaryota > Viridiplantae > Streptophyta > Magnoliopsida > Lamiales > Paulowniaceae > Paulownia > Paulownia fortunei. The sequence continues at coordinate 14,680,639 of CM033123.1, forward strand.
GCAAATAAATTATAAATTGATTTAGACTTTTATATTACAGAAAAGTTATTTGAAGTGTAAAAAAATTAAGAATTTATACAAACTGACTTGAATCATGACAATACCTAGAAACAAAAATTTAGAAAAAAAAAGATCTTTCTCTTGTTATTTTGTTTGGGATGAATAAGCATCACAAGCATCAAATGATTATTCTATTTTTCTTTTTTTTGTTTTTGGTTTTTTTGTGAACAATAGACCTTAATGAATTAATTATCACAAATTATGTACATTGTTGCATTAAAATCAAAATCTCATAACGAAAATGATACTTTTAAGTGCCCCAAAATTAATTATGCATATTTATTGATAAATTTAAATATGGACAATCCATTTTGTAGTTCCATTTATTCGGAAACCTAAATACACACAATTGAGTGATGTGCATTGTTTTATGTCTTCAACATCAAATTGTTACATCAAATATTATTGGGAATATACAAATCTTGACTTAACAATGGACTAACAAATATAGTAAAAGTTTTTTTTTTTTTTTTTCATGAGTAGTCTCATGTATGTAAAGAACTACAAAACTAGTATAAAGGAATTATTTTCATTTGCTCAAAATTACTAACTAAATTAACCCTTTTGAATTACACATGTATAGATCGACTTCGATTGGAGAAATAAAGACTATATTTACATCCAAAAGGTTAGTATTTACATTGTTATCACATTTAATAAGATTTTTAAATTATTTTCTCAATACACAACAAAAAGTCAAAGTTTATCAAAAATAAAATTATATGAATAACAACATCTCAAGAAAAACCAAAATGACTTAAAGAATTAATTTAATTGAAAGTCAAAACCAAATATATCTCATATTTCAATCCTATGCAAATTTATTGGCAAAGAAAATTAGTTTAGATATATATATATATATAATATATATGTGTGTGTGTGTGTATAGATATATAAGTTTGGCCTCCTGGTAGTCCCTTAACTATGGCACTATACAAGTCTGGTCCTCCTGGTTTCGACGGTACTAATTTGGTCCCCAATGTTTTAAAAAATCCATCAATACTGTTCCCCGCCGTTAACTTTCCATTAGTTTCTAATGGAAAAATCTTGTGCAGGTCATTGAAGGGAAGAGGAAGACCGTCAGGTCAAATTCTCCAACTACCAGTTGCAAAATCCCTAACTACATCTCTTCAGACTCTAATTCCAACCTGTTGTCTGTTCAAAATCAAGCCAAATTGATGTGTTTTGACTTATTGCATCACACATTGAAACTTCCAAGGGAAGAAGGAGTGAACATTTGGTTTGCATGTTCTGGATGTAATATTCAACACACTACGGCCCGAAGTTTAACCACAGTATGGTATGCTCTTGAAATAATATGAATTGCTTTTTGTATTTCGTTCTTCTGATATCCTATTGTTTTGGGTTGGATTTGTTTCCTTATTTTTAGATAATTATGTGCTATTATGTTTAGTTGGGTTTTGGTTGTTTTCAAGTAATGTGATGGAATTGTTTCGGGTTGGGTATTTTGGATATCCTGCTTGGGTTGGATATTTAGGGGTATGAAGCCGATATGTTTGTTTTACGGGTTTATTTTTAACATTCTGACTAGAAAATTAGCTTTAAATTCATAATTTTAATTAGGTTTAGGTTTTTTAATTAAATTGGACTGGATGATATTCTGATTATTTTTTGCATTTTTACTGGAAGATTAGCTTTAAATTGATAATTTTAAATGGATTAAGGGTTTTATTTTATTTCAGTTTCAATAGTAGGGTTTTTAAATGATTACAATTTGTTATTAGTTGCTTGTGTTACTGCTTATTCAGCTTTTAATTGAGTTTTAAATTTAATTGTTTTCTTATTTACAGTCTTCATTGAGTGTTTTAATTGTAATTTTTAACTGCAGCCTCTATTTGTCTTTATTTCTTTTTACTTGTTATGTAGATTTAATATGGAGCTCCATGTTTTACAAACACAATATCGAGTGTAGTTAATTCTTTTCAGTTCCTATGTGTTATGGTATTTTAAATTCTTTACCCCATATTTGGTGATTAATACTGTCAACCAAGACGGTCGTTTCACTTGAGCTCAGCATCATTTAGAACTCTACGGGTTGATTTAACCACTGTTTTTGCATCTTTGCTATGAGTTTGAACAAATTTTAGCTCAAATCTCTTTGCATGTGTCCTTGCTGGATACAATTCAATTGGTTGCTCTTGAATTCCATCAGATGGTGCATCAAAGTGAGGCAAAGGAACTCTGCCTCTAGGGGTGCGCTGCCTCTGCAGCCCCTTAACCATAGCACCATCGAATTGAAACTTCTTTATGCAGCACTTCATATACCTTCTGCACATGGATATTTCTGAAGAAAATCTATCCACAACATGAAGAGGATGAGGAATATTACCTTCCTCAACTTTCAATCTGTCTCATCATATTATTATTGGACTTTCTGGCGAACTAGGAAGAGCTTTCTTAAAAGGATTACATTTAGTTTTATTTTTAGTTTCTATTTCTGTTCTCTTTAATTAAAATCAAACATTACTACACATTCTCTTATATATTTCCCTTGAAAATGATTTTCTCTTCTCCCAAAATAATTTAAAAACATCATAATCATTACACTCTAAAAGCATTCCCAAAATAAAACCAATCATATATCACATTCTCTTGTACATTTTCCAACACCTTTCCTCAAACTACTCAAATTTAAACCACACATTCCCTAAAGAAATAGCCATCACTACCAAAGTAACTTTTGTAGTAAGAGTTTCTTCATTACTTTCTATGTTTCTCAATATGAGCAATTAAAGTACCAAAATCAACTAGAATATATAGTGACAGCTATTGTCGTTTTTCAAGCATATAATAATGACAATAGAAAAATAATCGCGAAATCATTGCATCAGTTTTGTAATCATTGTATATTTTTCATAATGACAACTTATACAGAATTCTCTTGTCACTAATCACTAATTTTAATATTGACAAATTAAGCATAATCTTGTCTCTAATGAATTTTTAATAATTGTTATTCCGACAAAACAATGTATAATGAGTGTGCTTATTATATATTAATAAATGAATTTCTTTTTCTAATTTGATGTTGCGTGAACTAGCTCAGGTTAAGTGTGATTCATATTCGTTAGATAAGTAATCTCATTCATATTTGTTAGATAAGTGTCTTGCAGATGAAAATAATTTCTGAAAACATATCAACTAAGTATGTCCTTATTTGTGGATTCCATTAATGTTATTTTTTCTAAAAAAGAAATGAAATATCATGACTAATAAAACTTTTGCACAACACATGTAAGTATATAGACGTAAGTGAATAGATAAAATATTATATTTTTCATACTATAGAAAAAAATTACATGATGAAGAATTTGAGGATTAAGGATGTAATTATTATATTAAGACTATTATAGTTTTTATACTGTGGAAAAATCACAATGAAAAAAAATAATCTTAATATAATAATTATATCCTTAATCCTCAAACTCTTCATCTGAAGTAGGTCGTGGGGAAGGTGTCAGTCCGAGTTCAACGTCGATCTCTTCATCATTGAGATATCCTATTCAGTGTCCCATAATCGCATCATAGAAGGATTTTCCATTATGTGAACGACCATGTTGGTCATGTTGGTCACGTTTTAGCACTACAAATATAACAAACTACATAGGGGGCATTAGCCATCTTTTAAGGATTATAAAATGTTCAAATACTTAGTTTTATCTCTTCTTAATACAAATAAAGCTTAAAATTGATTTAGTTTTATACATAGACTTGCTTGAATCATAAGAATACCTAGAAACAAAAATTACAGGAAATTTTGTTGCATTGAAGAACTGTGATCTCTGGAAAATAGTTATGTATGTTCGTGCATTAAAATTAAACTCTCTAAACCAAAGTGATATTTTTTCAGAATCCCAAAGTTTGTTTAAAATATTTACCAGTAAATTTAAATATAGACAATCCATTTTGTAATGTCATTTATTTGGCAACCCAAAAATGCACTCAATTAGCAACGTGGATTGTTTTATATTTGCATAAGTTATCATTGGACATATATGGATCTTGACTTCAACAGTGGACTAACAGATATAGGGTTTTTTTCAATGAGTAGTCTCATGCAAATTGTAAAGAACCAGAAAACTAGTTTATAAAAAAAGAATTATGTTGTTTGCTCAAAAATTCTAACTAAAATATTACTTTTGTATAACACATGTATATATCTACTTCGATTAGAGAAATGGACACTATATTCACATCCACGAGTTTAGTATTTGTATTGCTATCACATTCATATGATTTTTAAATTATTTTCTCAGTAAGCGATAAAAAGTTAAAAAGCTTACAAAAAATAAAACTACATAAGTAAAAATATTCAACGAAAAATCTAAATACCATAGAATTAATTTAATTGGAATATGCCATTTTCTTGATAAAAAATAATTAGATTATATATGTGCACACACACTAAATTGGGAATAAATACTAACCTCCTATCTCAATTTGGCATTTTAAAATAATAAATCTTCAAGAACGTGATTTTTGATGCACGTACAGCACATTGGCCGTTCTTCAATTTTTCACTCGTCCGAATATTTTCCAACTGAATCCTTGCATGTTCCATTGGAAGAGCATTGTTTTCTTTTTGTTCTTCTTCCACCCAAATATCAAAGAGTTCACTTAAATATATGTTTTCTCAAGGAAACATTAGGTAAATATGCATTTACCATGCATTTAGTAGAAATTAACTAAATTTGAAATATTTAAAGCAAAGGACTTGTAGGAGCAATGAACAATACTTCGTTCATGTGTAGATTATAGTGAAATAAAAAGGAAAACACAGTTTGATTGGAGAGAAATAATCCAAGTCATAGAAGGAAAATGAATCTTTAAGGGATATAAAAGGTTTTGAGTTCATCGATGTAGTCAAAGTAGGTGGCCATACTTTGGGCCTCATCAAGTGTATTAGAGGTGTCTATTGCAATCTTCCTTCTTATCAGGAAGGGAGTAATAGATTGGGGTTCTGTCTGCGACACGAACAAATGATTAGGATTCATATTGGGGACGGATTTATTCTACATTAATTTAGCACGCAAGTGGCATGTGACTTAATAGCAAGGGACCAGCCCTTCTCCCCCAAGAGGCACCTTATTCCAATATATAACTGTGAGGTTCTGGCTAAAGCAAATAATACCTCTTGGGCAGACTCATGCCACTTCATGCAACATCAATTTGCTGTCATTTTTGGGAATAAGCACCAGCTCCTCAAGAGTTCACGCACACAATCCACCCACCTGTTGCGAGACTCGTGTTGGAGAGAAATTCATCCAACATCAATTTAACATGCAGGTGACTTGTGGCTTAGTACTAAGGGATCGGGCCCTCTCCCCTAAGATAATGTCATGAGAATCCAGCCAATGCGGACAATACCTCTTGGGTGAACAATACCGTTTGTTCGTGTTGCAGACAAGATCCAAATCTATTACTCATTTCCAGACAAGGAGGAAGTTTGCAGGTCACGAGTTGACACTTCTAACACATTCGACAAGATCCAAAGTACGATTGCCCTACTTTGACCACGTCATTCTTCTATTGCAATTGGTAGGCTAACTTCCCTTTACTTTTCATAATTCTTATATTAAAATATTCTCTTCATTGATTAATTTTTGACTTATATATTAAAGAGTTTTCATTAGACCAATATTGTATTCTGCAAGATCATAAAAAATAAAGATTCAAACATAGCACAAAAAAATAAAAGAAAGAAAAAGGATGTAAAATATAGACTTACTCTTCAAGTTTTTGAAGTTGCTTACAAGTATTCAACAAGGTGTCGTAGAGATCTCTGTTTTCGAAACATATTCAATATCAGAAGCCATGGTTTTTCAGACTGATTTTTTACGATAACCTTGGTAGATACAAAGTCGGGTGTATTGCAAAATCAAATGATGATCAAGTGATAAGACACTATCATTTGAAATAAGGAACTAATTTATTTTTCGCCTTGAAACCAAGCTCAATGAAACCCTCTAATACTTTGTTAAAAAATAATCAATAGAGGGAATATTTTGACATAATTTTTTTGAAAAGTAATGAGAATGTACCTTACGGATGAACTCAAAATCTTATCTATCCCTTAAAATTCATTTTCTTTTTTCATTTCAACTTTGTTTCAAGGAGTCTCTACATGCTATTTATGGAGTACAAGAATCCAGACAAATGGAGTATAGATCTTGGGATGGACCCTAGTCAAATCAAATACTGGTTCAAGAACATATAGTGCTCCTAAAGATGCTTTGCTTTACTTAATTCAAATTTAATTAATTTCTTTAAATTAATTAACATGCCTACTTAATTTTTCCTTGAGAAAAATAATATTCTAGATTGAAGAAGAACGACAAGAGCGATGCTCTCTCAAGGAAAATGCAAGGATTGGAGAATATTTGGATGAATGAAAAATTGAAGAATAAACAAGTCCTTGAAAATTTAATACGTGAAAATACCAAATTGAGAGAGGAGGTTAGTTTCACTCTTAGTTGAGAATATATATATCTAATCTATTATTTTTTGTTGATGAGAAATGATGAAAGATTGCAGGTGGACTTGTCTATTGCCTTTACCTACTATTGCGTGCTACTTTATCTATCAATCCCACCTGCTTTTTCATCATTTCTCTTATCAAAATAAACTATCTAGAAAATAAATCCTATATATATATTCAATTGGAAATGAAAACTGACTTCCTCTCTCAATTTGGCATTTTCACAACTTGATTTCTCTTGCACGTACATCATTTTAACCGATTCTTCAATTTTTTATCCATGAGGATATTTTCCAAGTGAATCCTTGAATTTCCATGAAAAGAGCATTATTTCCTAACTTCCATGTACCACATGATAATTAATTTGGGGAAATTAATTATACTTAAAGGAAGTATAATTATACCTTTAGGAGCAATATTTTGTTCTTGAACCAGTAGTTAATTTGATTAGGTACATCCCCAGATCTGTACTCCATGTTCTTGTCTCCATAAATAGCCTGCAAACATTAAACAAAAACTTTCATGAATTAACTAAAATTGGGCTATGGAAAGATGAAGACAATATATACACGATCATATATGGTGTGCTTAGATGACCAGATTTGGGTTGTGTCATTGAAATGTCTTGGGCCCTGTAGGTTGGGTTGGATCTCTGTGTAAAATAAGCCCATCTAACAGATTATTTAACGTAGAGTCATTTTTGAACTCTTTGAAAGAAAGTTGAAATGAAAACGAAAAATCAATCTTAAGAAATGCAAAAGAATGGAGTTCATTGTTAAAGTAATTGTCGTTACTTTTCAAAAAAACTATATGAAAATATTCTCTCCCTGTTGATTAGTTTTTGACTGAGTTCTAGATAAGGACGGAAAATGGGGCTGATCCAGCCAAACTTACCCCGATGTGTCCAATCCGTTAGATCTACGAACTTGCTTGTTTCTGACTCAAATTTTACCAACATTAGAAAATCAAGAATGCCATTCAACTCTAAGCAGCGAACAAAGAAAAAGAAAACGGCAAAAAACCCATTCACCTTAGATGGTATCCTTCAAAGAGTTATGAAAATGGCGGAAAATCTTCTAATTTTGTATCAAATTATTCTATAAAATTATTCTATTTTTCTTACCGAGTAAAGATCCTAAAAAGCCAAAAAATCAAGAATTGATCTTCTCCTCTTCTCTTCCTTCCTTCTGCATTTAAAATGATCTTCACCTATTCTATTTTTGGTATTAGGAAGATAGAAAAATGGCATCATTGGTTGTGCTCAAGGACGGAGAGATAAGACAGAGAGAGAAAATCTAGCCGTCTGAGATGAGGGTGGGAATGATGAAAAATCAACACCAAAAAACCCTAATCGATTTATCCAAAAAACCCTAATCGATTTATATACTTATATATGAGACAGATAGGTCCAATAGGACTCATTACCCACCCAAAGCCCAATCCAATACGAAAAAAAAGACTATTACCCACCCCGTTACCTATATATTTATTCCAAACCCGCCCAAACTAGGCAAATTTCTCACAAGTTCGGGTAAAACCCGAATCTATTATCATCCCTAGTCTTGGAGGTTTTTCATTAGACTGACCACCCCTAATGTTGTGTTGTGCAAGATTCATGGTGATTAAGAAAGAAAAAAAGGAAAAATATGTACTTATTTCAAATGATATTACCTTATTATTTCATCATTTTTCGTTTCCTCTTTCTTTATCCCATCAAAATACAAGATCCAAACTAAGCATAAAAAGTAAAGGATAACCCTAGAGGATACGATATTAGGTGTATAGAAAAATCAATGAATGGTTTAGGGTGGACAATAAACATGAGTTATAAACATATATAGAGGTCAGTTGTGACCAAAAAATTCAAAAGTTTTGAATTAATTTAGGGAAGATAGATTTGCTAAGTATAAACGTGTTCAATGATATTCAATAAACGAATTTTTTTGAATCGACTTTCCATAGAAGGATGTTAATACAGTTGTGTTCTATCATACAAGATACTGTAATTAATTCCATATCATGTGAATAATAATTAATTCTTCATTTCATCATTCAAAAATTCTAACTACTAAAAATACTGAAAAGTTCAAATTATTGTTAAAGTGCACGTTGGTATTATTAAAATACACAAGACTTTATTTTTAATAAGAGTTTCAATCGTTGATAAATTATTTGGTCCAATTTACCATAATTATTATATACTCTACTCACATGGTCATAGATGGGATGAAAAATGGTTGGTTGAGAGAGTTAGGTTATACGTTCTTAGAGAGACCTTGTCGTTCAGCTCAAGTTTTTAATTAATTTTAATTATGTATTTGCAACCCACCCTTACACATTGGTAATAGTCTCATTTTTGCACTATCAACTTAGATCCAAAGAATAACACGGTATATGATTAATTTGGTTGATTATTTATCTATCTAGCTGCACATTAAGAACATTATTACGTTGTTTCTATCTTTGAATTGTAGGAGAAGGCCACTCAATTAAAATGATTCAATTTCCCCATAAAACGAAATAGATATTTAATGAATATTAAGTAAATATTAAGAAAGATTAGTTATAATCTATGCACTCTATATCAGTTGAATTACTGACACACAATTAATCATTCTAAATAATCATCCATCTAGCCCTAATTATGCAATTAACAGGATTTTACATGTAATGTGAAGATTATAGTTTCTATATATGTACTGCATCCCAGGAATTCAAGGATCGTTCCATCCCTAATAATGGGGTTTATTTTCTCAAAAGTTAGGCTTCATTAAAAAGTTAATATGAGTTTGAACTCTAGCAAGAATTGGCTCAAATACACAATAATAAAACAACAAATATATCAAATATAGTTCACTAGAAATATTTTTTGATATGAGAGTCAAACTTAACCCAATCCAAACCTATGGTTGGTCGTGCTATCCAACTTTTTGCACAATCTAATGTAACACATGTTTATGACACATAAACAATGACAATAAATGTAGTAACAAAATTATTAAGGTAATTTTTGTTGTCATTGTATATTTTTTATTAATTGCCAATAGTCATAATTTATAAATAATTTTTAATATTGACTATTTAAATATAACTCTTGTCACAATTGAGTGTGTCTTGTACACATAGAAAATGAATTCTTTTTCTAATTAGATTTTGCATGAACTAGGTTGAGTTCAAACTTGCTCAAATGTAGCTTCTGGTCTTCAATATATGTTGGAAAGGTGCCTCGACGAAGAGAAACAAATTTGTCTCGTCATTTTATAGTTGGACTTTTTGGCGAACTAGAAAGAGCTTTCTTAAAAGAACTATGTTCTGTTTCATTTTCATTTTTATTTTTCCTCTTAAAATAAAATCAAATATTAATACACATTATGTCACACATTTGCCTCCAAAATAATTTTCTCTTCTCACAAACTATTTTATAACATTCTAATCATTACACTCCGAAACACATTCCAAAATAAAACAATACATACATCACATTCCTCTATACATTTTTCATAAACATCTTTCCTCAAAATATACAAATTTAAACCAAACATTCCCTATGAAAATAGCAACACCAAATGAACTAATTGCAGCAGGAGTTTCTTCATTACTTTCCGACATATATTTTTCCATTTGAGAAATTAAAGTACTAGAAATCAACTACGATATTAGTGAAAATCTAGTAATGATATATATTACGTTACATCAATTGTCATTTTCCAAGAATACAACACCATATATAATATCAATAAAAATTGTGTCTAAATTTTTACTTTTAGTAGTTAGTGGCACATGCATAGAGAAAATACAAAAATAGTCACACAATCATTTTGGATTTTGTAGTCATTTTATAGTTATCATAAGTTGTCAATAATGACAACTTATACCTAGTTGATATATCATTAAATTTCAATATTAAAAATTTAAATACAATTCTTGTCGCTATTAAACTTGTGATAATCGTTATTCTGACAAAGCTATATATAATGAGTGTGCTTTGTGCACATAGAAAGTAAATTCTTTTCTCTAATAGATGCTGCATGAAGTAGGTTGGGTTAAAACTTGCTCAAATGTAGCTTTTGGTAATTCATATGTGTTAGATAAGTGCCTTGATGAAGAAAATACTTTATAAAAACCCAACAACAAAGTATGGCCTTATATGTGATTTCGGTAGATATTATTTTTTATAAGAAGAATAAAATATCTTGACCAATTTATTAAAACAGCGCACATAAGTATATAGATGCCAATAGATGAAAATTGTAGTTTCCATAATACAGAAAAAATCACATAGTAAAAATATTCATTCTTCAAGTAACAATTCTTTCCTTAATCATCAAATTCTTCATGTGACGTAGATGATGGGGAAGGTGTCGATCCAAGTTCTACATCAATCTCTGCGTCATTGAGTTCATTTAGATATCCTATTTAGTGCCCCAGCAATCGCAGCAAAGCAGAATTTTTTTCCATTGTCCGAACTATTAAAAAGGAAAAATTATATTTTTAATCCCACAATTAAGAGGCCAAGTAAGTTTGGTACCAAAATTCCGAACAAAATAATTAAAAAAATATCTTCATCATAACAATCAAGAATCATATTCCATAGTGAGAATCTATACGACTGAGAACTTTCTGGACAAATAAAATCTTCTTTTCAAGAAATATACATTAAATTAGGTTAGTAGTGTTGTTAAACATATATGTTTTTAAGTGAGTTGATTAATACATAAAAGAGTGGGCATATTTATTTGCTAAACTATATTGAATCGAATTGAAATTCTAGTAATCTAAAACATTCAGCACGGCAAAATGTTGTATAAATGCATAATCGAATTAATCAATTTGAATCTAATTTTTTTGTTTAATTATTTGATAATTTGGCTAATGATGAGTGAATTTTATACCCATTAATTGAGTACCATTTGTTCAACTTTTTGATTAGTTTTTGAAATTTTTGTGAGTTTTAAATGAAATTTTGTTAACTCTAATTTTATTTGAATAAACGAAAGTGAGTGTCTATAATTACAAACTAAATTTAACTAAATTAACTAATAATCAAAATCAACTAATGATGAAATTCAATAACTTAAAAGCATAGTATTATGATTTCACCATAATTAATGCGAATTGAATAATTTATCTCATCAATCTCAATTTAATTTCCAAGTGATAATCGAAAATCCCTAAATTATATACTAGCATCTCCCAATGTCTAATGAAAATATCATCAATTGCTAACCCACTATATTTCTATGTGAATTACAATAATCAATAATTCATTAGATTCTATGGATCTCAAATAAGACTACACAAACCATGTAAATATATTCCTATTTCTCATGTAATTTATGATTTTCTCCACATAAAACTAGACACATATGTCACCTTCCGCGTCAATATGATTAGCAAATTATTCCAATAGTGGCCAAGTAATTGAAAGCATTAAGAATAATGTAGAAAACTCAACTTGAAAAATAACTCAAGAATTGAATTGATACAAATATTCAAAACATCATAATTAGATTACAACACAACTCTAGAAAAAGAAATTAATTTATAATGAAAATAAAATGCAAATTAACAATATTCATACATATAATCAAAGAAAGAAAGAGAAAAATGAAATGGAATTTGAAATATGATGAATTTCTTCTCTTATAGATGTCTTATTCATAAAACATAAAAGAATTTTCTCCTCTTTTTCTTCCCTTCTTCTTCTTGTTTCTTGTATTGTTTTTACTCTTCTCCTCATTTTCCTCTCTCCAAAATCTGATTTGGAGGCTCTTGGAATACTTAAACTTGATGGGAGATGCCCTAAATAGGGAAAAAATACCATTCTGCCCTTACTTGCCCGCTTGGCAAAGCTTAAGCACTGCCTCACTAGAATACCATGATTTTCCAGTAGCTGCAGTGCCTAGGCGCTATAGCTACTGTTCTCGGACAATTTGTTTTTTTTTTTAAATGTAAGATGAAGTAGATTTTAGTACATCCAAGTGACATTCTTCCTTCATCTTCAAATCTGCAAAATAAACACTAAAAACGATAATAAAACTCAAAAAAATCTTAAAAACTAATTACAAAGTTAAGCAAATGATACTCAATTAATGGATATAAAATCCACTCATCAACTAACTGAATATTTTCAAAAGAATAAAATAATTGTATAATTAAATAATTAAATTTTAAATAACAGAATCATGATAGTATTTCAGAATTAAGTGGGCGGGAAATCGTTCTTCAGAATGAAAAATTACTAACTTTTCAGTCAAAATATACATTTTGCAGTCATCTTTACCATTTTTACCTACATATCATCAAAATCAAAAAGTTATTATCTTGTAAGAAAAATGTCTTTATCAACACAATTAAATGTATTAATGAAAAAAGAGTAAATGTATATGTATTTTTAAGAATGCACTTTGATATAGCTTTTGCTCAGTTCTATTTTTTCCAAAACTAGAATAACCAAATTTATACATACAATACTGGAATTAGCCTTTGAATTGGCACAAAAATAATGTTATTTTTACATTATTTTTTATGAATTCAATTAGATTAGATATTGTAAGGTAGATCCAATTTATACACTATATACATATTTTACAATAAAATAATATTTATTATTAAATGCAATGTGTCAAATATTTTCATGTTCTTATTCATTATGACTCTTCATAAGCGTGTTCATAGTTCAGTAAAAATTAAAATGTTAGTACATATTGAAAAATTAAATTTGGTATCCGATTGTACAAAAATTGGTAATTGATTCAATTTTGGTTTTTAATATTGGTGTACCAAATCAAACCAAATAATAAAATTCACATTTTGATAAATAAGTATCTATATTTTTTTTAAATGTTAACTATTTCTATACTATTTTTTATTTTTAACTCACCAAAATTAAAAAAAAAAGTATGAAATAAAATCATGATTTATTATTCAATTATTAAATATTTAGTTATTTGATTTTGTGAAAAAGGTCTGATAAACCAAATAATAATGCCAAAAATTAAAATATCAATTGATTAATTTGGTTTGGTATTTAGCATAGCATTTTGCCATGCTGAGTTTTTTATTTACTTAAATTTAGTTCGGGTCAACTCAATTTTGTCAAATGAATACCTCTACTCTTTTTATGTGTCTCCTTATTAACTCATTTAAATATATATATATATATATATAGTATCACTACTTCGCCTATTTTAAATTATATTTCTTAAAAAAATCTTTCTCTTTTCTTTTTTAATTTTTTGAATTTTTGATTCCAAACTTGCAAGACCTCCTAGAGTGTTGGCCTAAAATGAAAATTTTCCTTTTTAGTGCAACGCATGTGCAAGTCACCTAGTTGTTTTCCTAGATATTGGTCTCTTAACGTCCATGCATAGAACACATAGCTTTTCCATCAAGATTTTGGTTGTGGGATGAAATTTGCAACGAAAACTGTCTTACGCGACTAAAAGTGGATATTTGCCTAACCATGGGACCAAACTTGCAAGAAGCCCTAAACAATGGGACTCAAATATAATTTTCCCTCAGTCTTATAGTTAGTTGTTCAAGTATCTGAATCATCATAGTAAACTGATCTTTAACTTCATGTCCGGGCATAAGATACAAATTTTATATGATGAAAAACAATGGACTAAATAACAAAATATATCCAACATCGAAGCCATGGCTTTTCACACTAGTTCTTTACTATAACCATAGCAGATACAATGTCAGGTGTACTACAAAATTAGAGATTGTTTGTGGGAAAACAGATTTCCCAATAAAGGGATTCAATGATAATCTATAAATGAAAATTTTAAATTGGCTTTCCACTTGGAAGGATGTCAATACAACTGCATTTTATCATTCAAGAAAGTATAATTAATTGCATATCTATGTTGCTAATAATCAGTTCTTTAAATTTTATACTCAAAAATTAAAACTACAAGGGATATAAAAGATTTTGAGTTCATCGATGTGGTTAAAGTAGGGTAGTCATACTTTGGACCTCATCGAGTGTATTAAAGGTATCAACTCATAATTTTTCTCCTTGCTAGAAAGTAAGTAATAGATTAGGGTTCTGCCTGCGACATGAACAAACAGTTAGGATTTATATTGGGGAGAAATTCATCCCACATCGATTTAGCAGCGAGTAGCCTTATGGCTTATTACCAAGGGGTCAGTCCCTCTCCCCTAAGAGGCACCTTTTCTAAGATAAAACCGTGAGGCTTCAGTCAAAGTAGACAATACCTTTTATTCGTTGCAAGCAGGATCTAAATCTATTACTCACTTCGTTTGCGAGTTGATACCTCACTTCCTGATAAGGAAGAAGATCGCGAGTTGACACCTCTAACACATTCAATGAGGTCCAAAGTACGATTACCCTATTTTAATCACATCAATCCTCTATTGCAATTGGTAAGCTACATTCTCTTTACTCTTCATAATTCTTATATTAAAATATTCTCCAAGTGAATCCTTGAGTTTTCCATGCAAAGAGCATCATTTCCTAACTTGCATTTAACACATGATAATTAATTTAATGAAATTAATTAAACTTGATGATGTAAACAATTTTTTTGTCATTTCTCTTTTCAAAATAACCAATCTATAAAATAAATCCTATATATACATACACATATATATATATATACTCAAATGACCTCGTCTCTCAATTTGGCATTTTCACAACTTGACTTCTCATGCATCTACATCATTTTAGTCAATTCTTCAATTTTTCACTCATTCGGATATTTTCCAAATGAATCATTGAATTTTCATTGCAAAGAACATTGTTCTCTAACACGCCCCTGCCACATGATAATTAATTTGGGAAATTAATTAAACTTGAATGACGTAAACAAAGCACCTTTAGGAGCAATATTTTGTTCTTGATTTGATCAGGGTCCATCCCAAGATCTGTACTCCATGTTCTTGTCTCCATACTTGCACTCCATAAACAGCCTGCAGACATTCAACAAAAACTTTCATGAAATTTACTAAAATTGGGCTATGGAAAGACACAGACAACATATATACAAATTATATATAGTAGGCTCGGATGACCAGATTTAGGTTGAGTCATTGAAATGTCTTGGGCCTTGTAGGCCGGGTTGGATCTCCGTGTGAAATAAGCCCATCCAACCGAGGAATTATTTAAGGTAGAGTCATTTTTGAACTCTTAGAAAGAAAGTTGAAATTTAAATGGAAAAATGAATCTTAAGAAATGAAAACAATTTGAGTTCATTGGTAAGGTAATTGTCATTACTTTTCAAAAAATTTATATCACAATATTCTCTCTATTGATTAATTTTTGTCTAAGTTGTATATATGGATGGAAACAGGGTTGGTTTAGGACAAGTTTGGCTAAACCTATAACCCGCCCTGCTAAGGCTAGCATGGACTCAAGACCCATATCATCCTACCTCAATTCAACATAGAACCTGCCCGTCTTGAACCCCAAAACCGACGTGTCCAACCTGCTAGATCTGCAACCCGCTAGTTTCTGACTTAGATCTCACCAATATTATGCTATAAAAGAAAATCAAGAATGACATTCAACTCTAAGCTACCAACAGAGAAACCTCATAGGCTTTTAAATTATTCAATTTTATTTTTAAATACTTTTTATTATTAGTTTAGTTTAGTTGAATTTAGTTCATAATCATCACGTATTTTTGTATTTATTCAAATAAAATTAGAGTTAACATAATTTTGGTACTTAATAATTCAATAATTCTCATGGAAACGATAATCTACTCATTATTTTATTACTTGTATATGATAATGTGCACTTGCGTTTATAAATTTTCACAATTAGTTTTTGGCGACGTTGCGGGGGACTATTTTATTTTGTTAATATCGATACCAAGTAACTCTAATTTTAATTTGAATTTTTCTTGTACATATATATTTTTTCTTTTCTCCTATTTTTATTTTTCTTTCATTGTTTGAGTGTGTCCTTATTTATAATCGCAGGGGTTTTCTTGTGTGTGTGAGATGAGCGAAAAGTGATAGACAAGATGGCATATAATTCATACTATTGATCAACTGAATATGACATGATAAATTAAGTTTCAACTCAGGCCTCTAGAATGAATCGAGTAGATGTCATTAATGCATTGGGTGCTCAAGTAAAAATTTTGGCCAAATTATTTTAATACTTCATGGAGAAATAATAAGAATATGATGTGGCATGCACCTAGTTACCCACCTTTAAAGAAGAAATGAAGCCTTGAAGGAATATTAGCTTAATTCGAACGTACTACCGATCGAATCTTATTGCGAACTGAATCTAGTAATCCATCACAGGAGAGGATTTTTCTTGATGAAGGAATGGCTCAATTAGCAAATACTCAGAGCTAATTCATGTTGGAAGCCATAACTGATGTTCAAAATTCATCATCACAACTTCAAAACTCGGAGATCGAAAATTGTGAGATGGATAACATGTTTCCAACAAGACATCTAGATAATTTGCCTTACACACCCGAGGCAAATAGAGTGTGAGAAGAATATTATGATGTTAGTTTGCTAAGTGATGAAAAGATTGAAACTATCTTGTGGATTAAAAACTGATAAAGAATGAACAAGAGATATTAGCACAAATACCTCTAATGGATAATGGAGAAGATCAAGAAAATGTTCAACCAAGCGCATCTCAAGAGTCATTACTCGAAGTTTCTTATTCCCATCTTTTACAAAATAACAAGCATATATCAAATATTGTAGAGGATGATATGGGGATCTCATCACTCAAGTATAAATTAGAGGATCACGAGTTGGGAGATTGCTCATTAAAATATTTTATGGTGGAAAATAAATGTGTATTTGAGGATGTTGACAAATCTATTATCCATATAGATTTCATCATCCCTGACATTAAAAATGATAGAAACATCTCTCTCACATAAGAACAACTATTTTTGGCCATTAGGCATGCAGTCAATAATATACAAATGGCACTTGATCTCATGTCGGATTATGCTCAATATGTTTATTTTGGGGGATCACCTACACTTCTGGAGCATACAAAGGCATGATATGAGAAACACTTATTCTTGGATCCCAGTTGAGCAAAGAAGAAGTCCGGCTGAAAACTATAAATTAAGCGCTTCTTGGGGGATAACCCAAGTGCTTTACATTTTTTTTATTTTTCTTATTTGGTTGTTTAATATTCCTTTTTTTTTTTAGTTTGATGATTGTTTGTTTGTTTTCATTTCAGGATCCAACTCAAGTTTGGGGGAGGATTTGTAAAAAAAGGAGTGATATGCCACTAACTAATGAATGCACATTCATCAATGTTCTTGAAGATGATGATGATGAAATTTATGAGAACTGACACTGCCATCATTCAAGGAAATCTTTTATACCTTATCTTGTTTTATTTAACATTGAGGACAATGTTAGTTTTAAGTTTGGGAGTGAATGTATGTGCTTCATTTGACTTTGTTTGTTTATAGCTTTTGAAAGTTGATGAATATTGTGTTTATGTATATGTTTGACTCTTGTGGCAATTTTTATCTTTTTTGTAATCCTTTGACATATTGAGCACATAGCCTTGAACATTTGAATTTTCTCCTTGCTTAGAATTTTTTTATGTGAACTCAATATTTTTTTTTGTGACGTCATATAATTCTAGAACTTGTTTGATTATTACTTTTAGGCTAAATAATATTAGAGAAGTGATTTAGGCCATTTTTGGACCATTTGAGCCTTTCAAACCATCATGTTTATGATATATAATCCCTAATGTCCCTCGTTAAGCCTATTGAGCCATTTTCTTTGTTACCCTACAAATCAACCTCAATCAATAAATTAATTTTTTTTAATCTTACATGTTACCCCACATTCAGCTCATTGCTATTCTAGTAATATTATTTTGAGGATTAAAAGTGGTTTGAAAAGAAAATGGTAAAAGAAAGGTGGCGATTTGTACAAAACTCCCAGAAAAAAGGGTAAAAAAATATCATAAAAGAGTGCAACACCCATTGTTCATAAAAACAAATAAGATTGGGAATGTAGCACTTTAAAAAAAAAGAAAAAAAATATGTAAAAAAAATTGAGAGCTTAACCAATAAAGTGGTGTGACAAATCAAAAAAAGAAATATTAATAAAGGTGTGAGATGAAAATGTAGTGGTGCCCATCAACAAAGTTCTAGAATAGTTGTGTGCTATGAGTAATTGGAATCACTATATTGTCTTTTATCCTACCATTACCTTAGCCACACGTTACAAAATTTTGAAGTCTTGATGATTATCAATGTTGTGTTAGTTTACATGAATGGAGAGTGACATGAAAAGCAAGTCTATGGAATTCTAAAAAACATAAATAAGATATCAATAATTTTATTGTGAGTTTGCATAAATCAATCCGAGTAGCGAAAAGTTAAGTGCAAGAGGCTACACATACACACATCCAGAGTATTTACAGATGGTGAATTTGGCACTTGAGTTGAAATCATATATTTTAATGATATTTTGAGATTTTCTTGAGTTATGAACTCACAATTATTTTTGAGCCCCATTTAGTTAGTTGGTTGTGAGCATCACTTATTATTTTACTTGGTTTATTTCTTTCTTTTGCTCGAGGAATAGCAAAATGTTAAGTTTGGGGGTATTTGATGAGTGGATTTTATACCCATTAATTGAGTACTATTTGCTTAACTTTTTTATTAGTTTTCGAGATTTTTGTGAGTTTTATTGTCGTTTTTAATATTTGTTTTGTAGATTTGAAGATAAAGGAAGAATTTCACTTGGATGTACTAAAATCTACATTCATCTTATATTTTTCAAAAAAAAAACAAAAGAAAATCGGCCCATGAATAGTAGCGCCGAGGTGCTGCCGCTACTAAAAAATGGTGTTATTCCAGGCGCTGCAGATTCACGCCTAGGCGTTGCCTAGCGGATAACTAATTCAAGAGCCTCCATTTCAAATTTTTAGAGAGGAAGAGAGAAAAGTGAGGAGAAGAGTAAAAACAAACCAAGAAACAAAGAACGAGAAAGGAAGAATAGAAGAAGAAGATGAGAGAATTCCTCCATGATTTATGAAAAAGACATCTACAAATGAAGAAATTCATCATCTTTCAAATTTCATTTCATTTTTCTCTTTCTTTCTTTGATTATGTGTATGAATATTGTTAATTTGCTTTTTATTTTCATCATGAATTAATTTCTTTTTCTAGGGTTGTGATGTAATCTAATTAAGATGTTTTGAATATTTGTATCCATTCAATTTTTGATTTATTTTCAAGTTGAGTTTTCTACATTGTTCTTAATACTTTCAATTATTTGACCACTAATTGAATGATTTGCTAATCATATTGACCCGTGAAGTGATATATGTGTCTAGTTTTATATATAAAAAATCATAAATTACATATGAGATAGGAATATACTTATATAGTTTGTGTAGTCTTGTTGGAAATCCATAGAACCTAATGAATTGTTGATTATTATAATTCACATAAGAATATAGTGGGTTAGCAATTGATGATATTTTTATTAGATTTTGGGAGAAACTAGTGGATAATTTAGGAATTTTCGACTATATTAAATTGAGATTGATGAGATAAATTATTCAAAATTAGATAATTATGGTGAAATCATATCTTTAGCCTTTTAAGTTATTGAATTTTATTTTTAAATATTTTTTTATTATTAGTTTAGTTTAGTTGAATTTAGTTCATAATCATCATGTAATTTTGCTTTTATTCAAATAAAATTAGAGTTAACTTAATTTTGGTATTTAATAATTCAACAGTTCTCATGGGAACGATATATAATCTACTCATCATTTTATTATTTGTATACGATAATATACATACATGAATTTTCGCAGCATTGCTTAACAAAATATCATTACAAAATAATGACTCCAATTGCAACAATAGCAAACAACAAATACATGATCCAATGTGTTGGCATTAATTAAATATAGGTTTTAAAGTTACAAATCTGTTGTTCTCAAAAGTATTAAAATAATAATAATAATAATAATAATAATAATAAATATCAAAATAATAATGATACTAAATTTATAAATCTCCCACAATATCATATTAAATTGTAACAAATTTTAAGGCACTAAAGAAATATGTCTCACAACATGTATTGTAAGTTTTAATAAGACTCACAAAATTGTACTGTATAAGAGTAATTAATTATTCATATGTATTAGTTGTGGCACTATATAAATATGTAATATATGTAAATATATTGCTATTGGGCACGATTCATTACAATTTATAAAATATAAAATTGAGTTTAGTTACAAAAACGTGGTCTTTTTTTCATTAACCTGAACCAACCCATCCAACATTCAACTCACCAATTATAGTACTGTTTGGAATAGACCCATCAATTGGGACGATAGAACGATTTTGTTTAATACCTGTAACTTAGATTCCCTGGCCCATACCTTAGATAGTTTTAATTCAAGATACTAGCATAGTGAGTTTAAAGTGGGTTTGGAAAAATCTAAACTAGGCCTATGATTCCTGAGATTATCTAGATTGGCCTCACTTCCTCCTTAATTAGGGATGCACCCAACTTTGAATTCAAACATGGAAAATTAAATTTGGGACTCACTAAATTTAAAATTATTCAAGATATATTTTTTTGCTATAAAAATACCATAATAGTATTCAAAACTATTATAAGATAATGTTATTAACAAAAAATCTCTTGTTTGTACACTTAATGTGCATGCTTTTTTTTCAAGAAATTATGATATTAAATATATTCTTTTACTTTCTATATATTGAATATAGATTACAATTATGTGTTAAAGTTAGGGATTGTGTACAACAAATATATTTCAACATGTATACATATAACATAAACACACACTAGAACATATATGTATATATACACTAGTCATTACTTTGGTATGTTTTTAATTAATTTACATAATTAACCCCATCTAAAAAGATAATGTCAATTGCTACAACTTTAAGGTTGCAAACCCAAGTGCAGGTTGTAATAAGTAATAAATTTCTCGTGAGTCCGAAGTCGATCCACAGGGAAGTTGTTTGAAGAATTCAAGTTTATATTTATAAAAAGATGGAGTTTATGTGAATCAAAAATATATGAACAATTAATGTATGATGTAGCTAAAGAAAAAAAACCGAAGTAATAAAAGTACTGAGGATTAGGGATCCACTCTTGAGTTTTGGATAGATAAATGGTTATTTATTCTTTTTACCTCTATTAATTGCCACAATTGGAATCCATACATAATGAAGGTTCCAATGGGAAGATATTATCAAGTAACTCATGCAATAAGGTAATCATGATATTGTCTTACTATTGCAAATTGTCTCTTAACGCCAACACTTATTTATGGGATCAAGCATTTATATACTCCTTCGTCAACAATAAATCAAGGTTTCACATTAGCAGTCGGTGGGGTAAAACCGTACAATAAGCTAAATGAACCCAAGTATTTGTTGTGCCATTGGAGATACATAAATCAAGAATCACCACAAAAATAAGTAGGGTTTAGATCAAAAATAATAATAATAATACAACATACTTAAACAATTTCTACCCTTATAACCATTTCTCTTCCTCCATCAAGAGATTCACTCTTTTTCCTCAGCAAAATGAAATTTAGAAAGACATAATAAAAGTAACAAAGACTAAAAATATAAGAGAAACTAGAGAATGCATTTCTATTACTACTAGAAAACTTACAATACAAACTGGATAACTTAGCCTAAAGAAACCCTCTACCCCCCCTCTTACAAGCTGAATACATGGCCTATTTATAGTACTTGGAGTAAGCTAGAGGCCAAACAAATAATGGAGGGGTTAATCAAGTGGTATGCTAGTTGCCAAAAGTTGGTAAGTTGTTACACAAATTTCTCATCCACTGAATTGAATTACATTTTTCGATCAGATACAGCCAGAGTTTGAAGATACGTAAAGAATAAAAATTGTAGATCTTTCAACGCTGATATATTTTCATATATATTTTGTCAAATTTGGCGATCGGATGAAGGAGATATGGTCAAATTACCGAGTCATGTCCAAGAGCCGCCCTGTAACATCAGCAGCAACTTGCAGCCTATGGTTTTACCATTTCGACACATTTTCACACCATCTTGTCTTCAGACCTCTTGGGTATAACATATCCGAATTTCAGACCAAAATAAATTTGGGCTCAAGATATATAATCGAATTGGTAAAATAAGTCAATATTGGGCTGAACTCTGATCTGAATTTTGGTGATCCATTTTGTGTAATTACTTGAATGAATTTTCTGCTATCATCAAGACTAAATTGGGTTGAGCTTCCAACATAAAAGTTGTACCTCTATCTCTTGGCTTTCAAATGAAATAAGCTTCAGGTCCATAGAGCTTTTGATCATGAAGTTATGCTCAAATTATAAAAACTGCACAAGTCTGAAAACATGCTTCCATTTATTCCCTAACACAAAACATTAATAAAACAAGAATATTAACAAGAATAAAGCAAGAAAAGTATAAAGGATTTGATATAAAAATATGTCAAAATATGCACTTATCATCAATGTAGTTTGCGCCTTCTCTCCTCTCATCTCCTTCCTTTAACCTTTCTTTTTTTTTTCTTTTTTTTTTCTCTTTTTCTCTCCCATTTTTTCCTCTCTTTTTTTCTTCAATTATATCATTTTATCTTAATTTCTTCTCTTGCTTATAATAAATCCAAATAAATACATTAAAATCATTAAAATAATTGCATTATCATACTAAAAAGTAAACAAATAATTTTTATTTTGAACCTTAAAAATTTAAGCAAACATGGATGTACCATGAGTACTAGTACTGGAAATGCATTTGGGCTAGTTGCGGCCATGACCTGGCCTTTGCTATCTCGAGTTTTAACAAAAGAATAGGACTATCAATCGAACTTTATGAGTTGAGTTTAAGTATTATTTGAGTTGAATATCATAAGCTCAAACTTAGCTCATAAGCTTTTCTCTTATCTCGACTCAAACTCGCCTCATATTCTGTGTGAGCTCATGGCTTATTTCGAGCTAGGATACACTATTCTATTTTTTTTTAGAAAAGAAAAACTACACAATAATAAAGGGCGTATGAAGAAACTAATACTGAATAGTCCACGAAATAAAATTTTATGCTTTTGAAAATATATAACATTTTGAATTCTAAAGCAAATGATAAGTTGATTTATCATTTTACTTAATAGATTGTTTATTTTCAAGCATCTTGTGTTGATTTTATGCGTTTTGTGTTAATTGTATGGATCTCACGAAAAGGAGAAGAAAAATCATAAAAGAAAATAAAAACTCGTAAAAAAATTGAAAGTCATGCCACAACTCAATAAATTGGAGTCACAGTCCTGAAGTTGATGATAATTCAATTTATTTGGTAACACAATGCCAAATTTTTAAGCCCCGATGCCGAAAATAATCAAACTTATAAAGAATGGCAAACCACTTGGAGTCATAGCTCCATCTTTCAGAGCCGTGATGCCAGTTCAAAAGAAGAAGGATAGATTGTTTGGTACAGTGGTACCAAAAATCAAAGTTACGATGTCAGTTCAATCTGTGTTAAATACAGACAGTCTAGAGTCGCGATCCCTAAATTCAAAGCAGCGGCCCCAGTTCGCAAAAAATTTAAAATGCGATTTTTAAATCAGATTTTGGGACTTATTTTTGGATGACTATAAAAGGTAAATTCTAAGACAAATTTGGGGACTTCTTTTGGCCAAAAAACATAAGAAAAAACAAGAGGAAAAGAGAGCAAGGGCTTCAAAATTCAAGATTTTTGTTTCTTCTTCAAGATTTTAGAGTTCTTTTTTTTCTTTTCTTTTCTCCTACATTTTGTCATGAATTCAAATTTATCTATGAATTTAATAGATATAATTAGGGGCTAAATTTTGAATATAGAATTTTGATGTAATCTAATTAGGATGATTTGAATTTCTCTTCCAATTCAATTGAATATTTATTCAATCTAGTTAAGTTTTCTGCATGGTTTTTTACGCTTTCAATTACCTGGGCACTAATCAAATGATTTATTAACCATATTGACTTAAGATGTGATATATGTATCTAGTTCTATATATAAAAAACCATGAATTGCATATAAGATAGAAATATACTTGCATAGTTTGTGCAGTCTTAATTGAGATCCATAAAGTTCAATAATTTATTGATTGTTTAATTCACATATTTCTAATAGATTAGCAATTAGTAAAATTTTCATTAGACTTTGAGAGAGGCTGTTGAATTAACTAAGAACATACATTGAGATTGATGCAATTGAATATTTAAATCGGATTAATTATAATAAAATCACAATCGTAGATCTTTAAGTGATAGATGTCAATTTCAATTTGTTTTTGCTAATTAGTTTAGTGTTAAATTTCTTAGTTTGCATTAATCACCACTCCATTACGATTGTTCAAATAAAATTAGAGTTAACCCATTTCGGTGCTCAGTAATTCAACAGTTATTGTTGAAACGATACTGCACTCATCTTTTTTATTATTTATCTACAATATCGTACAATTACGTTCACAAATTTCACAACAACAAACCATAAAAAGTTCACAATAATGATTATCAAATGAAAAGTCTTTGTAAATAACTGAAAGTTATTCCTAAATCCTTTTTCACCAGAGTGATATGTGTACTTCATTATGTCAATTAGCTTGTAGCAAAATCTATTATAAATCTTATTTTAACTAGATTCCAAAATAATTTAATTGTATGATAATAAATTACTATATAGAGGTTTAAAATTATGATTAAAATATTAAATATTTGACTTTATTCGAGAGAATCTAGAAAGACTGAAGCTTAACTCATAAACATTACACAAAGTTTGACTCAAATATAAGTGGATCAAACAATCGACTTCAAATAGACCTAACTCAAGTTTAAAATAAGAGCAATTTGTAGATCTTACAGACATGCATGGAGCACACAAGGATTTTATAATGCATGGCTCTAAAATGTTAGGTTGAGTTCCGCAATGAGAATGTATATCAAATTCAAAATTAAGATTGTTAATGGTTGTTTTCTAATTTGAATCCAATTACAAAAATTCCAATATAAATGGACTCATCTGCAAAATAATTTAATTCTGATTAATAAGTAAATTACTATTCATTATAGTAGTCATGACATTATTTCAATAATTTATATATGATATTACTTCTTTTGTTTTTAAATCTAAAAATACAATCTAGATCCGGTTTTTGGACTGAACGACTTTTTCTAGATTCGAATCCCGTTACCACATTTTGATATGAGGAATTAGATTAGGGTGGAAATTCTCAATAATCAAACCCAGATCCGTTTCAGAAAACCCGACCCGAATTTGATCCATTTGCCCTGTCCAAAATACTTCATATGACCGGTTCATGAAAAAAACCTTAAAGTACCGGCCACACTGCAAACCGGGCAAAACCTCTTTCTTCTTCCGGCTCAACAAGAACAAAGTACACTATTATTACCCAACGCATCCATCATTTTATCGATAAATTCACCCAAAAAAAAAAATAGGAAAAGGAAAATGTCGAGCGACGATGAAGATTTCGTATTCTACGGAACGCCGATTCAACGAGAAGAAGAAATCACTACTCGCAAGAAAAAGGCAATTTCGGAGGCCTCTGGTCAGCTCAGAACAGCTCTTCCCCCTTGGAAACAAGAGGTAAAAACGATGACCCGCAAAAAAAAATAATAAATAGAAATCGTTTTTCATTTTTTGCAATTGAATGGTTTATTTATCTTTTTGTATTATAGGGTTTTAGGCTAGTGAGAATACTGGGTTTGGGCTGTTTGTTTGGGGTTTAATATCCTTAGTTTTGAAGATGTAAGGCGTTTGGTTTCGGTTACTTGAGGAATGCAATTATGATTTTTGCATAGTTTTTGTGAATTTGAGAATTTGGAAGAACTTTTCCCTTTTTGATCGTTAGTCTTTCTGATTGATGGTTGATGGAAATGTTTATTGAATGGTTTAGGGAAGTTCATGTTTTTTTTTGGAGAAAGTTAATTCAAGTTTTTATTTTAGTTTCACATGCACTAGCAGGATTTCTTTTCTTTTCTTTTTTTTTCGGGATTTAGAATAATTTTGCCTATTTTGGGAGTTCTTTTTGTGCAAAATTTAATGGATTACCAAATAAGTTCGCCCTTTTTATTATTTGGCTTTTTAGTTTTGTTGTTTGAGGATGTTTAAATTGTATAGTTAATTGAATTTTGTTTCTTTATTTTATTTTTTGGTGAGAGAAGGTTTAGTTGTTAAAATATTATTGTAGTTTTCACAAAAAATAGCTTGCTTTTCTTTTTATTTTTAGACTTGGCCTGTTTTGGATGTTAGCCTTTTGATTGATGGTTGTCTGTAATTACTCGATGCGAATTAGTTCCAATTTGTTTTTCATGGGTCATTTTCCAGGTTACGGATGAAGAAGGGAGGAGGAGGTTTCACGGAGCATTTACTGGTGGCTTTTCTGCTGGGTACTACAATACCGCTGGTTCCAAAGAAGGTGTTGTGCTGTGTTATTCTTTCTTGATTGAATTACATACCTACTTGCTTTGTGTGTAAACAAACACTAGAAATATTGACTGACCACTATTGGAAATTGCAGGATGGACCCCACAGTCATTTACATCATCCCGGAAGAATAGGTCTGAAGTCAAACAACAGAGCATTTATAACTTCCTGGATGAGGATGAGAAAGCTGTATGCTCTATCAGTTCATTTTGCATTTATCCTCAGAAGTATTTTCACTTTAATTTGATGAAAATGATAGATCTTTGTATTTTTTGTGGACTTAAATTGTATTGACGTAGTTGTGTGATCTCCAGCTGAGTTAGATAGTTATGTAGTACATTTTGTATTGACAATCTGTAACAGTTTCCTATGTATTCTTCCAAAGAAGGGATGGAATGTTTGCCGCAGTTAAATTTTTTTGCCTTATAACAATTGAAAGGATTTAAATCTGTGTGATTCAACTTTATATATGATCTGTTATTGAGGTGACTGAAATGAGTATCCAAATAACCCATCCCTGACAAGAACTAGATATGATTTCTTGAATTAAGCTGGTTGTCATTTTTTCTGAGCCCTTGCATCTTTTTTGGAGTTCTTTGCTCCTGCTGGTCGTCAAATATTGTATTGATTTATTCCCTCTATTCCTTTTACTCGAGTATGATAATAGGATATATTGTAGAATTTGATGCTCAGAAACTTTGGATCTTTCCATTTTGTCAGATTCTTTTTAATTGTATTTTCAAGTTTTGATATAATGTTTTAGGAATTGGAAGGTCGCTCCTTGGGGACATCCATGCAGTTTGATACATTTGGATTTACAGCAGCTGAGCTTGCACGTAAACAAGCTGAGAAGGAACAACAACAGAGGTTTTTCTTTTCTTAAACAAATCTCTGGGTTCATATAAACTGATTATTGTATGCTTGTTCTGTCAGTTTTTTCCCTTCAAGTTATTGTCTGGAACTATGGGCAAATAATTGATGCCACCATGTAATTTTCTGTAAGGTTGTGGGTAAACTATGATAAATGTCAGTCTTGGTCTTACATTCGTAGGATCTGGTTACTTCCTCTTGATCCCGTGTTAACATATTGATTAGTTAATTTTAGACCATCTATGATGGAAAGTCTTCTGTTTAGACTGCTGAGTTTGATCCTTAACAGCATTTTTAACTGGTTTGTGCCTTTGTTTAATTCAAATTCTGTAGCTGAATATGCAGTTATATATGTCTAAGATTAATGGTTAAATAGAAACATAATTGGCTCTTTGGGTTTTTATCTCCTTTCATTGCTGCCTTTTTCCAAATCTTTATACAGTATGCATATAACAATATTTACAACTTATTTTATAGTCCGTGCAGCTATGGTTTCTTATCTCCTTTCTTTATTATGTGTAAATTGGCCAATTGGGTTCACTGTCATTAATAAGACTCATGGCTGTATCTTGAGCGTGAGAGAGGGTGTCAAAAATAGAACCTTCAATCCTTATGGAACCAACCTTCAATGTTTTGGTTCTTGGAACTCATTCCCGATTGAGTTAAATGTATGGGAGTTTTCAATTCTCTTTATTTTTTCTGACATTTCTTTTTTACTTATTTTAGGCCTTCAACTATTCCCGGACCTGTTCCTGATGAACTAATAGCTCCAGTTACAGAATCTATAGGTTTGGCCAGATGCTGGGTGATAAATATTCTTTGCGCTGCATGGTGTGATTTCATCTCTCTAATTTTTCATGCTTCCGTTGATCAGGTGTTAAATTATTGTTAAAGATGGGTTGGCGGCAGGGTCGGTCCATAAAGGATTCTAACAGGAATTCACTTTATGGTATGGTGTTTGTAGCATTTGTTTACGTAGTCTTTCTTTTGATCTTATAACTCTAATGTTATGTACATCATTTTCAATGCATTATCCGGCATATGATGGTAATTGGAGATCTTTTAGCTCCTCTCAGTGACAATGATAAGATGGTGAGATAAATAAGTTAGTATATGACCTTTCCTCTTGGAGGCTGAGTAAATGAGGTTTTGCCTGATTGATGGAGCTCAAGAAAATTTTCTCAACTGTCCGTGCTAATTTGTTCTCTCATGTTTTATTTTTTACTATGCATTCTAGAAAGAGAGGCTATTATAGATGGTGGACTTCTAAAAAATGTATTTAGCTGTTGTGAAGCTTGGGATTAGAGACTTCATAATGGAAACATTAGACATAAATAAAAAAGATGCAGGAAAGGAATAAGAGATAATTGTACAGCTTATAAAGACTCCTTGTTTTATTTCTCCTTTACTTTTGGTTCTTTTTCGTAATTAACTACAAATGGTCCTTCATACCTTTTCTCTCCATCATAAGTTAGCTTTCTACCCCCTACGAATAAAAAGTTAAGTATATGGTATCACTTCATCCTCAGTAGATAAGTATTCTAGAAGAGGTGCGCTAGTGGCGAAGGAACCAATTATCTCCATTATGCTTCATTGCTTCAAGTCATGAATAATGACCTTTGCATCTTTTGTGTTGAATGAATTTCCTTAGTTTCTTTGGAATGCCATTATTAAACAAGTAGTAGTGGGTACTGATCCTCAATGATTTGGAAAGTTTAAACCTTCAATATCTTTAAAAGAAGTATTAGAATGCTGAAATGCACTCCCTCTGTGATGATAATGGCTTATGGTTCAATGTGAGACTCAAAGTGAAAATATGCTTGGTAATTATAGTACTTGAATTGATTTAAGTTTTACACTGTTTCATATACTTAGTAATGATAGTTTCAGACACCACCACATTCTAATCAAAGCATGTCTGGGCAGTTATCATTGAGAAAATTAAATGTGTTGTGCTGGAGAACTCTGCTTAGACATTGTACATTGTTCGAAAAAGCATGAATAATTTTGATATAGGTTTAACTCAGAAAACATTTAGAAGTATTTTGGGAGACTACTGTTAGTTAAAACCCAAGGGAAACTACTAAATGTTATGAGAGTCATGGTTAGGTTGATTTCTATTACTCATTGCATAATGTTTTTTGGTCTTCAAGATATTATGATAATATCTAGAGAATAAATAATTGGCAGGCTGCAAGTGGTCTGTGGAAAAGTTTTTCTGCTCGCATACCTAGTAGCATTTGAAAGTTATTTGCTCTTGTTACTTTAATATATTTTTTTTCCAGTGTTGCTTCTTAAACCATCTACTGATCTTGCATTTATCTTGTTTATCATTTTCATGAAGGTGCTCGCAGACAAGCTAGAAAAGCTTTTCTGGCACTCTCAGACAATGCAGGGTCGCGGATTGCTTACTCAAAGCTGGATGAAGAGGACACCGGAGATGTCCCAGATCTGCCAGCCGACGATGATAATCCGATCTATGAAAGCATGCCTGTTAGATTATGCCCTTGTTTATTGAATAAATAAATTGATTCTGTGGTGGTATTTTTGATAACCTTTAACTTTTAGTATCCCTACCCGGTCTGCATTTATGTTATGCCTGTTATGTGTTCTCTAAGATGAGGTAATCAATTCAACAAGTGTCAGCTAGAGCCAGAGGATACGCAAGTGTTAGACCATCAGCTTTCAATCTGGATAGGATTTGTCTTAAGATTTTCTATTTACTGGAATTTAATGTCATTCTCATTTTTTAATGCTTCAGTTTAGTCTTTCCTGTTATTTTAACAAAGTAGGTCATGACGAGGGCGAGAGGTGAGCAAAGTTCAGTCAAGAAGAGCTAGAAGCATTAAGCACTAGGCTTGGCATACCTTCTGCATGATGGTTCAGCGCGGAAAAGGAAAAATGACTTAAGCCATTAAGTGTAGGCACTTTCCAGCACTAATGTTAGCGAAGCTAGGTTTAGGATAATGAGTCGATAGACTTAAAGCCAATTCTGTTGATAAATATAAATGTAGTTTGGGAAAAAACCTGTGCCATGAAGAAAATTTTAAAAAACTATATGGAGAAAGCAGATCAATATACACTCTACTTCAGGATATTAGTCAAATGATTTATATCATTGGGTGAGCCTGATGTATGTAATGCTAGTTTACTTTTATTGTTTTTCTTTTAAAACTGAGGTTTAAATATTTTATTATAGCCTTTCAGTATTTTATAACATCGATGGAAAGTTTGTTGAAATTTGAAATGGAAATTTTGAAGTTTTCTCAATATTATTTTAATTTTTTATCAAATGTTCTGTGGTTGAGTTTCTAAAAGATGTCCATCAAGTGTAGAGAGTGTGGAGTGTGCATTTCCATGGACTATTTTGTGAGTCGGGATGAAATGTAGTCAAATTCGTATTTGTACTGCATAAAAATGCGAGGTACTATTGAAAAATAGGGATTGCAATGTGTCCAAGTGGCATTTCTTATGGTGCAGAACCTGCAGATATTCATATTCTGCTGAAAAAAGTACGGATTAGCTTAGAAAAGACATGAATACCTAGCTAATTTGTGCTTCATGTGCTAATGCACTATAAAGGCTAAAATTAATTTCATCATTTGTTACTGCTACCTTCGTGTTAAATAT
The DNA here is from genome assembly GCA_019321725.1 of Paulownia fortunei. NCBI lineage: Eukaryota > Viridiplantae > Streptophyta > Magnoliopsida > Lamiales > Paulowniaceae > Paulownia > Paulownia fortunei. Next base: position 14,712,178 of record CM033123.1, read on the forward strand.
CATATTTAGATTTGTGATCTACCTTAAAAACAACCACAACATTTGAAGTTGCACTTCACAGTTTCTTCATGGACTAACCGTGTTTTCTGATGGAGGGATTGAGAGAATAGACAATGGTAGTTTTATTTGGGATAGTGGGAGATGGATACATTCTTTTCGGCATAAACAACATTGTTGATTACTATTTTGAGTAGGAGGATCTAATCTGAATGATAGTCTCATCAAAATTGCTTGAGATTCACGGTCTACGCATCATAGTGTGGCATCTTCTACCTTGGATTTGTTCAGTCGGACTCTCTGTCTTAACTTTATCTTTTTTAGGCACATGTACTCAACCCGAAGCAAGATTTGTATGGATTAGGCTATGATCCTTTCAAGCAAGCTCCGGAGTTTAGGGGTATGTAATTTTCGGGGGTAAGATAACTACTTCTAAATCTGATTTTTGTGTTTCCTTGGGAGATTAACTATTTTTCTTTTGTTTTAGAAAAGAAAAGACTAAAAATGGCTGGGAAGAGGGAAATGGAGAGTAATAGGTCTCTTTCCATAAAAGGTAAGCTTTACTTGTGTTTCATTCTTCAAATTATAGTAGTAAGTCCAAGTCTCATTCTTGCACATTTATTTGGCCTAGGCCTATTTTAATATATCGATTATTATATATATATATATACAGGAAAGATCGGTCCTGGTTTGGTATTGGTGCTCTTGAAGATTTAGATGCCGAAGATGAAGATGTATATGACTCGGGTTAGTATTTTTTACTAGTTTTGTTATAATCCTACTAGTTTGCTCAGGTTGCCAGCTTAGCTTGACCATTGGAGTAAATGATCTGCGTGGAGTCTCTCACCCCCTCCCTTCACTAGGGCTGAACAAATAGTTCATTTGTTTCGTTTTAATGGTTTATATTTTTGTCTTTCAATTGAAGAATTCATGAAAATGAAGGGAAACGAGCTGAACTCAATCTCTATTTCTGAACCAAACTTGGATTCAGTTTCTTTTCTTTTCTTTTTTTTTTTTGTTTTGTTTTCAAATACGTCTTTCCGTCCCTGCTTTATATTATATTTCAAGGACATTATTTTTCATTTTAATGCCTAAAAGAGTAAAAGAAATTCTAGTTAGCAAATCTCCATAAATATAAAAAATTAATCTGAAAAGGAAAAGAAAAAAATATGATTGAAAATACTTAAAACAATAAACAAGGATAGAGTAAAATAATGTCTAAAATAAAACTCTGCAAAAGTTGTTTGATGCTACAAGACCCCTTTTATGTGTCTACAACCCTACTAAAAGAACAAATTTCAATTGTTGATTAAGGTTTTAATTTAACTCCCTCAAAACGACATAAGGACCCAGGAACTTGTAACAGTCTACTTTACTTATTTAATTCACTAAAACATTTGCTAAAATAGAAACACAAGGCTAAGATTTTCTAATCTTAAGACCACCCGAGTCACTTATTTGGGATTTAGTTTGAATTTTCAAACTTGAAAGTTTCCTACATTAGGTGATGTGTTTGTCTGAAGATTTTGCTTACCCTTTGGGTTGATGCTTAGAGCGCTAGATTATCCTGACTGATTAACAATTATAAAGAAACATAAATTCCTGAAAGCAACAGAACAGAAGGAAAACTGAGGATACTAGATTCATGCTGCAACATCTTTCTGTTTGGGGCTACGTTAGATGCATGTAGTATCATATCTAAGAGTAAGGGGGTTATTTTTGAAAGCAACAGAAACTTAACATAAAATTACCTCTGCTTGGGGACATTTTACTTCGTTTGCATTTGAATTGATGAATTTGGATTTGAAGGTGAATTTTAAGTTAATGGAGTTGAACTCTGCTGATTTGAGATTCACTTATAGCAAAATCTCTTAAACGATGATAACTGAGAAAGGATTTTAAATTCATATGTTCTCTCTCTCTCTAATCGAACCATCTTAAAATCTTCCCAAGAATTTCAAATTTTAAATTCAAATTCTTGCACTTGATTTGTTTTGGCCTTTACAGTAAATCCTGAACAATACTGGAGGATTATGTCTTGGAATCTGGAAAATTATTTTGTCCAAAAGTCGAAATCTGAGTCCTGGGACTATTGAGTTTTTTGTCAAAGCAATAGGCTTTCATTCATTGTAAAGGCAGTATAAAGCTGCAAGCTGACATCCTCCAGTTCTGGAATTTAATTGCTCCCTTAATTCACTGTATTTGATGTATGATGTGTGTGTGTGAGAGAGAGGCTTTGAAACGATGGAAAAATTGGTGGAATTGCAGTGCAAGGGAATTGGGCTTGAAATGGGACGCATTTGAAATTCACCCACACTTTAATGCATGTAAATATCCTTAAAGGATTTGGACCGTGATCAGTAATTTACTTCTCGAAAAAAAAAATGTTTTGGACCATGAATTCTGAAAATCAATGGAACTCAAATTATCATCATGCATGAATTCTTAATAGTTATTGGAGCAATATGTAAGCTGCTTTTAAGGATTAGGAGTGACATGCAAAACACACTGCACATTGCCTTGTTGATGATCCTTCAGACTTTGCTTGCCAAGTTGTATGGAAACACTAAAGCTAATTGTTTGCAGTCAGCTGCTTAAAATCCATTCTTTTCAGTAATACCGGAAAGCTCGTATGCAGAAAATCAATAAGAAGAAACCTGAACCTGATATGGTTAGAAAGGATGCTTTACCTAGTCTTCGTTTAAGTCCATAATTTGCCATAGAATTAATGGACAGATCAGCATACATTAGTAAGAGGCTGTTAGCACTTTGATTACTCTGTGAAGGATTTGGGAATTGTAGCATCTTTTTGTTTAACTGGACTATAAAGGAAGAAGGGGAGCAAAGATAACAGATTTGGAGGCTAAATAGTAGACAAAGGTAGCAAGCAAAGAGAGAACGAACAAACCTGGAGGGGAAAAACCTAAGGTAGAAGAAGGATGGGGACGGATGAGTAGAAGGGAGGAAGGCTAAGAATTAGACACCATTACCTTTTTTTTCTTAATGGCTTGAGTTCTATTATAAGTTTGCAACTGTTTGACCAACACTTTGTACTCTTCCATTGTCAAGTCATTACCTCTCCTAATATCTAATGTTTCTGAACAGGCTATGACTTTCAAGATACTTATGTGCAAGAAATAGAAGAACCTTCAAAAGAGAATGTGGATAATTTGCGGATACTAAATGAAAAGAAAGACGATGTTCTGCCTGGTTTTAAAGTTGCATCAAAATCTGAGCGCCAATTGGAGAGGTACTTATTTAGGCAATCTTCTACTGAAGTTGAAGTTTTTTGTATCGTATAACCATCTTGACTGTCGATGTTAGCCATAATCGACTCTTGTAATGATTACTTTTCTTTTAAAATAATCTTTAAAACTTAAAAGTTTAAGATATGAAGAGGTGAAATAAAGTTGGTAATTCAATTCTATAAAACAACTAAATTCTACTCAGACTGCTTGGATGAAATATTTGAGTTTTATTTATAGAGTCATTCTTCTCCGTGGAGTTATGCGTCATTTTCCATCTTACTGTACTAACATCTAGGTTACATCATCTTTGACATGCTCCCTCTTCCCAAATTTATTGCTCCTATATCTTTATTGGACAGTCGCACAATGGAGGTTTTATTTTATTTTATTTGTTTTTCGAAAATACCCTCTCATTTTAAGTTTAATATAATGATATGATACCACCAATTCTAAACAACTACTTTTTAGGGAAATATTGTAAAGATACTCACTTTTTCAATTGTCATATAATTTCTTGTGTTGAGTCAAAATGGACCTACAACATTGGGTTGAAGTGGAGTATAATTTATTCCCATTCCGGTTGTAAAGGTGGGAAAGCTAACGTTGTGTTTACACTGTTACTCAATGAGCAGAGGGGCTGCTGGTTTGTTAAGAGTGCTCAGAGAACAGTAACCTTGCTGAAAATTAAAGACGAAAGATAAAAAACAAGAACAAAATCCAGGAATCACTTGTAGAGTCCTTTAGGCATCACATCTAAGGTTGGATTGCATAACAATCACAAGAAAGCTTCAAAATGCTTTAGTATACTGTTGATTTTTTTTGATAAAGTTTGAACTCTCAAAATCTTGAAGATTACATGCCTATTTATAGGCCTCAAGATCTATGCTACTCCAATTAGGATTAGACTTCTATTTGGAAAAGATAAGCTAATCCTATTAAGACTCAATCTAGGCTCCTAGCAAGACTCTGCAAGCTGAAAATGAATTGAAATAGAACTCTTGGACCTAATTACAGAAACTATTTTGAAATTAAAATAACCTTGAACACAAGGTAGCAAGAAAACAATATTTAAAAGCAATTTGTCCTGATATTATCTTTAAAGAAATTGCAACTCTATATTTTCTTTGATCTGTTTATCACCTGCATCACTGATATAGAACATTCTGGAGATTATGGAAAATGTTTTTGTTTCATTTGTAACATGTGATTACTGTAAACAGGGTTCCATCAGCTTCCCTTTGCTTCCCTTCTCTTTTGGCCTAATTAAATCTTCCATACATCAATTTTCCTTGTGACTGAGCCTTTTGAGTTTTTATATCTTAATGATCCATAAATTCCCCGGACAGACTTACATCTTCTCCTTCTCTTCAGTATCAACAAGTCAAACCTATATGTGATGCAGTGAACTTGAACTTTCTTAGTTGTCTTTATCTCTTTAGCTGAAAGCTGATACTCTTATTATGAGTGAATGCCCATAGGTCACCATTTTGTTGTGACATCTTTTGTTATTCCATATGCAGTTTAGAATTCTTAAGAGGTTATCTTGGTGGTTCATCCCTACAAAGATCATGATGGGGCTTTCAAAAACTTGTTCGTTCTTTATTCTAATGCCTCTTGTTCTCTTGTTGCGTTGTTTATTTACATTCAATCATATTCCTCGCCTAAAAAAAAAAAAAAAAAACCATAACAGCCTATTCATCCATAGTTACTGCTCATGTAATTTTTTACCATAATTTAGAACTACCAAAACCATTTCCTATTCCTTTATACAATTTGGTTTTAAATGTTATCAGTTTCCAGCCTATTGAATCTCAAAAAACACCAATCAATTTTTTAATTCTTATAATACTTGTCAAGGAAAACATCGAGTGGATACTTTTCCGTTCTCACTGGTTTGTCCAATGCGGTGGCTCTTTATATGCAATTTGCTCGGTGGAGATTCCCTTCCTCTTGTTGTTGTGCAATTAATTATAAAATCAGGAAAGATATGTGTAGTTTCCAACATCGGTTGTGGGAGGAATTTGGATTGTTTTATAAGTAGGTGAAGTGTGTTTCTCTGGCAAGTTGAGTTGCTAGCAGGCATAATATTATTGCTTCATATCACTGCATAACAAAGAAAATTATGATTACAAACACAGTCATGCTTGTGCTTCATTGACAGATCTAACTTGTTATGGCTACGTGGCCATCTTTTGACACCTGTGCTTCAACAGCTTGGTGTGAAATGAAAATCCAATGACTAAGGTTGCTTTTGGGATCAAGAGGGGGAGAGGGAAGGAAAATGGTCTAATCCTTCCCATAGGGGAGGCATATAGTAATCATGTATTTTTCTTGGTATGAAGGGGAGGGGAAGGAAAAGTCAACCCGTTCTCTTTGCTTGGTATCATAGAAAAGCAAGGGGAATGAGAAATAGTGGTATATTTAATCCTTTTTCCAACTCCTCCATATTAGAAAAGATTGAAAACGGTACTACAGCGATTTTACTTCACCCATCCTCTTCCCCCATTTCTGTCTTTCCATCCCACCAAACAAAAGAGAGGTGTGTACCCCTATCCTGACTCCTCTCCCTCCTCAAACCCTTTTACCAGACATTCTAAGAGAAGTTTTTTTTTTTTCCCCCTTTTTGGTGGTGGGGGGTGGGGTGGGAGACGAACAAGAGTCTATCAAAATCAAACAACAATATAAGATGATGAGTAGTTATCCATTAATTTGAATAACATTATCAGTATTTTTGGTGTTGAGCATGCTATTACATATCATACATTGCTTCATAAGTTTCATTTGGTTTCATTTTAGGGTTACTTTTTTGAAGATACATATTGGTGATGAATGTCGATTTAAGTTATATATTGTGCTCGTTTGTGCGTGATATTTACAGATTTGATCCTCCTGCAATTCCAAAGGATTTTGTTCCCCATCATAAGTTTTCAGCTCCTCTTGGAAATGATGGCAAGAGTGCTGAAACCCCTCCCCCTGAGGTCCCTCCTCCGGAAGATAACAATCTTAAGGTCTTGATTGAAGGGGTGGCAACTTTAGTTGCTCGCTGTGGCATATTGTTTGAGGATCTCTCTAGGGAGAAGAATCAGTCGAACCCATTATTTGCCTTCCTTCGTGGCGGAAATGGTTCTGATTTTTATGCAAGGAAACTCTGGGAAGAGTGCCAAAAGCATGGTGAACAAACGAAATTGTGGGAAGGGAAAAAGCCTCACAATTCAGAACAGCTGACTGCTGAAAGACGTGGGAAAATCTTAGGAGAAAAAGCTTTGGAGAGAAGCTCAAGCGATCCAAGCTCTTTGGTTGCTTCTGCTGGTTCTGTTAATGTCCAATTTAAACTGTCAGATACATTCACCAAACCTGCATCAGTTGTGAGTAGCTAAAATGTTTAAGACTGCAGTCAAATAGGTGATATTAGTTATCTTTTCATTTGTTCTAATTTTTTCTAATAGGATAAACAACCAGATGTTAGAAAACCTTTCCATGACGACCCTGCAAAGCAAAAAAGATTTGAACAGTTCTTGAAGGAGAAGTACGAAGGAGGTCTTCGAACCAAAGATTCTGGTGGTGCCAGTAACATGTCTGAAGCTGCTCGTGCTCGTGAAAAATTAGAGTTTGAAGCTGCAGCTGAGGCCATAGAGAAAGAAAATTCAGGTAAAGAAAGAAAGGCCACCAGTCAGTTGCTTTCAGATATGTCAGCCGCTGCAGGATTACAGTTTACTTCTGGTGGAATAGAGGTATATTTAGTGCAATGAAGATTTAGTGCAGGATTGTTTTTACTTAGGCAGTTCCATGCCCTTATCGCGAACATGAATGGTTGTGTGCAGAAAGATAAAGTTCTACAGGATGGGGAATTGATAACTAAAGCAATGTATCCGAAACGGGAAGAGTTTCAATGGCGACCTGCACCTATTTTATGCAAGCGTTTTGATTTGATTGATCCTTACATGGGCAAGGTAGTTGATCTTCTTCTATGGTTTTGCTGAATACTGCCATGGCCTGTTGTGTGCTTTCCTTTTATTCCATGGTGATGCCTAATAGTTTCTCTTTTTTATTTTTCTGTACCCAATATTTCAGATGTCAAATTTTATTTTTGTACCAGCAGTGTCATTCATGAGTAGAGTTCAAGTCTTGTCACCACTGGACTTGCCATATTCTGTTATGAATGAAGAAGGAAGAATAAGAAAATGAGGATAACCATGAATAGAGTATTAGGACAAATAAAGAGTTGGTAAATCAGGATAAAAGGGTTTGTATGAAAACTTACTTGAATGGGATTCAAATGAAAAAGATCAATTAATTCATTCCAAGAAAAAAAAAAACAATTTGAACTATAATACATTATCTAATCCAAAAGGGGTTTTTTGAACTGATTATGAATCTTATTTTTCTATAATTTCACTCGATTCATATGCTTCTACTTCTCTTAATCGAAATAACTGAATTGGATTTACTTTTGAAGTAAGTCTCCTTATCTTAGTGTCGAAACAGAATACTTGAAATTCAACAGACCCTGTTCTCTTCATTTTCTTTTTGAGAGATAAACGAAATGAACGATAAAAAAAAAGAAAAAACTCACGGTACGTTTGGTTTAATTTTGGGTGTTTTGGGAGAAGGTGTTTTGGGAGTATGTATTGGATAATGTGATGTATTTGGAGGGAAAAGTATTTAGAACATGATGTATGTTTGGTTTTATTTTTGAAGCATGGTGGGAGAACAAAAAGCGGGGGCTCAAAATGAATCCAAACATAGCCTCAAGTTTCAGATTTATCATGCTTCTGATCTAGTTAAATAGTTGTCCAATAGGGGTGCTGCTCCTTTTTTGGGTGTATGAGGTGGAGCTTTAGAGTATGGGAGTGGTGCTTCAAGGTGTTTATTAAAATAATAGTTAGCATATCATTATCGGTCAAGTTATTGTTTGATGGTGAAATCAGAGGCTGCTTGTAGAATAGCCAATTATATGTTGATGCCAGTTTGGTGGAGCAGATGGTTGACTGAGGGGGATTACTGGTTACACTTGCTGGTGGTGGTGTTCCAAGGGAGAGGGAGGGAGGGAGGGAGGGAGGGTAGATCAATGGTAGTTTTAGCTAGTTAGCCTGAAAGTAATAAGCTAGTAAGAAGGGGTGGCTTCTGAAATCTGAGCACATTGGTTTATTTTTTCTTTTCTTTTCTTTTTTCGTTTTAACTTATTTTCGAAGTCTGAAATCTGAAAATGCAGATAGGACTGGCTTCGGCCATTGTGTAAAAGGACCATAGTGAACACTCGTCAAAACAACATTTTCTTGACTTAAAAAATTGTGGGATATACATAATTGTTGATATGATGTACAACCTGAGAAGTTTTTGGGCTCTCCCTAAGGTTCTCCAACTTTCAGGTAATTTACTCTATGCACTTTGGCCATTGTGTGAAAGGACCATAGTGAACATTTTGTCAAACAACATTTTCTTGTCCCAAAGTTTGGTGGGATATACATAACTGTTGATATGATGTTTGACCTGAGAATTTTTCGTGCTCGATCCTAAGGTTGTCCCACTTTCAAGTAATTTACTCTATGCACTTAAAATACTTTCTCCCTCTCTCGTACTTGGTCTGCTCTATGAGATTAGCATCTACGATGTGAGGTCTGATTCATATGAGACATTCTCTCGAAGATGTTTAAAAATAAGATTTTTAAATGTGAATGACTTGACTAAGAAACCTGTAATCTCAAATATCAATAAGGTTTGGTGACATTGTGAGTACAATAATCTCTGTTATTTTCATGGTAATCAGACAATTAATAAAATATACTGGCATTTTTGAGTAATCACAAAGTAAAATAGTAAATGAGATACAGGGAAGTTGAATTAGTGTAGACGGGTTCATTATATTTATTTCTCTGTTCATTCATATTTTTGTAAATATGTACCTGGTTTGTCTTGAATTATATTTGGTTTTCGTGTTCTTTTCCAATTCATTCTGTTCCAATATTGAGGTGTATATTAAGTGCTCTTTTGAACATTATATGACTTCTATATCAAATTCTAGCTTTTCTGCTCTGTGTTTCAACAATATTAACTATATGCGTAACCCTGAATGCAGCCACCTCCTGCTCCACGTGTGAGGAGCAAAATGGACTCTCTAATTTTCATGCCAGATTCCATCAAAACTGCAAATGTGGAAGAACATGTTGCAGTGGAGGGGGCATCGTCTTTAGTTCCTCAAGCGCATAATGGAAAGCAAGGCAGAGAAACAACTGAGGAGGAAGTTGAGAATGAGGTGGAAGTTGAAAATGTTGAGAGGCCTGTTGATCTATACAAAGTACATTCAATCTCTCTGTGTGTTTATTATAATTTCTCACATGTTGATAGATTTGCATTTCTGTCTGTTGATAATGTGTTCTGTTGTTGTTACTTGGGTTGCCTATCAATACTCGTCCTTTTGCAGGCCATTTTTTCTGATGATTCAGATGATGAAGGGGAAAATGCTACATCCATTCAAGTGGAGGATACAGAAAAGAAGATTGAAGTTGCAAACACTACTCTGAATCGTTTGATGGCTGGAGACTTCTTAGAATCATTGGGGAAAGAATTAGGTTTATTGGTTCCCCCTGAGATGTCACTGCCAGATAATAAAGCCGGTGCAAGAGTTGCTCAGAAGGAAACTGTTACTGTTGACAAAGGAAGTGGGGATTCTTTGCTGGCTGAAAAGAAGATGCCAGCTACTCAAAATGTTGTGGGAAGTTCTACAAATGGAGAAACAACAGAAAATGAACCAGATTATCTACAGAACACTCACGAAGGTAGGAGGACTGATGTGTTTTTAAACATGGACATGCGTATAGACGGTAGTAAAATTGCAGAGAGAGGTTCAGTTGGAGATGGTAGCAAAGAAAATAGATTTGCGAAGGTTCCTGGAGAAGAGAGATATCTGAAGACTCACAGAACTCGGAATCATAGTTGGAGTAGCAGTTCTTCAGAAGATGAAAGCAGCAGAAAACACTCGAGGAGTCATAGGCATCAAAGCAGGAGAAGCAGCAGTTCGGATAGTGATACACCCAACGACTCTGATGATTATCGAGATCGACATCACTCAAGGTCCAGAAGAAAAGATAAAGGAACATCTTTAGAAAAGAGTAGCAGCAGAAGGCGTTCAAAGCACCGCAAACACAGAAAAAAGGATTCTCCCAGTCGATCACTTCGTAGCTCTGGAAAAGAACATGAAAATCGCAAGAGAAAGAAGAGTAAATACGAAGAATGAAGAGGAAAATACTTGAATGGAAAAAAAAAGGTACACTTCAAACTGGATGCTCTGAATTCTTCGACTTTCTGGGATAGATTTACTCCTAAGTGAATCCCAAGGTCGGATGAAATTATATCCCTAAACCGTGTTTCATCAGATGCTTCTACTCGGTTTCTACATTTCACTGTCATGGCCCAAATCCTTCACTCTCCTTTATCTTTGGCTTTTGTTAGAAGATGTGGTTAATGCTGTTGGATAAACCTATGAAAATTCCTTCCATGTTTATTTCAGTTACAAATATGCATGGAAAATGGTGAAGCAAAACCTTGTGGCATTTCTGTACCTATATATACTTTTTATCAAGCTCTAGAGACTTGGAGCGACTTGTTTGGTATTGATTTTAGTGAAATGACTGAATTGCCCCAAATAAAGATAGGTGTCGAGGAAATTTGTCCTCTCTTTTCTCCTACTTGTGTTTTTCTCCTCCTCTCTCCAATTTCTCTTTTCTTTTTTGTTTCAGTCATTCCATTTCATTTAATTTATTGGATGATTTTGCCTTCTACTAATTATAAATCCAAATAAATATATTGAAATGGTACAAGCATCAAATAATTAGCTAATTAGCTAAAATATATCTACATGATTTGTGGTTGGAATGTTATTGATGCAAAACACTTTATACAGATTGAGGCATAGGTGTTTTATAACAAGATTAATGTTGGATTTTATTGAAGTATATTTTTTAGTCTTTTAGGCTTTTGGAACGTCCCCAAATACTTGTGGCGATTGCTAGGGTTGGGGCTCCGAATCCCTCTATCTACATTTGCGTAGTCCGTTGGATATAAAGTACAATTTGTCTGATATAGTTACTATTTTACTATGTTGATTTTTATAGATAATTTTGATATCGTAAATTTCCAAATCATAGTATAATTAGTGTATTTTCTAAAACTTCAACTAAATCATTGTTAATTTTTTCATTATTATTAGAACATGTTCTAAAAAAACCCTAGTAACTTACCTGTTTTAGTTATGCAAAAATATTAAGTTTGATAAATTAACATCATCAACTACATATTCAATTTCAGACTGACATAAGTATTTTTCTATCACACCCAAACATAAGCAAATGCAACACAAGTCACACATATTTATATACCTAGACCTGACCACGGTTCAAGAACCGCCGGTTCCACGGTTCAAAAAAATTCTGACCCTTAACCTTAACCATCAAGGCCGGTTACGGTCCGGGTTCCAGAACGGCCGGGCCGGTTTCGGTTATGATTCGGATTCCGGAATCGTCGGGCCGGTTCCGGTTAACCGCCGGTTCTGGTTCTGGTTCTGGTTCTGGTTCCAACCCTTGAATTTTTTATTTATTTTTTTACCTATATTTTGAAAATTTATAATTTTTTAATTAACTATTAATTTTATAAAATTGTAACTTTTGTAAAACAAAAACAAGGGTTTGAAATTTTAAACATATATTTGAATGAAAAATTTTGAACTTAAATTAAAAAAAAATATCATTAATTTTTGAATTTAATGAATGTTTAACTTAAATTTGAAAAAAAAATATTATCTAAAATTTAAAGTATCAAATATTCTAATTATAATAAATATATAAAAAAAGATATTCAACTTGAAATCTTAAAGTTTAAACTTAAATTTCAATAAAAAAAAATTGCACTTAAATTTTAAAAAAAATATCCACAAAAATTTAAATTATATAATTAAAAATTATTTTAAAAATAAAAATGAGCTTGAACTTAAATTTAAGTTGCCTACGTATCCTCTTAGGGTATAGAGGAATCAAAACAAACGTAGTTCTCTTACCATTTAACTCTTTTTACTTTAGGGAGTGGCGTGGCTCAATCACTCCCACCCGTTCCCGTCGTTGTTCCATCTGTGTCCTCCTCTTGATCTTCCTCTGAATCCGGCTGATCTTGTCTTCGTACTGAGGCCTTGATCCAATCATCAAGACATGCTTGGGCTTCTAAATTTTCGGGAGACAACGTTGAGCGTTTCTCACTCAATATATTACCTCCCGCACTGAAAACTTGTTCCACTGCAACGGTTGAAGCATGTGAAGCAAGTATCTCTTTCGCCATTACGGACAAAATTGGATACGTTTGCTCCTTTTGCGACCACCATCGCAAAATATCGAACTCTCCATCGTCATCTGTATTATTAAACTCAAATGAAACATTAAAATAACTCTCAAGTTCTTGGCTAGAACTTGAGGATCTTCGAGGACGTTTAGTTCGTTCCCTAAGAAAAAGTTGTGCTGCCGTAAGTTTAAAACTACTACTACTACTAGTTTTATGTATATCAACTTGAGTTGATTGTGGACCATATTTGGAACTGTATTCATTATAAAATTTATTTAAAAGTGTTCTAATTTTAAATATAATATTATTAACATCTATAGTATAATCATTTTCATTACGTGTTAAAGCATTGTAATAAATTAATAACAAGTCTTGTAAACCATCTAATTTAAGTCTAGGATAAAACAACATCAATTAAATTAATATCTGGAATTTCATAAAAATATTTTTTCCATTTCAACTGCATTGATAAAGTACAATTTACTAAATTTTCATCTTGGGAGTTAATATTTTCATGTAAAACTGATGCAATATTACAATAATTTAATAATACTAAATGAGAAGTTGGGGAATAAACACTAGATAATTGTAAAGTAGCATCATTAAATATTTTTAAAATATTATAAATTTTTTCACATACTGTCCAATGATGTGGATATAAATGAAAAGGAGTAGAAATAATTTGTACAAAAAATTGACATAATAAATCTTTATAGTCGATAGATTCTTCTAATAATTTATATGTTGAATTCCAACGAGTTGGAACATCCCGTGGAAATTTTTTAGGCCTTACACCATTAGCCTTACAAAATCTAAACCATTGTTTATTAATATGTGGATGTGTCCATAAATAAGAAAATGCTTGTCTAATTGGTTTAAGTTGATTATCTAAAACTTTTAAGCCATCTTGTACACATAAATTTAAAATATGACATATACACCTAATATGAAAAATTTTACCACCAATTGATGGTTCACATACAACTTTAAGATCACCAATACTAGCATTATTAGCTGCAACATTGTCAAATGATATTGAAAAAATTTTATTAACTAAATTATATTCTTCTAATATTAAAAATATAATTTGTGAAATATTTGCCGCTGTGTGTGGACTATCAAAAACTCTAAATGCAAGTAATCTTTTTTGAAGTGTCCAAGAATTATCAATCCAATGACATGTAATACCCATATATGAATGTATTTGCCAATGATCACTCCAAATATCACTACATAAAGAAATTTTATTATTTACATTATTTAATAATTCTTTTAACTCTTTTTTAGATTTATTATATAATTTTTTTACATAGCGTGTTAGTGTGGTTCGTGGAACACCTTTAGCTGCCGGATTATATGTTGTTTGAATTAATTCATTAAAAAAGAATTTATTTGCAAAACTAAAACTAAAATGTTCAACAAAAATAAATCTAGCTAAATTTTCTCTACATCTAATATCATTATATTTAAATAAAGAAAGATCATTACCTCCACCGGCGTCGGAAGAAGCGAATGATGGCATTTGAGTTTGGGTACGATCAATGCCAAATTCTACTGGATGCTTCTTCTCCACATGTCTTTTCAAGGATCCATAACCGCCTTCGGATTGAAATTTGTAAGATTGCGAACAATATTTACACTTTGCTCGCATCTCTCCATTTGGAAGTATTATTTTATCAAAATGTTTAGTAAAAATAGAAGATTTGAGAGATGGAATAGATCGAGTGTGAGCATCACTCATTGTTTCTTGAGTAGTATACAAGTGAGTTTGCTCTTCATCACTTAACTCAACTTCACAATCGATGTTGAACCTTAGTTGCTCGTCGGTTGCGGGCATCTTTCCCTTACCTCTATTGTTTGAACCGACCATTTTTTGATAAATGATAAAAAATTAGTATATAGAATTGAATAATAAATAATTAAAGATGAAATAAATGAAATATGAAAAAAATTTAATGAAAGAATTAAAATAATATAGAATTGAGAATGAATAATTAAGAGTGAAGATTAGAGAATTGAGAATTAGATAATTGATAGTTGAGAGTTGAAGTGTGGAAAAAATGAAGAATTGATGGGTATTTATAGAAGAAATTTAAAAAAAAAAAATTAAAAAAAGTCAAACGATCAAAATTTGACCGTTTGACTTTGGTGGCAACGGTAAAAAATTTGACCGTTGCCACAAGAGAGCCGTTGGCAACGGCTCTGTTATTTTTCCTTTTTTTTTTTTTTTTTCTTGACCCGGCGGTTCAGTCCGGGTCGGCCCGCCGAGCCGACCCGGTTTGAACCGCCGGGCTGACCCGGCGGTTCACGGGTTCGAATTTTTTGGACCCGTGGTCAACGGGTTTTGACCCGTTGACCACGGATCAGCCACGGGTCGGGTTCGATTTGGACCCGGCCTGTGGTCAGGTTATATATACCTATGCATATGTATATTATCCATTCACACAAATTTATACTAATACACAAACACAGACCCATATATACTAATACACAATCAAACATGTTAGCTCAATTCCAGAGATAAAAACTCAAGATAACTATTTATAGACCCAAATCGCATATGGGGACGTCACATATTGAATCCATCCTACTGTCAATCCTATTTGAGGTATAACATATTAATATGGAAACAAACAAAAATAAATAGTGAACAAATATGTGCTAAAATCTCATGACGACGAACAAAGAGATTCTAGTTTAAAGTTGCTAGCTTTCAAAATGTGCTCCTTTTGTACTTCAGGCAACTTTGTGAGGTCATTATCTATTTAGGAATTCTCAATGTATAAATTTTTAACTTTTATTAATAACTGACCCATGGTATTTTGCATAAAATAAAATGAGCACATACGACAAATTAATTCAATTTTGTAATCTATTCTTGTACTAATAAACAAAACAATTACTATATATATATATATATTTCTTCGTATGTTGTTTTGCAAAGTTCTAGTAATTTAGAAAAACTTGTGTTAGTGCATATTTTTTTTTTTTTTTTTGTTATAATCATTATTCATGTTCCATGCACGTTTTTTTTTTTTATGTGATTTTTTGTGTTATGTAATTTTTAACAACTATCCAAGATGTTTTATGCGAGTGTATATAAAAAATAAAAGATGAAGGAAAACAACACCACTAGTATGTGTAGAGAGATCTAGGGATACTTGCTCAAGGTCGAGGAGGTTGATGACTTGAGTTAGATCCTTCAAATCTTGGACAACTAAGGGCTAGGATAACCTGTGGTTGCTTCATTGATTGATTAATCGTCCTCCCAAATCCTCTCATTTCAACTTTTTCGATGTGAAGAGAATCCAGTCTGTACTTATAATATTAAGATCATTATTGATTTTGATTTAACTAATTAAATCAACCATAAAGTTCAAATGACAATTTGAGAAAATGGATTGACAATATTATAATGCTAAAAATGTCCATGTACCAATGTAGAAGTTGATGATAACAAAATAGAATAAATGACAGTTCGATAGAAGAGTAAGCTAATTACAAGTGTTTTTGACACACTTCATGTATGTATTTAGTTTCAAAAATTTTAAAAAACAAAAAATATATTTGGTATTATAAACATTCAAATCATAGTAATTGTTATGTTTATAAGAATATCTTTTACAAAATTCTACTAAATAATATTTATGTTTTTCATTATTATTAGAATATTTTCTAAAAAACCCATTTAAAGTACGGTCCCATGTGGAAAAATAATTAAGTTGATACATTAACAACACCAACAACACATATATTATTTTTATATTTTTTATCTATTTTTTCATTGTAATTTTTAACAAAAATTCATAATATACTCATATATTTTAAATATAATTTTTTCTCATCTCGTATTTATCTAACTAGTCTAAAACCTAAAAGGTAGTCATTTTCTCCAATTTGAAAGCACCAACTGAAAATCTTAACTATATTTCTTAAAATTCTCCCATTTTAACTTGATTTTATTTCGAATGAGTGAAAAATAATGTTGGTGTACGAACAAAAATATTTTTAATGGAATTTTTCAGCTAACTTACTTAAAGCATTTAGAATCAAAACACACATATTTACAAAATGTACGATATAGATTACGTATAAATCCATTAATGTATAAAATTTGCACGCCAAATGAATAGATAACTCTAGAAATTATTCGTATACATGTAAGTTATACGCAATATATATATATATATAACTTTGCACATATAAGATATATTGTTAAATTTTGAGTCTTATATTGTGCATATTTGTACAATATCTATAATTCTATGTATTGTCTTAATATAAAATTATAATATTTATCCTGTAAGTTGGTTTAGGTAGATATTCGGTCATTTAATTTGTCAAATTTTGATTTTAGGACACTAAGTTTCAAAATTTGATACATTTAGTCATTTTTTTGGGAGAAAAAATCAATAAAATTATAAAATTTATCCTGTAAGTTGGTCTAGGTAGATATTTGGTCATTTAATTTGTCAAATTTTAATTTTAGGACACTAAGTTTCAAAATTTAGTCATTTTTTTGGAAGAAAAAATCAATTTTGACTAGTATTTACTGACTTGGCACAAAAAATAATGCTGACATGAACCCTAATTTAAAAATTTTTGAATTTAGAGGGAAAATTACAGAATGCGGCAATTATGTGAACAGAGGGGAGGGAGGGATAAATAAAATTGATGGAATTTTCAAGTGAACAAAAAATATTTTAAACAATAATTTATTTTATATTTATTCCTTTTCTATTTGTAAACTTTCAAAAATCTCAATTTTCATTTATTTTTTCTTTTCTCCTCGATCTCCTTCTTTTCTTCTTCTTCTTCTGCTTTTTCTTTTTTGGCTTTTTCTTCTTCTTATAATAATATTATTATTATTGTTATGATTATAAAAATAATAAAAATTAATATTTTCTATAAATGAAAAAAAAAAGAAGAAATGGAAAAGATATAACACGAAAACTATTTTCTATAATTTTTTCTTTATTTTATACTTTTGGTAATTAATAAATTATTTACATAAACTATTTTCTATTTTTTTATTATTGAAATTCAAATATTTTCAAAATTGTAATATAAAATTTTACTAACATCTTTATTTTTTTATTTTCCGTAATTTTCCAATTTGTTTATATTTTTTAAAATTAAGAAATTATTCAAAAATAATATGTAAACTATTTTCTATTTTGCTTATTTTTATATATATTTTTTGAAAATTAAGAAAATTTATCAACATTTTTTAGTTTTCCCTCTACGTAAATAGATGAATTTTAAAATTTTCTCATATAATTTACATATATTTATATATAAAGGCCTTGGGCAACAAAGTGGGACCAATCCAATTCACTTTTGTAATAATATATAAACCCAAATGATTTAGGGCAAACAAAATGAGAAGAAAAATTAAACTAAAGAAAATTAAAGACACAAAAAATCATTATATATAAACCCAAATGATTTAGGGCAAACAAAATGAGAAGAAAAATTAAACTAAAGAAAATTAAAGACACAAAAAATCATTATATATAAACCCAAATGATTTAGGGCAAACAAAATGAGAAGAAAAATTAAACTAAAGAAAATTAAAGACACAAAAAATCATTATCAACTAAGGAAAATATCAAGATTCAATTTAATTCATCAATGCATCACAGTTACATAATGATGCTTTAGCCCAAATATTTGCAGGTTCACGAAATAAATAATTATAAAGAAAATATAACTCAACAAGGAAAAGTAACCAATTTCACAAGAAAACATAAGATATATGTAAATCCTAACTAATATATAAGATATGAAATTGAAGAAAAAATCTATTTCTGTACAATTCACCCAAAAGTAGTGATACTTTACAAACTTCTATATTCCATTAGAACTCAACTTCAAATTAACTAGAGTCAATTAAATCTCAACCAAACTTCTGAGTGATTAGCATTCCCGAGATTCATTCATAGGGCAGAGAATCCCAAAGGGCAACACCTCTGCATGTATACAAGCTGGCAGAGAATCCCAATCCCTTGAAACTCAAAGTAGGATACAAAGAAGTCGAAAGGAACCATGATGTCTGACAGCAGCAGCAGATGGTATGCAAATATTCACAAAACTGAAATCTATTTTTATTTTCTTGCTTGTTATATGTTTTTGGTTGAATTTCTTTCTTTGAATCTGTTACCACTGCCAGAAGTCACCATGGAAACAAGAGAGGCTTCACCTTCACATTTTTTGATCAAAATCGAAGCCTTTTCTATTCTTGACAAGTATGGAATTAAGAAATACGAAACAAGGGCATTTGTGGCTGGAGAGCACAAGTGGTATGTTTATTTTTCTTCTTTTATGAGCCTTCACAGATTCATGATTTCATTGTGGACTTCTCCTGAAGTTTCTCAATGAAATAAGGGAATTTGGCACTCTTTTTTTACTTGTACAGGAGACTAATAATTTACCCTAATGGGCATGAAACTGGAAAAGATTGCGGCTATATATCTGTAAACTTGGCCATGGCAGACACAAGTTATCTGCCTGTGAACTGGGAGGTCAATGCTGTGTTCTCCATCTTTCTGTTTAATCAGATTTCCTGCAGTTATCTTTCTGTCTTTGAAGAATGTCATAGTTCCTTATAAGCGTCATTGGAAGATTTCAAACTTCTCCATATTGGGAGACGTTTGGACTTCTGAAAAATTCACTGCTGGAGACCATAAATGGTAATCATTTTAGTATCACAACTATCTTTTAGAACTGTGGTTTTTCGAGCTTTTTTTTTTTTCATTTCCTGTGTTTTGACATAATTTTTGTTGATGAATTTAGGCAGATTTATATGTACCTGAAAGGAGGGGGAGAAGAAACTGGCCGCTGCATCCCTATCTATTTGAACTCTCTCGATCCTTCCAAAAGAGTGAAGGCATGTTATACAGTATGCATAAAAAACCAGTTCTCTGATAAACATTGTGAAATAACATCTGGTAAGTTACAATAAATGGCAACATGCCTTAGTTCAAATGTTTCCCTGAGTTGCTGCTTATACTTAGCATATATGTGCTGCATAACATTAAGGGCAAAATTGTATTTTTGGTCTTTTAAATTTCATGTATTGTCTGTTTGTTTTGTAGTTTTCGTCCACCATTTGTTAACTCAATAGCAATTTTATTTTAATTTGATAGGAAAATTTTCAAATTTTGACCTAAAAATGGCCTAAAATTTAAAAAACAAATTGGGTATTTTTTTTGCCAAAGTTGCTAAAAAAATCCTTGTATTCTGCATGCATGATATTTCACTAGCTTTTGTAGCATGAATATTTCTTTATCCCTTTTCATTTTCATTGGAAATTGTCTCTGTCTGCACTCTTGGCTTGTGAAAAAAAATTGTATCATTTGCCTTTTTTACTTTTCGATTTTAACCAAAATGAAGGTTTTGTGTAACTTTACTCATTGTTACCCTTAAAAAGTAGTAGTTGAGAGTTACAAGTATCAAATCATTAGTTTAAATATACTTTTGTAAAAGGAAAATATGAACGATAAACTCGAGACAGAGGGACTAAAATCTAGTTTGGTCTCAAATGTAAATAAAAAGTCTCGACCGTAAATTTGAGATATGAATATGTAATAAAGAGGATGATGTTTAATGTCTTGTTAGTGTTTCTTGAACCTCTCATGAAACACTACATTTTGTCTTGCAGTTTCTGATATTTGGTTTTCAGCTTCCAGCGATGCTTTAGGATGGCCTTCATTCATGGAGATTGATTGTATGAACGATCCTATTAAAGGTTTCATTGTTAGTGACTGCTGTCTTCTTGATATTGAAATCTCTGTGCAAGCTGTTGGACAAGGATTTCCCTTATCCAGTTAGAATTTTGGATTGATCTTCAGCATGAATTTAGTTTCAAAGACAAGCAGGAATTTTCACATGTCCTAATGATTTGTGAATCCCTACAACTAGTGATCAACATGAAGTTGATTGCAATAGTCAGTGTTGGGTACAGATGCTACTGCTTATTTCTTACCATGTATCATCTCTATATATAAATTAGTTAATAATGCTGTCTTGCCGAGACATTTTCAAAAAAATCGTTCCAGAAATCTACGTTGTGAGTGAGGTCTTGTCCAAATGATAAAATTGAAGCTTTGAGTTTTAAGTCTCATTATTATTGTTGTAACTCTACATATTCAGTAATTTTATTTGTTAGTATTTAATATATTCATAATTGTCCCTCCACCAAAAAAAGAAAAAAAGAAAAAAAAAAGAGTTGCACTTACTTTCACATAAAAATTTAGTAATTAAAGCATTAATGAAAACATTAAAAGAATATGAAAGCATTAATGCAAACATTAAAAGAATATGAAAGCATTAATGCAAACATTAAAATTGAATTAAGAGGAATGATGCCGAGGACATCCATGGATGAAGTTGAATAGTAGTTGGGAAATTGGAAAAGGGCTAGGATGCCTTGAAAGCTAAGAACTGATGAAGGAATATTCTTAATGGAAAAAAGTTAGGCTTCAAAAACTCTTTAGTTAGTAAGAGTTATTATTCACCTAAATTTCGGTATTTGTCTACTTTGTGGTTTCTTTGCTATTTTCATTCAAAATTACTTATTGTATTCAATTAATTTTTGTCAGTTGTGTTTAATTAGTTTTTGAAGTCTAAGTTAGATAAATAGCAAAATATGCTTACAATAATATAAAGAGCGAAGACATTAAACTTAAAATTATCTAGTTCAAATTTATATGACTGATATTTCACACATATATCTGACATGACTTTGATACAAAATAATTTGTAGTTTTTCAAACAATTTAGTTTAAAATACAAATTTGCTTGTGCGTGCAGTTAATTCAAGGTTATCTGTTTAAAAAGTATTAGTTTGTGAAGAAAATATTTGATATCATTTAATAATATGAATTACTTAAACGATGTTCATGCCTAGATCAATACATATTAATTAATCTAATTTCAATATATAGCTATTTATTTGTGAAGGTATAACCAAAATTTAAAAAAATATAACTCTTATAATGTATATTAATGCATAAGAATTTTTGAGTAATATATATATATATATATATATATATATAAGATGGTAGTCATATGAATTTGAAGAGGGTGACAAAAATATGGTAGTTTCTTAGTGTAACCCTTCCACCATATGTTCTTTCAATCAAGCACATGCCTACTTATGTTGCACTAGCCATGAGTTTTACATGCATTGTGTTGAACCAAGTGAAATTATCAGCGAAGAGGATGAGTTAAAAGACATGAAAATTAAAACTTTTCATAAAAGGCCATAAGTCAAGGTAAGGAACCTTTGGAAGATTAGTATGCTGCAATGATAATTAGAATACTCCCCAAGAAAGAAAATAGAACGTTAAATTTACTTTACCCCAACATCAATTTTTTTGATCCCAAGTTTTTTTCAACACTAATTTTACTAAATATATTAGCCTTTTATTAAGTCTAAATTAGATAAATAGAAACATTAGAATAGAATAGAGAAAAAAACATTAAAATTGAAATTATCTAATGCATAAATATTACCATAATATATATATATATGTGTGTGTGTGTGTGTGTGTGTGTGTGTTTCTTTAGAAAGCATCTCATAGATTTTCTTTTTATTTTTTCTTTTCACTTGAAAATCTTTGTTGCAATAATGGACATTAAGAATTTTTTTGTGATTTTTGTTTTCTATTTTTGATTGAACTTTCACAAATACAAAATACATTATAAAATTATTTATTTAATATGTATTGGACTATGCATACACACTATATGTAACCATATTTACATAATAGAATTATTTATACCGTTGAAAAAAGGATGAAAAAGTAACCATTCATCACTATTAAATAAATTAGATTTGTGCACGTAAATATGTACAGGTTATATATATGTACATGTTATATAATGAGCAGTAATACTAAAAGCTCTATCACTTTCTCTTATTAGATAATGTGATATGAGTTTTATTAAAAAAATCATCCAAACAATAAAGAATGCAAGTTGATAATAGTGAGTAAAAATAAAAACTAATTAATCATAGTAATTTGATATATGTGAAATGCTTCCAAAAGATATATAAATATATATATATATATAAGATGATAGTCATATAATTTTATGTGTGACAAATTTAAGTTTAATGTATCTCTTTATACTATTGTAACAAATTTCTGTATTTATTTAATTCAAATTTAATTTATAAAGTTAGCATTAAATAAAGTTTGGGTTCAAAGTAATTTCACCGAAGAAGGGCTAAGTTACAATATAAGTTATAATAGAAGGGGCAAAGTGAGTAAATCATCTGTCTTAGCTCAAGGATATATATTAATTATTTTTATTGTAGGGGGAGAGATACATGAAGATTTTATTAGTTGAATGAAGTAAATAATACAAACTTCATAGTATAAGGGGCTAAAGTGAATTTAACCTTGTATTATATAATGTATAAATATAGTTATAAACATAAATATAATATGATAAGGTATGATAAAAAATGATATGATTCTCTTATACATACATATTTATATATGCATGCATACAAATATATATCAATTCAATAAGTGTTTCGGTTTTAAAATATTTTGGGTTGGGTTGAGATTGCTCTTGTTGGATTTTGGGTTTATAATGGGTCTAAATTGTTTTAAAATGGATCCATCTAGAAAAAAAATTAAAAACTTATCAGAAAATCAATCTTGTAATTGGGTTCTACATTTATAAAATTATAATACATACTTCCACATCTCTAATTATATACAATTAAGCAAAATTGTTGGGTTGTGGTCCAAAAGGGTCCAATCCAAAAAAATAATAATTTATTAATTTGAAAAGAACAAATAGTTTTCATCTACTGTTACAAAATTGCAATACATCACTTCACATATCTAATTATATCAAGCAAGTAAAATGACTAAAATATAGTTAAAAGAGAAAACAATCCGAACAAGCACAAAAAGTTATTAAAGCATTCCTAAATGACAAAAATAATAATAACGTGCCCAATGACTAAAATACAAAATAAAATATATAAAATAATGATTATGCCCCTAACCGATAAAAGCAACACATAAAAGTGAAAATTACCAAAATATCCAATGAGCCTAAATGGCATACCAAACATGAAATTTTATACGTTTATCATGAATTTGTGGTTTGAAGTATAAGATGACAAATAAAATTAGAATAAAAAATTCAAATTGACAGTACTACTAGAACGGTAAAAGTGCAATACTCGCATAATATGACGAAAATTATTTGACATATAAAAAAAAAGTATAACCTATTTTTTCCTCTAAATATAAGTTAGGAATACATAGAGATAATCATTACTTGCAATTGATATGAGGATAGCCATGGTTTATAGTATTTTATTTGTCCTAATTATCTTAAAATGTGTTACATAAAGACGTGTGTATGGAATTGAGGACTGCTGCGTGATGCATGCACTTACATTCAAGAATGCTATCCAAGTTATCATCTGCTTTTCTACTTGCAAAGTCCATTCACACAAATTTTTTCACCGCAAAATTCAGAGAGAAAAATGTTAAAAACAATATTTTGTTTTGTTCCCTATCAGCACTGTGATGAGACACAAATTAGAGACATTTAGTCACACAAGAAAAGAAAAATTGCATCCCACCAGACAATTTGCCTATCACATTAAATGACTTTTAATTCAGCCCTCTATCTGCAAAATATTGACATTTGCACGTAGAAATGTGAAACGATCTCGAACTTATATAGGTTTTGGAAATAAAAAAGTTGTCGACTACCAAGAATCCACATGATGGTTTATGTTAGGACCATGGTTGGTACTGATGGAAATAATAATATTTATGCACGGGATTCTGTGTTGCAATTTTTGGAAAATGGTAGACTTATCATTTTGAAACATCTGTAAACTATCAATTTTAAATGATTTTTATTTTAGCATATTTAATTGTTTTTGTGTTGATAATCATGGAAGATTCCAAAATTTAAAGATATTTTACAATATCAAGCTCGATACATTGGAGACAGAGAAAATATATTATTGATAAGGCAAAAGAATCTTGAAAGATTTGAAGGTGGTTTTGAGTGTTTTAATGTTTACGTATTGATTTGCCGAATCTTTCAATATTGTAGGGAGTTTAACGTAGATTCAAAGTTGAAGGGATTTTTTTGAACAATTCAATCTATTATCAATTAGAGATTTTTTTGAACAATTCAATCTATTGTCAATTATAAACAGGGGGTCTTATATTGAATAAATCCTAATATTATAACTGTAATTTGAAATACTGAAGTGTTCATTTGTATGGTGAAATCTTGTACACGTAGTATATTGTATATCCGAATCATGCAAAAATCTTTGTATTCATTTTTACTTTTTGCACTATATTACAAACTTAATTAGAAGATGTTGCAACATAATAATTTGACATCTTATAATTTAAGAATAATTTTTTTTTTGTCTTGAAATTATGATTCCTATTTTCATTTCAATTTTTTTTTTCAAATAAAGATTTATTCTTTAAAGCTGAAGTTATTTTTCCCTTTGAAATTTACCTCGCTTAAATTAATAATATAATACTATTAACTCTCATCCACTATTTTTAAGAATACTATTGTAAAATATACAAAAATAATTACTCTTCGAAATATGATTTAAAGCGTTGTATACAGTCGGATGAAAGTCATAAAATTGGGACCGAAGAGCATTAGAAGAAATTTAATCATGCAAATTACAATCAACATCAAAGAGATATGAGATAATATGTGACAATCTAGATATTGTTCAATAAGCAAACATTTTGTGAGAAGAAAATTATGAGTGGTGCTAGTCTTTTCCATCATTCAACCTAGCATAACCCACAGTAGCCTGTTAAACGAACTTTTTGTGAGAAGAAATTTTTGGCTCTAGGACATTAGGACATGCCACATAGAGATGTTTCACCACAAATACTATAGTATCGTTGATAGAGATGAAGCTAGGAGAGGACCTGCAGTCGTCCACATCACTTTATTTAATCTCTCAAGTTTTATATATTTTACATAGAATTTAAAATTTTGTCTTACCTTAATTTTAAAATTGTCCTCCTATATGAATTAAAATATTTATTTCACCCCTCAGAACTAAATTTTTTTGGTTGAGTATCAAGGAGTTGTCTTTGCCAAAGATGGACATTTTTTTTCCATCTTCGATGAGACAATAATTGTTGAAAATGTTTCCCTATAATCCATAAAGGAGTGAAAAAAGTTTCATTATATACGACAAAATTGCACGAGCATCAAACATATCTAAATATCATACAAACATAGTTATTTAAAAAGGTAAATTGAAAAAAAAATAAAAATAAATACTCGTATTTATAAGGGATAATACCAAATACCACCGATCAATAGGTAAATAGAAACCCCTAATCCTATTAAAAAATAGCATCAAATTCTTATTTGATTATATCTACCTATGTGCAAAATTTATTCATGAAAAACTGCAATTCTCATTTTAGATCAACATTCTTAATACTTCATCTATCCTAAATCTTATTTCCTTTTTCTCTCTCTTTTTTTTTTTTGAAAAATTCTAAATATTGTAATATTTGTTTTAAATTATTGTTGATTCTCTAAATAGAAAATTCGATAACGGATCAAATAAACCTCAAGATTTTAAGAGGGAGGAGGACTCATTGCTTATAAAGATAATGAAGTACTATTGTAGTACAATAACCAACAAATAAGAAAAGCTAATCTGAACAGCACAACCCGCGATCGACGGACCAACCACAAGAACCACCAACGACCTGATCGTCCGGTTGACAGCTTAGAGTCAAAATGTCCAGCTGAACAGTTACATCAATATGAGTTATATAACGTCGGGAGAGGGTGGCAATGGAATAAATACCTTGCACAAGTAACACTATAATGATCAGTGTGTGCATGTATGTGAAAGAATTACATAGATGTTTAGATAGGGATGAAATCTATTAAAATGATTAAAAAAAAGCAGTCAGCTTAGTGCACAAAAAACGATAAAATGTAATTTTGAGATTTAATGCCGAAGTAGCTATGGATTTGTGAAGTCCGGTGAGGAAGTTTCTAGAGATTTTTACTTCACCATTATATAGGCAAAATAGCAATTTTGGACCTATAATTAAGGAGGGGTGGCGTTTGTAATCCTTCAAAAAGAGCCACAATCAATTTGGATTCACTAACTCTTAATTGAGGGTAAATTTGGCCGTAAATAATGAGTGGATTTTATATCCATTAATTGACTATTATTTACTTAATTTTTTAATTAATTTTTGAGATTTTTGTGAGATTTGTTATTGTTTTTAGTATTTATTTTGTAAATTTAAAGATAAAAGAAGAATGTCACTTGAATGTATTAAAATCTACATTTATCTTATATTTAAAAAAAAAAACAAAAAAAAAAATCGACTCGTGAACAGTAGCGTTGAGGCGCTGCTGCTACTGGAAAATACTATCAGTTCAGAATGTGCAGCGGTTAGGCGCTGTCAACAAGGCAAGTAAGGGCAAAATTATATTTTTTTTCCCTCTTTAGGGCATCTCCCATCAAATTTAAGTATTCCAATAGTCTTCAAATCAGATTTTGGAGGGGAAAGAGAGGAGAAGAGTGAAAACAAGCCAATAAGCAAGGAGATGAGAAGAAGAGGAGAATTCTTCCATAATTTGTGAAGAAGACATTAACAAGGGAAGAAATTCATCATCTTTTTAGTTTTATTTCATTGTCATTTTTCTTTCTTTCATTATGTGTATGAATGTTATTAATTTGTATTTCATTTTCATCATGAACTAATTTATTTTTCTAGGGTTGTGATATAATCTAATTAGAATGTGTTGAATATTTTTATCAATTCAATTTTTGATTTATTTATCAAGTTGAATTTTCTACATTGTCATTCATGCTTTCAATCATATTTGGCCACTACTAATTGAATGATTTGCTAATCATATTAACTCGGGAGGTGATATATGTGTCTAGTTTTATGTGTACAAAATCATAAATTGCATGTAAGATATGAATATATTTACATGATTTGTGTAGTCTTGTTTAAGATTCTATAGAACTTAATGAATTGTTGATTGTTGTAATTCACATAGGAATATAGTGAGTTAGCAATTGATGATATTTTTATTAGACCTTGGAAGAGGCTAGTGGATAATTTAGGAATCCTTGACTATCACTTGAAAAATAAATTGAGATTGATGCGATAAATTATTCAATTCGAATTAATTATAGTGAAATCATAAGTCTAGATTTTTAAGTTAGTGAATTTCACGTTTAAATGCTTTTTATCATTAATTTAGTTTATAAACAAAAATACAAAAATGCATTTATTCAAATAAAATTAATATTAACATAATTTTGGTACTTAGTAATTCAACAATTCTCGTGGGAACAATACTTATTTATCACTTTATTACTTATTAATTATAACGTACACTTGCATTACTAAGATCAGCAACAGTAAACTTTGAATCTCATTGGAAAAATCACTTGATCTGCACATGACTTTTGAAATTGAGAATTTTTTGATTTGAACGAAAATTAGTATGTGTTGTGCATGTGTAGGACCAAAAATACTAATCATCCTAATTTACAGGACTATGTTGTCACTTCCTCCTTGGTGTAGGGACTAATATTGCAACTTCATTGACACACAAGCCCTAACTTAGCTAATATGCATGTGATGTTTTGAAGAAAATTTAAGCTTAATCTCATTTGTATATATAAAAATATACTTAAAACCTCCATCCTCCCCAAATTACATAATTTGGACACAACATGACAATTATATTATAACGGCTTACGATTTGTATAATCGATCACAAATAATTATGATATCTCAAACTAAACTCTATTAATTATTGACATGTGATTTGATCAATTTTTTTTTTAATTTTATAAAAAAAATTAATACACTACGAACCATCTATTTTGACTTGGATTGTATGGAAATATACTATAATACATCTAATGTATGATTAAATTTTATTTGTAACTTCAAACTTTGTCACCATCATCAACCAACTCTCGTTCAAACCCTTGTGTCGCCGTATCAAAGCTAAACCCTCCAATCATCAACGCCTTTTTCCTTATCTCTTATTCAAAATAAATGTATATAATTTTGGAGTGAGGGATGCATAATTTTGAGATATATATTTATTTTCGATTGAGTGTGATGGTATGAACATTTAGGATTTGACGTCAGATTTGTGGGAAGGAAAGGTGGAAAGATTGGCGCTAGCTACAGTAGGAATGTAGGTAGGGGTAGTGTCGAGAATCAATCATTAGGATGGAGAAAAAGAAGATTAAGAAGAGCGGGAAAGAAAAATAAAGAATAAAACATGGAAAATTATAATTTTATTTCAAATTAAACTAAAAGTCTTGACTTAGAAAAATTGAAAAATAGGGAAAATATAGTATATTTTGCGAATACGGTAACCCTAAGTTTTTTGCAAAACTTATAATTTTAGTCATGTATGTTGGCTTACTTAGGTTTTAGTCCTATAATTTAGGGATGTCCTAATTTTAGGACACTAACTTTCAATAATTGTCAATTTTGGGATAATTTTGGCCGAATATTCTTAAATGGTCGGAAATTACTGACTTGGACAAAAAATTGAGAATTTTGCATTGTGGGGGGAAAATTGGTTGAAATGGCATCCTCTGTCAACAAAGGAAAACAAATGTAAATTTGACAATTTGGAGAGAAATCCACAATCATGTGCATTGGCACATGACTTAAAAATAACTAAAACTATTTTTCAACATTTTTTCCTAAATAAATAAAATACAACATAACTTATAATATATTTAATTATTTTTATAATCTTAAAAATGCAAATAATTCAAAATATTTATAAAATAAAGAAAAACAAAAAAAAAACATATTTTTCAATAAAGAATAATTTTAAGTTCCTTGACATATTTTCCATTTTGCAATAGAATAAAATATAAACAAATAGAAAAATTATTACTCTAAAAATTAAAATTAACTATAATTTAATGATTAATTACTTAACATAAATTTAAATAAGTGTTTAGATGTTAATAAAATTTTATATTTAAAAATTAAAAAATATAATTAAATTTATGATAAGTAATTTAAACTCTATATAGACCAACATACGAGATCAAAATTAAAAATTTTCTATTGTTGAATATATTTCCTTATAACCCATAATGAAGTGAAAAAAGTTTCATTATATACGATAAATTGCACGAGCATCAAATATGTCTTAAAACTGCACTAATATAGCACTATTTGAAAAGGTAAATTGACAAAAAAAAAAAAAAAAGACTCATGTTTCTGAGGGATAAAACCCAACGCCACCGTTCAATAGAGGAATAAAAATCCCCTATCCTACTAAAAGAATAGTAACAAATTCTCATTTGAATATATCTACCTATGGGCATAATTTATTCATCTAAAACTACAACTTTCATTTTAGGTCTACATTCTTAGTACTTCACATGTTCTAAATCTATTGTTCTTTTTCCTTTTTTTTTTTTTTTTATCGTTCCAAAATATTGTACTATTTAGTCTAAATCTCTAAATAAAAAAATGTCGATATTGGGTCAAATTAAATCATCATTTTGAGATGGAGGATGCATCATGTTTTTCTTGCTTAAAAACATACACAATAACCAATAAACAGGAAAAGCTAACATGAACATCACAACCTGCGATCAACGAACCAACCACAGAACCACCAACGATCTGATCGCTCGGTTGAAAGCTTAGAGTTGAATAGTCCAGCTGCACAGGTCCATCATTACGAATTATGTAACAGCCTGAGAGTCATGTGTATGCATGCAACTGAAAGTATTATATAAATGTTTAAATAGGGATTAAATTTCTTAAAGTGATTCAAAATAAATGCATTTAGCTTAGTACATTAAAAATGAAAAAATGCATTTATGAGATTTAATGCCCAAGTAGCTATGAATTTTAAGTTCGGAGTGAAAGTTCATGCAGATTTTTCTTTTACTATTATATAGGAAAAATTATACTTTTGGTCTTGTAACTAAGGAGAGTTGGTGTTTTTAATCCTTTAGAAAGAATTACTGGCAATTTGAATACACTAACTCTTAATTTTTCATAATTTGAGTACAAATTTAGCTAGAGAATTTGAATCTGACCTGAAAAGGTCATGTGATTGTCACATGATTTTAAGGATTGGGAATTTTTAAATTTGGAGGGAAATTAGCACATGTTATGCACGTTTAGGATAAAAAACACCACTCCATCCTAATTTATGGGACTTAAATTATTACTCCCTCTTATCTTCCATGACTAACATTGCAATTTTACTGGCACACAAGCCCCAAATATAATCAGTATGCAAGTGATGTTTAGGAAAAAAAAATTAAGCTTAACCTCATGTATATATACAAAAATCTACTTAAACCCTCCATCCTTCCAAAATTATAAAACTTGGAGACTACATGAAACCATAGGTGAATAACTTACCATATATAATCGATAAAATGATATCTTAAACTCGACATTAGTTACTGATACGTGATTTTATTATTTTTGTTTTATTTTACACAAAGAGTTTGGTACACTGTGGACCGTCTAATTTTGACATGGATCATATAAAAAAAATTATATAATACCTCTAATGTGTAGTTAAATTTCATATATAACCTCAATCTTTTTCACAGCCAATCAACTCCCTTTCAAACCCTAGCATCCCCTAATCAAAGGTAAAGCCTCCAACACTAACTATCAACACCCTACTCTGTCTCTTATTCAAAATACATGTATATATATAGTTATGAAGTAAGAGATACATAATATTGAGATGTATGTTTATTTTAAATTGAGTATGATAGTATAGACAACCAAGGTTTGAGGTTAGGGTTTGCATGATGGAAAAGTGAAATTGGTCATGGTAGTCTGCAAAGGTAGGAGTTACTTGACAAGGAATTTTTGTGCAAAATCTAGCATTATCTTGGAGTGAGAATGGGAATAACCTCAGTCTAATAGCATCAGCATTAATACCATTGTACTTGAATGTGGCACATGTCACTAGAAAATTCGCTATATGAGCATTGGGGTCTTGAAATGGTGAACCCAAAAACTGAGACATTGGCTCCATATGATAACAGTCGACTTGAGTTCAAAAGTGTTGGCTTAAATTGTAGGGCATTAAATACTCATATGAATGTCATCCACTTAGGGAATTGAAAATTCTAAGAGAGGTTTAGTTTCCTCGTTGGCATTGTGGGGGTCAACCATTATATGGTGATGCGAAGCCTCTCACCTTTCTTTTGTATTGCTCCAACAAGTCTTTTCGATCTCAGGATCTAAAAGAACAAGCTCTAAGCTCCCCTCACTATGCATACACTAGCCGAGACACTTTAAAGAAACACAAAAGTTTGAACTAATATTAGAGATGATTGAACTAATATTAACAACCACAAAAATAATAGTAAATTGATTTCCAACAACAGCGCCGAAAATTTATTATTAAAATTACGCACACAAGTATATGTGTTGGACAAATAATAAAGTGATAAATAAACTAATGTTTCTACGAAGATTAATTACTATTAAATTACTAAGTACTAATTTGCATCACAATTAATTTTATCCAAAAAATAAATAAACAAAACAAGAAATAAGATAAACTAGGACTAAAATAAACACTTAAATTGTAAAACTAAAAATCAATGAATGAGAAACCTAGATTTATAACTTTCCCCAATCATCCACTTAAGTAATTTCACCCCTATTTAAGATCAAAATCCTAATGTGATTGTCTCCACTAATACTAATATCTCTATACGCCTCTTTCAATGGTTATCCAGAATACCCTCCTTAATTAATTCACTATACATCAATAAGAAATAAATTAAGAAAAATTCATTATGGACAACTTCTCATCAAAGATTCACATGCAATATGAGTATGTCTATCTCACATAAATATATATTATTCAATCTAGGTCAGTAACACAAAATAAATCTGAAAATATTATTATGGTTCACTGCTTCAATCTAATCAATGCCCAGTTAATTAATTAGCATTAGACATGAGATGGAAGTAAACAATCAAAAAAATGAATAGATTAAGAGAAAGGGATTTATAACTTAAGCATCATGGGTTCTTTTATAAATCTAGAAAGGAAAATTAGTTCATCATTATAAACGAAGCACAATCACAAGAGTTCCAACATCTTGAAAATCACAAACTAAATGAAAGAGAAGAGGAATAAAAATTAAAACTCTTAGGTTGATCTTCAAATTCTTCTGCTCTTCTTCTTGATCTTAGTTCTTCTTGATGTTTTCTTCCTTGAAAGATTCTCCAAAAAATGATGGGCATATTGTTTTTCAGATAAACTCAACAAAAGATGCCTAACAAACCCAAATATTTTCCTAGTTATTAGTGGAGCACAAGGATGCCCGTTCGTGAACGAATTAGGAAGTTGTACCAACATGGTATCCTTGGAAGCAATGAAGAGATTAGAGTTAAAGATAGAGACTTAAATTGCAACTTTATTTGCAAACAGGTCCCAATCCTAATCCGTATGCATGTGATATTTTTTAAGAAAAAAAAAATTAAGCTCAATCTCATTTATATACGCAAAAAAAATACTTAAAAATCCTTATTCTTTCCCAAATTATAAAATTTGGATGCAACACAACAACTATAGTTCAATAGCTTATTACATAATCAGTAAAAAATAATTATGATATCTCAAACTTGATATTAATTATTAAGATGTGATTTATTAACTTTTTGTTTTATTTTAGAAAAAAGTTTTTGATATACTACAGATCATCTAATTTTGACTTGGATTATATGAAAAAAATGACTAATACTTCTAAAGTGTAATTACATTATATCTGTAACCTCAATCTTTCACACCATAATGAAGCAACTCTTGTTCAAACCCCAGCGTTTTGACAACGAACATGACACTTAAAAATTGGGGAATTTTGGCCAATTTTGGAACTTTTTATGATATTTGGACTCAATTCGTGATTTTTTATTAATTATATAACTAAATTGAAATTTTAAAATTGAAGAGGATATATTTTGCTATATCCCCTTAGTTACGGGACCACTTTTGCAATTTTGTCCCATCGGTAATGTTTTTAAAGAATGAAAAACACCATTCATCTTAGTTACATGATCAAAATTACAAGTTTCCCTGGATTTTCACCACACTATTTCTTCTTTCTAATTTATATTTAGCAATGGTATAATTAATTTATAGTAGGTCGTAAATACATAAGGTCTTTATCTCATTCCTCATTTATCTTCATTCTAATAATTTCTTATTCTCTCATCTCTTTCAAGCCTCCTCACATATACCATCTATTTTGATTTTTATATCATTATTTGAAAAAGATGAAATGGCAAGACAAATCCATCAATTGAGCAACATCCGGTAATTCTACCCCTTGAGTATCCAAGAATCGAAGAATCAAGCTTAACTTGTCAACCATCTCGACCTCGAGTACAGATCCCTAGATATCTCTACACATGTTTTGCAACTCAATTCTCCCCTTGCATTGTTACTATACATAGTGGAGAGGTTGTTTCCCTTGAATTTGTTTTCTATACAGAATTTCTCTCACTTGAAAGTTATGGGTTATTCATCATACACGTTGGGTAGGCATATACGTCTAAATGTTAAATTCTAATATATCTGGAGATTGTTAAGAAATTGACGCGACAAAGGCATGGGTCTTGTATAATACTCGTCCAAGGAATTTCTAGCTATTTTTGATTTCTATAAAATATGAGAACCAATGGAGTTTTTAAGAAATTCTGAAAATGATCTTTTTTTTCAGAGTTTTTCAATACCTTTTAGACAAAAGTCATCTATTCACTCTCTATACATATATAAATGTGTGTGTGCGCGTGCGCCCGTGCTTGTTTCTGTATTTTAGTATCCCTCCCTCTCTTCTCGTTTGTGTGTTTATGTGTGCAATGGAGGATTAGTTTAGGTATACCTTGTTTTTTGACATATTTAGAGGTAATTATTTCTTCTCTATAATGAAAGAACAACGTTTTTACTTCTGATTATTTTGTTTGTATGTGCACAATTTTTTTTTCTAATACTTGGATTGTGAATTTGATTATTTGTATTTGGAAAGAGCTCTTATGAAAATGGTGCCTTTTCAGATAAGGATGCATTTGTTTGATGGAAAATCCCCACTTTTAGTTTTGTAAACTTAAAAATAGCTACTGGTAATTTAAATACACTAATTTTAAACTTTTTGAAAATGAGGACTAATTTTGATTTCAAGTCATGTGGCCAATATGTGACCATCTCAATTTGGGGAATTTTTAATTTTGGAGGGGAACTTGCACATATTGTGCCCGTGCAGACCAAAAAATGTCACTCCATCCTTATTGACAAGACAAAAATGTCACTCATTTGTAACTTATCGGACTTAAATTGCAACTTTACTAGCACACAATCCTCAATCCTAATCCGTATCGATGTGCTGTTTTCAAGAAAAAATAATTTAAGCTCAATCTCACTTATATACGCAAAAAGACATACTTAAAACTCACATTTTTCCCCAGATTATAAAATTTGGATGCAACATAACAACCATAGTTTAATAGCTTATGCATAATCAATCAAAAGTAGTTATGATATCTCAAACTTGACATTAATTATTGAGATGTGATTTAATTAGTTTTTATTTTAATTTACAGAAAGATTTTGATATAGTATGGATCATCTAATTTTGACTTGGATTATGTGAGAAAAATGACTATAATACCTCTAAAGTGTAATTACATTCTATCTGCAACCTCAATCTTTTTCACCATAGTCAACCAGCTCTTGTTCAAACCCTAGCATTTTGACAACGCACATGACACTTAAATATTGGGAAATTTTGGCAAATTTTGAAATTTTTCGCTTTTGTCTTTTTATTAGTTACTGGACTAAATTAAAATTTTATAATTGAAGAGGATGTATTTTTCTAACCCCCATTAGTTAGGGGACCAATTTTGTAATTTTGTCCTGTTAGTACAGTTTTTTAAAGATGAAAAACACCACTCCTCTTTAGTTACAAGACAAAAATTGTAATTTTTCCCTAGGTTTCACAACACTATTTCTTCTTTCTATTTTATATTGATTAATGGTATAATTAATTTCTAGTAGGTTGTAAATAAATAAGGTCTTTATCTCAACTTTATTCTAATAATTTCTTATTCTCTCATCTCTTTTAAGCCTCCTCACATATACCATCTATTTCAAGTTTTTGATCATCATTTGTAATAGATGAAATGGCAGGAGATGGGAGGACAAATCCATCAGTTGAGCAACATCCGGTAATCCTAGCCTTTGAGTGTTCAAGAATTGAAGAATCAAGCTCAACTCCTCAACCTTCTCAACTTCGAGTAAGGATCCCTATATACAAAATTATTCTCACATGAAAGTTAAGAATTATTTGTCATGCATGTTGGTTAGGCATATACGTCTAGATGTTAAATTCTAATATATCTAGAGATTGTTTAGAAATTGACACGACAAAGGCATGGGTCTTGTATAATTCTAGTCCTAGGAATTTCTAGCTATTTATGATTTCTATGAAATATGAGAAAGCAGGGAGTTTTTAATAGATTCTAAAAATTATCAATTTTGGAAGAGAATTTGCACATGTTGTAGTCATGCAGACCAAAAAATGTATATCCATCCTAATTGGCAAGACTAAAATGTCACTCTCTACTAACATGTCATACTAAATTTGCAACTTTACTAGCATGCAAGGCCCAATCCCAATCCCAATCCATTTGCATTTGATGTTTATGAGTAAAAAAAATAAGCTTAGTCTCCATTATATAGCCAAAAAAATATACTTAAAACCCTCATTCTTCCCTAAATTACAAAATTTGAATGCAACACGACAACTATAATTCCATAGCTTACTGCATAATCGATCAAAAACCATAGTCCATAGCTTACTGCATAATCAATCAAAAGTAGTTATGGTATCTCAAATTTGATATTAATTATTGAGATATGATTTAATCACTTTTCATTTTATTTTACAAAAAGAGTTTGATACACTACATACCATCTTATTTTGGCTTGGATTATATGAAAAAGACTATAATACCTCTAAAATGTAATTCAATTTTATATATAACCTCAATCTTGGTCACCATAGTCAACCAACTCTTGTTCAACCCTAGCATCCCCTATTGAAAGATGAAGCCTAAATCTTTTTGTCAGTGCCCTAGCTACTCTTTATCTCTATTTCAAAATACATGTATACATATGGTTTAAGAGTGAATGATGGATAATATTGACATATATACGTGTTTTAGATTATCATGGTAAAAACAACCAAGGTTTGAGGTTGAGATTGCATGATGGAGAGCGGAAAGATTAGTGTTGGCTATAGTAGGGATGTGGATAGGTAGCAACAAGCAAAAATTGTGAGGAAGGAGGAAGAAGATTAAGAAGAATGTGAAGAATAGAAATAAAAAAAAAATTACAATTTAATTTCAAATTAAAATAAAAATCTTGACTTTATACATTTAGTAATTAGAGAAAATATAGGTGCTTTGTATATTTTATAAATACAAGTACGAATGAGCCTAGTTTTTTATACATAGCACATGTGCATATCTATTAAGGTTGGACTTGTGTGGTAGGAATGACAGTTCTAGTCTTATAAGTTTATAGGAAGTGATAATTTTATTCCTATAAATTTGTTGGAAGTAACAAGTTCGGTACTCACATGTGGAGTATGCACTAATTTTCCCACAAAAATTGAAAATTCCTCAATATTGAATGTCACTTGCTTGTCAAAATACTTTTTCCAACGAGATTCAAAATATCCACCCAAATTTGTAATTAATATATTTAAGTAGCCAGAGGCTAATTTTTTTTAAGGATGAAAAATACCACCCCTCAGGACCAAAATTGTAATTTTGTCTTTTTTATTTGATCAGATATTAGCCTAAAGATTATTTTTTTAAAAAAATATATGATATTATATTCACTAGGCTTCATTAACTATGGGCAAAAACTCATTTAAGAGGATAGCAAACAGCACAAAGTGGGTTAAACTACAATACCACTATCAATGTTTACACATGAACGATTAACATAAGATTCAATATTGGGGGAACAAAAACCAAAGAAGGAGAAATTAGAAACACTAGGCAATAATTTAAGCTTCTCAGTACAAAATCTTAACACATGGGAGGTATGAGTTAGCTTTTTCAAATATCCATCTCCAAAGAATCAAAGATGTATCTATATTAACACTTGACCTCTCCAATGCTTCTTCCTTTGTCGCTTTATATCATGCAAACGAGACAGCGAACGATAGCTCCACAAAACACCAAAGCACAACTGAGACAGGCAGTTGTGAAGAGTCCAAAAACAGACAGAAGAATTGACCGAGCCAGGTCGTGTATTGGTGTGTAGCTAAAATGTTACCTTGGTAGACGCACAAAGAGTAGCAGCCCAAATGGAAACTTGCCCTGGAATAGATTTCACTTCTCTTAGAGAGGGAGTCTCAGAACATAGTGTGTACAAATATGAATATAGTTATATAAGTACCCTTGTTAACCATGGTTGTGAAAGTGTAATGTCGTTCTGGAATTGGAGAATATTGTTATATCCCGAAGGATAAGCATTATATATGATGAAAAAGACTTTTAAAATACCAGAATTGCATGAGAGAAGTACAATTGCAGAATAGGAAAGAAGAGGAGATAAGGTCACGCACCAAAAAACTAAAAAAAAATATATCCCATCAATTTGCCATATTAAATTCTATTGTAATAAGAAGATCATGGAAGCCTTTTAGACCTTAATGGCTAATCCTTCGAGGAAAAGAATTTAGACCCAAAAGTATGTGATGCAACTTCAATGGAAAGAAACTAATCAAACATAATTGTCTCCTTAAGTTTTCAGAAATCAAATGTCATAAGAAATTGCTATCAACTTCATATCAATGATCCACGCAACATAATACGAGTCGTGATGTGGTAGGCGTAACCAATGGTTTACGGATCGAAAAACTCAATCACAAAAATTATTTTTGGATTACACATTTTGAAACATAGAACACAAGAGAGAGAGTAGGAAAAGAGCAGTGGTGGCGCCTAAGGTTTGTAGTGTGAAATTTTCAATAGCAATAACTCGGGTTTTTTGCATTATACATAATGAAATACGAAACTTAAGAGAGAGAGTACGGAGAGGGTGTGCATGCCATAAGGTTTGTGATGTGAAAATTTTAATAGCAATAACTTGAATTTTTCGTATTGTGAATGTTCAAATACTAAACACAAGAGAGAGAGAGTACCGAGAGGGTGGGGGTGGCCTAGGGTTTCTTCTGAAAAAATTTCAATGATAATAATTAGGGTTTTTGAAATATATATATCTTGAAACACATAATACTATAGGGAGTATCGAGGGGGTGGGAGCGGCCTAGGGTTTGTTGTGTGAAAAATCAATAATAATATCAAGGGTTTTTGTTTTATGCATGTAGAAATACAAAATTCAAGAAAACAGTTGGGAGTGGGTAGGCGTAACCAATGGTTTATGGCTCGAAAAACTCAGTTTCAAAAATTATTTTTGGATTAAACATTTTGAAACATAGAACACAAGAGAGAGATTAGGAAAATAACAGTGGTGGCCTAAGGTTTGTAGTGTGAAATTTTCAATAGCAATAACTCGAGTTTTTTGCATTATGCATAATAAAATACGAAACTTAAGAGAGAGAGTACGGAGAGGGTGTGCATGGCATAAGGTTTGTGATGAGAAAATTTTAATAGCAATAACTTGAATTTTTCGTATTGTGAATGTTCAAATACTAAACACAAGAGAGAGAGAGTACCGAGAGGGTGGGGGTTGCGAAGGGTTTCTTCTGGAAAAATTTCAGTGATAATAATAAGGGTTTTTTGAAATATATATCTTGAAACACATAATACTATAGGGAGTATCGACGGGGTGGGAGGGCCTAGGGTTTGTTGTGTGAAAAATCAATAATAATATCCAGGGTTTTTGTTTTATGCATGTAGAAATACAAAACTCAAGAAAATAGT
The DNA here is from genome assembly GCA_019321725.1 of Paulownia fortunei. NCBI lineage: Eukaryota > Viridiplantae > Streptophyta > Magnoliopsida > Lamiales > Paulowniaceae > Paulownia > Paulownia fortunei. The sequence goes on from CM033123.1 coordinate 14,751,782, forward strand.
TGTGAGTTGGTAGGCGTAACCAATGGTTTATGGTTCAAAAAACTCATTCGCAAAAATTATTTTTGGATTACACATTTTGAAACATAGAACACAAGAGAGAGATTAGGAAAATAACAGTGGTGGCCTAAGGTTTGTAGTGTGAAATTTTCAATAGCAATAACTCGGGTTTTTACATTATGCATAATGAAATACGAAGAAGTGACATTTTAAGTCTTGTAAATTAGGATAGAGTGACATTTTTGGTCTGCACGTGCACAACATGTGCAAATTTGCCTCAAAAATTGAAAAATCCCAAAATTGAAATGGACACGTGACTTTTAAAGTTAAATTCATCCTCATATTGTAAATTTTTTATAAAATAGTGTATTTAAATTACCAGTGGCTATTTTTAAATTTACAAGACTAAAAGAGGGGATTTTTCATCAAATAAACGCAAAAAAGCACAAGTTTCATAAGAGCTCCTTGCAAATATGTAAAAGAATTTGTGAGCGTACAAACAAAATAAAGATAATCAGTTTTGCTATCCAAATATTCAAAAAAAAATTGTGCACTTGTAAACAGAAAACAGATAATCAATTTCACTATCCAAGTATAAAAAGCAAATTGTGCACATACAAACAAAATATAAAGAAGCAAAAACATTGTTCTTTCTAGAAGAATAAATTACCTATAAATATGTCAAGAAACATGGTATACCTAAACTAATCCTTCATTGCACACATAAATACACAAACAAAAAGAGAGAGATATATACTAAAACACAGAGAGATAGCATGGGCGCACGCACACACACACATGCATATATATACATAATTTTCAGAATTTTTTTAAAACTCTATTATTTCTCATAGTTCACGGAAATTAGAAATAGGTAGAAATTCCTAAGACTAGTATTATACAAAACCCATGCCTTTGTCATGTCAATTTCTATACAATCTCTAGATATATTAGAATTTAACATCTAGACGTATACACCTAGCCAACATGCATGATGAATAATCTATAAGGCGAGAATTAAGTAGAAAAAGATGTGTAGAGATATCTAAGGATCCTTAGACATTGAGAAGGTTGATGAGTTTGAGCGTGATTGTTCAATTCTTGGACACTCAGGGGCTAGGATTACCAAATGTTGCTCAACTCATGGATTTGTCCTCCCACGTCATGCCATTTCAACTATTTCAAATGATGATCAAAAACTTGAAATAGATGGTATATGTGAGGAGGCTTAAAAGAGATGGGAGAATAAGAAATTATTAGAATGAAGTTGAGTGAAGAATGAGATAAAGACCATATTTATTTACGACCTACTAGAAATTAATTATACCGTTAATAAATATAAATTAGAAAGAAGAAATAGTATTGTGAAAACCTAGGGAAAAATTATAATTTTGGTACCATAACTAAAGAGGGGTTGTGTTTTTCATCCTTTAAAAAATGTACTAACTGGACAAAATTACTAAATTGGTCCTGTAATTAATGGGGGTTAGCAAAATACATCCTCTTCAATTATAAAATTTTAATTTAGTTCAGTAACTAATAAAAGTTCATGAGCAAAAAATTTTAAAATTTGCCAAAATTCCCCAATGTTTAAGTGTCATGTTTGTTGTCAAAATGCTAAGGTTTGAACAAGAGTTGGCTGACCATGGTGAGAAAGATTGAGGTTACAGATAGAATATAATTACACTTTAGAGGTATTAGAATAAATTTTTTCATATAATCCAAGTCAAAATTTGATGATCCATTGTGTATCAAAACCTTTCTATAAAATAAAATAAAATGTCATTAAATCGAATCTCAATAATTAATATCAACTTTGAGATATCATGACTATTTTTGACAGATTATGCAATAAGCTATTGAACTATAGTTGTTGTGTTGAACCCAGGTTTTATCATTTGGGGAACTATGAGTGTTGCGAAAATTCGTAAACACAAGTACACGTCATCGTATACAAGTAATAAAATAATGAATAAATTATCGTTCCACGAGGATTGTTGAATTATTAATCACCGAAATTATATTAACTCTAATTTTATTTGAATAAATGAAAGTTAATGTTGATGTTCATGCTTACTAGCAAAATCTAACTAGACTAAACAAATAATCAAAGTTAATTAATGATAAAATTCACTAACTAAAAGCCTAGGGTTATGATTTCACCATAATTAATTCGAATTTAACAATTTATTTCATCAATCTTAATTTAATTTTCAAGTGATAGTCGAGAATCCCTAAATTATCCACTAGTCTCTCCCAAGATCTAATGAAAATATCATCAATTACTAACCCATTATATTTCTATGTGAATTACAACAATCAATAATTCATTAAGTTTTATGAATCTTCAACAAGACTACACAAACCATGTAAGTATATTCCTATCTTACATGCAATTTATGATTTTCTACACCTAGAACTAGACACATATATCACCTCTCGGGTCAATATGATTAGTAAATTATTTAATTAATGGCCAAGTAATTGAAAGCATTAAGAATAATGTAGAAAACTCAACTTGAAAATAAATCAAGAATTGAATTGATATAAATATTCAAAATATCATAATTAGATTACATCACAACCCTAGAAAAATAAATTAGTTCATAATGGTAAAAATGAAAGATAACTCAATAATATCCATGAACATAAATAAAGAAAAGAAGAGGAAAATAAAATGAAACTTGACTTGAAAGATAATGAATTTCTTCCCTTGTAGATGTCTTCTTTACAATCTCTCCTCTTCTCCCTTCTTCTTCTTCTCTTCTTTTCTTTCTTTTCTTGGCTTGTTCTCTCTTATCTCCCCTCTCTCTAGCTAATTTCTTTCCTTGGAGGCTTTTGGAATCCTTAAAAATGGATGTGAGATGCCCTAAACAGGGCAAAAATCCTATTTTGACCATATTTTTCACTTTTTAGCGCTTAGGCACTAACTGGTGGTGTCTAGGCGCCGTGCTCTCTGTTTCGCTTGGCTTCTAGGCGCCGTTGCTATAATTTTTCTCCTCCACTTCAGTGCTTTTGACAGTATTCATCTCTTTTAACTCATTGTTGATCTCTTTTTAGGATGAATTGACTTTTAGTGTCTTCTAATGAATTATAACTCTATTTCTTATCTTTCCAAATCCACTTGAATCAACTCGATATGAAATCTGTAGAAAGAGTTATAGCTACAATACCAATATGTATCATACTAAAAAGTTTCAGTCAAGTGTTGACTATTTAACCCAATATTTTTAATTGAAATAGAACGAACTGAATTTTATATTAAATATAAAAATTATAGATATATCTCTTAGATTTTCAGTGGTTCAAGAATCAAATTAAAATAATATAAGAGTAAATAGTTATGATGAAAATACAAACACTGCCGTCAATAGCACCATACAACAGGTTCTTCTAAATTTTAGCCAAGTTTTATAATTCTTTCCATTTTCTTCTCCTTTTACTATTACATATAATATTTCAAACTAAATGCATAAAAATTAACATAAACACTTGAAAACTAATCAAACAGTTAAATAAATGGTACTCAATTAATGAGTATAAAATTCACTCATCAATAAGAATTTTAAGTAATGATTTTTTTGCGTATATAAGTGAGATTGAGTTTAATTTTTTTTTCTTCTCAAAAGCATCACTTACATACGGATTGGGATTGGGGCTTGCTTGCAAAAAAACTTGCAATTTAAGTCCGATATGGTATGAAGGAGTGATAATTTTAGTCTTGTAAATTAGGATGAAGTGAAATTTTTGGTCTGTATGTGCACAACATGTGCAAATTCCCCTCCAAAAATTGAAAAATCCCTAAATTGAGATGGTCACTGGTCACGTGACTTTTTCAAGTTAAATTAGTCCTCATATTGCAAAAAGTTAAAAATTGTTGTATTTAAATTACCAGTGGCTTAAATTTACAAGACTAAAAGTGGGGATTTTCCGCTAAATAAATGCATCCTTATCCGAAAAAGCACAAGTTTCATGAAAGCTCTTTTCAAATATGAAAAAGAATTTGTGAGCATACAAACAAAATAACGATAATCAATTTTTCTATCCAAATATTCAAAAAAAAATTGTGCACATGTAAACAAAATTCATATAATCAAATTCACTATCCAAGTATAAAAAAACAAATTGTGCACATACAAACAAAATGTAAAGAAACAAAAACGTTGTTCTTTCAACATAGAGACGAATAAATTACCTCTAAATATGTCAAGAAACAATGTATACCTAAACTAATTCTCTGGTGCACACATAAATACACAAACGAAAAGAGAGGGGGGATACTAAAACACAGAGATAGGCATGGGTGCACGCACGCGCAACACACTTACACACACACACACACACACACACACATATATATATACACACACACACACATATAGGGAGAGATTAAATGATTTTTTTTCAAAAAGGTACTGAAAAACATAAAAAATGAGATAATTTTCAGAATTTATTTAAAATTCCATTCTTTCTCATATTTCGCAGAAATCACAAATAGCTAGAAATTCTTAAGACTAGTATTATACAAAATACATATGCCTTTGTCGCGTCAATTTCTATACAATCACTAGATATATTAGAATTTAACATCTAGACGTATACACCTAGCCAACGTGCATGACGAATAATTCATAACTTTCATGTGAGAATAATTTTCTATCAAAAAATAAAATCAAGCGAAACAACCTCTCCACTATGTATAGTAACAATGCCATGGGAGAATTGATTAGAAAAGGATGTGTAGGGATATCTAGGGATCCTTAGAGGTCGAGAAGGTTGACGAGTTTGAGCTTGATTGTTCGATTCTTGGATACTCAAGGGCTAGGATTACTAGATGTTGCTCAACTGATGGATTTATCCTCCCACGCCTGCCATTTCATCTTTTTTCAAATGATGATCAAAAAATTGAAATAGATGGTATATGTGAGGAGGCTTGAAAGAGATGAGGGAATAAGAAATTGTTAGAATGAAGATGAGTGGAGAATGAGATGAAGACCTTATTTATTTACGACCTACTAGAAATTAGTTATACCACTAGTAAATATAAATTAGAAAGAAAAAACAGTTTTGTGAAAATCTAGGAGAAAATTATAATTTTGATCCTGTAACTAAGAGGGGTGGTGTTTTTCATCCTTTAAAAATAGTACTAATGAGATAAAATTGTAAAACTGGTTTGTAACTAAGGGGGTTAGCAAAATACATCCTCTTCAATTTAAAAACTCAATTTAGTTCTGTAACTATTAAAAAGTTACGATTTGAGTCCAAAATTTGTCAAAAAATTAAAAATTAGCCAAAATTCCCCAATTTTTAAGTGTCCAGTGCTTTGTCAAAATGCTAGGGTATGAACAAGAGTTGGTCGACCATGGTGAGAAAGACTCAGGTTTCAAATAGAATTTAATTACACTTTAGAGGTATTATTAGTCTTTTTTTTTTCATGTAACCCAAATCAAAATTAGATGATCTATAGTATATCGAAACCTTTCCTTAAAATAAAACAAAAAGGGATTAAATCACATCTCAATAATTAATACCAAGTTGGATATATCATCACTACTTTGACTGATTATGTAATAAGCTATTGAACTATGGTTATTGTATTGCATCTAGATTTTATAATTTGCGGAAGAATGAGGGTTTCATGTATGTTTTTTTGCGCATATAAGTGAGATTGAGCTTAATATTTTTTTCGAAAACATCACAGCATACGGATTAGGATTGGGGCTTGCTCGCTAGTAAAGTTGCAATTTAAGTTTGATAAGTTAGGAATGAGTGACATTTTTAGTCTTGTAAATTAGGATGGAGTGATATTTTTGATATGCATGTACACAACATGTGCAAATTCCCCTCCAAAATTGAAAAACCCCTAAATTGAGATGGTCATGTGCTGGCAACATGACTTTTTCAAGTCAAATTAGTCCTCAAATTACCAAAAATTAAAAATTAGCATCTTTAAATTACTAGTGGCTATTTTAGAATTTACAAGACTAAAAGTGTGGTTTGTCATCAAACAAATGCTTCCTTATCCGAAAAACCACCATTTTCATAGAGCTTCTTTCAAATATGTAAAAAAAAACCTTGTGAGCTTACAAATAAAATACAGATAATCAAATTTTCTATCCAAATATTCAAACAAAAAATTGTGCACTTGCAAACAAAATACAGATAATCAAATTCACTATCCAAGTATCAAACAAAAAATTGTGAACATACAAACAAAATATAGAGAAGCAAAAATGTTGTTATTTCAGTGTCGAGATGAAATTGCCTCAAAATATGTCAAGAAACAAGGTATACCTAAACTAATCCTCCATTGCACATATAAACACACAAATGAGAAGAGAGAGAAGAAAACTAAAACTCAGAGGCAGGCACAGGCGCAAGCGCGTGCACACACACTCTCTCTCTCTCTGTATTTTGTGTGTGTGTGAGAGAGAGAGAGAGAGAGAGAGAAGAGAGAGAGAGAGAGAGAGATTAAACGACTTTTGTCTAAAAGGTATTGAAAAACTAAAAAAAAATGATAATTTTTAGAATTTAATAAAAACTTCATTTTCCCCCATATTTCATATAGATCAGAAGTAACTAGAAATTCCTAAGATTAGTATTATACAAGACCCATGCCTTTGTTGCGTCAATTCTTAAACAATCTCTAGATATATTTGAATTTATCACCTGGACGTTTATGCCTAGTCAACATGCATGACGAATAATCCACAACTTTCATATAAGAATAATTTTGTATAAAAAAATAAAATCAAGCAAAACAACCTCTGCGCTTTGTATAGTAACAATGCAAGGGGAGAATTGGGTAGCAAAAGATGTGTGGGGATATCTAGGGATCCTTACTCGACGTCGAGAAGATTGATGAGTTTGAGCTTGATTACTAGACGTTGCTCAACTGATGGATTTGTCCTCCCACGTCCTACCATTTCATCTTTTTTCAAATGATGATCAAAAAATTGAAATAGATGGTATATGTGAGAAGGCGTGGAAGAGATGAGAGAATAAAAAAATATTAGAATAAAGATGAGTGGAGAATGAGATGAAGACCTTATTTATTTATGAACTTCTTGAAATTAATTATACCACTAATAAATATAAATTAAAAAGAAGAAATAGTTTTGTGAAAATCTAAGAGGGGTAGTGTTTTTCTTCCTTTAAAAATAGTACTAATAGAACAAAATTGCAGAACTGGTTTGTAACTAAGGGGGTTAGCAAAATACATCCTCTTCAATTTAAAACTCAAATTTGTCCTGAAACTTTTAAAAAGTTGCGGATTGAGTCCAAAATTAGCCAAAATTCCCCAATTTTTAAGTGTCGTGCTTCATCAAAATGCTAGGTTTTGAACAAGAGTTGGTTGACCATGATGAGAAAGATTGAGGTTTCAAATAGAATTTAATTATACTTTAGTGGTATTATAGTGTTTTCTCATATAATCCAAGTTAAAATTATATGATCCGTAGTGTATCAAAACCTTTTTGTAAGATAAAACAAAGAGTGCTTAAATCACATCACAATAATTAATACCAAGTTTGAGTCATCATAACTACTTTTGACTGATTATGATTATGCAGTAAGCTATTGAATTATGGTAGTTGTGTCGCATCCAAATTTTATAATTTGGAGAAAAATAAGGGTTTTAAATATATTTTTTTACTTATATAAATGAGATTGAGCTTAATTTTTTCTCTCTCGAAAACATTACGTTCATACGAATTAGGACTGGGGCTTGCCTGCTTGTAAAGTTACAATTTTAGTATGATAAGTTAGGAGGGTGTGACATTGTTAATCTAGTAGACTGATATTTTTGGTCCGGATATGCAGAACATGTACAAATTCCCATCCAAATTTGAAAAATTCCCAAATTGAGATGGTTAATACTGGTCACGTGATTTTTTCAAGTCAAACTAGTCTTCAAATTACAAAAAAAGTAAAAATTAGTGTATCTGAATTACTAGTGGCAATTTTAAATTTACAAGACTAAAATGGGGATTTGTCGTCAAACAAATGCATCCTTATCCCGAAAAACACCATTTTCATAAGAGCTCCTTTTGAGTATGTAAAAGAATTTGTGAGCAAACAAACAAAATATATTCAATCAAATTCATTATCCAAATATTCAAAAAAAAATTGTGCACATGCAAACAGAATAAATAAAATCAAATTCACTATCCAAGTATCAAAAAAATTGTGCACATACAAACAAAATATAGGGAAGCAAAAACGTCATTCTTTTAGTGTAAAGAATAAAAAATTACCTCCAAATATTTCAAAAAGCAATATATATATATATATTTATATACATAAACTGATCCTCCATTGCACACATAAGCACACAAATGAGAAGAAAGAGGGAAAACTTCGCATGGTAAAGATATTCATGTTTTTATTTTCATCTTTTGTTTAAACCTTCCATATAATTAATGCGTCGAAGGAAGTACAATTTATAAATTTATTATGAAAAAATCTCATGTGTTAGTTTATCTTATAATTTTACTACAAATGAATAAAAGCAAATTGCATATACTTTCAAAATTATTATGTATTAATTGAACTATCTTTTTTAGTTAAAAAAATTGATTTTCTTGTCTTGTGTTTGGTAAAAAGAATTATGTATAAATTGTTGGGTCTAGGATTATGTCTAAGTGGTTTATAGGATTTTGGAATCTAAATATTTTCCTCTACTCAATAGTTTTCTTCTGTTAATTGGTTTCTTTATCTAGCCAGTAGAATTTTGTTATTCCCTAATTAACCCTTATTTATTAATATGGAATAATACTTAAGTAAGGGCATAAATGTATTTTCACAATAGGAACAAACATAAAGTTCAAACTTTTATATATATGTATAGATGTAGATTGGCCAGGATATTTTGCTCCTCTAATGAGCTACAGGTGTCCATTGTAGGGTAGCCAAACTCGATTTAAGCAACGTAAGGTTTTTGCTGAGGAACTAAGACAATAGAACTTTGCGTTGAGAGATTGCTAATGTGCAACGTTTCTTGGTGTGAAATCTTTGGACTTTTTTTCATTATTTATAGTAAATTTTATAAGAAAAATTTAAGAATGTAGCATAGAAAGGCAGGTCTGTGGAAGTTTATAGTAACATGTGTATATAGCCCACACCTTCAAAATACATCGACCATATCTACACCTTTTAAATATTTATTCTCAATAATATGCACTCCATTTCAGAAAAAAAAAATATTTATTTCATATTCAAAAATAAATAAAAAAAAAAATATTTTTCTCAAAATGAACTTAATTGACCAAAACTTAGGTTTTCAAACTTTTCAAGTTCATACTTCTTTAATTTAGTATCACATGTATAATTTTTTTAAAAACATAACCAGCCTAAAATTCTCATATCACCATAACACATCACCTGATACATACAATATCATTATAATTCTCACTTAAAAAAACAAAAAATAAATTGAAAAAAGAAGACAAAAAGAAAACTAAAATAAAAAAGTAAACATAATGGTGTGATGGCGTGGAATTAGTCCCCTCCTTTTCCTTTTTCACAACCAAAAAAAAATATAAAAAAAAAATCGAAAGCTTGTCTTACTACAAATTTGCACACACCTATGATTATATTCTTAGAATGTATGAACCCAGTCGTCCAACTCAAGCTTTCTTGTGGTGAGACATTAAATATTTACTGCCAAAATTATTTTTGCTGATTGGTTCTTGCAAGCAACTTGTAGTGTGGTGATTGAGAAGTTTTGATTACTTGATGTGGTGATGAAAATTCATAATATTGGCAAGATTTGAATAAACCATTAACGTTCCAGTTCCATGCCTTGATTCCGTGGGATTTATAGAAGGTTTGCATCTTGTGGGAGATTAACGCGACACAAGGCCGTGCTATCATCGCAGCAGGCAGCCGCAACAAGAAGCTCTGCGTCGAAATCAATGCCATAATAATCGTTCAAAACTTTGAAGGAAGTTCAAAACTTTTAATAAACTCAGTGCCAAGACATAGAGCTTCTAAAATCCCATAGCAAAGATACGATACATGAAAAACTATCAATAACGAGTTTACATAAGAAAATCCTAGAAAATCTTGAAATTAAATCCTTATGACAGAATGAAACAACCAACCAAAACAAGCAGAGCACCAGTTGCAAAGAGAAATCCATCAATAAGTGTTCCCTGTCCACTTACTAGTAGCAGTAGTAGGAAGCGAAACGAACTTGAAGGTAATCATTTCCAAAACTTTGTTGTTCCTCTTTTATTTGTTTGGCCGAGCCCACAAGAGATTTGTCCCAAGTATTCACCTCAATCAGCTCAAGTGTTGGAATTTCTCCAACAGCACCTGGAATCTCACGTAGTCTTCTGCAATAACCAAGTATTAGGTGCTTGAGGCTTGGGAAGTGGCTACTTTCTGTTATCCAGTCCTGGAGATTTGTATTTATAATTTGCAGAAACTTTAGTTGAGGAAATTCTTCTTCAGTTGTTTCCCATTTGCAATCCTCATAGGAGCAGTGTCTCAGTTTCAGCACTTCAAGATTTGGCAATGAACCGATAATCGCCATATCTTGCCAGCGAAATGAGCAACCTCTCAAGGTTAACTTTTTCAACATTATAGGAAAAGCAAGCTTTTCCCACAAAGAAACTGGGTCCCTATTGTGGCTCTCTACACAGATTTTCAATTTCTCAAGCTGATGCAGGTGGACAAGATTGTCCAGGTGATAGACTGGCCATTTTATTCCATCTCCAATATAAAAGATTCCCAATTTCTTCAGGTTTGGAATCATTTTCACAATCCTTCCAGTACATTTAAAATTTTTTACTACAGCAAGTGTTTGCAGGTTTTCTAGAGCAAAAGATCTGGGACAAGGATCAGGTAAGGGGTCTAACATCAGGAAAACAAGATGTCTTAATTGTGCCATCCTCCAAATTTCTAATGGAAAACATACGCTACTTCTTAAATTCTCATATTTCTTCAAATATGGACAAATGAATAAGGTTTGAAGATTCTGAAGTTTTAATATGGAAGCAGGAAGATCAAAGTCGCTTTTATGCATGTAGGTGAAAGCAAGGTACCTCAAATGAATTAGCTCAAGCACTTCAGCAGGAAACTTCCTGAATGTTAGTTTCACAGCATCCAATACCCTCAGCAATCTAAAACTTTTTAAAGAACCTAACAATCTTTGACAATGCTGGAAGAAGAAAACAGTACGGATGGTAGGGCCATAAATATTTGAAAGGAGAGCCAGACTAGAACGAGGAATACTCAGGCGGCGCTGATCTTTGATGCTTTTTGGAAGAATTTTGTCAACATACTTCCCATAACATGTAGAAGAAACTTCTCTTCCTGAGCTTTTCTTATGCACAAGTCTCGTAGCAGATCATGGACGCTGCAACTTTTGATTTTGCCGTTAGACTTTCTCTTGGTGACCAAAATAAGACTTCTCTTGACAAGATCCTCCAAATATTCTTCTGCCCCCTCTTCAAAGCTTTTAGATACACTTGGTTTCATAAAGCCTTCAGCTGTCCATAACTTGATGAGTTTTGAGACATGGATCTCGTAATCTTCTGGAAAACCTCCCATGTATAAGAAACAGGGCCTCAAACGATGAGGCAAGTGGGTGTAACTTAAAGATAATATCTTAGCAAATTGCTCATCATTAGCGGTGATGGCTAAATTTACATTTTCTGCAATATTCTGCCAGGAAGCTTCAGTCTGACTGACCGCGGAGAGAAGTCCTGCAATCACGACAATTGCAAGGGGCAGACCTCTACAGCTTCTTGCAATCTCCTTTCCAATGTTTTCCAGTTCAGGAGGACAATGTCCTTGTTCAAACACTTTCTGCCGAAGCAGATTCCAACTTTGATCCACATCCATGAAACGCATCTCATGAGGAGGGCTAGAAGAGTCAGCATAAGCAGCCACATCTGATAGCCTTGTGGTTAATATGATCCGACTACCATTATGGTCATCAGGAAATATCCTTTTCACATTATCCCAGGCCTGTGTACTCCACATATCATCCAGTACAATGAGATACTTCCTACTCTTTAAACTTTTGTACACATGTTCTGCCATTAGCTCATATCTATGTATTTCTTCATCGAACACTTCATGGAATGCTTTGATGGAATCTACAAGACTGAAAAGCATTTCTGGTATGCTATAATCTTGTGATACAGTCACCCAAGCACGAATATCAAAGTGTTGCATAGTTAGTGGATCATTATATGCATTTCTAGCGAGAGTTGTCTTACCAATGCCTCCCATACCAATGATTGGGATGACCTCGAGTTTGAATGATTCTCCACAAATCCGAGTCTTTATTGCCATCAAGTCATCATCAAATCCAACCATGGCATCTTTTTTGGTGGGCACATTCATTGATGATGAACTAGGAGGAGAAGAATCACTAGGTTGAATTGATGATGAAGTAGGGGTTGAAGAATCACTGAGTTGCAGGTCTTGGATTCTGAGACTATTCTTGATTTCCATCACCTCTTCCACAACGGATTCAATACCCTCAGTTACTTTTGTCAGCTTTTGATATTGCTTTTGAAAATTATGCTGACTTCTAAGGCCCATGTACCTGCCACTTTGATGGGGTGAAAGATTAACATTCTGGGGGCCTCCATTTGATTTCGAGCTAGGCATTTGTTCAGACAGTAGGTACTCAATAATATCTTCAGCTTCATTTGCTGCATCCCTGATTCGACCTTCTAAATTGTTGGCTTTCTCAGGAAAATCGTCAAGAAACTCTTGCAAGAAAATCACATGTTTATGGAGAGATTTGATTCGTCTTTTTTCATGAAGAAACATGGGATGTTGGTCGTGTTTCAGGATCTGCAATAGTGTTTGTGCAAGTGAAACAAGAGCAGCATAAGCCATGTTTGGTAGGAGCTAACTTTTTCAAAAACTTTCGATCAAATGAAGAAAGTAACTTTGGTTAATAGCAACAGGGCCAGACTCTTGAGATAGATAGATGAACAGAAAATTTGAAGAACTTGTGATAGAAAGAGAGAGAAGAACTGATTGATTATTTTTCAGACAACACAAATACAGTCTGTCAGAAAACGAACAATATTCTTTAATAACAATGCAATTGTCCACCGCAGATTCTTCACGGGTTCAAGAAGTAGCATGTGCACTAGTGTTAATTACAATGCATTTAATTATACTTATTGTTTATTGCAATCGTATTTTGATTGTTAATTTTAAAACAATTTGTTTTAACAAAGTTCCCTTACTCCAAATAAATGTCCTTCTATCATTAATGATGTATTTGCATGAAATATGATTAATAAAACATATGATCTCGTTATAATTATGCATGATTTATAATTTAAATTACTAAACTTTTATAATATTCCAATACAATGAATAAAAAAGCTAATCAATCAACACAAACTGTTGAAAGTATTTAAAGAAATAAAATTATTAAATCTTCAAAACATAAATAATAACTTAACTAAATAAATTCTAATTCTCCAAAATTATAATTATTAAAATTCCTTGTTGTATTAGCCGTTTTTTATTTTTTTACTTTGATGGGCATAGGATTCTTTGTGTTTTTCTTTTTGAATTTAAAAAAATATTTGAAGTTTTTTCTTTTTGTTTCATTAACGATGCCATTTTTCTTCAATACTGACAATAAATATTAAGTCATATACCAAATAGCATGTATTTTTTTTAATTTTTATTCTATTGTTCAAATTTTAAGTTACTTTTAAAAGTTGAAACAACAAAGGAAAATAAATTGTGCACACTCTTGGATATTTTACAAAAATGTATGTCATGAGAAACAAATAGCTATATATATTTTTGAATTAATTTTCATAACTCCAAAGGAATTAATATGAACTGATTAGTTTGATATTTATGAATATAATTTTAGAATTCAGGGAATTTATGTCTAGATGAATTGGGGAGATTTCTTAAAAAATAAAACATTTTGGATTTTAATCTATATGCTCAATAAAAAAAAAAATTATCAACTCAAAAAGAAAAATAAAACGATCATAAAAAGCTTGTTCTTAACATAGATAAATATATTATATATTTTTTTGCTTACTTATGTATACTACTCTTAAATCATCTTATATAGAATCGTTTTAGTTATGACTTCAAAATAATCAGTGTTGAGTGTAAAATCATGAAATTTAATTGATGATCTATTTGGTTTAGATTATTTCTTTTGAAAAGATTATTTGTATACAAAAATAATTTGTAAAGTAACCAATTAAGATTAATCATATCTATGAAACAACCATTAACTATTACTTCAAAAAATTATTTTTCAGGTATGATCAATTTGAAAATATAAAAAAATAAAATAAAAATTATTTTCATTTATTTGCACTTAAGTAAAAATTCAAATATATATTTTCTCCTAGTGTAGTTTAATATTTTTTTAGATGACCAAGTGTTAAAATTATTTTTCTTAGTCGTTTGTTTTTAGCTTCGCTAAATAATAGTTTAATATGTTTTTTAGATGACCAAGTGTTAAAATTATTTTTCTTAGTCGTTTGTTTTTAGCTTCACTAAATAATTCATTTGCAACGCGTCATTCATTTCAAGAGAGAAAGAGAAAAGAGAAAAGACCATTTTTTTAGTTGAAGTTATTTTGAACATTTTATACTAGGTTTTAACTTTCCTTATATTTCAACCTAAATTAAAGTTAGATAGATAAATACCTTTATCTTTATCTTGACCTAAGGTGCTATTTGATCGTATATAGGTTATAAGCGCATCTAAATTTACCTTGAGGTCGAATCAGAGGAAAGAACAGCATCTCCCAAATTAATCGGGCGCAAGCCTGAAATCTGAATTATAAAAAAAAAAGGGATAAAAGTGGCCGACGCTTGAAGTGGCGTGGTAAAACGTTTGAGTTCGAATCCTCTAATATCATTTTGACCCCCTATGGGTGTGTACGCTGGTGAGTGGGCTCTCGGATCCAATCTTTGGGCTCATGTAGAGTATGCAACTGTACTCTGTCAAAAATTAACATATTGAATGTTCACTCTAACTGTATGTATAAACTGTTGGTACGCCATTATTTACTAGGTAATTAAATCATGGGAAGGTTGATCATTCTGTAATTAGTAAATTCAAACATGTACACTTGAAATATATAAAAAAAAAATGGGATGAAAGCGATGGTGGGCCAACAAGCTTTTCGTTCTATCAAAATTAATTCACTGTATATAGCTTTAGAAGGTATATTAACATTTATTGGGTTAATGATGAAAGGATTTAAATATTACAATAAGGATTAAGAATTTAAATTTTCCTCAATAAAGACCATTGTTGCTTTCTTTTTCATGGGCATATTAAATTTCTATTATGTTCACTACTTTGCAGTTAAACCTGCCACTTTTAGTAGGTAAATTGCAAAGAGAAAGACAAAGGAGTAGGTGGCCATGTCAGAGATAATTGTTTGGAATAGAGTATGGATATTGTCGTGTTTTTTTAATGAGCTAGTGATGTGGTGGGAAATAATTTTAAATTTTGGAAGAATATTTAATTCGTCTCGAATTGATCGAATGTTGGGTTATAATTGTACTCTTAAGTGTTTTTATCTTGTTCTTACTTGATGAGTCTCATCAAATTGTAGTTGAAGGGAACGTATGTCTAAGAAATTATGATATTCATTACAAATACAAGTTATAATAATTAAAAATACAAGTTATAATTATGATATTCTATGTGTTAGGAGTTAGTCTATCTTCTAATTCTAAAAATTCACTGAAAACAAATAAAACTACAAAAGAAAATTAATGCAAGACAAATCAAATTTATATAAGTTTTCCATAATGTGAGATTATAAATATAAGAGAATTCTTACGCATTCTCAACTCCAAATATGTGATTTCTCCTGTCAATATTTAATATAATAATAATAATAATATCAATTATAAATGATAAACCCCAATCTCCTATTTAAATAACGATTCTATTAGGAAATAAGTTCAAAAAATTCGTCTAAACTGCGTTGTACCTCCTAGGTCAAAAATTCCATTTAAGTATGTGTTGCAGCACCTAAGTGCTGCACTTACTGTTCTGGTTCATAATGCAGCGCCTTTGGAGCCCATGGGCCGCGCGCCTAAGCACCGTCCCCTTAGTTTTTGTATTAGCCTTTCTCTCTTTTTTTTATTTGCTTTGTTCGTCTTCTTTTGTATTTAATTTCTTCTGCATTTCAACAATCTCGTACTTGGAGACAAATCAATCATCACGTCTCCAACTGCAACAACAATGACTTCTCATACCTCAATAAGAAGTCCAACTAAAATCGCACATAATTTTAGTTTCTCGATCGAAATAGTCTTTTTTGACATATCTATTAAATTAAGATTGGCAAGAATCTTCTAAAGCATCAACATTCCATCCTCCAAAGTCAATCTAATGAAGTGATAACTCACCTGTACATGCTTCGTCCTTATATGATATACAAGATTTTTTGCAAAGTGAATAGCGCTTTCAAAGTACAACACACTCTTTGCATATTTTTAGCTCAATTCTTTCAAGAATGGCTGCAATCAAACCATCCCCCTACTTGCTTCAGTCACAATTACACACTTTGCACCAGTAGTATAAAGACCTATCTTTTGCAACTTTAAAATCCAACTAGCCGACATGCCTCTCAAAATGTAAAACTAGTAGAAGTACTGCCGTCAATATCTCCAGCCATGTCAGCATCAACATAATCTTGTAGCCTAAGTATGGTTTCTTGAAACAGAGTTAAAATCCACGGTACCTCTTAGAATCCACTTAAGTGCCTCTCAATATTGCTTGCTTGAATTGCTCATGTACTTACTCACAACCCCACTGCATGTGCAATGTATTAATTAAATATATTAATTAAATATAATTCGACTCTTGAATAAATTACCTAGATAAGAAATAAGTTTCTTTGAATTAATGTCTGACCCTTAAGTTCACCCTTAATTTATAATCTTAGAAAAATAGTTTCTAGTTTTTGTAAATCATTCAAAGTTTAAGAATATTTTTTTAATTAAACATTTTCTTAATCGCAGCTTCATATAGTTGACTAAACTATGATGAAAAGAAATAGTAAAATATATAGGTGGAACAATTATTGCCCAAAGACATGATTACCAAAATACATGCTATTAAAGTTAAATCTTGGTTTGTTTCCACTCTCTACCAAACGTCTCATTTGTATAATTGATATGTTTAAAAAACTATTTTGATTATTGAGGAATCATGATTACCAAAATACATACTATTAAAGTTAAATCTTGGTTTGTTTCCACTCTCTACCAAACGTCTCATTTGTATAATTGATATGTTTAAAAAACTATTTTGATTTTTGAGGAATCAATCTGTTCAGTAGAAAAAAATGAATAGATTTTTACAAAATATTCATATAAAGAGAAACTTTTCTTAGATTCCTGAAACTAGAACATCCAACGACAAGATCAAAATATTTTGATTTCACAAGAATGCGAATGAATTAAGAAGGTGAGAAAAAGCACAGTGACAAGCTTAATCGAAAGAAAGACATTAAATAAACCAAAAATGTCTCACATACACACTAAAATAATGAATAATCAAGGATCTTTAGTCCTATGCAATCCACCTGAGTTAAAGTCAATCTAAGATAATAGTTGTTTAGGATTATACTAACATAAGGCATGTTTGCCTCCCCTTTCTTTATTTTTCTTCCGATGCAATTTCTATTTT
This sequence comes from Paulownia fortunei, assembly GCA_019321725.1. Taxonomy (NCBI): domain Eukaryota; kingdom Viridiplantae; phylum Streptophyta; class Magnoliopsida; order Lamiales; family Paulowniaceae; genus Paulownia; species Paulownia fortunei. Next base: position 14,769,455 of record CM033123.1, read on the forward strand.
CCTCCTCTATGCCTACCTTGGAACTTATTCCAAGGTTTTTTAAATTATTCTTCCCTTATCCGCTTGGTCTGTCTAAAGGGAAAATTACAATTCCAGTCCCTTTAGATCCAATACTTTTGTAGTCCTTTAAGTTACTAGTCAATAAAATCTGATCCTTTATCTAAGAAAAATTATAATTTTTGTCCTGTAACTTAATTCAAATAGATTTAGTTCATATTTTAAGTCCACTTCTAGCTTGTAGGTGAATCTAAGAGGTTACACAATAAGTTCATTTCTTATCTGGGAAATAATCTAAGAATTGGATTAATTTAATTAATATGAATGAATATAAGTGGTAAATGACTGCAAACAGTGTCAAACTACGACTGCATAGTAGTATGATAGACCAACTGCATCGATGAAAAAAAGAAAGTAGGTGCAACGGGCGAAAAAAGGAGAAGGGAAAGATTATATGAGTTCAACCAACTCTCGGCATTATTTCAGAGTAGTGTGGGAATAACCTGTGTGTAATGACATCATTATTAACTCCATTGTACTTTAATGTGGCACATATCTCTATAAATTCGCTATATGAGTATTAGGGTCTTCGATACATGAACCCCATACCGAGACATTTGCTCCATCTAAATAGTAGTCGGTTGAGTTCAAAAGTGTTGGTTTGAATTGCTTGGCACTGGTTGCTCATATGAATGATATCCATTAAGGGAACTGAAAAACCCCAGAGGTTTAGTTTCCTCGTTGGCATGATGGCGGTCTGTCATTATATGGTGGCATGAAGACTCTCACATTTTCTTTCTATTTCTTCGACAAGTCTATTTGATCGCAGGATCTAAAGAAACAAGCTCTGAACTCCATGCACTATGCATACACTAGCCGAGACACCTCAAAGAAACACAAAAGTTTGAACTGGGACCAAAGATGATTGAACAAATATTAACAATGAAAAGAATAGTAAATTGATTTCCCAGTAACTATTGAGTTCACTTAAACATGGGGTATGTTCAGCAAAAAAATAAAAAATTTAATTAATACATGTTATAACAATTATAACAATACATCGGGTTCGATGTAATTTTATCAATTTCGCATTCCAATTGGTTTTTAAGTTTAAACATGAAAGAGTTCGATTTATACCTTTGATGCACTTTGGATGTTGTAGGGTTTGAAGCAATCAATTGCTAACCTATTTCTGAATTCATTCACAATGATCCAAGCACCTTACCTCTAAAGTACTCTACACTTTGAGCAAGAACACATAATCAGAATTCTGCTAGTAATTCTGATTCTTTTACTAATCTAATTTTAGAGTATGTATGGTGAGCATTAATTCTTAATGTCAACTTGTGATAAAAAAATCCAACATTTTTTATTAAGAAGATGGAATTCTTTTTTTATGTTGGTGAAAAAGATGGAGAAGAAAAATATTTTTTTCTTTTTGGGTGATGGCCATAAATTAGGAGAGTGATCCTCTTTCGACCGTTGTATATTTATACCAGGGGCCGAAAACTCCAAGAGTACACTTTTGGTATTTTAGGCCTCTTGTTTTATTAGTTGGAGGATATTTGATTGATTACAAGATCTCCCAAAACTCTCCAACTCTTATCTCTTCATATATTCCCAAGATGTAAATTGATAATCATTATCTAATCCAATTAGATAATTCCAATAACCTTTCTTTCTTAGACCTCCATTGTTATTCTAACAACTCTAGTGGGTTTCTATTAATGGGCCTCTTTGAATTAGACCCAGATTCAATTAATTAATTCCATCTACCCCACCTAATAAAATTACGCCCAATTAAATAATTTACTTATTTAATTGAGCAAATTAATTTAATAATTAAACTAATTTATAGCATACACAATTAATTGATGCAATCAAATAATTGTTCCACTCTAATTGGACTTTCTAATCTTATTAGATCCACTTAAATAATTTAATTATTTAATTGAATAATTAATTCAACTCCTTGAATTAATTTAAACACAAATTAACTAATCTTCATTAATTTATCGGATACAACTGCTTGGACCAATTATTAGGTTAGAAATATTTCATCCAATTTTATCTATGGCCCTTTAGGTTCACAACTAATTTAATAGTGGGCTTGCAATATTTATAATTTATTAATAATAATTATTTTGATCAATTAATCTAATTAATTAATTTTCTTATAATTAACTCCTTAATTCAAATAACCTCACAAGTCATGGAAAATACCTAACAAATATATCATGATTACCTAGTCTTAGACGAAATAACGAATGAATCTATTTCAATTATGAGCACTATACACGTAAGGTCCTTCAATCAATAAATCTTCCGATTGAGTTTAGGGTATGAATTATAAGTCGAAATCATAAATGCTTAGCAATAATGATTCCACTTCAAGTTGTAATGACTCGTGAGACTCACTTGTTCTACCAAACAAGTAACAAATCATTTGTTGGCTATTCACTAACCTCTATACACCCTAATGCAACATTCAATGTATTCCCTTTTGAGATTCTTAGGTAATCAAAAGATACATTAAAATTAAACATTATGTGTACAAGACTATTATGGCGCCTCAAGTCTAAAGCCTAATCGTGTATTCGATAGACAACGTCTCCAATTAAAAATTTCCAACGGACCTATTCAGTATACTTGTTCTCTAATAAGCACCCCCATATATACAATAGCGTCATTACACCAATGTATATGGAGCGAGACATTCTGCTCATACGAGCATGCATCATATGCATGAGTTTATTAGGCTATTCAATGTCCTATTTAAAAAATCTTCAACTCAAAACTAATTTAAGATCAAAGGCAGAGAGACATGTTCCATGATCTCCATCAAATGTGCGACCATGCCTCATAACTAAATTTGATCTAGGGACTTTATATAATTAATAGACGTAATATGAGTTGAAAAAGATCATTTTACAAATACAAGAGTACAATAAATGTCCAATCTAATTTGCGTGTTGGGCATTATTCTAACAATCTTCCACTTGGCCTAGTGTCAATTACCCATATACCTCAAGGCCATCTTCTCAAGATGCTCGTCGAATACCTTCTGTGCTAGGGGTTTAGTTAGTAGGTCTGCTATATTTTCTACCGAGGCAATTCTCTCTACTATGACGTCATCTCTACCAATCATCTCTCTAATTAGGTGGTATCGCCTCATTATGTACTTGAATTTTTGATGATATGTCGTATTTTTTTGCTTGCACAATACTCCATTGTTGTCACAATATATTGATACAAGATTAACAATAGATAGAACTACACCCAACTCTTAGATGAAGTTCTTTATCCAAACAGCTTCTTTTGTTGCATCCTATGCAGCAATGTATTTAGCCTCAATGAAAGAATCTGTGATCATCTTTTGCTTGAAATTCTTCCAGCTGACCGCACCACCGTTTATGGTGAATTTGAATTAGGACATCGATTTTGAGTCGTCTATATCAAACTGAAAACTAGGGTCGGTATAACCTTCTAGTTTTACTTCTCCAAAACTAAGGTACTTCAGAAGAACTAAGGATATTTTTCCTGTAGAAATCAAATGATATGATTGCCTCATCAAACAACTTTAAGAAGCCTACACGAGTCCATAAATGGATCTCTAGAGCTCACAAACTGTTTGCTTGCTCTATCTAGATATGAAGCCTTTTGGCTACCTAATATAAATCTCTTCTTTAATATTTTCATTAAGGAAAGTGGTCTTCACATCCATGTGTTATATCTTGTAGTCATAATATGTTGACATGGTTAGCAGTATCTAGATGGATTTAAGTATCGCTACTAGTGAACAAGTTTTCTCATAATCAATTTCTGATTTTTGAGTATAACCTTTCATGACCACTCATGCTTTATAGGTCACCACCTCTCCATTTATTTCAAGTTTACTCTTGTAGACCTATTTGCAGCCAATGGGAACTATTTCTTGTGGTGGGTCCATCGAGGTCCATACTTTTTGGAGTACCTAGAATCTATCTCGAATTGTATGGCATCTTGCCAACTTTTCGAATCAATATCAAACATTATCTCTCCATAAATCCTCAAATCACTATCTAAGCGGAGATTCTCCTTGTTGTTCTCTAATAAAAAGTCATACCTCTCAAATAGCCTTGAGATCCGTTTGGATCTCCTAAGAGATTGTGTGTCAGAAGGTCCAGCCTCAATTGGTTGGTCCATAACTACATCTGTTGGGATGTTTTGTGGTTCTTGAACTTTTTTAAATTCCACAACTTCATCATTTCTATCCAATAGAAACTCCTTCTCTAAGAAGATGGCATTCCTCGAAACAAACACACTTTGTTTTGAGCAGTTGTAGAAGTAGTATTCAATGAATACCTTTGGATACCCCCACAAACTTACATAAATTAGATCTCATATCCAATTTATCTCCCACTTGCTTCTTTATGTAAGCATCACACCCCATACCCTAAGGTATTTGTAAGAATGTGGTTTTTCACACCACATCTCATATGGTATTTTGGGCACTAATTTTGGTGGCACTCTATTTAATTATATGTTGTCATTTTTAGATCATAGCCCTGAAATAAAATAGAAAGTCTAGTGAAACTCATCATCGATTGAACCATGCTATACAGTGTCGATTCCTACGCTCCACAACTCCATTGAGTTGAGGAGTAGCAGGTGGAGTCTATGAGAAAGAATCTCATTCTCTTTTATATAATTCACAAATTCTATAATATATATACTTAGCCTAGTTTGTTTCTCCATTCCGCGTCTGAATTCCTTAAACTTTTCAAAGATTTTAGACTTGTATCTCAAAAGGTAGACATAACCATACCTAGAATAATCATTGGTAAAGGTTATGAAGTAGTGATAGTTCCCATAAGCATTAGCATTTAGTGGCTCGCAAACATCCATATGGATCAAATCTAACAGATCTTTGACTTGCTACACTTTTCCAACAATGGTGATTTGATCATCTTTTTCTTAATTCATGATTAACACATTGGCATTCCTTGCTCGTTCTGAAGATTGAGCAATTTGGCCAACTTGTGGATTCTCTTCTTAGAGATATGACGTAATCTAGCGTGGCATAAGAATTTGAAACTATTATCTAATTTTCTTTTATTTTGTTGAACGTGGTAAAATGAGTTATGGGAAGTAATTGTGTATAAATCATTCATAAATATTCCAGAATAAATCAAAATTAAATCGTTAAAATAAAACAACTTCCATATTTTATTGAAAAAGTAAAACATTTTTCATCCAAAAAAGCAATGCAGATAATGTTCTCGACTATCTCTAGAACATAAAGACAATTATTTAAAACTAAAACTACTCTATTTTCTAGAGCTAAGTTAACAGTTATTATGGCTAATACAACTGCATTCCTCAGTCGTGGACCATCTCTCCTCTACTAAGCTTTATGCTTCTTTCCATCACCTACAAATCATTTTAAAGATGATACCCACAGCCAATATCCAATACCTAAGAAGCATCGTTAACTGATAAGTTAACTTCAACAAAATAAATACCTGAATACTTTAGGCTCGCAAGGTACTCCTTGCAATTCCTCTTCCAATACCTAGGTTTACCGCAATAATAGCATTTGTCATTGGTTTTGTTGGAACCCTTCGAGACCTGACCAATCACCCTCATCTTATTGGCTTTCAAAAAACCCTTCCCATTTCCCTTCTTCTGGGGCTTTGCATCATTCGAGTTAGAAGATGATCCAATAAGCATGTCTAGCTTGTCTTTTTTCATAGTAGACTCAGTCGACTTCAACATGTTAACCAACTCTACAAGGCTAGTTTCCATCTTATGCATTTTGAAGTTGATAGTGAAGGTGTCAAATGATGGAGATAGAGATTATAGAATGAGATCCATATATAATTTGTTATCCATAACGACTCCAACGGACTCGAGCCTTTTTATCAGGCGTATCATCTTCAATCCATGGTCATGGACTGAAGAGCCCTCCATTATACAGGTATTGAAAAGCTCTTTTGAGATCTAATATCTCGTTTGCCTAATGTGTTTACCATACAACTCTTGTAGGTGAACTTAGATATCATATGCATGCATATGTACCTCGTGTTACCTGTGCAACTCATTTGACATTGATGACATCATATAGCATTGCACTTGTAGATCTTCATCAACTTTCTGTTAATATTCTGCAAGCTCTTCCTCGATCCCATCTACCGACGGACCTGTCGATGAAGGATTATCAAGGTTGTAGGATCTCTTCTCAGATTGTAAAACCATTTTGAGATTCCTAAGCCAAACAAAAAAAATTGGTTCAGTTAATTTATTAGTGTCTAGAATTGATACAAGTGGATTTTTGGTCATTTTTATAGATAATCTATAAAATTAAAAATGAGGCAAAAAATAAGCATTCTCTCATAACATATTCATTTATAACAAGATCTGTAGTTACAAATATCTCCCACGATTTTATTCGAATTCCATCACCCCCAATTGCAATTTGAAAAATCATATTTTCTAATGGGCTTGAGGCCCAATCAATATATCACATGCTTGGATTTTATGTGCCCATAAAATATATTGATAGATGGTTAACTTTTAATAATTGTATCTCCATACAATCCTCAAGATGTTTTGCCTTACTTCCTTCCATATACCCCAATTTTTTATGAGCCCATATATACTAAGTGTCAAGGAAGACCTATCCAACCTTCATGTTGATGGAGCATCAAAATGTTTCAAAACTCATAGCCAACGTAGAGATGAGTCCATCTCATGGGCATCATCATGCTTAATAGAAATCACATCTTTCAATCACAATATCATTCCACGACTCATGGGCAATGACTAAGTGAGGTTGCATCGTCATGTCATCTACTTTTAGTGGTAGGCATGGATTATTGGGTCCAACTAAATTTTATCCATATATACTTGAAATTGAAATTTCAAAATTTCTTTACTTGATTTTTAATTCAAGTGAGGTTATTGTTTTTAACCAAGACCTCATCAATTTTATCTTAATTTATTTAATATTTTTGTATTCAATAATAGCAAGCATATCAATGAAAGTATTAAATAAATCCTATGCATGTATCCAATACATAACTGGATAATAATGGGTTAATACTATGCGATCTATTTAAGCCAAAAATGAATCTAGGTCAATGTAAAGGTGATAAAATGGAACATAAACTATTTATATTATATAAATATATCTCATACACTCATGAGCCTTATCTTGATTCTCCATCTTATAGTAGGTTGACCTGTGATGGCGCAGCGCGCCTAGGCAGTGTGCATGACATGCGCCTACCCAGCACGCACAGCTTGTATATCTCGTCCAGCTTGTGTCTGCTAAAGCATGGTGGTCCAGCATTTAGGGCGCGATAATCGTGCGCCCAGCACTGTCGTACAGACCCTAGCATCCGTGCACGCAACATGATACGTGCGTGCACCCTTGCCACCATCCACACGTTGAGCGCACAGGCTACCCAAAACACAATGTTTGTGTGTTGGGCAGTGTCCACAGCCACCCGTCAAGCCTAGGTTGGTGCGATGCCAGCGTGCAATGCATATGAGCAACAGCCAATACGCACGCACAGCTAGCGCCACATCCTGCCCTTGGTCGACAACAGTTGTTTATGGCACGGTGCTCATCGTTTTGCATCATATCAATAATTTAAAAATTAAATAAGATTACAAAAAAAAATTATCCCAATCAGAAATATAATTATAATATGAATTTAACAATTAAATTCAATAGGAAAAAATCAAAACACAATTGAAATTGTGTAAACTGTGGTCTGATACCACTGTTGGGTTGACTTAACCGCATGGTGTGCACAACAAAAAAATAAAAATTTTAATTAATACATGCTATTACAATTATAACAATACCGCAGCTTCGATGTGATTTTATTAATTTCGCATTCCAATTAGTTTTTAAGCATAAACATAAAAGAATTTGATTTATACCTTCGATGCGCTCTAGTAGTTGTAGGGTTTGAAGTAATAAATTGATAGCATTTTTCTTAATTCAGTTCACAGGAATCCAAGCGTCTCCCCTCTAGAGCAGTCCACACTTTGAAAAAGAACACAGAATCATAATTCCTCTAGTAATTTTGATTCTTTTACTAACCTAGTTTTGGAGTGTGTATGGTGATTATTAATTTTTAATATCAACTTGTGATAAAAGAATCCAGTATTTTTGATTAAGAAGATGGAATTCCTTTTTAATGTTGGCAAAAAAATATGGAGAAGAAAAATATGTTTTTTCTTTTGGGGTGATGGCCAAAAATTAGAAGAGTGATCTCCTATATTTTCGGCCCTTGTATATTTATGCAATAAGAAAATCTCCCAAAAATCTCCAACTTTATCTCTTCATATATTCCCAAGATGTAAAGAGATAATCACTATCTAATCTAATTAGATAATTCCAAGAACCTTTCATTCTTATATCTCCAACTCTATTCCAACAGCACTAGTGGGTCTCTACTAAAAGGCATATTTGAATTGAACTTGGACTCTAATTTAAATCTCACAATTAATCCAATTAATTGATTAAACCCAAGTTCAACTAATTAATTCTATCTAACTCACCTAATCAAATTAGGCCCACTTAAATAATTTAATTATTTAATTGAATAAATTAATTGATATCCTACACAATTATTTGATTCAATCAAATAATTGTTCCACTCAAATTGGATTTTCTAATCTTATTAGGTCTAATTAAATAATTTAATTATTTAAATAAATAATTAATTCAACTTCTTGAATTAATTTAAACCTCAATAAATTTATCTTCATTTATTAATTGGATCCAAATCTTTGGATTAATTCTTAAGTTAGAAATGTTCCATTCCAAATTGTTTATGAACCTTTAAGTTCACAACTATGCTAACAGTACAATATTTACAACTTAGAATAACAATTATTCTGATTAGTTAATTTAATTAATTAATCCACTTGTAATTAATTCAATTCCAAAAACATCACAAGTCATGGAAAATACCTAACAAGTGTATCATGACTGCCTACTCTTAGGTGAAATAGCCAGTGAACTAATTTTAATTACGAGTACCATACACATAAGGTCCTTCCATCAACTAATTTTTCGATTGAGCCTATGATATGGATTTGTAAATTGAAACCCTAAATGACTCGATAACTATGATTTCATTTCAAGTTACAATGACTCATGATGAATCATTGGAAAAATCCCATCTAACATTCATCCTGCCTTAGCTAAGGATTTGTGAATTATGAACTATGAAAATATAGGAGATTTCACTTGTTCTGTCAAACAAGTGACGAATATTTTGTTGGCTACTCATTAACCTTCATACACCCTAATGTAACATCCAACATATCCCCTTTGAGATTGTCAGACAATCAAAAGATACATCAAGATTAAACATGATGTGCACAAAGCTATTATGGTACCTAAAATTTAAGGACTAATTGTGTACTATCGTAATATGAAAATTCTTATTTCGACAGACATCTCCAACTAAGAATTTCCAACGAACCTGTTTAATGTACTTGTTCTAGAATAAGCACTCACATACATAAATTAGCATCACTACGCTAATATCAATGGAGTGAGACATAATCCTCATGCGAACATGTATCATATGCACGAGTGTATTGGGCTATTTAATATCCCATCTCAAAAAGCCCTCGACTCAGAACTAATTTAAGACCAAATCTATAGATGCATATTCCATGATCGCCATTAAATGCGCGACCATGCTGCGTTGCTAAATTTGATCAATGAACTTTATCTAATTAACATAACTAATTAACGATAAAGAAAATGACTATTTTATCAATATGGTTTGAAAAAGATCGTTTTACAAATATAAGAATATAATAGATGTTCAATCTAATTGGCGCGTCGAGTACTACTCTAACATTAACAACACTAAAAATTATCATCAAAACTAATATTTAAAAATCAAACTAGATCTACCAATTCGATTGGCCCAAACTGCTAACTGGTGGTATGTCTAATTTATTTGGGTGCAAAATAAGAAATTCGATTAAAAATCGGTTAAACCGGTCAAGTGGCCAAAAAACCAATTGAACTGATCAAAAAATCGATTAAATTATTTTTTTGTTTCTTTTTATATTTTTTATTTTTTAAAAAAAATTAAACTTGGTATTTGACTATATATATGTAATTGTTTGGATATTAAGCTTTGTTAAATGTATTTTTTGATTGTTTATTTATCTTTTTTACCTTGAACATAACAATTTGTCTATTACGTTACTATTTTATATAATATAATAAAAAATATAGTCAATTTTTATTAGATCGATCGGACCAACAGTTAAATGGTCCGACCAATTCAACCGCTGACCTGTAGTAAGATCAGTTTAGTCACCGATTTATTTATGAAAATGCTGGTCAAAACTATGTATACAAGTATACATGTCACACGAGTAATAATGTAATAAGTAAAATAATATTTCCATAAAGATTATCTTTTATTCTATTGCTAAGTACTAATTTGTATGACTCATAATTTTATCCAAGCAAATATATAAAACAATACAAGAATTAAAAAACAGAACACTAAATATAAAGACTGAATATCAATGAACAAGAAACTTAGATTTATAACTTTCCTCAACAATTTGCTTGAGTAATTTCACCTCTTTGTGGTGCCATGGTGAACAAACATTCACACTTATATAACTATACACATATGTGCCCACACACTGTCTTGAGACTCTCTCAAAGAAAAGTGAAATTTATTATAGGGCAACTTTCCATCTCGGCAGCTGCTCTTTGTGCGGTCTACACAATGTGCAATATTTTTAGTTACACTCACCAATACATGACTCGGTGGTTATTATATGAAAAGAAAATGTTATGTGTAACAGATGATTTGGAGTGATTTTTCCACTCACTTTTTGTTGAGTCTCTTCCCCGCCTCTTTCACTTTCCCCACTCCTCACAAGGAATTGATTTGCAAGAATATTTCACTTCATTGCCGCCACCGCATCACCCTCTCTATTTCATCTCACCACCACCATTTTCCCTTCTCACCACTTCGGTTCAACCCTTTCACCTCCTCTCCAACTTGAATCTATCAATTCCTCCCCATTGAGTCCGATTTCCATGCTTGGATAGCCTCTCCACCACATCATCAAGACCTCCATCATCATCCACCCTCCAAGTCATCATCAGCAAGCAAACGACCCTTACCCTCCCTTCAACAGGGGCTAGGTAAACCCTTGTGTCGATTTTTGGACTCTTCAACTGCCTGTCTCAGTTGTACTTTAGTGTTTTCTGGAGCTATCGTTTGTTGTCTCATTTGGCATAACATTGGGCGACAAAGGAATATCTCTGCATTGGGAAGGTCAAGTGTCAGTACCAATTTATCTTTGATTCTTTGGAGATGGAATTGGAGTTGAAATGTTTATTGCCCCAAGTTGAGGGTACAAGGATATTTGAAAAAGCTACCTCTTACCTCCTATGTGTTAAGAATTTGTACTGAGAATCTTAAATTACTGCCTAATGTTTCTAAGATATTACTCCCTAATATCTTTGCATAATTTTTTTTCACACATAACCACCTAGAATCCTCATATTTACCATAATACATCGCCAAACATATAAAATATCATTGTAATTCTCATTTAAAAAACAAAAGAAAAAAGAAGACCAAAAAACATAACATGAAAAGAAGAAAACATAATGTGATAGCGGACTTAGCCCACACCACCTTTTTCACAATAGCAACAAAAAATAAATAAATAATTAATTAAAATTGAAAACTTGCCTTGCTACAAATTTGCACACACCTATGATTTTACGGTATATTCTTATTTTTTCCTTTTATGCATTTCTGTGGACTATGAAAAAAGCCTCATGTGTGGGTGAGCAACTTTTAATACCCCAAATTGTGAAATTCTTAGAATGTATGAACCCAGTCGTCCAACTCAAGCTTTCTTGTGGTGAGTCATTATATATTTACTGCCAAAACTATTTTTACTGATTGGTTCTTGCCAAGCAACTTATATTGTGGTGATTGAAATGAAGTTTTGCTTACTTGATGTGGTGATTAAAACTCAAAATATTGGCAAGATTTGAACTGACCATTAACGGTCCAGTTCCATGCCTTGATTCCATTGGGATTTATAGAAGGTTTGCAACTTGTCACAAGGCCGTGCTATCATCGCAGCAGGCAGCCGCAACAAGAAGCTCTGCGTCGAAATCAATGCCATAATAATCGTTCAAAACTTTGAAGGAAGTTCAAAACTTTTAATAAACTCAGTGCCAAGACATAGAGCTTCTAAAATCCCATAGCAAAGATACGATATATGAAAAACTATCAATAACGAGTTTACTTGAGAAAATCCTAGAAAATCTTGAAATTAAATCCTTATGACAGAATGAAACAACCAACCAAACAAGCAGAGGCACCAGTTGCAAAGAGAAATCCATCAATATGTGTTCCCTGTCCACTTACGAGTAGCAGTAGTAGGAAGCGAAACGAACTTGAAGGTAATCATTTCCAAAACTTTGTTGTTCCTCTTTTATTTGTTTGGCCGAGCCCACAAGAGATTTGTCCCAAGTATTCACCTCAATCAGCTCAAGTGTTGGAATTTCTCCAACAACAACTGGAATCTCACGTAGTCTTCTGCAATAACCAAGCATTAGGCGCTTGAGGCTTGGGAAGTGGCTACTTTCTGTTATCCAGTCCTGGAGATTTGTATTTATAATTTGCAGAAACTTTAGTTGAGGAAATTCTTCTTCAGTTGTTTCCCATTTGCAATCCTCATAGGAGCAGTGTCTCAGTTTCAGCACTTCAAGATTTCGCAATGAACCGATAATCGCCATATCTTGCCAGCGAAATGAGCAACCTCTCAAGGTTAACTTTTTCAACATTATAGGAAAAGCAAGCTTTTCCCACAAAGAAACTGGGTCCCTATTGTGGCTCTCTACACAGATTTTCAATTTCTCAAGCTGATGCAGGTGGACAAGATTGTCCAGGTGATAGACTGGCCATTTTATTCCATCTCCATTATAAAAGATTCCCAATTTCTTCAGGTTTGGAATCATTTTCACAATCCTTCCAGTACATTTAAATTTTTTACTACAGCAAGTGATTGCAGGTTTTCTAGAGCAAAAGATCTGGCACAAGGATCAGGTAAGGGGTCTAACATCAGGAAGACAAGATGTCTTAATTGTGCCATCCTCCAAATTTCTGAGGGAAAACATACGCTACTTCTTAAATTCGCATATTTCTTCCAATATGGACAAATGAATAAGTTTTGAAGATTCTTAAGTTTTAATATGGAAGCAGGAAGATCAAAGTCGCTTTTATGCATGTAGGTGAAAGCAAGGTACCTCAAATGAATTAGCTCAAGCACTTCAGCAGGGAACTTCCTGAATGTTAGTTTCACAGCATCCAATACCCTCAGCAATCTAAAACTTTTTAAAGAACCTAACAATCTTTGACAATGCTGGAAGAAGAAAACAGTACGGATGGTAGGGCCATAAATATTTGAAAGGAGAGCCAGACTAGAACGAGGAATACTCAGGCGGCGCTGATCTTTTATGCTTTTTGGAAGAATTTTGTCAACAAACCTTCCCATAACATGTAGAAGAAACTTCTCTTCCTGAGCTTTTCTTATGCACAAGTCTCGTACCAGATCATGGACGCTGCAACTTTTGATTTTGCCGTTAGACTTTCTCTTGGTGACCAAAACAAGACTTCTCTTGACAAGATCCTCCAAATATTCTTCTGCCCCCTCTTCAAAGCTTTTAGATGCACTTGGTTTCATAAAGCCTTCAGCTGTCCATAACTTGACGAGTTTTGAGACATGGATCTCGTAATCTTCTGGAAAACCTCCCATGTATAAGAAACAGGGCCTCAAACGATGAGGCAAGTGGGTGTAACTTAAAGATAATATCTTAGCAAATTGATCATCATTCGCGGTGACGGCTAAATTTACATTTTCAGCAATATTCTGCCACGAAGCTTGAGTCTGACTGACCGTGGAGAGAAGTCCTGCAATCACGACAATTGCAAGGGGCAGCCCCCTACAGCTTCTTGCAATCTCCTTTCCGATGTTTTCCAGTTCAGGACGACAATGTCCGTGTTCAAACACTTTCTGCCGAAGCAGATTCCAACTTTGATGCACATCCATGAAACGCATCTCATGAAGAGGGCTAGAAGAGTCAGCATAAGCAGCCACATCTGATAGCCTTGTGGTTAATATGATCCGACTACCATTATGGTCATCAGGAAATATCCTTTTCACATCATCCCAGGCCTTTGTACTCCACATATCATCCAGTACAATGAGATACTTCCTACCCTTTAAACTTTTGTACACATGGTCTGCCATTAGCTCATAGTTATGTATTTCTCCATCGAACACTTCATTGAATGCTTTGATGGAATCTACAAGACTGAAAAGCATTTCTGGTATGCTATAATCTTGTGACACCGTCACCCAAGCACGAATACGAAAGTGTTGCATAGTTAGTAGATCATTATATGCATTTCTAGCAAGAGTTGTCTTACCAATGCCTCCCATACCATAGATTGGGATGACCTCGAGTTTGAATGATTCTCCACAAATCCGAGTCTTTATTGCCATCAAGTCATCATCAAATCCAATCATGGCATCTTTTTTGGTGGGCACATTCATTGATGATGAACTAGGAGGAGAAGAATCACCAGGTTGAATTGATGATGAAGTAGGGGTTGAAGAATCACTGAGTTGCAGGTCTTGGATTCTGAGGCTATTCTTGATTTCCTTCACCTCTTCAACAATGGATACAATACCCTCAGTTACTTTTGGCAGCTTTTGATATTGTTTTTGAAAATTATGCTGGCTTCTATGGGCCATGTACCTGCCGCTTTGATGGGGTGAAAGATTAACATTTTGAGACCCTCCACTTGACTTCGAGCTAGTCATTTGTTCAGACAGTAGGTACTCAATAATATCTTCAGCTTCATTTGCTGCATCCCTGATTCGACCTTCTAAATTGTTGGCTTTCTCAGGAAAATCATCCAGAAACTCTTGCAAGAAAATCACATGTTTATGGAGAGATTCGATTCGTCTTTTTTCATGAAGAAACATGGGATATTGGTCGTGTTTCAGGATCTGCAATAGTGTTTGTGCAAGTGAAACAAGAGCAGCATAAGCCATGTTTGGTGGGAGCTAACTTTTTCAAAAAAATTCGATCAAATGAAGAGGAAATTTGAAGAACTTGAGGGGGAGAGAGAGAGAGACGGAGGAACTGATTGATTATCTTTCAAATAACACAAATTCAGTCTTTGACAGAAGGATTATTACAAGAGGTGCCTGTTCTTAGAAAATGAACAGTATTCTTTAATTACAATGCAATTGTCTACTGCAGATTCTTCATGGGTTCAAGAAAATAGCATGTGCACTTGTGTTTATTACAATGCAATTGTCTACTACAACTTTTCT
Organism: Paulownia fortunei; assembly: GCA_019321725.1. Lineage (NCBI taxonomy): Eukaryota > Viridiplantae > Streptophyta > Magnoliopsida > Lamiales > Paulowniaceae > Paulownia > Paulownia fortunei. Next base: position 14,784,872 of record CM033123.1, read on the forward strand.
AGGCTTAACTAAATACTCCTTTGTCCCGAATTTTCATGCTAGTGCACATAAAAAAATATAATTAGAACAGATAAATATTATAATAAACTTCACTTTTTAACTTAATGTTTGTTGCAATCCTACTTTGATTTTTAATTTCAAAATAATTTTTTTTAATAAAATTCTCGTATAATTGTAAGAGGTACAAATTAGTAAAACATATGAACTTGCTATAATTATGCATCGTTTATAATTTCATTTACTAAACTTTTATAATATTCCAATGCAATGAATAAAAAACCAAATCAATCAATACAAACAATTGAATAAAATATTTTAAAAAATAAAATATTAAATGATCAAAATATAAGTAACAACTTAACTAACTAAATTCTTACTCTGCAAAATTATAATTATTAAAATTCCTTGTTGTATTAGTACTTTTTTTTTTTTTTTTACTTTGATGGGCATAGTCTTTGTGTTTTTCTTCTTGAATTTTAAAGAATATATAAAGTTTTTCTTTTTATATCATTAATGATGCCATTTTTCTTCAACAGTGACAATAAATGTTAAGTCATATACAAAATAGCATGTATTTTTTTATTTTTTATTCTATTGTTCAAATTGTAAGTTACTTTTAAAAGTAGAAATAATAAAGGAAACCAATTGTGCATATTTTTGGATATTTTACAAAAATGTATGCTATGAGAAACAAATAATTATAAATATTTTTGAATTAATTTTCATAACTCAAAAGGAATTAATATGAACTTATTAGTTCGATATTGTTATATGGATATAATTTAGAATTCAGGGAATATACCTCCATGATTAATTGGGAGATTTGATAAAAAATAAAACATTTTAAATTTTAATCTGTATGCTCAATAAAGCTTTTTTTTTTTTTTCAAGAAGAAAAATAAAACCATCATAAGAAGCTTGTTCTTAACTTAGATAAATATATTATATATTTTTTTTTTTTTGCTTACCTATTTATATTACTCGTAAATCATCTTATATAGAATAGTTTTAGTTATTATGACTTCAAAATAATTAGTGTTGAATGTAAAATCATGAAATTTCATTGATGATCTATTTGGTTTAGATTATTTCTTTTGAAAAGACTATTTGTATACAAAAATAATTTGTAAAGTAAGATTTAACTATTAATTCAAAAATTTATTTTTCAGGTATGATCAATTTGAAAATATAAAATAAAAAAAAATATTTTCATTAATTTGCACTTAAGTAAAAATTCAAATATATATTTTCTCCTATTGCAGTTTAATATTTTTTTAGATGACCAAGTGTTAAAACTATTTTTTCTTAGTCATTTTTTTTTTTAAACTTCACTAAATAATTCATTTGCTACGCATCGTTCATTTCAAGAGAGAAAGAGAAAAGAGAAAAGACCATTTTTTTAGTTGAAGTAATTTTGAACATTTTATTCTAGCTTTTAACTTTCCTTATATTTCAATCTAGATTAAAGTTAGTTAAATACCCTTACCCTTTACCTTACGCAGAATAAGTATTGGATGAAAACGATGGTGGGCCAACAAGCTTTATGTCATCTAAAATAAGGTGAGTTCTATCAAAATTAATTCAGTGTATATAGCTTTAGAAGGTATATTAACATTTATTGGGTTAATGATGAAAGGATTTAAATATTATAATAAGGATTACAATTTAATTTTTTTTTTTTTTATAATCTAGATTCCCGGCTTCGCCAGACTAGTCCTGAACCTTCTAGACACCTGCCCCTAGCACCTAAGAGGGATAAATCGCGAGATATGTTTCAACCAACACCCAAGTTTCCAACAAAAACTGTACATTTTTGCGCATAAGGAGCCCAACCCACAGTGATCGCTCAAAACACCTCAGTCGCAGAGTTCCACTGGCAGCATAGTGATTGCTCCATACTAAAATGCATTCGCAAGTTCCCCACCAGGATTCGAGCCCCCATCCTACTACTGGAAAAAAGTCCAAATCAATTATTCCGCCAATTGAGTTGTGCCCCGAACTACAATTTAAATTTTACTCAATAAAGACCATTGTTGCTTTCTTTTTCATGGCATATAAAATTTCTATTATGTTTACTACTTGGAAGTTAAAAGCTACTACTTGGAAGTTAAATGTGGGGAGGACATTTGGTATATACTCAATAGAGATTGAAAGTCTTGAGCATGTGTGTTAGGAGTTAGTCGCCTTCTAATTCTAAAAATTCACTGAAAACGAATAAAATTGTGAAAGAAAATTAATACAAGACAAACTAAATGTATATAGGTTTGTCATAACATAAAATTACAAATATAAAAGAATTCTCAGCTCCAAATATGAGTTATCTCTCATGAATATTCAATATAATAATAATATTAATCATAAATGATAAACACGTACCTCCTATTTATAGAAGGATTCTAGTAGGAAACAAGGCCAAAAAATGCATCCAAGTCTGCGTCGCTGTTGCACTTACTGTTCTGGTTCACAATGCAGCACCTTTGGAACCCATGGCACTGCCCTCTCAGTTTTTACATTAGCCCACAGAGCCCTGTCTTTCTCCCCTTTTTATATTTTTTATTTTTTATTTTTGCTTTGTCAATCTTCTTTTGTATTTAATTTCGGCTCCATTTCAACAATCTCATGGATACAAATCAATCATCACGTCTCCAACTGCAACAACAATATCTTCTCATGCCACAAGAAGAAGTCCAACTAAATTTGCACACAACTTTAGTTTCTCATCAAAATAGTATTTTTCGACATATCTGTTGACTTAAGACTCGCAAGAAGCATCAACACTCCATCTTCCAAAGTCAATCTAATGAAGTGATAACTAACTTTTACATGTTTCATCCTTGCACGACTCACAATACAACACACTCTTTGCATAATTTTGGCTCAATTCTTTCAAGAAGGATATTGTTTCAATTATAGCTACACACTTTGCCTTAGTATAAAGACCTATCTTTTTCAACTTCAAAATCCAACTAATCGACATGCCTCCTAAAGTGTAAAGACACCAAAAGTACTGTCGTCAATATCTCCAGTCATGTCAGCATCAACATAACCTTGTAGCCCCAAGTCTGGTTTCTTGAAACACAAAGCTAAATTCACGATACCTCTCAGATGAAAATCCACTTAAGTGCCTCCCAATGTTGCTGCTTGAATTGCTCAAGTACTTACAACTCCTATTGCACATGCAATGTCCGATTGGGTATACACCATGGCTTACATGCGACTGTTTGTAGCGGAAGCATAAGACACCTTAGCCATATGGGTTCACTCATGCTTAGTGGTTGGTGATTGCTACTTCGATAATTTGAACGGATTTGCTAAAGAAGTATTCACTAGCTTTGTATCATGCATATTGGACCTACTAAGTACTTTCTTCAGATATGCTTTTTGTGATAATTATAAGACGCCTTTGTTTCTCACAATCCTCATCCCAAGGATTTGAACACCCAAATCCTTCATTGTAAACTTGTTAGACAATTCTCTCTTGCTTGTCAATATCTAGGTGCTTGCTATTAAAATATCATCAACATAAAGTAACACAGATGATATAGGAGTTATGTCCTTTACATATCTGCAATGATACCTTAAGAAACCATTGCTATGAAATTGTCAAACTTCATGTATACCACTGCTTGAGAGCTTGTTTGTGATCATAGAAGCTCTTTTGAAGTTCGTACACCATCTCATTCTTACCTCATACTTCAAACCCTTGTAGCCGCATCATGTATATCTCATCCTCTAACTCACTATGGGGAAATGCAACCTTCACATCCAACGGCTCCAAGAACAAGTCTTCCTTTGCCACTAATGGAAGTGTCATTCTGATTGTAGTTAATTTCACTGCTGAGGAAAAAATCTCGATAGTCATTGCCTTCGATTCTAAGTTAAAGGCTTATAATAAGTCTTTTCAAGTGTAAGACTTACGGTAAATCTTAATTAAAATTCAAAATTGAATTTCCTAGTCATTCTTGGAATTTAATGCTTAATTAAATTTCTCATGGCTTTCTATGAGCCCACACCAAATTGATCTTGATCAAATATTAATAAGTTTCAATTTAATTAATTGATCCAATCAATTAACTTAATTCATCTAATGAATTATAAAAGCCCATAATAATTAATTATTCTTCATAATTAATTACTTGTTCCATAATGGCTGCCTTATCCAATTAGGTCAATTAATTAATTTAATTAGTTAAGTTGAATTAGTTCAATATTTGAATTAATTAAACCTTATTTAATTAGTCATATTAGTTAAATATAATCCCACTCTTGGATTAATAACTTAGGTAAAAAAAATGAGATTTTTCGAATTAGTGTGTGGCCCTTTGTACTCACCCATATGCTGTTGGCTCACAATTCTTGTAACTTAGTTGAATAATTGATGTTTTAATTATTTTTTAAGAATTAGTCAAATTAATTAATTAATTTGAAATTAATTCATTAATTTCAAAAATCTCATCAATTATGATTAACGTCTAACAATATATCATGAATATCCAGATATTATCATGAATATCTAGATATAAATGAAGGTGGCTAACCCTTTCAATTAGAAATACCATAATATCTGAATATCTAGATATAAATGAAGGTGGCTAACCCTTTCAATTAGGAATACCATACAAGTTCGATTCTTTCATTAACTAATGTTCCAATTGAGTTTTGGATGCTAACTATTAGATCAAACCTATTTGCTCAATTTTATGCTACCTTTCCTAGTATCTCAATTCGTTGATGCTAATTAAAAAAATTATTTCCTAATTACTCAAGTAACCATGATTATGTATTTCAGAATTAAGTAGAAATCATATGTGATTCACTTTAATAATTGTAGATGGATTATCATTTATAACTTCTAATTTTCTTTCTTTTTCTATCTATTTCGAACATACATTTTACATTATTCGATGGAAATCAATCAAAAATTATAATTGCTTAAATGCATTCGAAATAATTTGACCAGTATTCACCTTTTGTATGATTTATTTTAATGTTCAGTTTCCACTGTCCCCCAAAATTTAGATAAAACCTACAATAATAAAAAAGTAGTTTTTTTCTAAAGGGTTAATTACAAAAGCCATATATAATATTTGATTATTTAAATAAATTATTTGGTCTAAATTTATAAGTTATAAATACTTTTTTGAGTTTGTATTTATTTTACAATTTATATTTACTATCTATCATATTTATAGAAAATATTGATATCAATAAAAAATTATTTTAATAACGATATACAACATATATAATTTATTAGATGGAGACAAATATTAAAAATAATAATTTATACACATAGAAAATAATTTTTAATTTTTATAAATAATTCAAATCTTAACAATAATTTTTAATTAAACCTTATCTTAATCGAAGCATGATATAGTTGACTAAACTATGAAGAAAAGAAATAGTAAAATATATAGGTGGAACAATTATTGCCCAAAGCCATGATTACCAAAATAAATACTAAAGTCAATTCTTTGTTTATTAACCTCTACCAAACGTCTGCAATAAAAAAATAGCAGTTGCATATGCAATAATCTTGTTTTTACTATCGTCGTCGTCGTCGTCGTCTTCATCATCATCTAGCAGCAAATCGACTTCTGGATGCTACGAATCCATTGTTAGCTTTGGCGATTCCCTTGCGGACACCGGCAATCAGCTTCTACTCAGTCCATCAAACAAGCCGCCCCGCGCTGCTCGCCCGCCCTATGGCCGGACTTTCTTCCACCACCCCACCGGCCGATGCTCCGATGGCCGTCTCGTCATTGATTTCATCGGTTTGTTGTATATAATCATTTACAGTACAATTCAAACTGATTACTTGGTACATTAAGTATATGTACGATTACTAATTATTTCATTTAAAAAAAAAAATAGAACACCGATGGATGCAACGATAATATAAAATAGTTGAATGAACTCTATGCACTGACGGAACTAAGGTGCTGGCAGCGGTGCCGTCCCAATATTCCATAAAAATTTTTGAATTTATATAAATTTTTTATATATAAAATTATTAAAATTTTAACCCTTAAAAAGTATTATTTTTTAAAAAAAATAAATCTCGTTATCAATTTTTGGCTTTGTCCTTGTGCAAATCCACAAATTATACATACACTTGTGATGTTTATTTTTGCAGCTCAGAGTTTGGGGCTGCCGTTAGTGCCGCCGTACATTGGCGGAGAAAATGGGGAGGTGCACGGCCGGAGTTTTAGTAAAGGAGTGAATTTTGCGGTGGTTGGAGCTACGGCGCTTGATTATGGGTTCTACGAGAAGATAGGAATCCATAATTTGGAGACGAATGTATCTTTGGGAACTCAATTGGATTGGTTCAAACATTTTTTGGCCACAATTCCTGGTAAGATTATAGTCCATTCTATTCCTCAATAAATTTTAGATGAGAATTAAAAATAAATAAAATTAATAAAAATATGTTTAAAGACATTCCAAATAATTTTAGTATAATTTTTAAGGTGTTTTTTATTTTTATTTTTATTTTTATTTTTTACTTCAACTTTGTCTGTCACTATTTAAAAAAGTTTCTGGCTTTCACGTGAAATAATGTTGGCTGAAAGTTGGACAATTTTGGTGCGCCAATATTTTACTAACCTAGGGATACCAACACTTTCTCACCTACTAAAGTCGTTTTAACCAACAAAATGCGATTTTACTTCTTAGTGGAAAAAAATCCAGTCATTTTGTCTATCTTGGGCATTGGGATGGTGAAAAATGAATTGGATTTTTAATCCATAATGTATTGGCAGATGTGTGCAAGTAAAAACTTCTTCATGGTTGGATTGAAAGCATGGATAAGGGACAAATATAAATTTGTTGGAGAGTTTAATTCAAAATATGTGGATTGATAATTTTAATATATATTGTCATATATAATTAATTTTCAATTATATGATTATACTATATTGATTTTTCAATAAGGGGAATTATCTTAGCATTTTGTTTTAAAAAACTTATTTTTTCTATATATAATATATTTGATTGTTGTCAATCTATTTGGATGAAATTATAAAAATTGCTTAAAATAAATTTTATATCCAAAAAACTTATAAAAAGTATTTCAATCCAAGAAACTCATTCTATTAACTTTCTATTGAGGAAAAAAAAATCCAACCATTAACTTTTGGGTAACATTGTTCGGTTTGATGATTTTTGGAGTAAATTACCCCTGGCTTCTTAAATTAAGGAACTAAAGAATTATGTTTTGTTATAGAAAATTTTTTCTTTGGGATTTTCAAATTGATAAATAGTATCAATGATGATTTTAACTTTTGAATTTTTTGGTATCTTCTAAAGTAAAAATATTAATTTTATATTAATTAACATGTCAAAATAAGCTAATACAAATTAAACTCAAATTTTTTATTATTCACATAAAATAGTTTAATGTTCAATACACATAAATTGAAAATCCTCATTTTACAATTTATCAATTTGAAAATTCCAAATAAAGTTATTTGAAAAGAATTCATTAATTTCTTAATGTAAGAAGACAAATGGAAATTTAATTCAAAAATCACAAAAGTTTAGGTGGTTTCAGTAATTTACCTTTTTATTACTTAGTTTATATATATAGGTTGCTTTGATGCTGACAACAGATGCTAGACAATTTCTTCAAAGATCTTTGGTTCTGGTGGGAGAGATTGGAGGCAACGATTACAATCATGAACTCATGCAAGGGACAAGCGCTGAACTGATTCAATCATTTATGCCATCAGTTGTTGACTACATTGGCTCCACAATTGAAGTAAGTGAAAAACCTAGTCAAATTAAATAATTAATTTTAGATGTATATTTTTAAAATATTTTTATACACGTTATTAAATTTTATTTAATTTTTTATTATGGACTTATATATATAAATAACAATTATAATATCGACTTTCTAATTTAATAGAGTCAAATAAATGATTTTTCAGTTAATCTTTAGAAATATTTATTGAGTATGAGATTTATAATGTGTAGAAACTCAATACTAGTTAAATTAGAATTAATGGACTTCTATTTGATCTCGTATATAATAAATATTATAAAGTTATGATCCCCAAGTCAAATAAATTATTTTGTTTTTCTCCTCTATCCCATCTTAAATAGAGAGCTTATGGAGCATCTTAGGAGATTTAATTGTGAAAAATATTAACCCAGTACATATTCATATAAGTATGTGTCAATATAGATCAATTCATATTATAGATTAAGGTACACTTCTTATTTAAGTATTACTTCTTTTTCTTGATGATTTACATGATTACTATAGTTTATATGATTGTTGATCATATTATTATCAAGAAATTTTATTTCTTCTTTCAGTGATTATATTCAAAATTATATTTTGTTTTAAAGAAGAATAAACAATTTAAATATATATATATATATATAGTTATTCTTTTGATAAACATTTTCTGTACAACAATAATCTTTGAGGATTCGATTTGGAACAGATTTTGTAAAATTTTTGTTTCAAAATTAGGGTTTTGATGTTACTATCATCACTGTGGATTCAGAAATTATGAGACTTTTCTGAAAATTACGGTTTTCCTTTGCTGATTAATTTAAGTGAAATTATTTTGTTGGAAATAAAAATTTGAAACAATTCATGTGAAATTATTTATTTCAATATGGATTAAGATCCATGTTGTTACTATTGCGGTTCTTGAATAAAAAACACAAAAAAAATAAAATTTCGATCTACGGATAGCAAAGGAAGCGGGGCGACCACTCTAGGCCCATGGCCGCCCCGTCACAACCCACCACCACCTGTTTCGGACCCCCGAACACCCTAAATAGCGCACATCAAGTTCAACCCAAAAAAAAAAAAGAAAAATTGAAGGAAAATGGTTGATCTATTTTTCTTCGAATCGGCCGGCAAACCAATGCCAAGACCCCGACAGAATAGTTGCGAAGGTGGCAGCGGGTGGCCTATAAGGAATCACGGCCATGCCGACGTCGGGTTCTTCTGGCCATCGCTGCGATGGCGCAATATTTGCGAGGAGGTCAGTTGTGGACTTCACGAGGTGTAATAGTGGCAGAGCAAAGTTGGCTGACACCCCTGGTCGCAATGTGAGGAGCCACGACCGCCGTGTGGGTTATCTCCTTCGTGATGGGAGTCACCAGAGGTGGGATGGCAGGCTGGTTGTTCAGTGCATTGCTGGCTGACAGACGGTTTGTTGACGGCGGGAGATGGCAGGGGCATTTGGGGTGAAGATGGTGATAGGTGAAGGAGATAAAAGATGGGGTTTTTCGTTTGGGAAGTAAGTTCATTTTGGGCCTAATCTTAGGATGAAATGCATAAGTTGGATTTTTTTGCCTATTTAGTTTTGGGCTTAATCCGGTTTTGGATCTAATTTAATTTGGTTTTCAATAAAATTGGAATTTTAGGCCTATTTTATTTTTTGGGCTTTAAATTCAAGGTTCAATTTTGGACTCATTTGATTGGGTCATAAGGTAGGAATGGTTTTTATTCCAACCCATAAGGATTGGATTAAATTTGAGTCGTTGAATTTAAGTATGATCTGTACAAAATGTGACCCAAATTTAATTAAGTCCTAGTAAAGAAAATTTTGCAAATCTTATCTTTTATTTTGAGATAAATTAAAATAATATATCGTCAAAGTGATCTTTATTGTCTGAATTTATTTTTAAAATATTAAATATCAAGTAAAATATTTGCATTATGCCTATATCTCTGCAGAATAATCAACTCAAAGAAAGATTATTATTTTATCAGATGATAGTCATATAAGACAAAATTGGGATTGTATTTTGTTCCTATTTGTCTGATATTTCAAAATAAATTTATTGGAATAATTCGTCGCCAAAGTAAACTCTATTTTGTAGATTTATTTATTTTGGAATATTAAGATATATATGTTTGTTATTTATGCGAATAATGATAGGCTCAAAGGAAGATTATTGTTTGGTCAAATAACAGAGATGCCTGTGGTAATTCATACGTGAAGATTGTTAGGTTTTTCATGTGAGAAATAATCGGGCCAAAAGAAAATTATTGTTTGATATGAATAATTTTCAGTATTTGATCACTATATTGAGAGTACAAATTACAAGTGATGTTATTGTCCAAAGACTAAATATCAATGTTGTGTTAGGTATCTCGTGATGGGACCCATCATTATTATATTATGTCATGCATAAATATGGGTTTTTTTTATGGTTATGTTATGACATAAATATTTGTGAGCATATTATTTGATTTTGTTCTCTCAATTAAGTTTCTGCTTGTATTTCTATTGTATCTACCAATATTAATTTTATTTGTGCTTAAAGACATAAATTTCAAAAATTTAAAAGAGAACATTGTGATTGTTCTTGGATACATGAATTTTGACCTTGCACTTCAAACATAATGACATTTTACTCTCACTAACGACAGTTATTCTAACACTAAAGAGACTTTGAAAAGTGGAATCGTTCTAACCGCATGAGTCTTATGATCATAAAGTGCACCATTCCGGAAATATTTGGGGGCACTACATTTAAGAAGGATTGTGCTAAGAAGTTCCTTAAAAATATTGGTTGAAACAAGTAGCCTTTTGATGAATCTTGATTTAATAAAGTATAGAGGAAAAGGGAACATAAGGGAATAAGTTATGTAAATATCTAATTTCACTTCCAAACTAAAGGCAGTATAGTTAGAGCTGTATGAGGACTTACTCGTGTATATGTGTTATTTCTCTTCCTGCATAATATGGTCAATTCAAATTAAGTGACAATACCCTAAAAGATAAATAGGCTCTTAATGAATTCATATCTCACAAAATCAAGAAGAAGAAAAATTTGAGCGAGAAAAGACTAAAAGTGCTCACTTAGCAACTACCCCTCAAGATAAAAGAAAGTAAGTTGCAATTGAGACACCATAATAGAAATTGCAAAAGGAACATGATTAGGAATTTACTTGTGAAAAAAAGGAATATCCCAGGTGCATCAAATAGTGTGTTAAGGTTTGCTTCTTACTTTAGTTTTTAGTTTGCTATGCAGTTAATTTTGTACAATGTACCTAGACACACTTGGTGGGTACATTATCATTCTACTATTTACATAAGTTTGTCAATGCATGGTTGTCTGTTGAGCCAACAACCAAGTGATGATGAAAGATGTGTCTATGTGGGTTATGGCAAAACAGTTACAGCTGAGGCTATACAGATTTTTAGGTTATTATTAATGGTTGATTATTTTTAAATTTGTAAGAGACATATATATGGAGTATGATTTTTATTTTCACTTTGTGCAAATTCATTTACTCTTGTTCATTTAAAAATAGTAAATAGTAAATTTAGTCTATTTCAAGATATAAAACTTATTGGTACTAATTCTTTATCATTAATGATAACTTATATTTTTGGATACAATTGTCTCGTATAATGAAACCTTGCACACGAGTTCATATGGAATAAAATATATAAAACAGAATGCTTAAGGACATGGTAAGAGTATGATTAGTCATTCTTCTTAATCCAAAAAAAAACCCTGAGAGAAGTATTGAAGATTGTAGCTTACATTATTAACAAAGTTCCAATCAAAGTGGTAGCTAAAACCTTTTATGGACTATGGAAAAGCAAGAACCTAATATCAGGCATTTGTATATTTAGAGTTATCCAGCTAAGGTAAGGCCTTCAAATGAAAGGAATCTAGACTCAAGATCATTAAGGTGTCATTTTGTTGTGTGCTCTAAAAGCTCAAGGGATTTTAAGTTTTACGATTTATAAGGATTACAGATTTTACGATCCATTGACTAGGTTATTTTAAGATAGGAAATGTCAAGTTTCTTGAGGAAGTTTAGTTTGAAAGGGAGATAAAGTTAGGCACATTATCTTTGAAGAGAAATTCGTTTGTCTTCCTACAATTGCTATTGACAATGATTAGGCTTTCATTCCTGATATTGTTCATGACACAAATCTGAATTATCAAGGCAATATTAAAGAGCACTTTGCCTAAATAAAGAAGTTGTTCCCAGAGACCAAACTCAACAACCTCAAAACAAGATGCCATAGAAGATGAGATGAAATCTATAAAAAATAATGACATTTGAGATCTTATCAAATTGCCTAAAGATGCGAAACTCATTGATTGTAAATGAATGTTTAAGACCAAGAGGGACTTAAAGGCAATGTTGAGAAATATAAGATTCGTCTAGTTACCAAGGGTTTCACTTATAAAGAAGGTTATAAAATAGACTTTCTCTTTGGTTTATTGGAAAGACTCTTTTAGAACCATAATAGCATTTGTGGTTCATTTTAATTTGGACCTACGTCATATGGATGTAAATATTGTGTTTCTAAATGGTGACATTAACAAAACAATATATATGGTGCAACCAAAAAACTTTATATCCAAAGATTCAAAGAATATGGTCTGCAAACTTAAGAAAACCATCTGTGGTCTCAACCAAGCTTTCCATCAATAGTATTACAATTTTCATTAAATTATTATCTTATTTGGGTTTAAGGTAAATAAAGTTGATAGTTGTATATACGCAATTTCAAAGCTAACATAGACAAGTTCAGTCTCATTCAGTGCCCCAAAAATGAGTTTAAAGTTAAAGAGATGCAAAAAATTCCTTATACGTCACCTATAGGAAGTCTTTTGTATGCTCAAGTGTATATGCATACGGAGATAGCATGCATAGCAGGAAAATTAGGTAGATAATAAGTAACTCTGAAATGGATCATTTGGAAAACAGCCAATAGGCGTTATACTATGTTTACAGAGAACAAAAGATTATATGCTCATTTATCGAAAATCTTTTGGAGATCATTAGATATTCTGATACCGATTTTGTTGGATGCTAATAAGGTAAGAGATCCACTTTGGCCTATGTTCACTTGGTAGTTGGAGGAGCTATTTCCTATAAGAGTGTTAAGTAGACACTTATAGTTTCTTTCATTATGACAGTCGAGGTCACAGCCTGTTATGGGGCATCTGATCTTGGGATATGGCTGTGAAACTTTATCATTGGGTTGTGTTTTGTGGATGGTATTAAAATACCACCAAAATTTTATAGCGACAATAAATCGGTCTTACCATATTCCAATAACAACAAAAGCTCTTTGATGTCAAGTGGCATATTACATCAAGTTTTTTATTGTTAAATAAAGAAAGAATTCAGAGTTTTCAAGTATCTATAGAACATATCCGGACAAACTCTATAATTGCGGATCCACTTACCAAAGATTTACTGCCTAAGTTGTTTTATAGCACACTGTTCATATGGGTATTGTGTTATTTGATGATGTGCATATGTAGTGGGAATTTGTATGTTGATGTTTTTTTAGTTCGACATATTTCAGGTTTATTTTCTACAAAATAAAGAATATGATTTATTTTCACTCCGAATTATTTGCAGTTTAGCATGATCTCATAAAGAATAAAGTAGGATCAATTGGAAATATGTATGTTTAAGATCACATTGTATGTAATTTTCATGTTATACGTCCATACTCGATTTGCGTCATCGAATATGTTGATGTGGTGAACATTGATGGGTCTAATTATGTTTAAAAGCAACGAATGTCGCTTTGATCCCATACTAATATAGGAGATGAACTAGATTGTAATTAAGAAGATATTTTAGAAACAGATAGCGTTTTCAGTGCCCACTCAAGATTTTATAATATAATTATTTTCGGTAACATATGTAGCCCGAGTGAGAGATTATTGGGTTCTATTTAATTTCTCATTATGGGCCTAGATATTTAAATAATAATTATATTATAGGGTATCTAATTTAATATAACCAAATAACTACTCTATCAGTTGGACTCTAAAAATATCTATTGGGTATGAGTTTTGCAATGTTTATAGACTCAATACTAGTTAAATTAGGATTGATGAGTTTCTATTTGACTTAATATATAAGGAACATTATTGGGTTATGGTCCCCAAGTCAAATCAATTGTTTTGTTTTTTCTCCTTTATTCCTATCTTAGAGAGAGAGCCCATGGAACACCTTAGGATATTTGATTTTGGAAGACGTTAATCCGATATAGATTCATATAAGTATCTATGCGTCAATTCAGATTATGGATTAAGGTACGTTTCCGATTTAAGTATTTAGTTTATTTTCTTGATAATTTACATGATGATCCTAGATTATATTATTGTTGATCATATTTATTTTTAAGTCTAACACACATGACATGCATGTGTGATGTGCAATACAAAATTCAAACTGATCCCATGCACTCCCGACCATCATCAATTTCAAATCTTTTATTTTACTTTTTATGTTCCACTTTGTAAATCCAAGGCTCGTGTTCATGAGATAAACATGATATGTGTTCATAAGATAAATATGTATTACTGAATATTTTGACGGAATTTATCTCATGGATACGTGTCGTGAATCCAGAAATTGGAACATAAGTGAAATAGGAAAAATCAAATAGATGTTACATATGGTGTTATATCACTTTCTCTAAGTCTTAGGCACATAAACCTGCATTAATTTCTTTTACCAACAGGAACTGATTAAGCTTGGTCCCCGGGAACCTACCAATAGGTTGCAAACCTGTTTATCTAACACAGTTCAAGACATCCAGCACCCTGGAAGATTACGATCCCAAAACTGGATGTATAAATTGGTTGAACAAGCTCTCAAAGTACCATAATGAGCTGCTCCAGAAGGAATTGAGCCGCATACGAGAGCTTCATCCTCACGCCGCCATAATCTACGCAGATTACTACAATGCTGCAATGCGCTTTTATCTCGCTCCAAACGAATTCGGTGACTTTCTAACTTTCAATTTTTTCATCATTCTATTTCCAGGAAAATTTTAGCTGATTAGTTAAAAATATACCACCTGTCAAAATTATTAATGCAGGATTTACAAAGGGTATTCTTAGAGCTTGCTGTGGAGCAGGAGGGGGGCCGTATAACTACAATGCATCGGCACCGTGCGGAATTCTGCCGGCAACCTGTTGCGATGATCCTTCTTCATTTGCTAGTTGGGATGGAATGCACTTCACAGAGGCAGCCTACAGATTGATAGCCCAAGGTTTGCTCCAAGGACCCTATACCATTCCTCACATAGCAACAATTTGTCCTTCCATATCCGGGCCTGCTCAAGTTTATGAGTGTTAAGAAACTGTGAATTAATTGAGTAACAATCTTTGCTGTAATTAGCTTTTTTCTTTATATTTTTTTTTCTTTCTTAGCCCATTACCTTTCTGGAAAAACTAGAGCTGTCTATTTGAGTGAATCACTGGATTAAACATTTGCATTTGTTTTTCACATTTTCAAACTCATTTTATGCATTAAAGTTGCATTAATAAAACGATGTAAGCTATTTGATTACAAAGTCACTTAGGTGTTACATAAGGTACTTATAAACTGCTTGTAAGATTGATTAACTTCTATTTCAATTCTTTTAAAATGTTGATAGAGAAGAGAATCAATTATGGGATAGAATAATTGATAGAGACTAAAAATTGAGAGTCGGGAAATATTTGAAGAAAAATTAAAGTTCAAAAACATAAAGAAGCAATTAGCAAATGGTTTAATTAAAGCAATTAGTTTCGAAAAATTTGAGTAGTTCTGAAACAACATGCGCATTATAAATTAAGAGGGGGTGTTAAAATAAGCAAATAGATATGTTGGAACTTTGGATATTGCATGGCAACTGCAATATCCAAAATATCGGGGGTTCGATTCATTGTCATAAGTAGGAGCGTCGCGTGCCTGCTGACCCATTAAGGGGTCCCGTCTGCACTTAAGGTAGGTCCAGAGAGATATAATAATCATACGAATGTCCAACTCAAGTGCGAGGTGTTCGTCCATCGAATTTACCTGAAAACCGAACTAGGAGGAAGGTCGATCTCTTCCAAAATTAGTTCGGAAGCGAAGGCTTATAGGAATCTGGGTATAAAAAAAAAAAAAATAAAAAAAATAATAACTCCTTCAACCAAAACAACCGAATTGTTTTTCAAAGTTTTGCCATCATCAATATGTGGCAAAAAAATCAGCAAATAGTCTTCATTATTCAGCCATTCAAGTTCAGTTATTATACAATGCAAATGCAAGCTGGAGTCCAGAAAGGTTGCAAGATTAATTTTCTTAGGAGCTAAGTATTTTGATGAATTAAAAAGCAAATCATATTGTTGTTTTGGCCGACAACATTTATCTATAAATAGGGTTATTATTCAGCAAATTAGAAAGGAGTGTAGATTTCCTAGCATTTTGAACTCAAATGAGTGCATTGCCCTCTATAAGAAGATAGGTGCAAGGAGTTTTTTGTCTTCTCTTGTCTCCTTCACTTTTTTATCCTCCTCACTCCAAATTCTCTTTCTTTTTTTATTTCAATCATATTATTTCATTTAATTTTTTACATGATTTTTTATTTTTTGTAATCATAAATCCAAATAAACATATTGAAATAATTAAAAAATGTAAATGTTGGTGCTCTTTATTTAGTTTTGGATAATTGATATGTTTGGAAAACTCAGTTGATTTTTGAGGAATCAATCTATTTAGTAGAAAGAACTGAATATATTTTTTTAACACAATATTCATATAAAGAGAAACTTTTTATAGCTTCCTGAAACTATAACATCCAACGAGAAGATCAAAACATATTGATTTCACAAGAATGCTAATGAACCATATATGTATAAGAAGGTGAGAAAAAGCACAGTGGCAAGCTTAATTAAAAGAAAAACATTCAATAAACCAAACATGCCTTACATACACACTAAAATAATGAATAATCAAGGGTCGTCACTTGTATGCAATCCACCTCAGTCAAAGTGGATCAAATGTCAATGTAGAATGACAGTTGTTTTGGGTTATACTAAAACAAGGCATGCATGTCTCTGTCTTTCTTTATTGTTCTCTCTATGCAATATCTATCTTCCTCCTTTATGCCTACCCTTATTCCAAGGATTTTTTTAATTATTCTTCCCTTATCTTGGTTTGTCTAAAGGGAAAAATACAATTCCAGTCCCTTATCTAGGTCCAACACATTTTTAGTCATATAAGTTATTAGTCAATAATATCTGATCCTTTATCTAAGAAAAAATACAATTTTTGTCTTGTAACTTAATTTCAATCAGATTTGATCCATGTTGTGAGTCCACTTCTAGCTTATAGGTAAATCTAAGGGTCACATAGAAATTCAGACAAGTTCATTTCTTATCTAGGAATAATCTAAAAATTGGATTAATTTAATTAATATGAACAAATACAAATGGTAAATGACTACAAAGAGTCTGAAACTGCGACTGCAAAGTAGTATGATAGACCAACTGCATCAACAGGAAAAAAAAATTAGGTGTAACTGGCGAAAAAAGGAGAAGGGAAAGATTGTGTGTGTTCAACCAACTCTTAGCATTATTTTAGAGTAAGAATGGGAATAACCTCTGCATAATGGCATCATGAACACCATTGTACTTTAATGTGGCATATATCTCCAGAAAACCGCTATGTTGAGCATTAGGTTCTTCCAAAGGTGAACCCTCAGATTAAGACATTTGCTCCATTTGAATAATAGTTGCTTTAAGTTCGAAAGTGTTGGCTTGAATTGTTGGGCGCAGGGTTGCAGCCGCCCCCTCAATTTTTTATAAATATATTTTTTATTTATAAAATTTAATAAAATTAAATTTTTTGCCCTTTTTTAAATTATGAAATTATATCAATTGTCCACTCAAATTTTTATAATTTTATTTTAAATATGTAAATTTAAAGATATTTTAAATTATTTGAAAATTTATTTTTTAAAATTTTATGTGCTTATTATTAACATAAAGTTTTAAAAGGCATTTGTAGTATTAAAACTTTATTATGATTTTATCTCTACAAACATAGTTTATATTAGTCAAAAAATACTCATGATTGTTATTTTTATACTTATTTGTTAGTTTTTTAACTTATTTGAGTCCACTTTTTTACTTATTATTATGATTATTCTAATTTTTATGTTACAAGAAATCATAAGTGTAGGATTTTCATAATACATTTCATTTGGATAATGATTATAAAATAATACTTAAATGTATGCAATAATTTTTGAAAGCAAGTTTGGTTGACAAATTTATTTTTGACATGTTACTACAATTTTTATAATGTTAAGAATTATTTTTATTTAAACAATAGTTCTCTTTTACAATAAAAAAAAAGAACTTCATTAGTTTTTTAATATATTTTTAATTCATTGTATAAACTTACAAATTTGTAGCTACTATATAAACTACATTTTATTCGAAAAATCATTTTTTTTTCACAATAATAAGAAAAATTTGAACACTTAACAATGATTTATAAGATTGTGATGAAACTATGAGAATTACTCTAATATTCGGATTATATTTTCTAATATTTGTAAGTTAGTTTTTGTTTTATGTTAGATTGAATTAGAATTGATTTTCATTTTTATTTAAAAGTTATTTTTTTTGAATACTTATGCATATATGATATGTATGAGAAATTTATGTATAAATATCATATTTTTATTTATAGTTGTATTTATTTTTTAATAATTAGTTAATAAAAAATAATTTTATAGGTGAAAAAATAATTAATATTATATTTTTATGATCGGAAGAATGTGTGTGTATTTATTGAGAGAGATTAAATGACATTTGTCCAAAAGTTATAGAAATACTAAAAAGAGAGAGAGAGAGAGAGTTATCAAAAATTATTAAAAACTCCATCCTTCCCAAAATTTCCAAAGAAATTAGATATAAATTCCTTGGACGAGTATTATACAAGACCTATGCCTTTGTCGCATCAATTTCTAAACAATCTCTACATATATAAGAATTTAACATTTAGACGTGTATGCCTACCCAACGTGCATGTTGAATAATCCATAAATTTTATGTGAGAATAATTTTGTACAAAAAAATTAAAAGTAAGGGAAACAACCTTTGCGTGCGCTATGTGTAGTAACAATGTAAAGGGAGAATTGAGTAGCAAAAGTTATGTAGGGATATCTAGGGATCCTTACTCGAGGATGAGAAGGTTGACGACTTGAGCTTGATTCTTTGACTTTTGACACTCAATGGCTAGGATTACAGCATATTGCTCAACTGATGGATTTGCCCTCCACATCCTACCATTTCATCTTTTTGAAATGAGGATCAAAAAATTGAAATAAATGGTGCATGTGAGGAGGCTTGAAAGAGATGTGAAAATAAGAAATTATTAGAATGAAAATGAGTGGCGAACGAGATAAAGACCTTATTTATATACGGCCTACTAGAAATTAATTATACCATTAATAAATATAAATTACAAATAAGGAATAGTGTTGTTAAAATCTAGGGCAAACTTACAATTTTGGTCATGTAAGTAAGAGGGGTGGTATTTTTCATCATTAAAAAATAGCACTGACAGGGCAAAACTGGTCCCCTAACAAAGTGAGGTTAGCAAATGACATCCTCTTCAAGTTTAAAAATTCAATTTACTCCTATAACTTTTAAATAGTAGCGAATTGAGTCCAAATTTCACGAAAATTTTAGCCGAAAATACCCAATGTTTTAGTGTCATGTGCAACGTCAAAGTCTTAGGGTTAAAAAATGAGGGGGTTGACAATTGTGACCATGATTGAGGTTACAGATTGAATTTAATTATATTTTTAAGGTATTATAGTCTTTTTCCACACAATCCAAGTAAAAATTAGATGGTGTGTAGTGTATCAAAACCTTTACATAAAATAAAATAGAAAGTGATATCAAAACCATGTCAATAATTAATATTAAGTTTGAGATATCATAACTACTTTTCACTAATTATGCAGTAAGCTATTGAAATATGGTTGTCGTGTTGCATCTAAATATTATAATTGGGGAACAACGAGGGTTTTGAGCATGTTTTGTTTTTGCGTATATAAGTGAGATTAAGCTAAATTGTTTTTTTTTTTTTCAAAAACATCACATGTATACGAATTTGAATTGGGGCTTGCACGCTAGTAAAGTTGTAATTTCAGACCGACAAATTAGGAGGGGTGACAATTTTAGTCTTGTAAATTATGAGGGAATGACATTTTCATTCCACACGTGCACAACATGTGCGAATTCCCCTCGAAAATTAAAATTTCCCAAATTATGTATTGGTCCTACGAGAAACAACCTCAGCGCTATGTATAGTAACAATGTAAGGGAGAATTGAGTAGCAAAAGTTGTGTAGGGATATATAAGGATCCTTACTCAAGGCCGAGAAGGTTGACAGTTGAGCTTGATTCTTTGACTTTTGGACACTCAAGGGCTAGGATTACAACATATTGCTCAACTGATGGATCTGTCCTCCACATCCTACCATTTCATCTTTTTGAAATGATGATCAAAAAAATGAAATAGATGGTACATGTGAGGAGGCTTGAAAGAGATGAGAAAATAAGAAATTATTAGAATGAAGATGAGTGGAGAATGAGATAAAGACCTTATTTATATACGGCCTACTAGAAATTAATTATACCATTAATAAATATAAATTAGAAAGAAGAAATAGTGTTGTTAAAATCTAAGTAAAATTACAATTTTGGTCATGTAACTATGAGGGGTGGTGTTTTTCATCCTTTAAAAATAGCACTCATAAGAAAAAATTGTGAAATTAGTCCCATAACTAAGGGGGATAGCAAAAGACATCCTCTTCAAGTGTAAAATATCAATTCAGTCTTATCACTTTTAGAAAGTCACAGATTAAGTCAAAATTTCACCTAAATTTTCAAAATTGGCCGAAAATCCCTAATTCTTGAGTGTCATGTGCGTTGTCAAAATGCGAGGGTTCAAAAAAGAGTTGGTTGACAATGGTGACCAAGATTGAGGTTACAAAATGAAGTTATTACACTTTAGAGGTATTATAGTCTTTTGTTATATAATCCAAGTCAAAATTAGATGGTCTACAATGTATGAAAACTTTCTACAAAATAAAACAAAAAGTGATTAAATCACATGTCAATAAGCACTACCAAGTTTGAGATATCATAACTACTTTTGACTAATTATGCAGTAAGCTGTTGAATTATGGTTGTCGTATTACATCCAACTTTATAATTTGGAGAAGAATGATTATTTACATATGTTTTTTGGCATACATAATTGAGGTTAGCTTTTTCTTTTTTTCTCAAAAACATCACATGTAGACGAATTAGGATTGGGGCTTGCATGCTTGTAAAGATGTAATTTTAGTCCGATAAGCTTGCAGAGAGTGATGATTTGAGTCTTGTAAATTAGAAAGGAGTGATATTTTCGGTCCGCACGTGCCCAACATGTGCAAATTCCCCTCTAAAATTGAAAATTTCCAATTGAGATAATCAAGTGTTGGTCATGTGATTTTTTCGAGTCAAATTAGTCCTCAAATTGCAAATAATATATATATATATATGTATGTATGTATATAAATAGAGAGAGACAGAGCAATATTAAATGACTTTTGTCTAAAAGGTATAGAAAAACTAAAAAAAGAGAAAATTTTCAGAATTTATTGAAAACTCCGTTCTTTCTCATATTTCAAAGAAATCAAAAAAGTAGCTAGAAATTCCTAGGACTAGTATTATACAAGATCCATGCCTTTGGCATATCAATTTCTAAATAATCTCAAGATATATAAAAATATAACATCTAGACGTATATGCCTACCCAACATGAGTGACGAATAATCCATAACTTTCATGTAAAAAGAATTTTATATTAAATAAAAAAAAGTAAGGATACAACCTCTCCGCTATGTATAGTAACAATGCAAGGGGAGAATTGAGTACCAAAAGATGTGTAGGGATATGTAGGGATCCTTAGTCGATGACGAAGTTGATGAGTTGAGCTTGATTCTTCGAATCCTGGACACTCAAGGGCTAAGATTATTGGATGTTGCTCAAATGATGGATTTGTCCTCCCACATCCTACCATTTCATCTTTTTCAAATGATGATCAAGAAATTGAAATAGATGGTATATGTGAGGAGGCTTGAAAGAGATGAGAAAATAAGAAATTATTAGAATGAAGATGAGTGGAGAATGAGATAAAGGCCATATTTATATACGGCCTACTAGAAATTAATTATACCATTAATAAATATAAATTACAAATAAGAAATAGTGTTGTTAAAATCTAAGGCAAACTTAAAATTTTGGTCATGTAACTAAAGGGGTTGTATTTTTCATCATTTAAAATAGCATAGACAGGGCAAAACTGGTCCCCTAACAAAGAGAGCTTAGCAAAGACATCCTCTTCAAGTTTGAAAATTCAATTTACCCCTATAACTTTTAAAAAGTAGCGAACTGAGTCCAAATTTCACCAAACGTTTGGCCGAAAATACCCAATTTTTTAGAATCAAAACCTTTATGTAAAATAAACTAGAAAGTGATTAAATCATATATAAATAATTAATATTAAGTTTGAGATATCATAACTACTTTTCACTAATTATGTAGTAAGCTATTGAACTATGATTGTCGTGTTGCATCTAAATTTTATAAATGGGGACGAATGAGGGTTTTGAGCATTTTTTTTTTTTTTTGCGTATATAAGTGAGATTGAGCTTAAATATTTTTTTTTCAAAAATATCACATGTATACGGATTAGGATTGCAGCTTGCATGCTAGTAAAGTTGTAATTTTAGTCCGATAAATTAGGAAGGGGTGACAATTTTAGTCTTGTAAATTATGAGTGAGTGACATTTTCAGTCCACACGTGCACAACATGTGCGCATTCCCCTCCAAAATTGAAAATTTCCCATAATGAAATGGTCATGTATTGGTCCTACGAGAAACAACTTCTGTGCTATGTATAGTAACAATGTAAAGGGAGAATTGAGTAGCAAAAGTTGTGTAGGGATATCTAGGGATCCTTATTCGAGGCCGAGAAGGTTGACGAGTTGAGCTTGATTCTTCGACTTTTGTACACTCAAGGGCTAGGATTACAGGATATTACTCAACTAATGGATTTGTCCTCCCACGTTCTACCATTTCATTTTTTCAAATGATGATCAGAAAATTGAAATAGATGACATGTGAGGAGGCTTGAATGAGATGAGAAAATAAGAAATTATTATAATGAAAATGAGTGGAGAATGAGATAAAGATGTTATTTATTTATGACCTACAAGAAATTAATTATACCGTTAATAAATATAAATTAGAAAGAAGAAATAGTGTTATTAAAATCTAGGCAAAATTATAATTTTGGTCAAGTAACTGAGGGGTGGTGTTTTTCATCCTTTAAAAATAGCACTCATAAGGAAAAATTGTGAAATTAGTCCCGTAACAAGGGCGGCTAGCAAAAGATGTCCTCTTCAAGTTTAACATATAAATTTAGTCCTGTCACTTTTAGAAAGTCACAGTTGAGTCAAAATTTCACCAAAATTTTCAAAATTGGCCGAAAAACACTAATTTTGAGTGTTCATGTGCGTTGTCAAAATGCGAGGGTTCAAAAAAGTGTTGGTTGACAATGGTGAGCAAGATTGAGGTCGAATTGAAGTTATTACACTTTAGAGGTATTATAGTCTTTTGTTATATAATCAAAGTCAAAATTAGATGGTCCGTAATGTATGAAAACCTTTCTGTAAAATAAAACAAAAAGTGATTAAATCACATGTCAATAAGCACTACCAAGTTTGAGATATCATAACTACTTTTGACTAATTATGTAGTAAGCTATTGTATTATGGTTGTCGTATTGCATCCAAATTTATAATTTTGGAGAAGAATGATGGTTTGTCGTATGTTTTTTGGCATACATAAGTGAGATTAGGTTTTTTTTTTTTTTCTCAAAAACATCACATGCAGATGAATTAGGATTGGAGCTTGTGTCTAGTAAAGTTGTAATTTTGGTCCGGTAAGCTTGGAGAGAGTGACGATTTTAGTCTTGTAAATTAGGAGGGAGTGACATTTTTTATCCGCACGTGCACAACATGTGCAAATTCCCCTCTAAAATTAAAAATTCCCAATTGATATAGTCATGTGTTGGTCACGTGATTTTTTTGAGTCCACTTAGTCCTCAAATTGCAAAAAAATAAAAATTAGTGTATTTAAATTACCGATGGCTACTTTTAAATTTACAAAACCAAAAGTGGTGATTTGCCGCAAAACAAAAACATCCCTATCCGAAAAAAGCACCGTTTTCCTAAAACCTTCTTCAAAATATGTAAAAAAAATTGTTAGCATACAAACAAAAATATAGATAATCAAATTTGTTGTCCATATATTCAAAAAAAATGTGCACATATAAATAAAATACAAATAATCAAATTCACTATCCAAGTATAAAAAAAAAATTGTGTATATACAAGGTAAATATAGAGAAGCAAAAACTTCATTCTTTTAGTATAGAGAAAAAAAAATGCATGTGAATATGTCAAGAAACAAGGTATACCTAAACTGATCCTCCATTGCACACATAAACACACAAACAAGAAGAGAGTGAGGGATACTAAAACACAGACAAGGGCAAGGGCGAACGCACGCGCACACACACACCACACATCCATACATACACAGACATCCATACACACACACATCAACCTATATATATATATATATATGTATATATAATAGAGAGAGACGAAGAGTGATATTAAATGACTTTTGTCTAAAAAGTATAGAAAAACTAACAAAAAGAGAAAAATTTCAGAATTTATTGAAAACTCCTCCTAGAACTAGCATTGTACAAGACCCATGCCTTTGGCATATCAATTTCTAAACAATCTCAAGATATATAAGAATAGGACATCTGGATGTATATGCCTATGCAACGTGAGTGACGAATAATCCATAACTTTCATGTAAAAAGAATTTTATATAAAAATAAATAAAAGTAAAGGATACAACCTCTCCGCTATGTATAGTAACAATGCAATGGGAGAATTGAGTAGCAAAAGATGTGTAGGGATATGTAGGGATCCTTACTCAAGGCCGAGAAGGTTGACGAGTTGAGGTTGATTCTTCGACTCTTGGACACTCAAGGGCTAAGATTACCGGATGTTGCTCAACTGATGGATTTGTCCTCCCATATCCTACCATTTCATCTTTTTGAAATAATAATCAAAAAATTGAAATAGATAGTGCATGTGAGGAGGCTTGAAAGAGATGAGAAAATAAGAAATTATTAGAATGAAGATGAGTGGAGAATGAGATAAAGGCCTTATTTATATACGGCCTACTAGAAATTAATTATATCATTAATATATATAAATTACAAATAAGAAATAGTGTTGTTAAAATCTAGGGCAAACTTACAATTTTGGTCATGTAACTAAGAGGGGTGGTATTTTTCATCATTTAAAAATAGCACTGACACGGCAAAATTGGTCCCCTAACAAAGTGTGGTTAGCCAAAGACATCCTCTTCAAGTTTAAAAATTCAATTTAGTCCTATAACTTTTAAAAAGTAGTGAATTGAGTCCAAATTTTGGCCAAAAATACTCAATTTTTTATTGTCATGTACATCGTCAAAATCCTAGGGTTCAAAAAAGAGGTGGTTGACAATTGTGACCATGATTGAGGTCACAGATTGAATTTAATTATACTTTTAAGGTATTATAGCCTTTTTCCACACAATCCAAGTAAAAATTAGATGGTGGGTAGTGTATCAAAACCTTTATGTAAAATAAAATAGAAAGTGATTAAATCACATGTCAATAATTAATATTAAGTTTGAGATATCATAACTACTTGTCACTAATAATGCAATAAGCTATTGAACTATGGTTGTCGTGTTGCATCTAAATTTTGTAATTGGGGAAGAATGAAGGTTTTGAGCATGGTTTTTTTGCGTATATAAGTGAGATTGAGCTTAATTATTTTATTTTTTCAAAACATCACATGTATACGGATTAGGATTGGGGCTTGCATACTAGTAAAGTTGCAATTTTAGTCCGATAAATTAGGAGGGGTGACAATTTTAGTCTTGTAAATTAGGAGGAAGTGACATTTTTAGTCCACACATGCACAACATGTGCAAATTCCTCTCCAAGATTGAAAATTTTCCAAATTGAAATGGTCATGTATTGGTCACATGACATTTTCAAGTCAAATTAGTCCTCAAATAGCAAAAATTAAAAATTAGTGTATTTAAATTACCAGTGGGCCGTTTTAAAAATTACAAGACTAAAAGTGGGGATTTGCCGCCAAACAAAAGCATCCTTCTCCAGAAAAGCACCATTTATGAGCTTATGAACAAAATACACAATCAAATTTGTTATCCATAAATTCAAAAAAATTGTGCACATGCAAACAAAATACAGATAATCAAATTTACTATCCAAGTGTGAAAAAAAATTGTACATACAAACAAATTATAGAGAAGCACAAACATCGTTCTTTCAATATAGAGAAGAAAAAATTACCTCCGTATATGTAAAGAAACAAGGTATATATCAAAATTAATCCTCCATTGCACACATAAACACACAAACAAGAAGAGAGAGAGGGATAATAAACTACAGAGACAGACATGGGTGCATGGGCCCCCATGCACACACATACACACATATATATGAAGAGAGAGAGAGAGAGAGAGAGAGGGAGAGAGAGAGAGAGAGGGAGAGAGAGAGAGAGAGAGAGAGAGAGAGAGAGGGAGGGAGAGAGAGAGAGATTAAATGACTTTTATCTAAAAGGTATAGAAAAATCAAAGGAAAAAAGAAAAGAGAATTTTCAAAATTTATTAAAAACTCCATTCTTTCTCATATTTCATAGAAATCAAAAGTAGGTAGAAATTCCTAGGACTAGTATTATACAAGACCCATTCCTTTGTTGCGTCAATATCTAAATAATCTCAAGATATATAAGAATTTAATATCTAGACATATATGCCTATTTAACGTGCATGACAAATAATCCATAACTTTCACGTGAGAATAATTTTGTATAAAAAATTAAAGTAAGGGAAACAACCGCTCCACTATGTATAGTAACAATGCAAGGGGAGAATTGAGTAGCAAAAGATGTGTAGGGATATCTAGGGATCCTTACTCGAGGTCGAGAAGGTTGGTGAGTTGAGCTTGATTCTTTTATTCTTGGACGCTGAAGGGCTAGGATTACAGGATGTTGCTCAACTGTCCTGCCATTTTTATATTTTTCAAATGATGGTCGAAAAATTGAAATAGATGGTAAATGTGAGGAGGTTTGAAAGAGATGAGAGAATAAGAAATTATTAGAATGACGATGAGTGACGAATGAGATAAAGACCTTATTTATTTGAGAACTACTAGAAATCAATTATACTTTTAATAAATATAAATTAGAAAGAAGAAATAGGGTTGCGAAAATCTAGAGCAAATTTATAATTTTGGCTCTAAAACTAAGAGGGTAGTGTTTTTTATCCTTTAAAAAAGCACCGATGGGGAAAAATTACAAAATTGGTCCTATAACTAAGGGGGGTTAGCAAAAAACATTCTCTTCAGTTTTAAAATTTCAATTTAGTCCTGTAACTATTAAAAAGTTGCGGATTGAGTCTAAATTTTGCCAAAACAATTCAAAATTTGTCAAAAAATTATCATTTGGAACACATAGACATTCAAAAATTAGGGATTTTTTTATTCCGGCCAATTTTGCATATGTGGACTTAACTGGCGCCTAGGTGGAGGAATGAAGGAAGCTGACGTGGACTTTAGTAGCCCACGTAAGCTTGCCTGCATGGGCAAAATTTCCAAACGTGCGCATGTGGCAGGGAAATATCTTTGCCCTTAGTCTTTAAATATAAAATTAATCCAAGTAAATAAATTAATTTTTTTTTAATTCTTAATTAATTTACATTAATTTTTGATAATGAATAAATTTAATTAATATAATTTAATTCTTAGATTAACTTTTAATTAGTCAACTAATTAATTATCAATTAGACAGAAAATTTAACGTAAGCTATTTTGAGCATATAATCAATTAAACAAAGAAACAATAAAAAAATATTTTTCTTTTATCTCTCTTTTTGGAAATAGTTATAATAAAAGAATTAATTTTCTTTTATTTCTCTTCTTTAATTAGAGTAAAAATTTAACATTTAGCTATTTTGAGATTATAATTAATGAAATAAAAAAATTTAAAAAATTATAAAAAATATTTTTTGTTATTTTTCTTTTTCTTTTTTTTTTCTTTTTTCCTCCTCTCTCTTCCTCGAACCGCCACCGCCCTGCTAGAGATGACAATAGATTCGAATTTTACCCAAACCTATAATAAACTTGCTCCATTTAGAGTGGATCTGAGGCGGGATAACGATCTAGGACCCACCTCATATAAATTAAGTATAAATAATGCTAGGGCTTTTTTTCCTCTAGTTGGGTTTTTTCATTTCAACGCAGCCACTCTTTTATTATAATCTTCACTGCTTCTTTGAATCGGAAGGTGCGGTGGAGTGAGGAGGGGGTATATGGGGCATGTGGCCTGTGGCCTGTGGTTCCAACAGCCAAAATCTGTCCTTTCACCCTCTTTTCTCTTTCCCAATTCCATTAATTTTCTCCATTTTCCTGTAAGGAGAAAATGAGTAAAGGCAAATAAAAAAGCATAATTACAATTGCAGAATCCATTTCAAAAAATATAGACCTTCACCTGAATTCCATTAAAACCCACATTTATGCTAAGTCTCCAACAAGTACACAGATTGGACCTTGCTTGTGATGAAGCTGAATAGAGGATGAAGGAGTGTTAGGTTTCATGAAGTGTTGAGAACTTGTCTGCAATGGGGTCATGGGTCTAGTGGGTTGGACTCATTGGGTGTTTGGGTTTGGAGCAATGCGGGTTTAAGGCTAAATTGAAGCGGGGCAGGACATGTCTCGGGTTCTTGCTAGGCTTGACGGAGCGGGTTTCAAGTAATCGTCTAGACCCACCCTGTCCCTATGCCTTGCCAGCCTTGTACGGCACTACCAGCTTAATCCATCCACCCTGCAACCCCCAATCAGGCCAAGAGGATAGGGGTGTCCAAGGGTTTGTAGTGTCAAAAATTCAATCACATATATTAATGTTTTTTAGGATTGTACTATTTGAGTAGTACTTGATGATCTAATTGTTGTAGTCGTTCTTATATTCTTGTACTCTTGTGAATCATTCTTATTCATATTAATATCATTTAAATGATAATATTTATCATAAGTTTATCATAAGAATTAGATGAAGTATTTAGATCACACATACTTATAGGGTGTGATCGCGCACATGATATCGATCGTGGAATATGCCTCTAAAGTTATGGTCTTAAAACGGTTCAAGTCAACGATCAATGAGGTGGGACATCATTAATCCCATTGAAACTTGCACATACGATACAGGTTTGAAAGAAAGATATCTCGTTCCATGAGCATTAGTGTATAAACACGAGTGCATGTATGCAGGTGCTTGTTGGGGAAAAGTACATTGAACTACCCCACATAAAAATTTTCAATTGGAAATATTCTATTGTCGAATTGAAAATTCCTCTTTACAGTAATGCAAGACTTAGTCCTTGATTTTAGTTGAACTTTTTCATTTTTCGTTCTTCCTTTCTCTTTTCCACTTTTCTGGAAAAATTACAAAATTCGTCATTTAAGTTGAAGTCGATGGGCATTTAATCTTAAGTTGTCACGATTTGATTTTACTACACTATATTTCCAAAATTGACACATTTAATCTCATTTTTGCCCGAAAATTCAATTTTGGCCGATAATTACTGACATAAAAAAATTAATCATCGGAACATGCTGATATAGACTCCTATTCTGGAATTTTTAGATTTTGAGGGAAAATCGCTTGATGTGGCAGTTATGTACAAAGGGGAGAAAATAAATCAAAATGGTGGAATTTCCGTTGCAAAGTGGATAAAAATGAAGGAAAAACTAAAAGATGTTAATAAAATTTCTTAACTTTCAAAATTATAAATTAGTGTAGAAAATTTACAAGAAAGAAAGAAAACAAGATGTTAATAAAATTTCTTAATTTTCAAAATTATAAAGTAGTTTAGAAAATTTACAAAAAACAAAGAAAACAAGAGGTTAATATAATTTCATATTTAAAAAAATAGAAAATATATATAAATTTAACAATCAGCAAAATAGAAATTAGATAACATATTATTTTTAAATATTTTTCAATTTTAAAAATATAAATAAATTAAAACGTCACAAAAAATAAGAAATATATATTTATATATATAAGTTAAAAAATATTTATTTTCAATAATAAACCAAATAAAAAATAGTTTACATAATATATCTAAATTATTTCTCAATTGCAAATAATAGAAAATAAAAAAATATACAAAATATTTTTCATTATTTTTAATTTACAAAAAATTAGTCTTTTTATATTTTAGTTTTCATTAAAATTTACATAAAAAAATTAATTAAAAAATAAGAAATATATTTTCAAATAATAAACAAAATAAAAAATAGATTACATAATATATCTAAATATTTCTTAATTCGAAAAAAATATAAAAAAATTATACACAATGTTTTTCATTATATATGTTTTCCTTTTCTTCTTTTTTTTTATTTACAGAAAACAGACTTTTATATTTTAGTTTTCATTAAAATGCACATAAAATAGAAGAAGAAGAAGAAGAAGAAGAAGAAGAAGAAGAAAAAGAAGAAAAAAGGAAGAGAAGGTGGCGATAGGCGGCGGTGGTGACGTTGCGTGGGTAGCGACAAGGGTTGGTGGCCGGAAGGTAAGGAAGAAAATGGACGAGAAAATTAAAAAAAAAGGACATTTTACAAATGGAAAAAAAATATAAAAAAATTATTATTTAAAATCTCATTGAACTGTAGGGCACAATTAATTTGTCTAAGTGGCAAGGATATTGTTTTCTTTTCTTCTCTTTCCAAACTAAAACACATAAATGCCACATTAGCAAATTTTCCTCCAAATATTAGAAATCTCCAAAGTATAGTCCATGTAGTTTTGGTGATTTGTTTTGTCATATCACAATTGTTGGCGAAATTGGATTTTCCGACAAAAATCGAACTAAATGTGCTAATTTTAAAATTTTAGTATATTAAAATTAAATCGTGACAATTTAAAGAATTACATATCTATCTAAGCTAATTTAAAGAACAAAATATGCTATTTTCCCCACTTTTCTTAATCTTTATCTTCTCCTTTATAATAGTTATTTCTCACAGCTACCTCTACCCACATCTCTATTATAGCTGGCACCGATATTTTCACATTTCCATTATGCCAATCCTAACCTCAAATGCTAGTTGTCCATATTGTTACACTCAATTTAAAATAAATATACATCTAAATGTTATGCATCGCTTACTCTAAAATCATATGTATACATATATTTTTAATAAGAGAGAGAGTAGGCCGTGATGTGTGGTGCTTGAGGCTTCACTTTTGATTGGTGGATGTTGGGCTTTGAAGCAAAAGTTGGTTGATGATGGTGACAAAGATTGAGATGATATATGAAATTTAAATTACAATGTACATGTATTACAACTTTTTTTCATATAATTCAAATCAAATTTAAATGGTTTTAGTGTATCAAAATCTTTTAGTAAAATAAAACAATTAAGTCATGAAATCACATGTATGTCAATAATTAATACTGAGTTTGAAATATAATAACTATTTCGATTGATTATACATGTTGTATGCTATTAAACTATGGTTGTCATGTTGCATCCAAACTTTATAATTTGGGAAAGATGGAGGGCTTTAAGTATATTTTTGTGTATATAAGTTAGATTGAGTTTAAATTTTTTTTCTTCAAAAAATCACATGCATACTAATTAGGGTTGGAGCTTGTGCCTGTAAAGTTGCAATATTAGTCTTGTAAATTATGATGAATGATATTTTTTGCTTTAACACGCACACAACACATGCTAATTTCGACTTTTTTCAAACAATTTTTTTCTCAAATTGTAAAAAATTAAAATTTAGCATGTTTAAATTGTCAATAATTGTTTTTAAAGAATTAAAAACGCCACCTCCCACCCCCTCTTAGTTTCAGGGTCAAATTGTAATTTTTTCGAAAATCTAGACATAGGTACTTAAAATATTGAAAGACCATCTATAGGCTGTGTGTGCAGAGTAGTTTCGCACTCCTTCCATAATTCATTAATTAAGTGAAAGCATTAAATCAATTGACAACAATTAACAAATTTGTTATTGCTTTTTGAACTTCATTTGAATTCTCACACAAAAATCTAATGATTGGTTAATGCTATCTAATTCAATCACAGGTAATTAATTACTCGCCGAGTATCAATTTGGAAGAAGAAGATAATGAAAACCAGATTAATTATGATTGAAACTTCGATTAACACATAAAATTTTCCAAAAATATTCGGTATCCTTCTTTCTCTTATGTCTCATTGTAGTCTACAACTAGTCTTTCATTTAGTAAATAAAAGTTAGTATCTAGGTTTACCCAATGCAGCAACCCCATCATAAAAAAAAAAAATAATAATAATAATAATAAATAAAATAAAATAAAAAAGTTAGTATCGACGTATCATCGGCGATACTATGTGATGCATAGGCTACCAAAGGTATCCTTTGGTTCTACTTGCATAGTCAACCATACAAATTTCCATTTGTACCATAACTCTAAATATAATACATTTTGATAAGACGCAATTTAGTGATATTGGGTTCCACAAAAACAGAAAAATTGGATCCCAACAGACTATTCCATCACATTAGATGACTGGTGATTCAGCACTCTTATCTGCATAATATGGAAATTTGCAATGCAGAAATGTGAAAATGATTGGAGAACTATTGCAACTTTTGGAAATGAAAAAGGAGTTGACTAGAAGGAAACCACATGATTGCTTACAAATTATTAGAGGACAATTAATCATTCAAGTTACGATTTTCCTCAAATAAAATTATATAATATTGTGACAAACTAGAAATTATTCAATAAAAAAACAAAAAAGAGCATAGATATGTAGAATAAATCCTAATTATGGACAGTCATATAAATGAATATAGTCTGCATGAAAATAAAGCCCATCGATCAATTCAAAACTCTCAATCACATTTCAGGAGTGGTGCTACTCCTCTCCATCATCCATCCAACCTCACATAGCCCAGAGTAGCCTGCATTAAATGAACACTTTGAGATTAAAATTCATGGCTCTGCCAAAAATGAACATATCATCTCATCCTTGACAAAACGATAAATGTTGAAAATGTTTCCTTAGAACCCATAAAGAAATGATTTTTTCATATATATTGTAAACTACACAAGGATCAAACATGTCTAAAAATGGTGAAAACATAGCATTATTTAAAAAGGAAAAAGGAAAAAAAAAAAAAAAAAAAACATGTGTTTCTACGAGATAACGCTAACATCACTATTCAAGAGAGGAATAGAAACCCCCACCATCCTATTAAAATAATAGAATCAAATTCTCATTCCCTTATATCTACCTATGAGTAAAAAAAATTCATCAAAAACTGAAATTTTCATTTTAAGCCTACATTCTCAATACACTTTGTGTCCCAAATCTATTCCTTTCTTTTCCTTTTCCGAATATTTCGAAATAAGACCCCATTTTCCAATAGAAACTTCATGCCCTTTCAAATTAGCCCATGTCGGATCAGATTAACCTCATGATTTTGAGACGGACAGTGCATCATGTTTTTCTGGCTTACAAACATAATGTACTATTACTACAACAGCCAACAAAGAAAAGCCAACAAAGAAAAGCTTACCTGAACTGCACAACCCGCAATCAATGGACCAACCACTGAACCACCAACGACCTCATCATCTGGTTGAAAGCTTAGTTTCAAGCAGTCTTGCTGCACAGGTCCATCATTACGAATTACATAACGGCCTGATAGGGTCGCGATGGAATAAGTACCCTGCAGAAGTAACACCACATTGGTCAGTGTATGCATGTATGTGAAAATATTATATAGATGTTTAAATCGGGATTAAATCTCTTAATGTGATCAAAACAAATGCATTCAGCTTAGTAGTAAAAAACCAAAAATGTACCCACATAGATATGAATCGTTGAACTTATGCGTGAAAGTTCCCACAGAATTCCTTTTCCATCATATACTTATGGCTACAATATTTGAATTCACTTTAAGTTAGCCACGCATATTCAATCACATATAACAAAGGATATTATCAAGTAAAACAACTAGAGGATGGTTTTTCATGTAGCAAAACTGCCTAATAAATAGCTACAGAAATTGTTATAATATTCTGTAGTAAGACATTCTAATACCGTAGCAAGGTTTAGCTACAGAATTTTCGGCATTGGGATTTTGGTATGGCTGTTCACATAGTCTTAACTATGAATTTATGAGTATCAACTACAGATGGGCCGTCGCTGCTACCTTTAGGTAGTAATACATATATAAGCATATAGATGTCTAGATAGTAATTGATAAGCTATACAATGTATGATAAATAACATACTCTTAACAACTTCATTAATGATTACACTATGCAATAACTATAGTTTTGTCTTAGAACAGTGCGTAAAAATGATAAGAATATTTCAAACTATTTTTACTCTATAATAAGTTATTTTCTCATTTCTCACCCCTAAACAGTTAACACCACAAATATTATTGGCGCAAACATATCCATGCAATAACTATAGTTATCTTAGAATAGTATGTAAAAATGATAAGAATATTTGAAACTATTTTTACTCTATAATAAGTTGTTTTCTCATTTCTCACCCCTAAATAGTTAACTACACAAATATTATAGATACAGACATATCCATGCAATAACAATAGTTTTGTCTTAGAATAGTACGTAAAAATGATGAGAATATTTCAAACTATTTTTACTCGACAATAAGTTGTTTTCTCATTTCTCACCCCTAAAGAGTTAACTACACAAATATTATTGACACAGACATATCCATGCAGTTTCATTAGGATTCAGGCTCATTAATATTACACATTGTAGGAATAAATCTAGTTAAAATACTCATAAATCTATATAGTAAATCATACATTCAACATCTAATATACTGCAATTTCATTAAATCAACCTAAACAACTGAAGTACATTATACTGTTAGTTCAATCAGTGTACAAGGATAGCCTTTTCAACTACTAGAGTTTTCATTCTTGCCCTCCACCATTATGACATGAGCATGAGCTATCAAGAGCTATACTGACCCAACAATTACCAGGCAAGGGAGTATTAACTTCAACAGGAAAGGAATTTTTTTTACCTCAAAAATAATTGCGGAGCCTTGTACATCTATCCTTGGGTTAGATACATCACCCGATACACCAAATATACGTCCCTCCACGGACAAACCCTCAGAACTTGACTGAATATTGTGCTTGAGCTCTTCAAAGAAAGCTCGTATCATTTCTCCAATGTCCTAAAAGCAGAAAGGTTAATTAGCTGAACAATGTGAAATGATATCCTGCTAAATATGGCATCACCTCTTTCAAAAGCAATTACTTAGACAAACTGATATTTTAAAGACAACCATATAATTTATCATGTAAACACAAAACAAGATTTCTAAGATATGAAAGTTAAGATCTGATCAATATTATAGATTGTCTTACTAATAAAAGTAGTACAATTAAGAATTTTTCTAGAGAATTAACCATGTGTAATGAATGAATATTAATTTAATAGGTCAACATATAAATTCTCCAATCAAGAGCCAACAAAAAGAAACAATAAAGTGGCAATTCTTGTGTGTATATCAATGTAATACTACCTTAACTTATCCCGATAAAACCAAATTGTGCAAGAGAAAGAGAAAGTTAGAAGAAAAAATATGAAGACCCAAAGAGATGGCCATATACAAATGAATGCCTGTTCATTTGTGCGAAAGTTGTAGCTTGCAGAATACAAAAAGTTTCAATAAGTGAATTTGTTAGTGAGCACTTTCACATTCTATTTCTTTTGTGTATTAGACACTACATTTCTTCAAATATGTAAGCTGCTATGAAGTAATAATCCACATAAAAGGGGAAAGCTTAGGGAAACAAAGTGTTATTAATTCCGTGCCAACCATTATTGGCAAAAAAGGAAAAGAAATAAGACACGACACACAAGTTTCTTATCTTTGTTGTTCCGAAGAGGGCATAGTTGATCAATATACAATAAATTGATTAATATGCCTGCTTTCAAAAGATCACCCTAAGATAACTTCCTAATTGAACTGCTAATAGGATCGTCCAAATATATTGTTGTGACAGCTAAAACGAATAAATACAAACACAAAATATAAATTCTAAGTGTCATAAAACTAACTAAACATGTATGCGATAATGATACATATAGCACAAACCAAACTCACACGGAGTATCAGGCTGATCTATTTGTCTTCTCAAGCTAATCACAAATAGTATAAACCATTTTGGGTGGAAGAATAGCTAAATACAATGTTGTTCTTATCTATATTCTTCCAAAAATAACAAAGTTGACCAAGTATCATGCTTAGAATGCTAAATACGTATGTTTTCAGAATAATCAATCGTAGGATAATTTTCTTGTTAACCTGTTAATAATATCACTCATTATGTGTTATTGTGATATTGTGATAGAACACACAAATACACACATTGTGCCATAAGATATGCCAAAAAGGACTATTTCTTTGGTGATTGTAGAGCCCTTTTTTCTAAGTTTTTGAAGTTTCAGGAATTGAGGGTAGTTTTGTGATTTTGAGATTTGCAGAAAATTTTTATTGCGAGTCTTTAGTTACATCTTGATTTGTTATTTGTGTTATATTGGGATCTTTTTCATTTGGGTTGGCGATTAAATTAATTAATTAAGGTGATTTTCAAGTTCAAGTCTAAGTCCACGTTTACACCACATTTGAATCTTGGATTTTAGCGAGGAAATTTTTCCTTTCAAATTATGTAACTTTGTGGTTTATGGTTTAGATTTATTTTTTTTTTATTTACCTTTTCCTCACTAAATCCAAGATCCAAACAGAACATTAAGGTCTATAATTACTTCTATAATTTGTTGATATCGACAGAGTTTATTATTGTAGAGAATTGATGTTGGAGAGGGTCAAGTGTCCTATGTCTTATCTTCCTCGTCTTCCTTCGCCACTCTTCTTTTCATTTCTTTTCTTGCACTTTTCTTCTGTCTCACAATTCTAACTTTCCAAAAATCTCTCTTATAATCATAATTTTACAATGTTATAAGCCCCGTCCATCGGAAAGTTAAGAATCAAGAGGTCAAGAGTGTGATGAAGAATTTTGTAATCAAATTGATCCTAATACAATATTTGATGCAAAGGATTTGCTTGACAATACACAGGTTCAACTACTTATAAGGAAGTAGTGAAGGGTACTGATAAGCTTCATCATAGGACGAAGATTTTTCATATTAACATTTAATGGTGAAGGACAAGTATGCTCCTTGATGAACGAATCAGGAATTTGTACCAACATATGGTATCCTTGGAAGCAATGAAGACATTAGGGTTAAAAGTAGAGCCACGTCTCGACTTGATTATGTTGTGTGGAACACTGATATTAAGTTGACATGTAATTTTGACATAAGAAATTTCTTTTGACATTTGGTTTTTGAAAACTCAAGGATATAATTATGTTTGATTGTGTGCCATTGAAGTTGTGTCACATACTTTTAGGTAGAACAAAGATATGAAATATTAATGTACAATATGAGGGTGAGACAATATATACTCTTTTATTGATGCAACAATGAATATGCTATGAAGTTGAGAAACAATCTGTCGAACTTTTCCTCCCGGTCTCATTCTAGGAAGTGCTCCTAACTCCTTGACTTCTTTTAAGGGAGGGGCAATGATGATACAAAGTATATCTTCTAGTCTCTTCTTGAAAACTATTCAAGTTTCACGAATTGAGGCTAGTTTGGTTATTTTCAATCTGCAGTAAAATTTTATTGAGTCTTTAATTAAGATTTCTGAAATCCTTAATCATTTAGATTTGAGTTAGAATTAACTGATCAGTGGTTATATAGTTAACATTCTAAATACTTTTCCTCGTATGACTAGCCATTAAGGTCTAAAAGACCTCTATAATCTTCTTATTCAATAGAGTTTATTATGGAGAACTGATATTGTTTTGTGCATAGAGTACAACATTCCCCTCTTCCTTATATTCTCTTCTTTCCTATTCTAGGGCACTCTCACAATTCTATATTTTAAATATCATTTCATCCGATAATGTTGATCGCTTTGTGATACAACTATAATCTCCATTTCCAAAGCAACATCACACTTACCCATGTCACACATATAACTATTTGTATATATGCACACACACTCTATCCTGATACTTTCTCTCGCTAGGGGAAGATGATATATACTATAGGGCAAATTTCCACATGGGCCGCCGCTCTTCGTGTGCGGTCTACCCCTTTTTCCACTCACTTTCTGCTGAGTCTCTCCCCCGGCTCTTTTATTTTCTCCCTCCTCACAAGGAATGAAATCTAGAACAATATTTCACTTCACCGCCACCGTCACCTCTCTATTGCACTGCACCACCACCATCTCCCAACTAAGAATTTCGTGCTTGGACAGCCTCTCTGGCTCATCATCACAATCTCCATCACAAGGTCTATTAATTCTAAACGCAGATATAACTTTCCTCCACCATCCAATTCTTCGTCGGCAAGCAAACAACCCTTATTTGCGAGTGTAAACAAGGCGAGCTCGAACCCAAGCTCGTTGAGCTTATATATTCGGGCTCAACCTCAAGCTAAGTTCGAAAACATCAAGCTGAGCTCGAGCTCGAGCTCATATATATTATATTACAAATTTATTAAATCAAAATAGAATCTTAAAATGTTATTTTCTTTACTATATTGCAGGATTACACAATCATATGAATTTATTATTATCATCATTTTTATTGTTATCAAGAATAGTAATATTATTCTCGAACACATACAGTTTGGCTCAAGCTCAGCTCTTGAAGAAACTCGAGCTCAACAAGCTCGAGCCAGGAGTGGTGGGTCATCTAGCCTGCTTGCGTAGCTTGCTTGCAAGCTAATTCGGCTCACCTTACGCTCTCCATCGGGCTGATGGTAGGAGACTCAAGCAAGGGCTTAGTTATTCCTTTTGTCGATCTATTTTAGACTCTGCACAACTGCCTCTCTCGAGTGTGATTTAGTGTTTTCTACAACTATCTGATTTCTGTATTTTTTCTTTTCAAACACATGTTTCACTATTTAGTAATTTGTATGTTCCTTGTCTTTTGTTTTTGTTTTTGTTTTCCAGAGGTGGAACTGTGGTTCTTATGGTATGCGAGAAGAGCTGCAAAACCATCCATTGTCTCATTTGGCATGATACTAAGCAACAAGAGAGATCCACATTTGGGAAGGTCAAGTATCAATGCCGATTCATTTTCGATTCTTTAGAGATGTAATTGGACTTGGAATGTGTATTGCCCCCTAATTTGAGGTTCAAGGATATTTGGAAAGCAAGTTCCGACCTCCAATGTGTGAATGGCTTCTTAAGTTTTTTACTTTCTCTCTCCTTTTTTGGTTTTGTTCCCCAGTGTTGAATCTTATATTACTCATTCATGTGTAAACTTTGATAGGGGATGCACATATTGTGACAAAACCCATTTTGTTCTCT
The DNA here is from genome assembly GCA_019321725.1 of Paulownia fortunei. Lineage (NCBI taxonomy): Eukaryota > Viridiplantae > Streptophyta > Magnoliopsida > Lamiales > Paulowniaceae > Paulownia > Paulownia fortunei. The sequence goes on from CM033123.1 coordinate 14,824,334, forward strand.
AGGTTATACTCTTAATTTGATTTTTGCCCATAGTCAATGAAGCCTGATGAATCTAGTTATCTTTAAAAGAAAATATTCCCTCTAAGCCAAAATCTCATACAGTCAAATAAATGGCGCCTTATCCAAAAAGGCTCCATTTTTATCACTTACTATAAAAGCTAGATAATATATCCAAGTTTGAATTCAAATAAAATCAAAGAGGATTCCTCCAAATATGGAAAAAAAAAATTGTGCACATACAAACAAAATACACATAATCAAATTTGCATTCCAAACAATAAAAAAAATTGCGCACATACAAACAAAACACAGATAATCAAATTCACTATCTAAATATTTAAAAAAAAATGTATGCACATACAAACACAATATAGAGAAGCAAAAATACCATTCTTTATGTATAGAGAAGCAAGAACTCTCTCCAAATATGTCAGGTATGATTGTACAAAAAACATAAACACACGAACAGGGAGAGGGCGACAGAAATAGCTAGATGCACATTCATGCACATAGAGTAAATGACTTTTTATCTAATCAAGGTATAGAAAAATTAAAATAATAGATTTTTTTTATTTTAATAAAGCATTCTGTTCTTTCTCATATTTAATAAAACATTCCATCCTTCGTCGCGTCCATTTATAAACTCCTTAAAATTAAAAGAACTTAACATCTAGGCATATATGCCTACCCATCATGCACAACGAACAAATTAAAACATGAAATTAAACACTAAACAACTATTAGAGAAAATCCATGAATTTTATTTGAGAATTCTTTTTATGAAAAAATATAAGTAACAGAAACAACCTCTCCGGCATGTATGGTAACAATGAAAGGGGAGAAGTGATTTGCAAAAGATGCATAGATATGTGCAGGGTTCCTTGCTCGAGGTTGAGAAGGCCGGCGACTTGAACTTGATTCTTCGACGCTCGGACACTCAAGGGCGAGAATTACTGGACGTTGCTCAAGTGATGGATTTGTCCTCCCACGTCGCGCCATTTCAACCTTTTACAATCGTGATTGGAAAATTAAGAAAATTGTATGTGTGAGGGGGCTTGGAAGAGAGATGGAGAGAATAAGATTAGAATGAAAATGAGTGGAGAATGGGATAAAGGCCTTATTTGTTTACAACTAATTAGAAAATATTTACACTATCAGTAAATATTATAATAGAATCGAGAAATAGTCTTGTGAAAATCTAGACATAGTTAGAAAGAATATTAAGAGAGCATGGAGAGTTAAATGAAATCTAAATGACTGATTTCATAATAATGAGTGTGTGTGGAGTAGTTTCACACTCCTTCCAGAATTCATTAATTAAGTTTTCCACTATTTGCAAGCATTAAATCAATTGACAGATTATGAAAATGATGTATTAATTGCTAAGAAATAAAAAGCAACTAACAACTTTCCTAATGCTTTAGAACTTCATTCTCACACAAAAAATCTAAAGTTGGTTCACTATATCTAATTCAATGTATTTTAATGATTAATTACTTGCCATAGTATCAAATGGAAGAAGAGAATGATGAAAACCAGATGAACTGTAATTGAAACTTCAATCTAATTCCCAAGATTTTCTTCAAAAGCAATTTGAACACTATTTGACGCTACAACTAGGCTTGTATTTACATATATGCATACATATGTATGTATATATGAGTATATATATATTTACATACATATATATGTATATATATATACATACATATATATGTATATATACACATATACATACAAAATATATATATATACACCCATATACATATATATATACAAAAAAATGTGTCTATTTATATGTATGTATGTCATGTTCTGATCTGTGACCCCATGCATCCTTCTTTCTCTTATCTCTCTCATTGTACTCTACACGTATTCCTCTTACCAGTCTTTCATTTAGTAAATGAAACTTACCTAACTCATATTAAGACTAAATCATAGTTCCATATATGTTACCACTTAATGAGTATCACCAAAAAACACTTTTTACATATTGTTTCTTCCTTGCTTCCTATCTTTCTTTTCCTTTTTTTTGACCTCAACCATTTTAATTACACTACAGCCTTATTCGCTTGGTTGGGAACATAAACCAAATTGGAAATCTGATTGCTTAAAATCAAATATTTGTGTTCTGGTAGAATTTCTTAAATTTGGGAAGATATTCATCCTCATAACTAAAAATCTTATATCTAAAATCTAAGAATCCTATTCTTCAATTGTTTATTATCATTATTATCAGCATTTATTGATATAATAAATGCGACTCAATTAGAATGTAATAATTACACTATTAAGTAATTTAGCAATAAGTTACAAATTATTATTTATATTAATTATTTACATGACTGAATCATGATCTAAATTATTCCCTAAAATTACAAAGAATGATTAAAATAAATTCTTTTAAGGCATAAAAAAAAGTATTTTGCAATATATATTTATTGTGTAGAATAGTTAATATTTAAACCTCACTTGTCGAAATGGCCCCAAATTTTACCTAACACACAAGTTACATTTCAAATTCTAAAAAAAATTAACAGCATGTTTCAAATTCAAATAGAAAATTTCAACTAAAAAAACTAAAATTTATACAACTCAACATCAAAAGTCCAACTGTATAGTAATCAAAATCCAAGTCCCCGGTGTTTCAAACATAACTACTTTCAAATTGAGACGAAATACACTGGCTATTTCCACTTATAGCAACTGAAGGAAGTTAAATAAAAGGTCAGGACAAGTTTACTGGGATTAGTAAATTATAGAGCTGGTGAAACATGCAACAAAATTTCTATTATTTTTCATAAAAATGAACAAAGACAATTTTTTATTTGGCATGTACAAAATAAAAATTATTACAAACACTTTTTAGGTTTTAAATATTGTAGACATGTAATTCATTTTAAACTTATGAGTCAATTTAAAACTTTTTACTTAAAACAATCTTATGCATATACAAGTACTAATCGAATTAAGATACCACCTTATAACTCACGCTTTTTTGTATCTACCTTATTTGCCAAGACAAGGAGCGATCTTGTCGTATCATATACAAACATGCCCCAAGGGACACTCCATCCAAGTGGGGGAGGAGAATAGGACTATGGCGTCGAAGACTCCAACCCCAAAAGCCCGATATGCTCTGAATCTCAACTCTCATACCTGAATGGATCAGCATAAATCATATCAAGAAGCACAATCAAACTATCATATAACATCAGGATTCATTTAAATAGACAAATTCAATAACCCATGACATAGGTACAATCTCATTTCAATCTTGTAAAAATAATTTAATAGAGATGAATCTAAAAGTAACTGACCAAGCATATAAAAGAAACTTTGGTTTCAAATCCAAATCATTTCCAACCATGGAAGATAAGAAAAATCACTTATGATTCTGATCAATAAAGGAATAATAGAAGGATCGTGCATATTATTTATTTTTATACCCTTATAAAACTAATCAAAATCGTGATCACATATATGTCAATAATTATTAAAATTCAATAATATACTTAGAGCATGCAATTATAATATTGACTATGTGACAGTCACCTTTATAGCAAAATCAAGAGATATGCTAATTCAGGCATTGATCAACTCCTCATATTCACATAAAAAGATAGCTTACCACTTCTCCGATGGGTAATAAAAGGCAAAATACACTTTTAGTCCTGACCTTTTTTCAATTTTCGTCCTTTAAAAATGTGGGTGTGGCAGTTTGCATACATCATCATTCAATTTTTGGCAATCCAAATCCAATTTTCATCGAAAAACTCAAAAATTGCTGAAAAAATCATGTGCCGATTATAAAATTTAGGGATTTTTTCTTGTTTTGGCGGGAAAATTCACAAATTTGCTTATGTGGCATGCCAAGAGGATCATTTTAGAGGGAAATTAGCCTATTTTGCTCATTTGGAATAACAAATAGACCATTTTGGAGGAAGAATTTTTATTTTTTTATCACTTGAATAATTGGATAACTTAATAGTCACTAGATAAATAGATAACTAAACTAAAAAAATTAAAATTTATTTTTATCTTCCCTTCTCTTTGTTTTGAGTCATGTAAATCACATAAACTATTTTTAATTAAGTAAATACTTAATCAAAAATTAAAATGATAAAAATAAATAAAAATAATTTTCTTCTTCCTTCCTCAATCTTTTATAATTACATGTATGGCCATACAATTTTATTATTACTGAATAAATTCAATAAAAGAGTAAGAAGTAAAATAAATAACTAAAATTCATTTCTTCCTTTCTCTTTTTTATTGATCAAAGACTAAAAAAATAAGTAAATAAAATTAATTTTCTTCTTCCTTATTTTTTTTTTTATTTTTCACTCCCTTTTTGTTATTTTATTTTTTCTGTTCTTTCCTTCTCCCCACATTTCTTTCTTTCTTTCTCGTTTATTAAGAAGAAGGGAAGAAAATCAAATAAAAAAGACAAGAAAAGAGGGAGAGAGAAAGCAGTATGATGAAAAGAGAAAAGGTGAGAATTTTTGGTATACCAATAAACAAAATTTGGTCAAATTTCCCACCAAAATCGAGAAATTCCAAAAATTTGAAGTCATGTGCTGGAAACTTTAGTTTTCTGGTCGAATTTTGAAATTTAGAACAAAAATTGGAATCATTGGACTGAAATTGCCAAAAATTGAAAGGTGATGTAGATGAATTGCCACACCTATATTTCAAAGGATGAAAAGTGAAATTAAATCAGCATACATGATGAAAAATACAATTTTTTCGGAACCAAAATCTATCTGAAAATCATATCTCCCTAGTCTAAATCCTAAGATTCAATCCTTAATTGATATGTTGTCTATGTATTTAAAACATAAATCATAATTGTGACTATTGTCAAATATTTGGAAGTAAACAAATAAATAAACAAATGAACAACTTATTTCGTCTCAAAAAGAAAATAAAAGAAATTAAAAAAAAATCAAAGAAATAAAAAATTATCTATCAACTACCCAAAATATGAAGATCCAATTCAATTTATCAATTCACATATAATTAGAGTTTAGGCCCTATAATTATATGCTTACAAAATAAAAGGTTAGTTTGAAATATAACTCAACAAAGTCAAAATCAACTTCAATAGGAAAACCTAATAAGTATAAAATCCTAACTAATATAACATATGCAATTACCTAATAAATCTATTTCTCTCCTATTGCTTTTCATACACCATCATTTCCCCCATGTTGAGAAGAAATATTCCATCGGAAAGTAATAATAAAGATAATACTGGAATATATCAATAGCGATGATGTAAATAGCTTAAAGGTTTCAAAACTAGCAGCATCAGAGGTTGAATGACAAGAGGGGATGTGTGGATAACAATCAATTAACATAAAACCTTCAGTTGGTAAATCTTCTTAAGCATTCTAAACCAAAACATTAAGTAAGGAAAAATATTGTCGATAAACAATTCCAATATACATAAAAACAAGTGAAAGTAGGTAATTACCTTTGTCCGTATGATGATAATCACTAAAAAGTGCACTTGATGTACAGTCAGAACCAATTTCACTGTCCACAAAACATACAAGCAAAAAATTAAAAATGACAAAGTTCAAAAAAAAAAACTAGGAAAATGTAAAATGCTTCAGTATAAAAGAAATACAGAATAATAAATTTTCTCATCATAGAATTTTTATCCAGAGTTCATATATTTTAAGTGAAACATAAATCTAGCAAAGAATATGGTTGCAAGGGTTATAGTGATTTATACTATAATCTTGTCACATGTTGTAGAAAAGAACAATAAGTTATTCCCTAAGAGTCTATTATCCTTCTTTTCGGATAGTGTATCTTTCTGGAAACATGTTGTGTTCATAAAATATATAAGTCCGTCTTCATACAATCTACACTGTCAGCCTTTGCTTTTCTTTTTCAGTTTATTTCAAGTGAAACAGGGCTGCAGAACATACATATGTTATCTAATTAGTATGTACATTGTTAACCCTTGGCTTTTGAATCATATAGGTCTTCAAAATATCTGTCTTATAATAAAGCTACTTGCACAATAAAAGCATATTCTAACAAGTAAAAAAAATATCATATTTCTGTTTTCACCCATTCCCATAAATAGTCCGATTTCTATCTCATGCAAGGACAGTTCACCCATTTATCACTTTGTCATACTCCACTTGATTGGATGTTGATCTCTTCATCCACCATGCTATTAGAGGCAATGTTTTCATAACCGGACCAATGATGAAACCGCTCTTGTTAAAATTAATGGTTCAACCGGTCGGATCGGTTCAACCGGATGTCGGACCGGTTTAATGAAAATTAATTATATTTTTTTATTTTTTTATATAAAATAATAATATAATAGATTAATTGTTATGTAATACATTTTAAATGTAAAAATAAATAAATAGTTACATAAAAACACATATAACAAAACACAAAATTCAAATGATCACATAAATATAACAAAATATCAAATTTAAAACTTTATAGAAATTTAAAAAAAAAAAACATAAAAACCGATCAAAACCGGTTTTGGCCGGCCGGTTTTGACCGGTCAAAACGGTTTTTGAGCAAAACCGGACTGGACCGACCTCCTGTTCCCAGTTAAACCGGCCGGTCCGATCCGGCCCGGTTTTGAAAATATTGATTAGAGGTATTCATAAACCTATAAAACTCTGTGGAGCTAAATAAACTAAAAATAACTGCTTGATGTGTTCTAGTTATTTTTTTAAGACATTTCAAGCACCAAACAGTACTGGTACTGATGGTTATACATAGTGAAAATAAAAACACTACAAAACTCATTGGAACCTGCAACTCCAAGAGATTTAAGTGACTTGGGTTGGATCAAACTGAACTAAAGAATCCACTAAAATACACAAAAAAAAAAATAGCAATGATATGTATATACATGAAAAGAGAAAACAAAATGGAGTCATAGCTTTTTATGCATGATAAGCAAAAAGAAATGTCTTAAGAGAATATAAAGTCTGCATGAGAAATTCTTAAGGGATCGTTACTTCATACTGGAGCATAAGAAATATTAAGAATGAGGTTCTTTAGAGGATACCATTCACTACTAATTTTATCTTTCGCGCTATCACTATGAAGGTTTCCCTGTAGAATCTGGAGCCCAAAGTCATTGCACCTAGCACGAGATCTTTTCCATGAGGGCATGTTCATTTTCATTTAGTTTGTAGAATTTGGTGTGATTGTTCATATAACTGATTTTACCTTTGCAGAATTCATTAACAAACCGTAAGTACTAAGTATATGGTATATCCCTCACTGCAATGACTATATCCTAATGTATTTGCGGCAGAAAATTATAAACCTGAGATAACCAACATTGAACAAGAAAAAAGATATTTTCAGTATAGCCGCATAAATCACAACTCAAAATCTGCTCACAAAAATCTAGCATAACAATAAAGTAATTTTTCTTTGCAATCAAAAGTACATTTATATATGTATACACACATATATGAAAGGAGGAACAAGGAAACACAAAGAAATCAAGAACTTTTGGTTCTATACCAAAAATTGAATTTAGTTTCCTCTTTTCGCCACAAATCCCTCTATGTCATTTGGGAAAAAAATTATTTGGTATTTTTATTCGTTGAAATTCGAAGGGGTGGATATGGATTACATTAATTTGCAGTTCTTGTTTATGAAAATTAAAAGGGATTTTCTAAAGACTATTGATTAAATAATAAATTCTTAAGAATTTTGGAAAAAAAAAAGAAAAAGAAATTGGGAGACTGCAGTTTTTATTATTAAACTCTAATTTTGAAGAGGCTAAGAAAAAGGGAATCGGGAGAAGAGCGAGAAAGTGTGAGAGGAATGGGAAGGTGAGAGAGATTCGTACCATGAGTGACACGGAGATGAACATCGACATAGCTTTGAGATCGACATGTCTTCGAGGGAGATGAACGTACGCTGTTGGTGAAGAGAGACGGAGTCTGGAGAGTGAAAAGTGAAAAAATTGGAAAGAATTTGTTTATTTAGGTTGGGTACAGTAAAATATTTATTTTTGTTATAATAGCTCGTGATAAAATTTTAATTTTAAAATAATTAATAATTTTTTTTGAATAAGTCATCTCATGTGGAATGATACGTTGAGATGACTTAATTTTTTTAATAATAACTTAATTAATTTTGGAATGAACGATTTTTTTATAATTTGTTCGTTAAATAAATTAAAATTTGGTGGCGATTTATACACATTTAAGGTGAAAGATCATCGATAACTGCCTAACCGTAATACCCAATCTGGATTGGAGTTAGAGTTATACAAGACCCATTGAAACACTTGAGAGAATCGAACCTACAATATTCTATTTGATGCGCCATACACTTTACTATTGTATCAGTATAATTTATGAGAATTTTGAGTTAAGGATAAAATAGTGAAAAGTATAATAATTCATATAATTATCTATCAAAATATATATTAAATATCAATTTTGATTAATATATCATTCAAATAATCATATAAAAAATACATAAAATCTATTAAATAATTTACTTTTAATCTCATTTTTATTATATTTTTTAATCAATCATTTCTTATTTCAATCAAAACAGTGTCTCTATAATTAAGTTAAAATTACGTATTGGGATGGGATATAATTTAATAAGTATTTTAATAATAATACCTTGCATTTTAGGCATCTATAATACAAAAAATTCGAAAAAAGTATCCTATTATATATATATTTCATAATAAAATTAATTTTTTCAATATGTTTAAAATTTTACAATTGTGTCAATCCATGAGCTCTTGATTTGAAGTGGGTGAAGTCTTGGTTCTTAAAAACTATGATGATTTAGGTCCTGATTTTATCGGCATCCCTATGAGGAATGTGATGAAATATCCGAACTAATAAATTGAGATCAAGGGCCTCAAAATGATTGGATAAATAGTTGAATGAAAAGTAAATAAAATAAAAATAACAAAAAAAAAAAATGATACTAATTATTGCACGACAAGTGAATCAAAGAAAAACGAAGAAAATAAAAAGGAAACCAAAAGAAAATTCAAAAGAAATAAAAAAATTATCAATCAACTAGGAAAAATATAAACATTCAATTCAATCATCAAACCATGAAGGTAATGCGGTCAAGGATGCAAAATAAAGAGTTTCAATAAAAATATAACTCAAGTAACGAAATCAACTTACTTAGAAAAACCCAATAAATATTAATTTCTTTAATTTCTAACTAATATAAGATATGTAATTCCATAATAAAATCTCAAGTTGGTCCCCGTGATTGAGTGAACAGGTTGTGTGTGTATTAAGCTGTAGTGTGTTATTTGATAAGATAAAGAGGTGAAACGGTGGAGAAGGTGACAATTTGCCTAGTGATGTGGTGAGGCAGTTTTCAATTAACTATTACTATTCACTCTATCTTAAATTTATTGATTGCATTTTTTATTTTTATTTTTAGTGTTCCATAATAAGATTGTATTTTTAAATAAAATATTTTTTTTTTAAATTATCATCTCATTTATAATAATAACGTGATATCGGTAACTCTCATCTATTCTCTTTAAGGAAATAGAGTCAATAAAATAAAACAACACAAAATTTATAATTTCTTAATTTTAATCTAAAACTCTATATCGACATACTATAACCATTATATTAGGACAAAGACCAATGAGTTTTTTTAATGCTAACTATTCTTCATCCTATGTAAGGACTGCATTTACTTATTTCAAAAGCTTAAACAAAGCGCAAAACTTCCAATAAATTCGTTCTAGTAAAGAGCATCTAAAATTTCATGACAAAATATTCAAATATAAAAATTCATTATCGTGAGTTTTCATGAGCATATTTCCAAAGCTTTGATAAATAAATCAATGAAACAAATAAACTATAAGTCTTTAAAAAGTTATAAAACTAAACTCTTAATGCTCGAATAAAAACTCCGATTCAATTTCATTGGCTCCAATGGAACCCCTAAGTATTTGGAGAAAAACAAAATATATAAGTAAGGATTGAGCTACATGCTCAATAAGTGATTCAAGAATTCTATAATTTCAAAATTAATATGATAATACATGCAATACAAAACAATTCTTAGGATCCAAAAATATTAACATAAAGTTCAATAACTTTCATTTATCTAAATCAAAGAAACCAACAATTTATTTACCTCACAAATAATACATTATTGTCACTGTTATAATTCGGTGGCAAGAAAGTCGGCTAAATGAATACTCATGATAAATCAATCAATTTAATATTATAACTATATTTTCACTAACAACCATTACAGTATTCGGAACTAATTCCTAAATCGATAATCCTTCAAATAGATCCAAACAAATCATATCCATATTAGTGAGCTCAAAACAAAACATATAACTCCATATAATCATACATTCACACACATAATCAATAGTAACTCTTTTATATGCTTGACCAATTTTTCTAACAAAAACTCATTTTCTAAATGGGATTTGTCAAAAATGGTACATTTCATGATAATGAGTTAACGAGTTAAAATTATAAAATAATAATAAAATATATATTGAAATACTACAAAAAATACAAGTAGAGAATACCAAGAATTACTAACCTTAATCCATCCAAATTCTTATGATAATTGAGAATCCACAAATTAAGTCCCTAATTTCGGTTGCCCAAATCTAATAATACAGAAATAATGATGTAAGCTTGCATATAATGGTCAAACTAAAATCTGAATAGATTATAAATAACTCACTAAAAATCACAATCTGTTTTGTTTATTCTTTTCCAGACGAAATCCCAATATATTTCTTCAGAAGCACTCTATTTCGTAAAATAAGAATTTTGTAAAGCTTAACCCAATTAATCCTTGCTGCCCCTTGCAGCAAGCACACCTAAGCATGCATCCCATTCCCACTGACACCGCCATGCACAAAAAGAACAATCTGCATCCCTCTAACTCTTATTTGGTGGGTTATTACTTATTATATAGGGACAAGCGGATGTGTGAATTTATCAAAATTTAAAATTCAGCTCATTAAGATTTTTAATGATTTGGAACTCATCCTATTTCATACCCGTCAGGTCTAAATTAAACCCGTTAAACTCATTTTATAATTTTAATTTTTTTTTAAAAATATAATTTTTTAAAATAACACAACTAAACTTTTTAAAAATATATATATTTTTTAAAATATAACATTACATAAATATATATATTTAAATAAAAAATAAAAAAATAATAAGGCGGGTTTGGGGCGAGACGATTTTAAAAACAAAAAATTATGATCCGTTTTGAACTTGTTTACAACTTTAAAAATTCGCTCCAAACGGGACAAGTACAGAACGGATTCGAGTTTAAATCCGTCCAATTGTCATTCCGAATTAGGTTTGACAAGTAAATTTATCTATAATACCCATCATAAAAGAATTTTCTAAAATAGTTTAAAGGGCCACGGAATAATAGAAAATTACTCAGAAGGTCTAAACTAAATCAATTTAAAAAATTTAATATCCCTAATAAAATAAAATTACTTAATATAAGCTTATTAATGAAAATTGACATTCTTAAGAAAAATCGGAGCATCATAGTAAATGCAACAACTCCAGCATACGCGCATTGATAATCAAGTACGAATACAAAATTATAAACTCAAGAAGGCATATAACCAAATAAATTATTATATCGTACATACTCGTATGTTACAAGTATCATAACAGTTTATTTTGAAAATAAACAAGAAAAACCTATATATGATCATCTCTTCAAACATGAACATGACCAACTTACATGATAGATATACTATATAAATTATTTCGTAAAAAAAAAAAAAAAAAAAAAAAACCCTAGCATCTCAAATTGTTTCCTGGCTCAACTTGAAGTTGATTGCAATATTGTGTGTAATACTCAACTCGAGCACTAACAGTGTTAGGGTTCGCCCCATCACATTCAAGTTGCCCATTAATGGCGCGAATGGTAGCCCCAAACCCTTGCCCAGAAATAATGAGGTCATGGCAATTGTTCATCCAATACCATAAGGCAGTTCTAAAAGATATGATTCGATCCGTGGCCACAATTTCTGGGTTGTTCAAACCATCAAAGCCTATGCTATTACCAGCTGGACCGTAGTTGTAGTTCCAAGACAATTGTATGGGTCCTCGTCCGTAGTAACCCTTGTTGGGGGCGCATGGGTATTGTGTGTTGCTCTCGTCGCAGTAGTCTCTTGATGGCCCATTAATCTCTTCAATGTAGCACATGTCTGCATAGAATATCTTAATTAAAATACACATTTTTATATGTGTATATGTAAAGCGAAAATAAATTCACGTGATACTAATTGTTTGTGTCTATCTCTCGTGTTCAGTTTCAAAAATTAATTTATTTTTTTTTCAGATTTTACGGTTTTTCAAATCAGTTTATTTCACCTCACTAATTTAAATACGGTTTCATTTCACAAACTTCAAGAACTTTATTTACAACGTTTTGGAAACAGACTTTCTGATAATGAAAGTGACATCAAAATGAAAATAAAACCAAGCACAGCATCAACTTTTTCTGTTTTTTCACCAAATAGTTTTGCATTTTAATTTAAACTTATATAGTAACAACATATATATATTAAATTCCAGAAATCCCAAGTGGAAAATTTAATAGACCAAATTAAATATAAGCAATAAACTAGATATTTGTCAAAAGTCAAATATATAGGACGATGCCCTTTAATTAATTAAAATTAAATTCAACAAAATTGTCTTTTCTATAATTGAAAATATTTTATTTATTTATTTATTCTTGAGAAAAAATTCAATCTCATTTCTTGACATTAAAACCCGTTTGAGCCATACATAACTTAGACTTAAATTAACTTTCAAAATATTATCCTGGAATTAGCTGATTAATTTATTAACTCAAAATCAAAAGCCAAACTTCAAAATAAAAAATTCTAACGAGCTAGAGAACTTACGTCCAGTCTCATGCGTGACATGCGCAAAGAACGCCGCAATCTCACGTTTCGAATCGTCCGTCGAACCGACGGTGCCGAACTGCGCGTACGAGTTGAGCGCCTCAAGAAACGCCGCGCGGGTGTAGAATCCCTTCCCTTCGCAACTTGCGGCAGCCTGATCGGCGATCCCATTAAAGAATGCGTCGGTCACAATATCCGGCACGGAAACGCCGTTGCTGCTAGGCGGGGGGAAGCATGGACCCGACTGGCAGCCTCTGCCGCAGTAGTCATTGCCAGTGCCGCAATAGCCCCACTGGCTGCAACACAAGTCCTGTGCGCAGCCGCAGTTTTGGCCGAAAACTGGAGTCCCTGCTGCAAGAAATATTGCAGTGAGTGCGAGGGCAAGTAAAGATTTTCTTTCGATAACCATTTTTGTGGCTTTTGCAGTAAAGGTTTTAGTGTGTTTTAAGTGAGGGGGAAGAAAGGTTGATATTTATAGTGGGTCTTGTTAGTGATAGTGGGGAAAGTTGAATACTAAAAGGAAGCATCCATTTTTGTGTGGAAAGCGTGTTATGGCTATAGTTGGGTTTGCAAGTGGGACGACTTTGACTTTGTCAAAAAAAGGCATTTGAGAAAAAAATAATTACTAGAAGCATTCTTTGTTGACACTTCTTTCACTTATTGAAATTCTTCTTTGAATGCATCTGACTTCTCTCCATATTTATTTCAAGAAAAAACGATTGTTAATATAAACAGTTAGGTTTGCCATAATCTGAGGTATTATTAGTCTAATCCCTAATCTCCTGTTTGGAGAAAAGATCATTAGAAAAATGTGGATAATAATCCTCAATTAAGGAGGACAATGTGTTAGATTTAAGATAGATTTGGTAAAACTTAAGAATCAATTCACGAGACTTGCTTTAAATTTGGGATTTTCAACTTGAAACTCAATGAATTGAAGCATTAGAATCGATGGACTTGTTTTTTCATTTTATTTTTTTTTTAAAAAACATATTTAAAAAAAAATTAATATCATTTTAATTTTTAAATATGAGAAAATAAAGTTATTAAAATAACTAATTATTTGCAAACTTGTGTGCATTGTTTTTTTTGAAAAATATAGTTTGAAACATATATTTTTACATTTGTATATATTGAAAGTGTAAATAATCTCATTAATTGAGATTATTTTTATATTTTTATTTTAATTTATAAGACTATTATATTTATATTACATAAATATACATGTAATTATACATTTTTTTTCATATATATATATATATATGTAATTTTTAAGTTGAACGGATTGGGGCGGATTTTGGTTTCAAAGTACCATGAGACCTGTTTTATAATCTGAAAACCCATCCCTGAGTCTCTTTATATGATAAAAATAGACATAAAAGACATGTTCATCTTTAGTGGGTGGGGGTCCAATCAAACCTACACTTGCTCGAAACTGTTCATATATATATATATATATATATGGATAATTTTAATTTTGATCCATAAAGTATACCTCTAAATCATTTTTGGTAACCAACGTTTCAACCTTATCAATTTTGGTTTGTAATGTTTCAATTTTTCTTCAAAATTGGCCCTCTTCGTAACTCACGGATAAAAACTAATGGAAATGAATAGTTGTTCCCTAAGTATACCACCAAATCAGTTTTAATACTTTATATTTCGACTTCATCAATTTGGTTCCTATTTTTTATTTTTTCATCAAAATAGTATTTTATTAATAATTTTATCAGTTTTAATACTTTATATTTCGACTTCATCAATTTGGTTCCTATTTTTTATTTTTTCATCAAAATAGTATTTTATTAATAATTTTTTAGGAAAAAATTAAAAAAATATAGAAAATGAGGAAGAATATTTTATATATGCCTAGAATATGGGATAATTTTTTCACACCAATTATATTTTTGACTTTTGTTAAATTGAAAAAAAAATAATATCAATATCTATGTTAAATACCATGGTTTTATCTATATATTTAATTTTTTTTCAAATCATGGTATTTTAATTTTTTTTTTAATTCATCATAAATTGTTAAATAAATCATACATTTAAGGATCCAACTATTTTAACACCCTACATTACTCTCTTTTTTGTCAATTTAACAAAAGTCAAAAATATAATTAGTGCAATTTTTAATACAACAAGTTAATAAAGTACGAGAAAAATTATGAATAAAAATTCTTTCAAATAGATATTTGAAGGTTCATTATTTGAATTTTTATTTAGGATCTTAGTTTTATTGTGTATTTTACACTCTCCTCGTTCTCACTTGGTCAAGAACGGACTACGAGGGTCAGCTACCCAGTTAACTTTCATAATTAAATACCATTACTGTATAGGTGAGTCTCATTGTGAAAGACCCAAGTCCTAGTAGCTCCGCTAAATGGTGATTCAACATAGATTCTAGATGGTTTGGTCAAAATGAATTCTTGTTTTGACTAAACAGTTATGGCTGACTTTACAACTTCAATTCGAATCGACCAGCCCAAGCAAGACTTACTATATCCATGTGAATTATGTCCCCTATCCCTATAAATACGAAGGAATTATTCCATTATTCCTCAAGTTAATAAAGTACGAGAAAAATTATCTCATATTCTAGGCATGTCTAGAATATTCTTCGTCATTTTCTATCTTTTTTTTTATTTTCTCCTAAAAAATTATTGATGAAATGCTATTTTGATGAAAAATTAAAAAAAAAAAGGACCAAAATTGATAAAATCTTAACATAAGGTACTAAAACTAATTTAGTGGGGGGAGAAATGAAATCAATTGTTCATTTTCGTTAGTTTTTAACTGAGAATCGCCGGAGGGACCAATTTTGATGAAAAATTAAAATGTGAGACATAAGAATTGATGAAGTTAGAACGTTGGGTACCAAAATTGATTTAGAGGTATAGTCGGATGACCAAAATTTAAATTATCCCTATATATATATATATTGAACCATTTTAAAATAATATTTTATTTTTTTTAAAATGACATATTTTCCCGCCCTTGATGTGGCACCACTCTGTTGGAAAGAACTCATGCAAACTTAAATTACTAGGTGGACTATTATTTACATCACAACAAAGCGTTAGAAGTGTTGGAGGTTTGTCTGACAAAAATTGTCTGATGGACAAATCAGATTCGAAATAGAGAAAAATAACTAGAGAACTTGAAAATTATTAAATGTTTAATAAACTGCGTACATTTTAATTATGAATGCTAGAGGTATTTATAGGTATATTTGAGGATTTTAATGGACTTTGTTATTAGGGCATTAATGAATTTAATTTAAGTATTATACCCCAATTTATTTAATAAATTATGAATTCCGTGGACTTAGCAAATTGAATCGTTATATTTATTTCATAGACTTAATCTATCGAGTTTATGCCGATCATGACCCATCACCCTCAATAATGGAGTGACATCACGACTATTTTAAGACGATACTGTAAAACTACTCAAAAAATTTACTCCTTTCAATTTTCATCCGAAAATAGTATGTATTAAAATAAATAGTAAAATTACTCTTAAATAAAGTTAATAAGTTGACTATGACAATTATATCCAAATCTTGCGGCATTGAACGGACACTACAAAAGATATCCTTGACATCTTTATTCTTGTGCTAACATTGTCAAATCGGGTATCAAAATCGAACTTTCCCACTAAGGTTGTTATTGGACTTGAGATTCGTCCGAAACCCAGATTCAACGGGTTGAATCATTAAACCTATAATATTTATTTTTTTAATTTTAATAAGAGTTTTGTTTTTCAATTTTAATAAAAATTTAAAAATGTCATTATAACTTTCTAGAAATGAGCAAATAATATTATTAATAAAAAATTAATTCATAAAGAAAAAATTATTAAAAAATGATTAATCATAACTTTCAATGACGGCAATAAATTAAATCTGGAATTGATTTGTTAAAATCTAGAACCAACCAATCAAATTTTCTTTGGACTTGGGATCCAACTCAAGAATCGATTAATTAGACCTGTTAAACAATCTACACCCATTTTGAAATTTAAAAATATCTCTTTCAAAATGTCATTGTAACTTTTTAGATAAATAATGTTTAACAAAGAACTAATTCTTTGCAAGTTTGTGTGCATTTTTTAATTTTTGAAAGATATAGTTTGAAATATAACTTTTTATTTTTATATGTATTGAAAGTATAATTTTTTAATTAATTTTATATTCTTATTTTAATTTATAAGAATATTCATACCAAGACATCCTGATACCCAAGTTAGAGCAAATTTAGGTTTCATTCGGAACCATTATAGACAGTTCCTACAACTAAAGATGAACATATGTCTTTTACATCTATTTTTAATCACATAAAGATACTGAAGAGTCATGTATTCCATCTACTTGTAATATATACCATTGTTTTGTCTCGAATTTATTGTTATTATATTTTTTTTATGTTCTAAAATAATATTTTATTTTTGAAAATGATATTTTTTTTTTTCCAAACTACCCCGTCACTTAAAATTTTAGAGTAATAAGCTTTTAGGACAACCATTGAAAAAATATTCAAAATTTTCATTTTATCTAATTTTCGTCCAAAAATCCATATCCGATTAAAATGAAATTATAATAGTATAATTAATTTTAAATCTGAGGTGTTGACTTGCGGCATTGCACTAACGAACATTGTCCAATAGGGGGTGTATCAAATTCAAACTTTCCCACTAAGGTAGTTACTATTACATTGTCAAATAGGGGGATGCTGTCTTCATCACACCTCTTTATTGCACGAATATTCAAAATTCTCAAGTTAAATTGTGAAAGAACTTTCTTTACAACATGCAATAGTCAGCGTTACCAAAGTCTAGATGCTTGATAGACTGTATTGTCAACAATAATAGTTAGATATTGTTATATATTACAATTTGGATTTTATTAGTCGAAAATTAAACAACTCAAATTCAAAAAAATCAAGAATTTATTAATTAATTAATTTTTTTTATTTTGACCCCACTCACTAATTTTATTTTTGCTAACCTCGAGATTATTCACGTTAATATATATATATATATATATATATATTTGTAAAGTGGAAGTCAAAAGATAAAATGAGTAGTTAAAAGATAGGACCATGTATATCAAGCTCTACAAATAGATAATTGGGTGATATACAAACAAAATTAAAAGATAATTTGAGTGAGCTTATAAGTTTTTTATACATTTTATAAAATATTTGAGAGCTTATAAGATGTATAAAAGTGTTTGGTAAAAATTTCAGAAAGAAGTTTATAAGTTTCTAAAATAATATGTTAAGATATAGTAAACTTGTATAAAAAAAGTAAAGAAAAGTTTAATTTATTGATAAAATTTCGACAAATCCTCTTATTAATTATATAATTATTATTAATAATATTTTTTAAATTTTATAATCTTATTCTATCCAAAAAAATATATTAAAAACTTATTTTTAAAATAAAATATACCATTTTATAAATTTAAAAAATATCTTATAATATGCAGAGAATTATTAGGATTTTTAAATAAAGCTTATCTAAACACCGTCTTATTATGCTCAAGTTTAATTGATCCCATCTAATTTGGTTAGTGAAAAGACGACATAGCTCAAATTTAATCATCTCAATTAAAGCAACACCCACTTCCTTTAGAATGCTATAACAAATACCCACTTCGTTTAGATCCTTTAGGAATTGTTTGGTAGGCATGATAAGGTAAGGGTTTGATAAATGTGTATAACTATCCAATTTCTTGTTTTGCTTGAAATTACAAAGCCAATGAAAAAGCTCTGGCCCAATATGCATTTTCAAGATCCATCCTTGATTATAGGTGTGATAGGTAATTCAAATAAAAACGCCAATTCATATTAATTTATGCATGGACAAAATTACTCCTTACATTTTTATTTATATTATAAATAGTATATATTTATATTATCTTATATAAATATAAAATATTATATATATATATATATAAACATCTAAATATTTATAACAATATACATAACATTATAAACATATGTTTATGTATATGTATATAACTTTATATAAATAAATTGATAAACGTATATTATATTAACATATCATTAATATTATAAATATTAATAATATAGAAAAATATATTTATATAAATAATATATACTTAGAAATATGTTTATATTATAATACATATTAATATTTATAAATATAAATATATATCGTATAAATAATATACCTGTTACTATATATTTATAATATATATTGCATTAATTATATTATATTATATATATAAATATAGTTATACATATTATAACATTATACATATTTACAATACATACTTATACATGTTATACATATTTATATTATATTATATTATATGTTATATATTATAAATATTTGTTTAATATATGCTTATATTCATATATATATATATAAGGTTATTTTTTACTTTATTTAATATATCATACTTTATTTATTATTACTAATATTTATCTTTATAGTTGAGTGACTATATATGTTTCATTTGAAATTTGGGTTGCATTTTTTTCAGTATTTAAGTGATTAAATAAACTTTTTTCTGAAATGATTATTGTGTATCTTTAAAGAACTTTGATGACCAAATATGCATTTTATCCTGTTGTATGGTTGGAAATAGGACAAGAAACAAGGTTAATTGGGTATTTTATGGCCTATCAAGCCAAATTATTTGCAGTTAAGCCTAGGCCTGATTCAATTCCCTTATCTAATTTCAAATAATGTTGGGCCCATGATTAATGAGGGGCCTTTGTCCACCCTATGGAACAAAGTATTGGGTTTGACTGTGTACCTATCCTACAACTAAAAGTCTAAAACCTAATATTAGATAGGTGAAAAATAAGTAACTAACGTCACAGAAGAAAATGAAAATTAAGTAGGTAATATTTATTTATTTTTAATAAATAAAAAAAATATTTTTAATTTTTTATGATAAATAAAATTTTTAAATTTAATAATTTTTTTTTTATATAAAATGTATACTAATTAAAAATATCATTGAGTTGAGGGGCGGATAATTCCGTCTCTTATTGTACTTTTATGTTTTAACATCAAGCAATAAAAGTAGTATGAGTATTATTCTTGAAGAATACCCCAATTTAATGAGAATTTTCTAAGTTTTTAATTTTCGTTAACATCGCAAGATTAAACGTAAAAAACTAAAAGATACAAATCTAATTACATTGTTATGTAACTCGGTCAATCAATAGCTATCCCAAGAATGTGTTGAACTATGGTTCCAAACTTTTTGTGCTAAATTAAGAAAACCATTTTGCGTATAATGAAAGAAGGAATGCAAATTCCTAATAAGGAAAACATTTTATTTTTTTATTAAAATTCAAACTCTTATAAGGGAAGGAAGGGAGGGATAAGATTTGAACAAAGTATTTTCATAATTTGATACGTGTTTAAATCAGTGTTGTTGTCGGTCACCGATTCAATCGGTCGAACCGCTTCAACCATCGATTCTATCAGTTTAATGAAAATTGATTATATTTTTTATTATATTATTTAAATAATAATGTAATAAACTAATTGTTACGTAATATTTCAAAGGTAAAAAAATAAATAACCAATTAAAAAAATCTTACAAAGCACAAAAAATCCAAATAACTATATACATATAGTAAAATAACAAGTTTAAATTTAAAAAAAATTAAAAATTAAAAATTAAAAACTGATTTGATCAATTCTGACCGGCTGAACTAAAAATTCGATTATTTAAAATTAATCGAATTGAATTGACCACCAATTTTTAGTTGAATCGATTGAACTGATCGATCAAAAATAAAAAATTCGATTATTTAATTCTAATTAAATCGAATCGACCGTCAATTCTCATTTGAATTGATCTAAATTAAAAATTCGATTATTTAAAGCTACTCAAACCAAATTCATTATCAGTTCTCAGTTGAATTAATTGAAATGATCAATTTAATTCCAAATTTAAAAACGATAGGTTTGAACCTTAACTCACCTCTAATAGGTGAGACCAAGTGCCCAAAACAAGAAAACATGTATAGGCTCATAATGGACACAGAAAGCTCCTTTAGTGGTCCAAATTAAGACGGAAGGAGTCGAGAAAGCTTCGGCAGCTAGCACTTTTTGACTTTAACTTTTAGGAAAATTCCTAGCAATTTCTAATGGAAAAAAGGGTTTTCCAATCATCAAAACGGGACAATGTGATAATGTAATATATATAACTCCAAATCATTGTCTTCATAAAGCAGACACAAATAAAGTTTCCAAACATCAAATTAATTTTTTAATATGAACTTATATATTTAAATAATAATTATATTATAAATTATTTAATTTGATAGAGTCAAATAAATGATTTAACATATAAATTTTAGAAATATTTTTAGAATATGAACTTTGTAATGTATAAAAATTTAATACTAGTCAAATTCATGATTGATGAAATTCTTTTTGATCTAGTATATAAAGAACATTATCGGTTATAGTTCCAAATCATATTATACAATATTACTCTTATCATCTTTTCCGTCTTAAAGAGAGACCTATTGAGTATTCTAAGTTAATTTGACTGTGGAAGACGCATACCCCAATTGTTTTCATTGCCATGGATTTAGGTACGTTTCGATTTACAATTAGAGTATTTCTTGATAATTTACATGACGATTATGGATTATAATTATTGAATCATATTATATTAAAATCTAACAAGTGGTATCAGAGCAGGTCATGATAAATTATCAAGAATTATTTATTTTTTTTCTTTTGTGATTATATTCAATTTTTATAATGGTAATTGAAAGAATAATTTGAGAATAATTTTGTGAAAATTATAAATTAAAATTAGCAAATTTTAGGAAATTACGATTTTTAAACTTTTGAATATAGATTCTGCTTTGCTGATTAATTTTTGATTGAGATTGATTCTCCAACATGGATTAAGTTACTGGTGTATTTAGAATTATTAAAAAAAATAAGAGAGAGAGGCGCAGCGACCCATTTGGTACTATAGGCGTGCGCCACTCTGTCTTCCATTTTCCTGTCGTCACACAACCGTAAAAACAATGTTGGAATGCCAGCGACTAGAAGGGGACGGTGATTCTCTGGCTGTTGGTTGCTCGGTGGCCGTTGGTTGATGACAGCGAGAGAGAATGGCAGCCGAGGGTGAGAATGGTGTGGAAA
Source organism: Paulownia fortunei (assembly GCA_019321725.1). Lineage (NCBI taxonomy): Eukaryota > Viridiplantae > Streptophyta > Magnoliopsida > Lamiales > Paulowniaceae > Paulownia > Paulownia fortunei. The sequence goes on from CM033123.1 coordinate 14,846,430, forward strand.
TAAAGAAAATTGTTGGGGATGGGTTTTATGTTTAATAGATTAAGTTTTAATTGTTATTAGATTAAAGGTTAATTATAGTTTAGGCCTAATTTTAAAATTAAACATTAATTTGGGCGGATTTATTTGAGTTAATTCAATTATAATTGGAATTAAGTTTTGTTTTGTATTGAAGCTTAATTTCATTTTTAAATGTGAATTTATTTGATTTGGGTCTGAATTATAAAGGATTTTGAGTCCAATTTATTTTTTGTGCTTAATTCAGTTATGGATTCAAATTTAAAGTTTATTTGATTTTCGGACTTTAAATCAAAATAAAGACTAAAGATATGGTTTGGGCTCACATTGAGGTTACTTTGGCAACATATTGCTTCATTCAATTAATTTTGAAATATCAGATAAAATAGGATTAAATAAAATAAATATTGGTTTGAATTTTTATTTTATTTAATCCCATTTTGTCTAATATTTCAAAATTAATTGAATGAAACAATATGTTGCCAAAGTAACCTCTATTGTGTAAATTTTATTATTTTGAAATATTCTGATGTGTATGTTAATTATTTATGTGAATAATAATCGGTCCAAAGAAAGATTATTGTTTGACCAAATAATAGATGTACCTGTGGTAATAAATATGTGATGATTATTAGGTTTTCCATGTGAACAATAAGTCGGTTCAAAGAAAAACTTATTTTTTGATAGGACTAATTGTCAATATTTGATTACTGCATTGAGAGTACCAGTTACAATTAATATTTTTTGTCCAAAGACTAAATGTCAATGTTGTGCTAGGCATCTTGTATTGTGGCCTACCATTAATTAATTATGTCATTTTCATAATTATGTCGTGACATGAATATTGATTGTGAGTATTTTATTTTGTTCTCTATTCAGCTTCAGCTTCTACAATATCTGCCAACATTAATTCTGTTCCGGTGCTGAGTGGCACAAACTTCAAGAATTAGAAAGAGAACGTGATGATTGTTCTTGGTTGCATGGACCTTGACCTTGCGCTTTGGATAGAACGACCTCCCACTCTCATTGATGAAAGTTCATCTGAGGCTAAAAGAGACTTAAAAAAGTGGGATCGTTCTAATCGCATGAGTTGATGATCATGAAACGTTCCATTCCAGAGACCTTAAGGGGCGCTATGTCTGAGGAGGATAGTGCCAAGAAGTTCCTTGAGGATATTGAAAAACATTTTGTAAATAACGAAAAGGCTGAAACAAGTATGCTTTTAGCTAATCTTGTTTCAATAAGGTATAAAGGAAAAGAGAACATAAGGGAGTACATCATGGAGATGTCTAATCTTGTTTTAAAACTAAAAGCACTAAAGTTAGAGCTATCTGAGGATTTGCTCGTGCATTTAGCTTTGATATCTCTTCCTGCACAATACAGTCAGTTTAAAGTAAGTTATAACACCCAAAATGATAAATGAACTCTTAATGAGCTCATATCTCACTGTGTGCAAGAAGAAGAAAGAATTAAGCGAGAAATGACTAAAAGTGCTCACTTGGCAGCTACCCCTCAGAATAAGAAAAGGAAAAAGGGAAATGAAGCTACAGTTGGGACACCACAGCCAAAGATGCAAAAAAAACATGATTCAAGATTCAACTATTACTTTTGCAGGCAACATGGGCATATGAAAAAGGATTGTCCCAAATATGCCGCATGGCATGTTAAGAAAGGTATGATTCTCGATTTGGTTTGTTCTGAGGTTAATTTAACTTCTGTACCTAGGCACACTTGGTGGATAGATTCGGGTGCTACTACTCACATAAGTGTGTCTATGCAGGGTTGCCTGTGGAGCCGAAAGCCAAATGATGCTGAAAGATACATTTATGTAGGCGATGGCAAATCAGCTTCGGTTGAGGCTATAGGGATTTTTAGGTTATTGTTAAAAATCGGTTGTTTTTTGGATTTGGAAGAGATATTTATTGTTCCATCGTTTAGACGAAATTTAGTTTCTATTTCTACTTTGGACAAATTTGGTTATTCTTGTTCATTTGAAAATAATAAATTTAGTCTTTTTTAAAATTCAAATCTTGTTGGTATCGGTTCTTTATCTTTGAGTGATAAACTATATTTGTTGGATATAATTATCTCATATAATGAAACCTTGCATACTAGTTCATGTGGTACAAAATGTAAATTAACCAATGAGAATTCCGCTATAGTATGGCACAAACGTTTAGGACATATCTCTAAACAGAGAATTAAAAGACTTGTGTCTGATGGAATTCTTGATCCTCTTGATTTGACAGATTTCAAAGTCTGTGTTCAGTGTATAAAAGAAAAATTGACAAACACTAAAAATTAGGTGTCAACAGAAGTTCAGACGTCTTGAAACTAATTCATACTGATATTTGTGGACCATTCCCTACGGTATCTTGGAATAGCCAATAATATTTTATTACGTTTATAGACGATTATTTACGTTATGGGTACCGATATTTGATTCATGAGAAATCTCAATCTTGAACGTGTTTAAGGCCTTTAAAGCTGAAGTTGAAAACCAACTTGGCAAAATGATTAAAGCCGTTAAATCTGACCGTGGTGGTAAATACTATAGTAGATATAATGGATCAGGAGAACAACGTCCAGGACCTTTCGCAAAGTTCCTAGAGGAATGCGGTATCGTCCCTCAGTACACCTTGCAAGGCACTCCTAGAATGAATGGTGTTGCTGAGAGACGAAACAGAACGCTTAAGGATATGGTAAGAAGTATGATCAGTCATTCTTCCTTACCAGAATTCCTCTGGGGAGAGGCACTAAAGACTGCAGCATACATACTTAATAGGGTTCCTAATAAAGCAGTAGCTAAAACCCCTTATAAACTATGGACAGACAAAAAGCCTAATATTAGGCATTTGCGTGTTTGGGGTTGTCCAGCTGAGGCAAGGCCCTATAGGCCTAATGAAAGGAAACTAGATGCAAGAACAATAAGCTACTACTTTGTTGGGTACTCTGAACGGTCAAGGGGTTACAAGTTTTATGATCCTTCGACTAGATCATTTTTTGAGACGGGAAATGCGAGATTCCTTGAGGAAGTTAAGTTTAGGGAGGAAGATAAAGTTCGCGACATTGTCTTTGAAGAGGAATTTATTTCTCTTCCTATAGTTGCTATTGATAATGATCAGGCTTTTATTCCTAGGATTATTCAAGATGCAAATTCAGATTATCATGATAATGTTGAGGAGTTTTCTGTCCAAAATGAAGAACAAACTCAACAACCTCTAAGGGAAATGCCATTGAGAAGATCCACTAGAGAAAAGAGAAGTGCGATTCCAGATGACTATATCGTATATCTTCAGAAGCATGAGTTTGACATAGAATTGGTGGAAGATGATCCGATCAACTTTCATCAAGTCGAACAAAGTTCCAATTTTCAAAAGTGGATTGATGCCATGAAAGATGAGATGAAATCCATGGATGACAATGACGTTTGGGATCTTGTCGAATTGCCTAAAGGTGTGAAACCCATTGGTTGCAAATGGATATTTAAAACCAAGTGGGATTCAAAAGACAATATCGAAAGATATAAAGCACGTCTAGTTGCCAAAGGTTTTACTCAAAAGGAAGGTATTGATTATAAAGAGACTTTTTCTCCAGTTTCATCGAAAGACTCTTTCAGGATCATAATGACACTTGTAGCTCATTTTGATTTAGAGCTCCATCAGATGGATGTAAAGACAACATTTCTAAATGGTAACATTGATGAAACGATTTATATGGTGCAGCTAGAAAACTTTGTATCTGGAGATCCAAAGAATATGGTCTGCAAACTAAAGAAATCTATCTATGGTCTTAAACAGGCTTCTCGTCAATGGTATCATAAATTTCATCAAGTCATTATCTCATATGGGTTTGAGGTAAATAAGGTTGATGATTGTGTATACCATAAGTTCAGTGGGAGTAAATATATCTTTTTGGTATTATATGTCGATGACATACTGTTAGCCAACAACGATATAGGTTTATTGCACGAAACCAAGAAATTTCTGACTAAAAACTTTGAGGTGAAAGATCTTGGGGATGCCTCTTTTATCTTAGGTATACAGATGCATCGAGACCGCTCTCAAGGTATCCTTATGTTATCACAAAAGAGCTATATCGAAAGGGTTCTCAATAGATTTGGCATGAAAGATTATACATCGGGAGATACTCCTATTGCTAAAGGAGACAAGTTTAGTTTCAATCAGTGTCCCAAAAATGAGGTTGAAGAAAAAGAGATGCAAAAGATTCCTTATGCATCAGCTGTAGGGAGTCTTATGTATGCTCAAGTATGTACGCATCCAGATATAGCATTCATAGTAGGAATGTTGGGCAAATATTTAAGTAACCCAGGAATGGATCATTGGAAAGCAGTCAAAAGGGTTATGCGTTATTTGCAGAGAACAAAAGACTATATGCTTACTTATCGGAGATTAGATTTTTTGGAAATCATAGGGTATTTTGATTCCGATTTTGATGGATGTCAAGACAGTAAGAGATCCACTTCGGGCTACATTTACCTGCTAGCTGGAGGAGCTATCTCTTGGAAGAGTGTTAAGCAGACACTTATAGCACCTTCCACTATGGCAGCTAAATTCATAGCCTGTTATGAGGCATCTAATCATGAAATATGGTTGTGAAACTTTGTCGCTGGGCTGTGTGTTGTGGATGGTATTGAAAGACCATTGAAGATATTTTGTGACAATAAATCGACTATGCTATATTCTAATAACAATAGAAGCTCCTTGAAGTCGAAGCATATAGACATCAAGTTTCTTGTTATTAAAGAAAAAATTCAAAGTTGTTAAGTGTCTATAGAATATATTGGGACAAACTCCATGATTGCGGATCCGCTCACTAAGGGTTTACCATCCAAAGTGTTTAATGAGCACATTGTTCATATGGGTGTTGTATTATTTTGATAACATGCACTATTAGTGGGAGTTTATATTTTGATATTTTTTTGGTTTATACACAATTTATGTTTATTATCTGCAGAATAAAGAAGACGGTTTATTTTCATACTCTGAATTATTTACAGTTTAGCATGATCCCATAAAGAATAAAGAAGGACCAGTTGGAAATAGGCATGTTTGAGATCATATTGCATGTAATTTCCATGCTATACATCCATACTCTATTTATGTCATTGAATATGTTAGTGTGGTGACCATTGATGGGTCTAGTTAAAAATAAATGTAACGAAGGTCGCTTTGATCCCATGCTGATATAGGAGATGGATCAGATTGTAACTCAGGAGATATTTCAAAAATAGATAGCATTTTGTGCGCACTCAAGATTTATAATATAATTGTTTACGGTATCATATGTAGTCTAAGTGGGAGATTGTTGGAATTAATTTCCTAATATTGACTTACATATTTAAACAACAATTATATTATAGGCTATCTAATTTGATAGAGTTAAATAAATGATCTACCATATAGATTTTAGGAATATCTTTAGGATATGAACTTTGTAATGTATAGAGATCTAATACTAGTCAAATTCAAGATTGAAGGAATTTTTTTTGACTTAATATATAAATAATATTATGGGTTATAGTCCGTAAGTCATATCATACAATATTACTCTTCTCCTCTTTCCCATTTTAGAGAGAAACCCATTGAATATTCTAAATTGATTTAATTGTGGAAGACGCATACCCCAATTGCTTTTATTGCCATGAATTCAGGTATGCTTTCGATTTATAATTAGAGTATTTTTTGATAATTTGACGATTCTGAATTATAATTATTGAATCATCTTATATTAAAATCTAACACGTTGTTAGCTCAAGTTCAAATAGAGATGTCTAGGGACAATTGGGAGAGGGTGGTGGTAGCAGTGGTGCGGAGAGAGCAGTTTGGCAAAATTTTCACGACCAGTCGACCAGCCCAAGCATCAGCTCCATATCATCCGGTTTCTATCCTATTTTTAGTGGACAAAGTCCAGTGTAAGTATTAAGACATTGAACTTTTTAGTCTTCTGCTCAATTAATAATAATTTCAAATATTATTGCTGACTGCCAAATGTCTTTATCTTTGTGTTTTGCCAGTGATGGTTTGGAACCTTCTTCGCGTCCCCACCAAGCTGCCGAGGTTTTCTATTAAAGATATTAAATATTAAATGTAGTCTCTTTTATTATTTTTTATTTTTTTTATCTACTTTGTTCTCCCTTTTTAAATTTTTTATTTTAATTTGATATTTCATTTTATTTCATATTACTTATCTAAGTGTGTAAAATGATTTTTTTTTAAATTCAAACCTAAATGTATAGATTCAATTTCATATTTAGTAAAGATATATGATACATGTATAGGAGGCACACAATGTGTTTGAGTGTGTTCTACATATGTTAATACTATTTATTATACTTAACTAAAAAAAATTATCACAATAAAATATAAAGTTAAAAAGTAAGTATATTATTAAAAAATATAATACTACTTAATATACTAAATTAAAGAATAATTCATCAAAATAAAATATAAAGTTAGAAAGTAAGTATATTGCTAAACAAATGTAATACTACTTAATATACTGTATAAAAAAATATCAAAATAAAACATAAAGTTACAAAGTATATTACTAAAGAATATAATACTACTTTAATATACTAAACTAAAAAAAAATCATCAAAATAAAATATAAAGTGAGAAAGTAAGTATATTACTAAAAAATATAGTACTACTTAATATACTAAATTAAAAAATAATTTATCTAAATAAAATATAAAGTTAGAAAGTAAGTATATCACTAAAAAAATATAATACTACTTACTTTACTAAACTAAAAATAATTATCACAATAAAATATAAAGTTAGAAAGTAAGTATGTTACTAAAAAATTATAATACTAAGTATATAATACTACTTAGTATAAAACTAAAAAAAAATATCAAAATAAAATATAAAGTTAAAAAATAAGTATATTACTAACAAAATATAATACTGTTTAATATACTAAACTAAATAAAAAAATAAAAAAATAAAAAAAATTCATAAAAAAAAATCCACTCGATCAGCCCATGTACCCAACCCGTAGGCCCAGTTTATATAATCCGTCTAGACCCGAAACCGGCCCACTAAAACCAGGCTAGTGGGTCGAGTTGAGTATTAAATAAATAAATTATTCAGTGCGGACCGGATCATTTTAGATTCGGATTTGGATTGGAACAACCCACTTTCTTAACGGACTAATGCGATCCTGGGTCGCTTCTAATCGGACCTGCTCACTTGACAACTATACTGGGTAGTCAGTTGTCTAACAACTTAGTCTAAATTCAAAAAATCATCATTATTATTATTCCTCATGTACTTATTTTCATAAGGCAAAATCATAATTGTAGCTTAACAACATAGTCTAAATTCAAAAAAAATTCAATTTTGGTCTTTCTCAAAATCAGGGTTGGCAACAGGTGAGTCTCGAATGGATTTGACAACAGTGAGTGTGCTCCACCAAAAAAATATTGGAATCGAAACCTGCCCCTCTCAATTCAGGACCCGCTGCATCCAAATTCAAATCACGACGGGTGTAGCTGTTGGACCCATGGACTTTTGGCCTTGAAATTTCCTAAAGGAGGTATAGGCATATATATAAATAGAAATAGAAATACCCAGGGATAAAAATAAATATGGAGACATATAATCTAAATTTCTTAAAGGTAAAAGATTAGCATATATTATGTAAAAGACCAAGAGAGCCAAAAGCAATTCATAGCATCACTAAATAAGATGCCCTCAGCATATGGAAATGTTGAAATGTCTTTAAAGTATAAAAATATTAAAAATGCCCTTAATACTAATAAAAGGTTAAAGACTATGCATAACATCCAAATTGCTAAAATGCCCTTCAAATTGCCCCCCCCCCCCCCAAAAAAAAAAAAAAAAAAAAAAATTGCTAGAAAATTTGAAAAATATCTAAAAATGAGAAAAATGGAAAAACCTTTAAAATGCTAGAACACACCTCAATGGATGCAAAAATAATGAGCCATGGGTCGAAATTTGGGCACACTAAAAATATTTAGCTAAGATTTTGATGTAAAATTTTGAAATAATCTTAATTACATCTAAAAGTCGTTTTTAAAATTATATAATTTACATCAATTATCATCCTTGGTTTAGGTAATTATCGTCCTAGATTGTGGGTGGTGGATGCTATGTCCATCGGGATCCAAAACTGTCTACATTTACCAAGATTGGGCCATTCGAATTTCCATTTTAAGTAAAATCTATATATAACATATTTACATGAATATCATAAATTTATTCAAAGTACAGTATTATTTCATCAATTCAGATAATAATATATTTCATTTCGTTAGCTTTCTTATCAATATTTCTTACATATTTCTGATCTTCTTATACAATTATATGATATAATTTGGATGGTAAAACATATTAATTTGTCATTTTTCAATTTGGATTGAAATGCTACAATTATGAATGTCTAGCCTGAAAGATCTGTGGGCATTACTATTAACTTTTGAATTAATTGTGTTTGATTGAACAAAATGAATCTCTCTCTCTCTCTCTCTCTCTCTTTTTTTTTTTTAGGATATGACTGAAACTCATATCAATTTGCATTGGAGGAGACCCACTTTAAACCCACCAACAAAACCCTTTTTTGTACCGGACCCGCCAAGCATGCCCATTTGTCATCCATTTCTTTTTATATATTTAATATTGCTATTCCGGTTAAAAAATATCATTTTGGGATTAAAAATAAATGGTCTAAAAATTGTCGTTGCAATGAAAAGGTTTTATTTTTATATTTAATATCACTATTCTAGTAAAATTATCATTTTGGGATTAAAAATTAACAATATGATTTGACTCTTTTTAAAATCACTTATTTTGGTAACCATGAGATAATATGTTGGAATTGAATTATATATGACAACGTGTAAAATATGATAAAAAATACTTATAATTCAGATGGTAAAATATATATTTTCCCCTGAAAGACTGCATAAACTTTCTGTAGTAACTATATGCATTGTTTTTTACATGAAAAAAAACGGGCTACCATCCTTTTCCTTGTCACCAAATTTCTTAGCAATATCCAATAAAGAAGGCTTTTTAATGACAAATAACAAACAAATATCAGAAATTGATGATAATAGTATAATATTCCATCTCTGAGCACATAAAGATTTTAGGATCTTGGCCAATTTGCCAAAAGCCCACCACATATAATTGATGGGTATCTCTATGTTTTTTTGAGTATGCATGCCAAAATTATATGTATATTACTATATAAACTTGAATATAATTGATGGGCAATAAATCCAAAACAAGCTCACAAGCCAGTTTAATAAATTATAATACTTATACTAAATTATGCAGGCAGAGATAAGTTCACACGTTCATGAAATACAAATGGTTTATATATAAGATTACCCCCTACAACTTTATAGGTATAAATCTCTTTTATTTTAAAATACATTATCTAATATTTAAATATTCATTTTTTCTCAAAACTCTACATGGACTTGTGCGTTGAAAGGGTATTTTGTATTTTTGGGTTTAATTCGAGAACTTCTAACCGTTTATTCGTATAACAAACAGAAACTCTCCAAATTAATTCGGAGACCCTAATCGTTTACTCTTATCACAAGTATGAACTCACTGAAATCGATCACTCACAAGAAAAATTGACCTCATGCGAAAAACCTTTTAAGAGTTGTTCACGTGCATGGGTTGGAATCTCTAAAAATTGAATTATTTCCACATCAATAATATAAATTAGAATAATAATAATGTCATAAACTTCCACTGTACATAAGATACAAAATATCAAAATTAATGTAATGTGATTCGCTGCACTTCCACTATAGATAAGATACAAAATATGAAACTATAAACTATTGATAAAACACACTTTCGAAATGCCACTTAATGCAAAGGGACTTGAAAAACCCATCACTACCTTTTCCAAATGTCGCCAAAAAGAAAAGGCATTTTAATCAAGCAGAGATGTCCAGGGACAACTGGGAAAGGCTGGTGGCAGCAGTGCTCCGGAGAGAGCAGCTTTGGCAACTTTTTCATGACCACTCCAGGACCCCAAGCATCACCTCCATAGCATCATCAGATGATCTCACCGCTAATTTCAGTGAACAACTTCTCAAGTAAGAATTAATTTCTTGTATTACAATTGCAGTGATCTTTCAAATACTATTAATTTGAGATTCTTTCATTTTTTCCAGTAACATTTTCAAACCCATTTCTATATCTCCACCTCCTCCACTTCCACTGACTAACCCATCTGTCTCTCAAGGTTTGTCTACCCTTTCACCCTTTTTACCTCATCATCTTATTACTTTTCTCCTTACAATTGTATAATTACGGAAAAATGGAGTCTTGGTCATTTAATTTGATGAATATGATTCCAACAGATTTTAGATGCTTAGGCGAAAGCAACAAGAATATGCCATATGTTCAAAGCATTCTCCATTCCACATAGCACTTTGACTTGGTTTTTGTTGTGATTTTGTTGGGTTCCATCCCACAAAAGGAAAAATGAAAAAACAAAGAAAATAAAAGGCCAAATTTGAGCAACTTGACCGAAAGTCAAAGGGTCTGGATTTGGAGTAACTGAATGCAAATAATTGGATTGAGCAATGGTAAACAGACCATATAAAAGGGGCCTTTTTGGCCGTGTGTAAGAGAGTGGGCTTTGAATTTCCAGTTTCACTTTTCCTATTTAACTTGTATTCCAAGAGATTTAAAGCCAAGAGAGTGAGCCAAATTTGAGAGTTTTGGCCGCAATATCAGTGTGTATGTGGCGTGGATTGTTTGCGACTTTGGGGTGTCATTGTTCAACGTCAGACAAGACTAATTTGAGGGGTGGAGTTGCTTTTTTCTTTTTCCTTTTTCCCAAAATTTTCAAGTTTTTTTTGTTTTTTGGGGGTGGGGGGTGGGGTTTGGTATTTTTATTGTTTCTCAGAGTGATTTGGGGTATTTGTTGTTGGTGCAAAAAAACATCGATTTTTCGTAATTGCTATTTTTTCATAGTGGTTTATTCCAGGGTTTTTGGCCGGTGGTTTTTCCTCTTTTTGTTTGGTGTTTTCCACACAAAGTTTTGTGTTTCATTTTTCACATTATTTTCTTAGTGATTTATTTTTTGTTTTTTTGGTATAATCATTTGTTTTCATGTTTCCATCTTGATTGGACCCTATTATGCATCCCCAAGAATTTTGAAGTAATAAGGGGTAATTTTCCATCAAATATTACACTGTAGAATTTAATTTTTAGATGAATAATGCGGAATTCACAAAAAAATGACCATTGCAGTTGGTGATAATGCTACTGGACCGTTTACAAGGAAGCTCTTTTCTGCTCCTGCAACTGTGCTTGCTTGGTATCGAAGAAGGAAGCCTAATTTGGTTGATATTCCTGGTTAGTCGACTGTAAAATGACTTTAAATAACATTACATACATGCATATGGCCTGCATTCTCACTTACTTTTATATTTAACTGCTGATGAGGAGGATCCAGAAACTCATATGCGACAGATTAGGAAATATTCCCTACATGAACTAAAGGTTGCAACAGATAATTTCAGCAACAAAAATGTCCTTGCACATAAGTATCATAAGGTTTACAAAGGGCGGTTAGCAGATGGTTCTCTAGTGGCAGTTAAAAGATTACACCAAGTTACAGAACTGCAGTTCCAAATAGAAATTGAAATGATCTGCAAGGTTTTGCATCCAAATTTAGTTTGCTTGCTTGGCCTCTGCTCTACACCAAAGGAACAGCTGCTTGTTTATCCATTAATGGTTAATGGAAGTGTTGCATCATGCTTAAGAGGTAAGTACTTTTGATCAATTATTCATATTCATTTATTTTTCTACATCTGTTTGATCAGGTTTTCATTTTTCGAGAATAACTCATAACGGCATTATTGCAGACTGTAAATATTGCTATCTTCTCATAAAATACTTTGTATCAATATGCAGGTGGGATTCAGAAGAAAAGTCTTGGGGGGCTTAGTTTCATAAGAAGGCAAATAGGTAAACAAGTTAAGTTTCCTCTTTTGCAACTCTTTTTTAGTTTATGGTAAATTTTATAGAAAGTAGGAAAATAAGAGACACACTTTCAATAATTGCAACAACACATATAAAGATCTCTTGTAGTCAACAACACACACTTTCAATGAAGATTTAGGAAAGAATTGCTGCAATATCTCCGTAAATCAGCTCCATAACTTAATAATAATATTTTTAACTGACATTGGATTGTGACTCTCGTCATACATTATTTGCTAACTATTTTTCTGCTTAAATCCCTCGAAACGAGGGAAATTGATATATACATAGGTGTAATAGAGCATATGGGAAAATATTATTTGCTAACTATGATTTTGCTTAAATCCCTTCAATTGGGGGATATTTAAATGTTTACATAGGTGTAACAAAGCATATGGGAAAAATATCAAAATATTGAAAACTTGAAAGCGATAATTACTCTCATATCTTCTTGTTATTCTTTTAATATGGACAATGTTATGTTATCCATTTAACCCATGACTTACACCTAATTGACATAGTCTGTTAAGATGTTTTATGGAGAGACCACAACTAATTTTTAATTCTAACTTCTTGCTTTCAGTGTATTCTTTTACTATTCGTGGATCATTTGTTCATCATATCACCGTAATTCTTTGTTAACTTTCTGCGTTTGGTTTAGCATATTTTTTTTTTATGTATATGATAACATTCCTAATGAACCTGCTGAATCTAGGTGGACTTGAATCACAACCTCCACTTGGTTGGCCAATAAGAAAACGGATAGCAGTGGGGACTGCAAGGGGTTTGGCCTATTTGCATTATGAATGTGACCGGAAAATCATTCATCGTAATGTCAAAGCTGCAAATATATTGTTGGATGAGGATTTTGAAGCAGTCATTGGTGACTTCGAGTTGGTCGTACTCATGGACCACAATGTTACACATGTTACCACAACTGTAACAGGAACAATTGGTCATATAGCTCCTGAATACCTCTCTAGTGGTATATGTTCAGAGAAAACTGATGTGTTTGGTTATGGTGTCTTTCTTCTTGAGCTCATCACAGGGCAGAGAGCTTTTGATCTTGCTCGGCTTGCCAATGGAGAAGACGCAATATTACTTGATTGGGTGAGCCTTGCCTTTCAACTTATGCTATTAATACTGTTACCTTGTTCATTTATTAAGACTACTCCTGTTTGTAATGTATGTTCAACTAACTAAAAGATATATATCTCTTTTTTTATTGATACATGTCTTGGGGTGGGGCATAAGCCCCCTAAATTTTTATACTTAGGATACTTGTCAAAGCATTTAATCTTTCCATAGTTTTTCAGTCACTCTTACATGGAGATTTGTAATTTAAATATCAGGTAAAGAGAACTTTAAAGGAGAAAAATTGGAAAATGATCGTTGATCCAGAATCTGGAGGTAATCACATGGAGGAAGTGGTGGAACAGCTGATGCAAATAGCTCTGCTCTGCACACAGAGCATGCCAGAGGGACGTCCCAAGATGTCGGAAATTGTCAAGATGCTACAAGTTGGAGATGGATTGGCTGAGAGGTGGGAAGAGTCGTGTAAGAAAGAAATGTTTGGTCAAGAGATCAAGAAACAAATCTATTCATCTTCCAACATGTCTAACGATAATACTTCCATTATCCCACCGGATGAACTATCCGGGCCAAGATGATCATGCAATGTTTCAAGTATCCAGAGCAAAGCCGCTCCTTCCCATGTTGGCTACCGCCACCTTCTCGTTTTGCCCATTTCTTTTCTCTTTCTTTGTTGTCACAAACTTTGGAGTGGAAAATGTGGACATTGTATTTGTTTCCATCCTTTTGCCAAAAGAGTAAGACTTTGAGCAACTAGACTTGGAGACAACATGGACTGGGATAGAGTAATGCTAGCAGTGATGGAACCCGAGCCGCCAGTGATGAAAGTCGGCTTAACAACTGTGGTACTTGTGGGTGTAGTGTAGCATACACCCCACTCACGCATATTGGGTTCGAATCCCTATCATCTCATTCATGCATGTTAGGGTCGAACTCCTAACTCATTCTAGGTACAAAGGTGGGAGGTGGTACTATCAAACTAAATAATGGGTGATCTGTCATTCTATTTGGGTGATATGGAATTGAGCCTCTTTAATTAAATTCCAACTATGTGAGTTAATTTGAGGCGCCCAAGTAACAAAAATTAGAATTCAGTCCTGGATTCCAATTGCATGGATCCAAACATACAACTATAGAATGGGGGATGCAAACATGTCGTTTCATTTCAGAAACTTTTAGACTTATTCCTTATAATTTTCAAAATTGTTTTAAGTTTTATGGTCACTGTCATTTGAGTTTTGTTTAACAGAATAAACCTAAAGGAGGAGGTTGTAATTATTTTTAGCAGATTACTATTTTGAAGTCAAAGTCCACTCACAATTGATAATCTACATGTTCCAAAGAAGGAAAAAAAAATTAGAAAAGAGGAAAGAAACTTGAATATATGGAAAAATTTAAAAATACAAAGAAAAAAAACAGAGGAAATAAGAAGAGGAGCACTAGAAGACAAGTCGAAGAAGAGACAGAAAGAGAACAAAAGAAGCAAATAATAATAATAATTATTATTATTATTTTTTAAAAAAAATCTGCATTATTAAATAGGTCTATGGACACATTATCACCCACTCGCTCTATTTATTCTTTCTCTAGGGCCATATATCAATCCTAATTATTAGAGCTAATTTCATGGCACATTGCCACTACAATGACCCATGTACTATATGTAGTTAATGGCACATCAATATTGTAGAAAAATCTGTATAGAAAGAGTATTATTTAATCAATAACTAAATTTGGATTATTTATGTGAGAAAGTTTAGAGACCATATGTAGGAGTCCACGGCTAAACTACTTGTCTCAAGTTTTGACCATCTTATTTTGCCTACCCATATTATGGTATCCAAGGAAGAACTTGACCCTGAAGATTGTGAAAAAGAAGCCTAAGAAATGGTCGAAAATTGTGAACTTGATTGCAAAAACTGAACAATGTGAAAGTTTCTTCAAATTCTTTAGTCCACCCCGAGTACCTGAGGATGAAGATCTTGGTGAAAAATGCTGCTGAGAAACCCTAAAAATGGCAATTGATTAATCATTAGTTGAATTTGAACAATGTTGTAGTGGGGGTAATCATGTTGTTTGATCGCGAATCAATAATTGATTTGACACGATTAATTTTAAATAATCATTTTTGTGGTTCAATAAGTGAAAATCGGTCAAATCGACCAAATTATTTTATTTTATTTTTTATTTTTTTGAGAATATTTTGTTATATTTATATGATTATTTGAATTTTATACTTTTTTAGATATTTTTTTGTTGATTATTTATTTTTTATCTCTAAAATATCTTACATAACAACTAATTTATTATATTACCACTATACATAATATAATAAAAAATATAATTAGTTTTCATTAAGTTAGTTAGACATGTTCAATATATAATTAATTTTTATTAGACTAGTTGGACTGACGATTAAACTGGTTCGACCAGTTCAACCGCTGACCAACAGCAAAACTAATTTGATCATCGATTTGATTATGAAAACATTGTTTAAAATGGTATTCCAATTACTTTGTTTTAATACTGCCATATAGCGTCTTCTCTAGTTTGCAAATCAAGTTAATCAACAACTTTTAAAAAATAAAATAAAATATAGTGTTACACAAATTGACATATTATAAGCTTTTAGAGTTTATAAATTTTATTCATTTAATCCTAGCCAAATAGGTAAATACCCGCTAATTAAGGGTTATTTGTGTCAATGATGGTGTGGCGATGCAATAACTAGATTATAGGGGTGGCAAACTGGCTTTGGATCCATGGGCCCAATTCCATCCAATTATTGTTTGATTTGAGTTGGGTCCAAAAATGTTGGGAGTTGGGTCCAATTGAGTTGAGTTCAGTTGGATTATAGGTTCATGTGAGCCATTTTGACCCAACCTAAAAATTAATTTAAGATTTAATTATTTAAAAAGAATTTAATGTCCCTAAATTTAAAAATTGAACACGATAATGTGAAATGGCTAGAATACCCATGAGAGGGTCATATGAACATAAAAAATGATGATGTTTGTACTTAGGATCGATGTTCTAGTGAAAATGTCATTTTGGGATTGAAAAAATATTAGCAATATGTCTAAAGATTGTTTTTGGAACTCCTGCAATCCCAAATTTAGAGGATTTTAATTGGAATATTTTCTTATAAAATGGTATTTTATCTTGTATTAACATCATAAATATAAAATATAAAATATAAAATATAAAATAGAATATTATTTTCCAATAGAAATTTTGAATTGAAAAGATCTGGGCCATAAAAACGTTTTTGGCCCGGGCATTGGAGTCGGTTGTTGGGATATGACTTCTTGGTCAATTTTCTCAAAATCCATGCCATAAAATTATATAATTATAGATAACTCTGCTGGTCTATAAAGCTAAACATATACATATATTACAAATAAATTTACATGCATAACATAAATTAAATAAAAAAAAAAAATAGTAAAATGTCATGCACTTTCCATATGCATAAAATACAAAATAGGGTAAAATATAACACCCCTAAATTTGATCTAAGTTATATTTATCCTCCTGAACATTTATCTCCCTGAATTAAATTTGAACTTAATATTTGGATAAAAATATTCTTAATAAAATAATTTTTTTATATAATTCTTAATATATTTTGAATATTTATACCTCAATTTCGATTTTAGATTCTTTATTTAGAAAAACATATTTTAAATTATAATTTTATTTTAAAAAATTAATTAGTAACTTAAGTAATTCTAATTTTAAAAAAACTATAGTAACAAATGAACAAAAACATGAAAATTATTTTGATTATTTGAATTCAAAATAAAGTATTAATTATTTAATCTAAATAAAATTTAAACTTATGAATAAGTATATTTTAGTATACTTAATTTAGATATATATATATATATTATTGACAATGTATATTTTTAATATAATTATATATGTAATGCTTAACTATGAAAGAAAAAACAAAACATTCTTTTTTTTTTTTCGTGTGATATCTAAACATCTTTAAGAATCTTTGCTCGAATAACAAAATTTATTGCCCAAAAATACTAATTGGATGTGCTTTTAATTTATTTCATGAATCATATCGAGTATTCATTAAATGAAACGATTTACTAATACTAGTTTTGGACCAAGAATTCTATCCAAGAAAAAAAACAAAAAGAAAAAGAATAATATACACACACACACACATAATATATGTAAATTAAGTTTATAAAAATATACTTATTCATTTTTATCTAAAAAAGTTTAAAATTCATTGAGATTAAATAACTAATACTTTGTTTTGAATTCAAATAATCAAAGTAAAAATTTCATGTTTCATATTTTTTTATTTATTATATTCAATTATTTCTTTAATTTTTTAAAATTGGATTCACTTAAGTTAATCATTATTTTTTAGAAAAAAAAATATAATTTAAAATAATTTTCTAATTAATAAAAAAATTAAAATAAAAACTAGGGTATAAATATACAAAATATGCTAAAAACTATATAAATTCATTTTATTAAGAATAATTTTATCCAAATAATAAATTCAAATTTAATGTATTATCTTGGCAAGTTCAGGAAAATAAACGGGACTCAGATCAAATTTAAGAGATGATATTATATTTTGCTCTACAAAATATGAAAGCTATAAACTTTTCAAAATTGGAGACTATACATTGATTTTGACTTGGGAAAAAAACGGGCTACCATATTTTTTCCTTAATTGTCATCAAATTTCTTCGCAATATCCAAGAAATAACGCATTTTAATCACAAATCCACATACAAATATCAGACATTGAGATACAGTATAATATTCCATGTCTGAGCACATTAAGATCATCTTGGCCAATTTGCCAAAAGCCCACCACATATATATACACACACACACACATATATATATATATATATATGTATGTATATGCGACTGTACGTATTCTTTTATTTAAAAAAATAAAGGTGCATATTATATTAATGATTATAAAACAGTATATACCATATGCTGCATATTATGTAATTATTTGATTAATAATTATTTTGAGGTGTATAATAAATTAATATATATAGTCATTTAAAAATATATACACATACATATTGTACATATATATGTATTTTTGTATGTAAAGATTTTACTATAACAAATTAAGAAATGTGTATATTATATTAATATATAAATAGTATAAATATTTATAATAATTGTGACAAATAGTTGCATGACAAGTGTCAACAATTTTCTAAGACAAACGAAGATATTTTACAAAAATTCTATAAATTCAACTATCCAACCAAATCAGGTCTTCCAAAAAAAGATATGACACATCAATTAATATATTTTTTTCTTAAAAATTCAATTACTCTAAACATTCATCCAAATTAATATCTTTTGTGGAAAAATTATTTTCTCACTTTTTTTTTTTTATTATAAAAAATCAATTCTCCCAAATCAACACATCATTCAAACCCAACTTTAGTTTCTCGTTGTGGACTTTCCTCGACTTTGACTTGGGAAAACGC
This sequence comes from Paulownia fortunei, assembly GCA_019321725.1. Taxonomy (NCBI): domain Eukaryota; kingdom Viridiplantae; phylum Streptophyta; class Magnoliopsida; order Lamiales; family Paulowniaceae; genus Paulownia; species Paulownia fortunei. The sequence continues at coordinate 14,865,043 of CM033123.1, forward strand.
ATTTAATTTCTTCCTTTTCTTTTCACCGAATTGGCTGTTATATCCAAGGAAAAAGGGAAGACATTTTTAATCAAATAGCATGAGCAATGTATATATATTATGCCTTTTGACAAGTCTCAGTACAGTAAAAGGCATTTTAATCAGAATCAAGTAGCAGAAAGTTAAGAGTTTTGATGATGACAAAGCGCATAAAGATTTAGAGGGGTTAGCTGAAGCTGAAAGAGAGATGTGTAGGGACAACTGGGAGACACTGGTGGCACCGCTGCTGCAGAGAGAGCAGCTATGGCTAATGTTTCATGACCACTCCAGGACCCCAACCATCACCTCCATAGCATCATCAGATTTCAGTGGACATATTCTCAAGTAAGAATTGATTTCTAGTATTATAAATGAAGTGATATTTCAAATATTATATTCCTGACTGCCAATTTCATAACCTCTCAGTTTTTCCAGGAACAGTTTGAAACCTATGCCTGTATCTCCACCTCCTCCAGTTCTACTGACAAATCCATCTGGCTCTCAAGGTTTGTTTGCCTTTTTACCTTTTTTTTAATCCTCCAGTTTTTTCTTTATGTATACTGAATATGGAGTTTTAGGTTAGAATTAAAAAAAAATAAAATGTTTGTATCTTTATATTATTCTCCATAAAATATTCGTGGTTGAGAGTTAATTAAGAGGATACTTTTGAGGAAAAAAAAAACTATGTTAGAAATAGACCCCTGTTTTGGGATGTTTTAAAAAAGAAATAAAAGAAATAAATTTGGGACTTGACTATTACTTTTCTCCTTACCATTGTATAATTGCAGAAAAAACTGAACCTTGTGGTCGTTTAGTTAAATGAATATAACACAAAACATATTTTAGATGTGATGGATGCTTTTCGGAAAGCAACAAGAATATGTCATATATTTATACCATTTTAAAATTGGTGTATAGTGGAGTAATTTGGAACTTCTGTGCTGTGATGTTCAAAGAATATCGGGTTATTCTGTTGATGATTATTACATTGTAGAGTTTAATTTGCCATGTGGAGATGAACAATACCAACTTCTCAAAAAATGAGCATTGCAGTTGGCAACAATGCTAGTGGATCCATTAGAGGAGCAAGCACTCTATTTGCTGCTCCTGCAACGTTGCTTGCTTGGTACCGAAGCAGGAAGCTGAAGCATCGCCGTTTTGTTAGTGTTCCTGGTTAGTAATTGAAATCATCATGCCCCGTATATATTTTTATGCATGTGTATTTCCTCCATTAATCTCACTTATATTTGTATTTAACTATCGAGGAGGATGCAGAAATTCACATAGGACAACTTAGGAGATTTTCTCTACGCGAGCTGGAGGTTGCAACAGACAGTTTTAGCGAAGAAAATGTTATTGGTAATGGATACAGTAAGGTTTACAAAGGCAGGCTAGCGGATGGCTCTCTAGTGGCAGTTAAAAGACCAAAACACAGACGGGCTCAAGGTGCAGAACTGCAATTCCAGACAGAAGTAGAAATGATCGGCATTGCTGTGCATCCTAATGTACTTCGCGTGCGTGGCTTTTGCATTACACCAAAAGAATGGCTGCTAGTTTATCCTTTAATGGTTAATGGAAGTGTTGCATCATGCTTAAGAGGTAAAATTGATCAGCTATTCCAATTCCTTTATGTGCTTGGTCAGTGTTTATGTTTGGGGCATGAAATTTGACTACTCTATTTATCAATTTAGTTTGGTTCAAAGATTTAAATGAGGAACCAAAAATGAAACCAAAATCAAAGAAATTCAGAATCTCAAGTTTGTTTGGTTATTTAGAGAAAACAATGAGAAAATTGAGAGTGAAATAACGCATTAATTGATGAGAGTTGCAACAGAAAGGTGGAGGGAGGAAGGAAAGAGAGGAGGTAGGTGCATGGAGATATTTTGAGAGAGGAGACCAATCTGTTTTCAGTCATCTTTTTCTTTCTTTTCCTCACAATAAGGTTAGGAAGAAAAGTTCCCCAAATTTGCTCTAGTTTTCCTTTCCTTTTTCCCTAGTAACCAAACAAGAGAAAATGGTTTCTCCTACGCTTTCTGTTTTTTTCCTTGGTAAATTCCTTAAACCAAACAAGCTCTAAGTGCGACAGAAATGAAATGGTTGCGAAAAACTGATAATGACATTGTCTCTGCTTGTGAATGATATAAATATGAAAGTGTTTGTTTTCTTCCAATTCCTCGTCAATTTTCCTGGTTTACTTATTGTGTGGTGTGGTGCATTGTAACATTTCTAACGAGCCTGTTGATGCATTATTGCAGAGCGACCGGAATCACAATCTCCACTTGATTGGCCGATAAGAAAACGGATAGCACTGGGGGCTGCAAGGGGTCTAGCCTATTTGCATGATGAATGTGACCGGAAAATCATTCATCGTGATGTCAAAGCTGCAAATATATTGTTGGATGAGAACTTTGAAGCAGTTGTTGGTGACTTGGGGTTGGCCATACTCATGGACCACAAGGATACCCATGTTACCACATCTATCCCTGAAAAAATTAGACATATAGCTCCTGAGTACCTCTTTAGCGCCAGATTTTCAGAAAAAACTGATGTTTTCAGTTATGGGTTGTTTATTCTTGAGCTCATCATGGGAAAGAAGGTTCTTGATCTTTCTTGGCTCGCGCTTGACGAGCAAGTCGGGTTACTCGACTGGGTAAGCCTTATTTTTTCACTTATGGTATTCATAGTGTTAGTTCATTTTTGGGAGCTGCTTATAATTTCTTCATTGATATATTAGGAGAAATTGATGCTGCCCCCTAAGCCTTTAAGTTGGTTTAGTTATTCGATTTTGCTTATCTCAAACTGTAAAGTGCATTTGGTCATTTGCTACTCTGATTTTCAGTCACTATATGGTTGCATTTCTGATCTGAATACGTGGAGTTTTCTTTTTAATATATCAGGTACAGAGGATTACAGAGGAAAAAAAGTGGGAAACATTGGTTGATGCAGATTGTGGAGGTAATCACATGAAAGAAGTTGTGGAGCAGCTGATGCAAATAGCTCTACTCTGCACGCAAAACTACCCAGAGGGACGTCCCAAGATGTCCGAAATTGTCGGGATGCTAGAAGGTGGTGATGGCTTGGCTGAGAGCTGGGAGGAGTGGCACAAGAAAGAAATGTTCCAAGAGAAGCTCAGTTACACTTCATTACACTACATAGTTGCCGACGACACTTTTAATATGCCACCGGATGAATTATCTGGGCCAAGATAAGATGATAATCTTGAAATGATTCAATTATAGGCACATATTTGATACTCTCATGGAGGACCTCTATATTTGATTCATATATAGTTTTCATCCTTGCAAATGATTATATTTTCCTTTTTATTATGGTTTTTCAACTTTTGCTTATGTTCCAGTTTCTTTTCTTTTTCCTTCTAATTTTCTCTTTCTTTCTTAATGGTTTAAACTCTCTATTGTTAGCAGACTTTTCAGAGCTAAATCCTAGTAACTGGTATGCTCGGTGGGGTTCCGACAATTTTAAGGTGACATTTTAACCCGACCTAATAAGTGTTGGTTGGTAAAAGCATATTGAAATTACCTAAGTATTAAGTATCCTATAGACTTAGGGACTCGGGTTGATTGGGTTTGGTTCATTTAGCGGTGGTCGGATTTACGGATGAATATGAATAAATTTGAACTACATTAGCTAGTAGTTCAACTTATTCATAGTTACAATTCAAATACAACTAAAAGTAGAAAACGAAAGGATCTTTTTTTTTTTTTTTCTTATTTTTTTTTTGATAATTTAGGTTTCCTGTGGCATTGCATGCACTAGGAGAGGTCGACCTTCCTTCCTGGTTTGGCCTTCGACTAAATTTGGTAGACGGACTTCTGAATATTCGAGTCGTACTTTCGCATAAGTTATTCTCTCTTTTTGGACCCATCTTAACTGCGTATGGAACCTCCAGAGGGGCAAAAACAGACACGCTAAGATCCTGCCTCCAAATGAATTCGAATCGACTTAAAGTGGCAAAATGATCTTATTTTTAATTGCATGACAAATCAATAATAAGGAAACTGTAAGAGAGAGAGCAAGAATTAAATTCTAGGTATAAGAAATGTTTATTTGGATTAAAAAGTTTTGAGTGTTTATGAACATATATATAAGAAATTAATGAGATGCACTATATATACTTTTGCATATATGAATATATATATATATATGTATGTAGCAATTGGGTTTCTAATAAAACTGATTTTCAATTATTGAATTTGTAAAAATCTCAATTTTGATCTATTAACGTTCCCCTTAAACCAGTCAGGCCGTATTTGTCCCTAGCCTTTCTGAAATTCATGAATTCTGGTCTCCACTATTAACTCCCCTTCATAGTTTCCAACAGTAAAGTCATTTGCAAGAGGTTTTTATCAATTTTTAACAACATGTTAATCTTGGAAAGTATAGACGCTCGCCCGAGCAGAGAAAAACAGGGGACAAGATTTTTGAAGGAGAAAAAAAAAATAAAAAAAAATAAAGAAGTACTCTGTTCCAATATTTTCATAATCGGACCGGTGACCAAATCGATTTTGTTAAAATTAACGGTTCAACCGACGATCGGACCGATTTAATGAAAATTAATTATATTTTATTATTTTATTATATAAAATAATAATATAATAAATTAATTGTTATGTAATACACTTTAAATGTAAAAATAAATAAATAGTTATATAAAAACACATATAACAAAACACAAAATTCAAATAATCACATGAATATAACAAAATATCAAATTTAAACCTTTATAAAAATCAAAATAAAAAAATTAAAAAAAAAATATTAAAATCGATCAAACCAGTTTTGACCGGTTCTGGGCGGTTTGACCGTTGTTGATCGGTCAACCCAATTTTTGGGCCTAACCAAACTGGACCAACCTCCGGTTCCTGATTGAACTGATTGAATCGGTCGATTCGATCCGATTTTAACAACATTGCTCTGTTCAAACTCTTCTAACAATTATGGCTTCCTTCAATAATAGTGTGCCAGTAAATAAGATGTAATATGGTTGTGAAATAAAGCTTCCTTTTAAGACTTCTTGGACAAATAATATAAAGGTTTTGGACATGACTAAAATATGGGGTAATTTTCTTGTACTTTATCAAATTTTTGTTTTAAAACATGGCACTAATTAAAGAAGTTATTGTCTTGATCACCACAATAAATGTAGTGTTTTATGCTCATTGAAATTACATGCTGAGCCTAACTTCATCTTTAATTTGACCTCCATTACACAAAGAATCTTAGATTGCTGCCACATATTCTCTTGTTCTCACATAGTTGAAGCCACAATATGATCCTGTAATTTGTGCAATCACACAGTTTAAAATTCATCTGAAGTTCAACCCACTAATTTTTGCAGCAAAAGTTTGAAGCAATTTAAGATTTCTTTTCTAAAAGTGCTAAAAAGCATGTAATTAAAATACTTTGGTAAAGAAAGAAGTTCAGAAATAAAAAGTGTCAATCAAACACGTTAACATCAATCTTATGGTTGCGAATCAATTGAGAAAAGGGTTGTCACCAAAGACATTTAATGAATATGTGGAAAGAATGAGTATTAGTGATAATCATTATCAACATTATGATGATGTTCTATGTTCTTTATATATTTGACACTCTGATCTCATTTATTTATTATTTATGATAAATTAATGTATCATGTTTCATTATGTTAATGTATATATAAGAATGAATTATGATGATACTAACAGAATTTGTCTATGATAAGACATTATTGTTGTACTATTATGACATCTCTTATTATATGTCATATTGAGTATAGAACTAATATTGTAATACATGGAAGGGGTTATGTAAATCTAAGGAAGTACAACCACTATGATTCATATTAGATTTTTCTTAATGATAAATTTATGTTTTGACTAAATTTAAAAAAGATTTGATTTATATTGCGTATTAATAATTGAATGATGTAACATAAGCTAAGTGGGAGAATATAAGATATTTTACATTTCACGTATCATATTTTAGATAATTATCTTTTAATTTAATTAAAAATAATTGTGACTTAATAATTATTATTTAATAATTATTACATGTCAAATTCTATTAATTAATAAAAAAATATTTTTTAATTATTACACGTGTTGACGTGTGATGATAGAAATGTATGATTATAACTAAAATCAATTAAAATAGAATCCTTTGCAATTCTCTCCTTCCTGTTGCAATTTGACTCGATTTTGAAATGATTATGGTTTGGGATTATTGGGAATTAGGATCAGATGAGAGGAAATTGGGTATTTAGCATATGGTCATATAAAAACATAACTTGAAATGCACAACACATGCCCGAACATAATTTTATTATTAAAAATTAATAAAATTAACGATGATGATCAGTATCGATAGATTTTAGTAGTGTTAGAGATCAAAATTAATATGATGTGAATCAAAGCATCAAAATTAATTTAGTGAAATAGTTAAGGGACCATAAATTATCCCTTGAACTTGCTATCCGGAACCTGAAAGTCGTTGGTTTTCATATTCAAAAACCACCATTGTTCAATAAAAATTTAAAACCAATGAGTTAGGGGAGGTTTGAACGGGTCGGGCGGATGGAACGGGTTTACCTACACTCCTAGTCCTATTAATGAATGAATATAGATCTTGCATTGTATCCAAGCATGTGTGATTAATTTTTTTTAATCAAAAATAAATTCTTGAATTCCATAAATGAAAGTTCATTTTTTATAGTACAAAGTCCAATCGTCTATTGCTGCGATCTTTAATTCCTTATTGAATTGAGCTTTTGACATTTATGGTATCATAGTTCCTATTCCTCATATTTGCTTAAATTATTCCACTTTTTTTTTTTTTTATAATAAAAAAATTAACTTGTTTGTTATTACATTTGATAAATATCTAATTAATTGGTCTAAAGCACCAAATTATGGACAAAAGACCCATACTTCCTCCATCCCAAATATTTTTCTGAAGTTTTTAAAATTTTAGATAAGAGTAGAAAAAGTGAAAATTTTGAGTATATTTTTGAAATTGTCCTCAAAAGTAATGATTGAAAGACAGTGGTATCACATTATTATTTTAAATAAGAGAGAATTTATGAGGAAAAAAAATCATTTTAAAAAACAAAATTTTAGTTTGGAAAAAAAGGTTAAGATTCATGAATTTAATTTAAGGTAAAATCTAGCTCGTAAAAGGTTTTCCAAGATACGTCGTTCATATTTTAATAATACTTCTTTAGTCAATTATTTCATTCAAATATTTATATTATTTATCCAATCAACAAATATCTTATAGAGATCTAGTTTATGCTTAACCACTTTTTTGAAAATGTTGGTTCCAACCCTAGCAAGTAAAAACATGAATCATATACTCATATCATATAGTTAATCGTACTTACATTGGTGGAAAAATAGTTTAATCTAGCATATAATCGTACTTTTAAATTAAATCATGTAACATACGTACTTTTTTGAGTTGCTTGTTGCATTATATTTTCATTCAACTGATTTTAGTTGAAAAATAATAAATTAAAAATTCTTAAGTGTTATATCGTATTTCCATTATTCAACTCTACTAAGTACTACATATTTAAATGCGAGCGCCAAACTTTTTCAAAACAGACGACTTAACTTAAAGCAAATTGTCGTGCAAGTTTTGACTTAAAATATTTTTGAAAGATTTATTTACTATCTCTTCTAAATTCTTTCATACCAATTAAAACCAACAATCATAAATTGTAAGGCCAAAATTCGAATTAGTAGGAAACAAAAGAATTGACAAATAATAAAAAATATACTATTAAATATGACAATCAAATATATTACTTTGATTTTTTGTTAATTTTTCTTATTTCCTATGTGTTGCACGACTACAACCTTATTGGAAATTGTTAGTAAAGAAAAAAACCTTATTTAATGTAATTATCAATTATCTTAAAGTTTTTTCATTGTTGTGCAATTTTTACCATCGTAGTAAAAATGAATTGCTTTTCTTTATACAAAAAATATTAATTACTGCTAAAAGAAAAACTGTTAAGAGTGAAGATTCAGTATTTGTAGGAAACAATATGGAACGAGTAACATAATGTCATTTTGCATTAAAGTTGATATTTTAATAATTAGTAAAGTTTAGCAATCCCTTCTCTTAATTAATTAAAAGTCATTGTGTCTTTTATAATTTAGAAACTTTGTAATCCATTAATCATAATCCCCATTTTCATTTTCCTCCTTTTTTTCCTTTAATTTTTCATATGTTTTTTTTTCTTTTATTTTTTGGATTAAGTAGGATTAGACCTGACCACGGGTGATAGGCTCAACCTGTAACTGGTCCGTAAGTTCACGGACCATCCCCAACTCGCCGAACCGTCGGGCTGGCTTGATGGTTCTACTACGGTTCCATAATTTAATTTTTTTTTGTTGCCAACGATCAAACACATTTTTTTTTATATTTTTTTTCTATAAAAACCCTCACACTCTTCATTTTTTTTCCACATTTTCTACATTATCAATTCTCAATTCTCTACTATCAATTATTCATTCTTAAATTTTATATTTTATTGTATATTATTTCAATTGTTTCATTAAATTATTTTTCATATTTTACTTCCTTTATCTTCAATTATTCATTTTTCAATTCTATATTCTAAATTTTCATCATTTATAAAAAATGTTTGGTTCAAGCAATTGAGGTAAGGAAAAGATGCCTGTTACCAACAAGCAACCTGGGCTCAACATGGATTATGAGGTCGAGTTGAGTGATGAAGAGCAATATCAGTTATTTACTACTCTAGAAACGATGAGTTATGCTCATACTCGATCTACTTCATATCTCAAAATGGAGAGATACGAGCAAAGTATAAGTATTGCTTGTAATTTTATAAATTTCAATCCGAAGGTGGTTATGGATCTTTTAAAAGACATGTGGAGAAGAAACACTTGATGGAATTTAGCATCGACCATACTAAAACTCAAATACCGTCGTTTGCATCATCGACCATACGCTGATGGATTTTTTTTTTTTTGATTTTTGAGAAAAAATGTAGATTTTTGCGCATCTAATGACATTCTTCATTTATTTTCAACTCTGCAAAATAAACGCTAAACACAATAATAAAAATCATAAAAATCTCAAAAACTAAATATAAAGTTAAGTAAATGATGCTCAATTTATAGGTATAATTTTCACTCATCATAAACGCAAGTGTATATTATTGTTCCCACGAGGATTGATGAATTACTAAATATCAAAATTGTGTTAACTCTTACTATATTTAAACAATTGAAATAAAATATCGATTAATAAACTAAAACTAAACTAGCACTTAACGAACGCATGAGCAAGTACGAGTTAAATCAATGAATTGTAAACCTTGGGATTTCACTGTAATTAATCAGAATTGAATATCTTATCTCACCAGTCTAAATTTATTATCATAATTGATAGTCGAGAATCCTTTAATTTTTCATTAGATTCCTTTCATAGTCTAATACAAATATTATTAATTGTTAACCCACTATATTTATATATGAATTAAGATAATCAATAATTCATTGAGCTTTGTGAATCTTAAGTAGCAATTACACAAACCATGGATGTATATTCCTATCTTACATGCGATTTATGACATTCAACACAACAAACTACACACAAAAATCACATTCCATCATTATGATTAACAAATCATCTAATTGGTGGTCAATTAATTAGAAGCATTAAGAACAATGTTGAATACTCGATTTGAAAAAGTAAGTCATCAACTAAATTGATAGAATAATTCAAATTGAAAATTAGTTCAATGCTAAAATTGAAAAACATCCTAACAGAATTCATAGGCATGATAAAAGAAGAAGAAAAAAATAGAGAAAACTTGATTTTGGAGAAATCTTAACAAAGTGTTGTATATTCGGGTTGTTGAATCTTCTTCTCAAAATCTTCCTTCTCGAAGTTCACTTTATGAAATTCTAATTTCTCAAGTCTTTCACCCATTTTTTCTCTCTGAATATGTTTCTGAATGAAATCTCCTCCAATGATGAAAGAAATCCCATTTTAATCCTCTTTTTCTCAAAGTGGAGTTAGATTAGAAAACTTTTTTCGTGTCGTAGCGCCTATGCTCAAGATTGGAGCACCTGGGCGTTGAGTATTATACCTTGTTGCTAATTTTTCATGTGCGCCACTACTTAGACATTGGCCATACTAGAATTTTGGATGATTTCTTTGCATCGCCTAGGTACTGCATCCTAGCGCCTAGGCTTTGCAATTTTTTTTTATTTTGTTTTTTTTAAGTAAAAATTGCATATTTTCACATCCAAATTATCTTGATCTATTGATACTTGAATATGCAAAACAAACACCAAAAATAATCATAAAAACCTCAAAAATATCAAAAAGTTCAATAAATATTAATCAATTAATGAGTATAAAGCTCATTCATCAAATACCCCAAAACTTAACATTTTGCGAGTTTTCGAACAAAATTAAAAAAGAAAATAAGTAAAACATCAAGTGCTAATCGAACCTAATATCCAAACGAGCCTCACAAATATTTGGAGTTTTCCTTGTGTGGATCCTATTTTAATAGGAACTTGATGAGTTGATCCACCTACACATCTTGTTTTATTGTTATATCGGGAGTTACTCCACGTATTGCTTGACGTAAAATAGATAGTGGATTTGTTTCTATCTTTTGTTGAATTTTTTCATGGCTCGATAGATAATTTGATAAGTCAATAATTTTTTTTTGTGTTTCAGAATACAGTTAACCAACATGTTAACTAATCAATTATGATAAATTAGATCGAATTTTGCTGTTTTTTCTTCTGCAGTACCTCGACGTGACATGAGCGTGAAAGGGGTTAAAGAATTAGTTTTATTTTTATAAGGGTTAAAATCACTTATTGTGGTTTTTTTACCCCATATTGTAGGGTGGATCTCGAAAGATATGAAAGATCTCCCTCCAAGCCGTACATACGACTTTCACCGAATACGGCTTTCCACAGAATTCTATATGTATCTATGAGATCGAGTATGGAATTCTATTTACTCACTTTAAATTGAGTATCTGTTTCCTTTTTCTGCTAGGATTGAAAATCCTGTATTTTACATATCCATACGATTGAGTCCTTAGGTTTCCGAAATAGTGTAAAAAGAAGTGATTCGAATCATTGCTATTTAACTCGGACCTGTTCTAAAAAAGTCGAGGCATTTCAAATTATTTGTTGATACTGACAAAGTCAGGAAAAACCTCTGAAATTATTTCAATATTGAATCTTGGACATATAAAAGTTCCGAATCGAATCTCTTTAGAAAGAAGATCTTTTGTCTCATGGTAGCCTGCTCCAGTCCCCTTACGAAACTTTCGTTATTGGGTTAGCCATACACTTCACATGTTTCTAGCGATCTATATGGCATCATCAAATGATACAAGTCTTGGATAAGAATCTACAATGCAATAGAATGCCCTTGTTGACGATCTTTTACTCCGACATTATCTAAGGTTCCTCGAATAATATGATATCTTATACCGGGTAAATCCTCAACCCTTCCCCTTTTACTAAGACTAAAGAATTTTCTTGTGAATTATGGCCAATACCGAGTATATAAGCAGTGATTTCAAATCTAGAGATTAATCGTACTCTGGCAACTTTACGTAAGGCAGAGTTTGTTTTTTTGGGGGTGATAGTGGAAAAGTTGTCAGATAAGTCACGTTGACTGCCACTTTACAGAACCGTACATGAGATTTTCACTTCATATGGCTCATTGTTCAATTCTTTCGAATTCATTAGATCCTCTTCCGCGCTCGAGAATCCCCTTCCTTTTTCCACTCTATCCCAAAGAGTAACTAGGACCAATTTAGTCACGTTTTCATGTTCCAATTGAACACTTTCTATTTTTTATTATTCTCAAAGGAGAAGATTATTCTCTTTACTAAATATATGCAGATCCAATCACGATCCTATAGTAAGAACAAGAGATCTTTCTCGATCAACCCCTTGCCCCTCATTTTTCGAGAACCAGAAAAGTCCTTTTCAAGTTTAAATTTGTTCATTTGGAATTTGGGTTCTTCTACTTCATTTTTATTTAATATTAATTTCTAGGCGTATGCCCTATCGGACAAACGCCCCCAACATTGCTTTGAAGCATTTTTCATCCACCTGCCTCAGGGTGCTGCCATGAGTGGCCCCAGGGCTGCCTTTAAAACTTTGGTATTTTTCTTGTCAAAAGCATTTAATCTTTTCATAGTCAGCCTGATTTCTGTCACTGTATGGTGATATATTACATGGAGTTTTGTAATTCAGGTAAAGACAATTTTAGAGATGAGAAAATGGAAATGATAGTTGATCTAGATTGTGGTGGTAATCACATGGAGGAAGTGGTGGAGCAGCTGATGCAAGTAGCTCTAATCTGCACTCAGAAAACCCCAAAGGGATGTCCCAAGATATCAGAAATTGTCAGGATGCTAGAAGTTGGAGATGGCTTGATTAATAGGTGGGAAGAGTGGTGTCAGGAAGAAAAACAAATGTTTTCATCATCCAACATAGTTTATGATGATACTTTCAATATCCCACTGGATGAACTATCCAGGCCAAGATAATCATGCAATATTTCAATTATTGAGATGTGAAGCCGACCCTTCCTTGTAGACCTGACCACGGTTCAGGAACTACCGGTTACGGTTCGGAACCGTCGGTTCCACGGTTCAAGAAAATTTTGACCCTTAACCTTAACCGTCAAGGCCGGTTACGGTCCGAGTTCCGGAACCGCCGGGCCGGTTCCGGTTCCGGTTTCAACCCTTGAATTTTTTATTTATTTTTTTACCTATATTTTGAAAATTTATAATTTTTTAATTAACTATTAATTTTCTAAATTGTAACTTTTGTAAAACAAAAACAAGGGTTTGAAATTTTAAACATATATTTGAATGAAAAATTTTGAACTTAAATTTAAAAAAAAATATCATTAATTTTTGAATTTAATGAATGTTTAACTTAAATTTGAAAAAAAAATATTATCTAAAATTTAAAGTATCAAATATTCTAATTATAATAAATATATAAAAAAAGATATTCAACTTGAAATCTTAAAGTTTAAACTTAAATTTCAATAAAAAAAATTGCACTTAAATTTTAAAAAAATATCCACAAAAATTTAAATTATATAATTAAAAATTATTTTAAAAATAAAAATGAGTTTGAACTTAAATTTAAGTTGCCTACGTATCCTCTTAGGGTATAGAGGAATCAAAACTCACGTAGTTCTCTTACCTTTTAACCCTTCTTACCTTAGGGAGTGGTGTGGCTCAATCATTCCCACCCGTTCCCGTCGTTGTTCCATCTGTGTCCTCCTTTTGATCTTCCTCTGAATTCGGCTGATCTTGTCTTCGTACTGAGGCCTTGATCCAATCATCAAGACATGCTTGGGCTTCTAAATTTTCGGGAGACAACGTTGAGCGTTTCTCACTCAATATATTACCTCCTGCACTGAAAACTTGTTCCACTGCAACGGTTGAAGCAGGTGAAGCAAGTATCTCCTTCGCCATTACGGACAAAATTGGATACGTTTGCTCCTTTTGCGACCACCATCGCAAAATATCGAACTCTCCATCGTCATCTGTATCATTAAACTCAAATGAAACATTAAAATAACTCTCAAGTTCTTGGCTAGAACTTGAGGTTCATCGAGGACGTTTAGTTCGTTCCCTAAGTAAAAGTTGTGCTGCCGTAAGTTTAAAACCACTACTACTACTAGTTTTATGTATATCAACTTGAGTTGATTGTGGACCATATTTGGAACTGTATTCATTATAAAATTCATTTAAAAGTGTTCTAATTTTAAATATAATATTATTAATATCTATAGTATAATCATTTTCATTACGTGTTAAAACATTGTAATAAATTAATAACAAGTCTTGTAAACCATCTAATTTAAGTCTAGGATCAAAAACAACAACAATTAAATTAATATCTGGAATTTCATAAAAATATTTTTTCCATTTCAACTGCATTGATAAAGTACAATTTACTAAATTTTCATCTTGGGAGTTAATATTTTCATGTAAAACTGATGCAATATTACAACAATTTAATAATACTAAATGAGAAGTTGGGGAATAAACACTAGATAATTGTAAAGTAGCATCATTAAATATTTTTAAAATATTACAAATTTTTTCACATACTGTCCAATGATGTGGATATAAATGAAAAGGAGTAAAAATAATTTGTACAAAAAATTGACATAATAAATCTTTATAGTCGATAGATTCTTCTAATAATCTATATGTTGAATTCCAATGGGTTGGAACATCCCGTGAAAATTTTTTAGGCCTTACACCATTAGCCTTACAAAATCTAAACCATTGTTTATTAATATGTGGATGTGTCCATAAATAAGAAAATGCTTGTTTAATTGGTTTAAGTTGATTATCTAAAATTTTTAAGCCATCTTGTACACATAAATTTAAAATATGACATATACATCTAATATGAAAAAATTTACCACCAATTGATGGTTCACATACAACTTTAAGATCACCAATACTAGCATTATTAGCTGCAACATTGTCAAATGATATTGAAAAAATTTTATTAACTAAATTATATTCTTCTAATATTAAAAATATAATTTGTGAAATATTTGCCGCTGTGTGTGGACTATCAAAAACTCTAAATGCAAGTAATCTTTTTTGAAGTGTCCAAGAACTATCAATCCAATGACATGTAATACCCATATATGAATGTATTTGCCAATGATCACTCCAAATATCACTACATAAAGAAATTTTATTATTTACATTATTTAATAATTCTTTTAACTCTTTTTTAGATTTATTATATAATTTTTTTACATAGCGTGTTAGTGTGGTTCGTGGAACATCTTTAGCTGCCAGATTATATGTTGTTTGAATTAATTCATTAAAAAAGAATTTATTTGCAAAACTAAAACTAAGATGTTCAACAGAAATAAATTTAGCTAAATTTTCTCTACATCTAATATCATTATATTTAAATAAAGAAAGATCATTACCTCCACCGGCGCCGGAAGAAGCGAATGATGGCATTTGAGTTTGGGCACGATCAATGCCAAATTCTACTGGATGCTTCTTCTCCACATGTCTTTTCAAGGATCCATAACCGCCTCCGGATTGAAATTTGTAAGATTGCGAACAATATTTACACTTTGCTCGCATCTCTCCATTTGGAAGTGTTATTTTATCAAAATGTTTAGTAAAAATAGAAGATTTGAGAGATGGAATGGATCGAGTGTGAGCATCACTCATTGTTTCTTGAGTAGTATACAAGTGAGTTTGCTCTTCATCACTTAACTCAACTTCACAATCGATGTTGAACCTTGGTTGCGGGCATCTTTCCCTTACCTCTATTGCTTGAACCGGCCATTTTTTGATAAATGATAAAAAATTTAGTATATAGAATTGAATAATAAATAATTAAAGATGAAATAAATGAAATATGAAAAAAATTTAATGAAAGAATTAAAATAGTATAGAATTGAGAATGAATAATTAAGAGTGAAAATTAGAAAATTGAGAATTAGATAATTGATAGTTGAAAGTTGAGAGTTGAAGTGTGGAAAAAATGAAGAATTGATGGGTATTTATAGAAGAAATTTAAAAAAAAAAAAAAATTAAAAAAAGTCAAACGGTCAAAATTTGACCGTTGCCACAAGAGAGCCGTTGGCAACGGCTCTGTTATTTTTTTTTTTTTCACGGGTCCAAATTTTTCGGACCCATAACCGGCCCGTGAATCCACGGGCCGGTTACGGGTCCGCGGGTCGGACCCGTGGTCAACGGGTCAAAACCCGTTGACCATGGTCAGCCACAGGCCGGGTCCGGTTTGGACCCGCCCGTGGTCAGGTCTATTTCCTTGGGTCACCTCTTTTTTTCTTTTCCTTTCCTCTATCTTTGTTATCACAAACTTTGGAGTAGAAAATGTGGACATGTTTTTGGTGATCTACCTAGTGAGGTTTAAACCATGGGTTTTCCATCCTTGTGCCAAAAGAAGATGAATAATAATCCTTAATACTGTGGTAGCTTATATTAGTGGAAAGTGTAATGAAAAGCAAACTTATGGAGTTCTAAATTAAATAAATGAGAGATCAATAATTTTATTGTTAGTTTGCATAAACCAATTCGAATGACGAAAAATTAGGTGTAAGTGGCTATACATAGACATTCAAAGAATTGAAAGATAGGTGAATTTGCAACTTGAATTAAAATTATGCATTTTGATGATATTTTGAGATTTTTTTTAAAGTTATATTAGTTCAGGATATGCACAGGTACTTGAGTCGTATGCCTTTTGCACCACAAATAATCATCAATATATATGATAAAAGCTATTTTAAACTTTAACTTACTAAAGAAACACGAAAATAATTAGACAAGAATTAAAAAGAAACTCTCTTCAACAATTTCTTGTTCATATTTTTCTTCAAATTGTTTTACTTTCTTCCAGCATTAATAGCACAAGTTAAAAGGTAAGGCTCATCCAATCAAGTAACATCACGTCGTTTTCACGGAAGCTGAGCAAGATCATAAGCTGTCTTCCGAGTGATGAGCTCAAGAAGAAAGGCCCCATAACAAAAAATATCAATTTTCTCTGAACTTGTACCCATATAGATGTATTCAGGAGCTACATAACCCATTGCTCCGACTGGATATGTGGTAACATGAGTAACATTGTGGTCCATGAGTGTGTCCTACCTAAAGTTACCAACAACTGCTTCAAAATCCTCATCCAACAATATATTTGAAGCTTTGACATCACAATGAATGATTTTCCAATCACATTCATCATGCAAATAGGCTAGACCCCTTGTAGCCCCCATTGCTATGCTTTTTCTTATTGGCCAATTGATTGGAGTTCGTGATTCATGCCCACATGGATTGGATTGGATTCAGCAGGTTCATTAGGAATGTTATCACATATATACATAAAAAGTATGCTAAATTAAACCCTAAAAGTTAACTAAGAATTACGATGATATAATAACATAGGGATTTATGTGATGCACGAATAGAAACAATGAATCCCCTCAAATCAAGACATTAGAATTAAAAATTAGTTGTGCTCCATACACAAATCATGTCAACAGACGATGTCAATTGGGTGTAAGTATTGGGGTGCTACATCAGAGAGGATATCAAAGGTGCTCAATATAACATTGTCCAAATTAGAAGAATAACAAGGAGATACAAGACTAATCAATCCAATTAATTGAAACATTACATGATCGTGATCATCTTTGATCAGATAGTTCAACCGATTGGATAATGAAAGTATTATCATCAAATATGTTGGATGATGAATATATTTGTTTTTCGACCTCTTGACGTAACATTTCTTCCTTACACCACTCTTCCCACCTCTCAGTCAAGCCATTTCCAACTTCTAGCATCCTGACAATTTCCAACATCTTGGACGTCCCTCGGGCTTGGTCTGTGTGCAGAGTAGAACTATTTGTATCAGCCGCTCCACCCCTTCCTCCATGTGATTACCTCCAGAAGCAGGATCAACGATCATTTCCCATTTTCTCTCCTCTAAAATTGTCTTTACCTGATATTTAATTCACAAATCTCCATGTATTAAATCACCATACAGTGACTGAAAACTATGAAAAGATTAAAAGCTTTGACAAGCAAGATATCAATGTTTTAAAAGGCAATCGTGGGGTGCACTCACGGCAGCACTGTGATGAGGTGGGGCACTTAGAAAAAGCCTTGGCAATTTTGGGGCCGTTTGTCTTATATCAGCGCTTGGGCCGTATGCCTTTTTTGCCCCAAAGAATCTAAATTCATTAAAGCTATTTTAAATTCAAATTACTAAAGCAAGATGAAATTAATTAACAAAAATAAAAAACTTGTCAACAATTTTCTTGATTATATTCCTCTTCAAAGTTTTCTGCTTTAGCTTTCTATTCATTTTAGAGATTTTTCAAAGTTAGTTATTATACAGTCTTATATTTGTCTTGTTATTTTTTGGCTTTTATTGTTAGGTTTTATTTTGTTTAAAAAACAATGAAGTTCTAAAATTTCTTTTGCTACATTTGACTCTAAAAAATATTTTTATTTATCTCATGTTTTTAATATTAAGAAAATAATTTTTCTATTATCTCAAGAGCTCTTTATTTGTACTATTTTATGGCTTTTATCCTCCACTCATATTTCACAATCTTTTTCAATTAATTTTTTATCACTTCGCCCTTTTTGACATTCTTAATATTATTTTTCCAAAAAATCCTAAATATAAAATTTTACCGGGGTTATGCCGCACCCCAAGAAATGTGAACAGATACTGTACAATACAATACATAAATCTCAAGGTTTTGGAGAAGCTTTAAGTTAGTTGAGCATACATTACAAACAGGATTAGTCTTAATAAATGAACAAGGTAATAGTATTAATAGCATGAGTTAAAAGGAAAGACTCACCCAATCAAGTAACCTCATGTCTTCGTCATTGGCAAGCCGTTCAAGATCAAAAGTTCCCTGCCCTGTGATGAGCTCAAGAAGAAAGATACCATAATTAAAAACATCAGTTTTCTCTGAACACGTACCCATAGAGAGGTACTCAGGAGCTATATGACCACTTGTTCCATGTACAGATGTGGTAACATGAGTAACATTGTGGCCCATGAGTATGGCCAACTCGAAGTTACCAACAACTACTTCAAAGTCCTCATCCAAATATATATTTCCAGCTGTGACATCCCGATGAATGATTTTCTCATCACATTCATCATGCAAATAGGCTAGACCCCTTGCAGCCCCCAGTGCTATCCGTTTTCGTACTGGCCAATCGAGTGGAGGTTGTGATTCCGTTCGCTCTGCAATAATGCCTCAACAGCCATTAGAAATATTATGACATACCACACGATAACTAAACCAAGAAAAATGATGAGGAATTTGAAAGAGATTTATGAGATGCACGAATAAAAACAACGATAGAGATTAAAATTTAGTTATGCTCTCTCCACAAATCATCTCAATAGATATCAATTACGTGTAAGTATTGGGTTAAGAGGATAACCTTGATGTCGTATGAGAGTGGATAGCATAATGGTGCTCAATGTAACATTGTCCATATTAGAAGAATAACAAGGAGATATGAGAGTAATCATTGTTTACGAGTTATCAATACATTGATGTTTTTCCCATATGCTCTGGTACAACTAAGTAAACATATAAATATCCCTCCTTTGGAGGCAAAATCGTAGTTAGCAAATAATGTATGAGACAAGAGAGTTACAATCCTATGTCGGTTAAAATATTCGGTATGAAGCTATGGAGCTGATTTTACAGAGGGGTTGCTGCAATTCTTTCCTAAATATTCACTGAAAGTGTACTTGGAATTGACTACAAGAGAGCCTTTACATAAGTTCGAGGTAAATCAAACAATTGTAATCTTCCCTACCATAATATTAATGAATCTACCAACAATTACATACATTATAACAAACTAACCTATAAATGAGTTGGCATAATTTTTTTCTCATAGTCTGCAATAATGCCATTATGAGTTCTTCACAAAACATAAAAAAGATTACCTCTTAAGCATGATGCAACACTTCCATTAACCATGAACGGATAAATTAGCAGCCATTCTTTTGGTGTAGTGCAAAAGCCAAGCAAGCGAACTACATTCGGATGCACAACCCTGCTGATAATTTCAACTTGTATTTGGAACTGCAGCTGTGTGAAATGGTTACCTTCATGTTTTAATCTCTTAACTGCCACTAGAGAGCCATCCGCTAATCGGCCTTTGTAAACCTTACCAAATCTATTTCCAATGATATATTTGTTGCTAAAATTATTTGTTGCAACCCGTAGCTCACGCAACGAAAATCTCCTAACTCGTAACATATGAGTCCCTGGATCATCCTCGTCTGCAGTTAAATACAAAATAAGTACTGCAGGCCACACACACACACACACACACACACACAAACAACATGTTATTTCAAGCCACTTTTCAACTAACCAGGATTATCATCCAAATATTGATACTTGGGTTTCCTTCTTCGGTACCAAGCAGAAAATAGCTTCCGTGTAATGGGTCTAGTAGCATTCTTGCTGACTGCAATGGTCATTTTTGAATTCTGTGTTATTCAATCTCCAGATGACAAACTGAATTCTACAGTGTAATATTTGATAGAAAATCACCCCAAATTACTTGAAAAAATTCGTTGGGGTGCGTAATAGGCCCAGCCCAATCAACATGAGAACATGACAATAAATGATAATGCCAAAAAATACAAACTAAACCACTAAGAAAATACTGCAGAAAAAGAGACGAAAACAAAAATCCAGTATAAAAAATTGCAATTACATAATATTCAGGCTTTTTGCCCCAAGTTTAACACAACTAAATAATGGAGAAAATTCAATGAATTCTTTATTGGATACACTACAACCAAATACTCCAAATTACTGTGAAAAACAAAAAGAATTCCTCCTCTACCCCCCGCACCTCAGATTAGTCTTGTCTGCCAGTTAACAATGACACGCCAAAGCCCTTATATATGGTTTGATGGCCAATGCTCAATTCAATTATTTGAATTTAGACACTCTAAATCCAGCCTCGTTGTGTTTTTCTTTTCAACCATTTCCAAACCCACTTCTACAAAATATCAATCAACCCTACCACTACCAAAATCACTTAATATAATATACATATATTTTGGAATAATTCCATTAAAAACAATGAACAAAACACAATTTTATTATCAACCTTTTAAGTTTTTTATCTAAAATAATTTTCCAAACATAATCTATTCTAATTTCACGAGAAAATCAATAAAAATCCACCAAAAATGCTGCAAATGAAAACCAAACAAGCCCTTTACTTTCGGTCAAGTGACCGGAACCAAACCCTTTTCTTATTTTTTATTTTATTTTTTTGTGTTTTCTTTTGTGGGATGGACCCCAACAAAATCACAACAAAAATCAATTCAAAATGCTATGTTGAATGGCGAATGCATTCAACATCCGACATATTCTAAAATTAAATGATCAAGATTCCATTTTTACGTAATTATACAATGGTAAGGAGAAAAGACATAAGGAAATGCGGATGAAATTGCAAAAAAAACATTTCTATCCATGGCAACGCCAAATTGAAGACTTGGTTCACTCTAGTAATAAAATTGTTTGGATTTTTTAAAATAACTTGAATAAAATTCGATATTTTGTGAGACGTAACTTGACAAACTCTCTCTCTCTCTCTTTTTTTAATAAACTGATTTATTTCTGATTTTTACTCCTTTTTCAACAAAAATATTATACTAATATATTTTTTTTATTTTTTCAATATATATAAGATTTGATTAGATTATATAATTTTATTGAGAATCTTCACACATAAATATATTATTTTATTAAATAATTATGTATTCAAATTGAATTCTTTTTGAATTAATCCTGAATTTTAAATACGAATTTTGTTATGAAAGTGAGATTTTATCGATTTTTTTTCCAAATTAATCCAAACAATAACTGAATTATGAATTTTAAGAATCAATAATTTATTCTCAAATTCAAAATTTGTTACTATGCTTGTAATACAAACAATCCGACCTTTTTAAGATCCAATCCACTTGAACTTTAATGACAACATTTTGAAAAGTTTATTTGTTGGGCATAAAAGAAGTAAATGAGATTACTATATAGGCAATATTTTCGAACAAGCCCGGACTGGTTAGTTTGATAGGTTGATCACGAATTGACTTTTGACTTGATTCGATTAGCCTTAAATAACTGTTTTTATGGTTCAATCGATCAAAAATTGGTTTGACTGGTTTTTTTATTTTTTTTTAAGAAGTTAAAAGTTTTAAACTTAATATTTTGTTATATGTATATGATTATTTGAATATTTAGCTTTGTTATTTATTATTTTAGTTGATTATTCATTTCTTTTTACTTTTGAAATGTATTACATAACAATAAGATTGTTATATTATCATTTTACATAATATAATAAGAAATATAATTAATCTTTATTTGAACGGTTGG
The DNA here is from genome assembly GCA_019321725.1 of Paulownia fortunei. Lineage (NCBI taxonomy): Eukaryota > Viridiplantae > Streptophyta > Magnoliopsida > Lamiales > Paulowniaceae > Paulownia > Paulownia fortunei. Next base: position 14,887,072 of record CM033123.1, read on the forward strand.
ATCGACGGTTGAATTGGTCCGACAGATTAAACTATTAACTAGCAGTAAGATCTATTTGGTCACCAATCCTATTATGAAAATACTATAAACTATAGGAGTTCACAAATCACATCAATACATTGATGGCAAGTGTTGTACAATAAATAGAAAAATAATAATATAAGTATATACATGGTTTGACTAATAACAAGCCTACATCCATGAGGGAGATGAGTGATACCACTATATTAGAAATCATATTTGAGAGTTTACAATAATTAGAGAAAAATTTCTCTAATTAATCCTAATACTCGAAAAGAATAATCTCACAATACACTCACAATAATTATTTTTTAAGTGACATTGATTTTCTTCCCTATTTACACATTTTAAATGAATTAAAATGCTTTTATTTATGAAGTTAACAAGTAGGTAGCTTGCAAGCAATTTACGCAACACTTACGTAGCTTTGCAACCAAGTAGCTTAAAGTCGCGTACAAGTTAGTGATAGAGATATTACAGAGCATCGACGTTGCCTTTTTCTTCTTTTAGTTAAATTTGTCTCATCTTTTGTAATCTACTAGAATACATAGTGATGATAAGGACACTACAATGCATTAATTTGGAAAAAATTAGGCCAAAAAAATTCAAGTAAGAAATATCAAATTTTCACCTTGACTTGAATTTTAATACATATTAGAATAGTAGTTCAACCACATAAACCTACTTTGCAAACCAGAGCATCCAAATCGATCAACTCACTTTACATATTAAATCAGTAAGGTTTTGACTTTACCTAATCCAAGTCGGTCAGTGCACACATGCAACCAAGTAACATCGCTACTTGACTGTTGAGAGGAATTAACTCAATCCATTCTCTCTTAGATAGGATTTCTATCACACTGTTTGCACCCTACAAGTTTTCTAGCATGCTTCACTCCGGTTATCATTTGAGATCATTAGATCCCTCTTTTCATGAGAACCAATTTACCACTTGTGACTTTAGGGACTCCACCAGAGTTGAATACTCATACCCATTCAAATTCATCTAACTCAAGGAGATCATATTCCTTCCCAGTTTTAGAATATGGCACACCAGCCAAAGTATGAATTACTCCTATACTAATGATTCTACAAGTAGAACTAAAATAGCACAGGAGATAGCGCTTATGTTTAAGCAAATTTGCTGCTCCAAATTGGTGTTTTGGAGCAGCGTTGGGGATACTCTAAAGAAGAAAAATGGTAATGGGGCAAGTTTACGGCATGGGTTTGAGAAATTTCAAGATCCTTTCTTCAAAAATTTTATTTATCAGAACACGAATTTATCCTCAATCTAAATTTAGTGGTTAAATTTAATGATTCGATTGTTAGATATAGTAGATATATTTTATAATCTTAAAAATATTTAGAAAAGTGTTTCACAGGCTACGCGCTCAAAATAGACCTAATAAGATAAGTCAAGAGGTCATTCGGATTATGAACCCAAAAAAAGATAATACCCTATCGGCCAAGTTCATAGGGTCCACAAATCAATATAGTTGAGCTATAATGTTTTAACTAAGCCAATGGATGCTTAAGGGTCCAAACCTATGGAAAACCCCCATATCAATACTATAAATACCTATAACTTTTATTATTAAAAGATACAAAATTAATTATGCACATGTACGCTCTCAAGATTTCTAACTTATATCTACTTGCTCTGAAATTGATATGACCATCGGAGAGTTTTTATATGGTCAACTCCCGACACCCCTAATGATTTTTAGAAATGTAAGCACTGACTCACGTTGTAATTGACTACTAGCTAGGAGTTTCGAGAAAATGGCTGATATCACATCATTTTGGCGCTGCCTATGGGAATCTATAGTGGCTTCTTGAGCGTTTGCGCACATAATCCATCCAATTGTTGGTGCGTTATTGTAGAGTGATCGGAATCACTAACTCCACACGATTAGCCATGAGAAAATAAATAGCACTAGGGGCTGCAAAGGGTCTAGCCTGTTTACATAATGAATGTGACCGGAAAATTATTCATCATGATGTCAAAGCTGCAAATATATTGTTGGATAAGAACTTTGAAGCAGTTGTTGGTGACTTGGGGTTGGCCATACTCATGGACCACAAGGATACTTATGTTACCACATCTATCCCTGAAAAAATTAGACATATAGCTCCTAACTACCTCTTTAATGCTAGATGTTCAGAGACTACCGATGTTTTTGATTATGGGTTATTCATTCTTGAGCTCATCATGGGAAAGAAGGTTCTTGATCTTTCTTGGCTTGCCCTTGATGAGCAAGTTGGGTTACTCAACTGGGTGAGCCTTGTTTTCTCACTTATGGTATTCATAGTGTTGGTTCATTTTTGGGAGCTACTTATAATTTCTTCATTGAGATATTAGAAGAAATTGATACTGCTCCATAAGCCTTTAAATTGGTTTAGTTTTTCGATTTTGCTTATCTCAAACTGTAAAGTGCATTTGGTCTTTTGCTACTCTGATTTTCAGTTACTATATGGTGACATTTCTAATATAACTACGTTGAGTTTTCTAATTAATTACAGAGGAGAAAAAGTGGGAAACATTCGTTGATGCAGATTGTAGAGGTAATCACATGAAAGAAGTTATAGAGCGACTGATGTAAATAGCTTTACTCTGCACGCAAAACTCCCCAGAGAGACGTCCCAAGATGTTGAAAATTGTCAAGATACTAGAAGGTGGTGATGGCTTGGCTGAGAGATGGGAGGAGTGGCACAAGAAAGAAATGTTCCATCAGAAGCTCAGTTACACTTCATTACAATATATAATTGCCAATGCATTTTTAATATGCCACCAAATGAATTATCTAGTCCAAGATAAGATGATCATCTTGCAATGGTTCAATTATCGACACGTATTTGAAATCAATCTATTTCCGTCATCTTTTTCTTTCTTTTTCTCGCAATAAGGTTAGAAAGAAGAGTTTCCCCAAATTAGCTCTAGTTTTCCTTTCCTTTTTCCCTAGTAACCAACCAACAGAAAATGGTTTCTCCTATGCTATTTTTTTTTCTTTTTCTTGTTACATTTCTTAAACCAAATGATGCAAAATTTGTGAACGCAAGTGTATATTATCATTCCCATGAGGATTGATGAATTACCGTAATTAATTAGAAAAATATTCACCGTAATTAATCAGAATTGAATATCCTATCTCACCAGTCTAATTTATTATCCTAATTAATAGTCGAGAATTTATTAATTTTCTATTAAAGTCTCCTAAGATCTAACACAAATATTATTAATTGTTAACTCACTATATTCTTATATGAATTAAGACAATCAATAACTCATTGACCTTTGTGGATCTCAAGTAGCGATTACACAAGCCATGCATATATATTCCTATCTTACATGTGATTTATGGCATTCAACACAACAAACTACACACATAAATCACCTTCCATTAGATTAACAAATAATCTAATTAGTGGTCAATTAATTAAAAGCATTAAGAATAATGTTGAATACTCATTTAGAAAAAATAAATCATCAACTAAATTGATAGAATAATTCAAATCATTATAATTAGACCATATCATATCCCTAGAAAAGAAAATTAGTTCATGCTAAAATTGAAAAACATCCTAACAGAATTCATAGACATGAATAAAGAAGAAGAAAAATAGAGAAAACTAGATTTTGGAGAAATCTTCCCGGGTTGATGAATTTTCTTCTCCAAATCTTCCTTCTCGAAGTTCATTTTATGAAATTCTTAATTACTCAAGTCTTTCACCCATTTTTTTCTCTCTGAATATGTTTCTGAATGAAAGTCTCCTCCAATGATGAAAGAAATCCCAATTTAATCCTTTTTTTCTCAGAGTCGAGTTAGATTAGGAAACTTTTTTCATGTCGTAGCGCCTAGGCTCAAGATTGGAGCACCTGGGCACTGAGTATTCTACCCTATTGCTAATCTTTCATGTTGGCCAGCGCCTAGGCATTGGCCTTACTGGAATTTTGGATGATTTATGTGCTAGGCTCTGTAATTTTTTTTGTTTTGTTTTTTTTTTAAAGTGAAAATTGATTTTCACATCCAAATTAGCTTGATCTATTCATACTTGAATTTGCAAAACAAACACAAAAAACTATGATAAAAACCTCAAAAACTATCAAAAAGTTTAATAAATAGTAATCAATTAATAGGTATAAAACTCACTCATCAAATACTTCAAAACTTAATATTTATTAGTTTCTCGAGCTAAATAAAGAAAGAAAATAAGTAAAATACTAAGTGATAATTGAACCTATTATCCAAATGAGCCTCACAAATCTCTACGAGTTTATAATTCAAGAAAATTTCAAAATATTATTAAAATGAACGATTTTAACTCAACTGGCAAACTCACCCATTTTTAAAATTTTTAAGTGTCTATGTATAGTCTCTTACACCTAACTCTTTGCCACTTGAATTGGCTTGTGCAAACTAGCAACAAAATAATTGATCTCTCATTTATTTAATTTAGAACTCCATACACTTACTTTTCATGTCATTTTCTATTAATGTTAACTAACACAACATCAAGAATTATTATTCATCTTCTTCGGAATAAGGATGGAAAACCCATGGTTTTAACCTCACTGGGTAGAGCATCAAAAACATGTCCACATTTTCCATTCCAAAGTTTGTGATAACAAAGAAAGAGGAAAGGAAAAGAAAAAAAAAAAAGAATGGTGGCGGTCCACAACGAGGGAAGGGTCGGCTTCGCCTCTGGATAATTAAAATATTGCACGATTATCGTGACCTAGATAGTTAACCCGGTGGGATTTTGAAAGTATCATTGTAAAATGTGTTGGATGATGAATACATTTGTTTTTCTTCCTTACACCACCCTTTCTACCTCTCAGCCAAGCCATCTCCAACTTCTAACATCCTAACAATTTCCAACATCTTGGAATGTCCCTTCGGGGTTTTCTATGTGCAGATTAGAGCTACTTGCATCAGCTACTCCACCACTTCCTCCATGTGATTATCTCCACAATCTAGATCAACTATCATTTCCCATTTTCTCATCTCTAAAATTGCCTTTCCTTGAAGTACAAATCTCCATATAATAAATCACCATACATGTCAGAAATCAGGTTGGCTATGAAAAGATTAAATGCATTTGACAAGAAAAATACCAATATTTTAAAGGCAGCCCTAGGGGCACTCATGGCAGCACTGGTGGATGAAAAATGCTTCAAAGCAATGTGTTTGGGTCTAATGCCTTTTGCACCACAAACAATAATAAATATATATGATAAAAGCTATTTTAAACTCGAACTTACTAATGAAACACAAAAATAATTAGACAAAAATTAAAAAAGAAACTCCCTTCAACAATTTCTTGTTCATATTATTCTTCAAATTATTTTACTTTCTTCCGGCATTAATAGCACAAGTTAAAAGTCAAGGCTCACTCAATCAAGTAACATCACGTCGTTTTCACGAGCAAGCTGAGCAAGATCACAAACTGTCTTCCTAGTGATGAGCTCAAGAAGAAAGGCCCCATAACCAAAAACATCAGTTTTCTCTGAACATGTACCCATATAGATGTATTCAGGAGCTACATAACCCATTGCTCCGATTGGATATGTGGTAACATGAGTAACATTGTGGTCCATGAGTGTGGCTGACCCAAAGTTACCAACAACTGCTTCAAAATTCTCTTCCAACAATATATTTGAAGTTTGACATCACAATGAATAATGAATGTGAGAGGAAAATCATTGGCCAATTGATTGGAGTTCGTGATTCATGCCCACATGGATTGGATTGGATTTAGCAGGTTCATTAGGAATGTTATCACATATATACATAAAAAGTATGCTAAATTAAACCCTAAAAGTTAACTAAGAATTGCAATGATATAATAACACAGAGATTTATGTGATGCACAAATAGAAACAATGAATCCCCTCAAATCAAGACTTTGGAATTAAAAATTAGTTGTGCTCTATATGCAAATCATGTCAACAGACGATGTCAATTGGGTGTAAGTATTGGGGTGCTACATGAGAGTGGATATCAAATGGTGCTCACATTAACATTGCCCAAATTAGAAGAATAACAAGGAGATACGAGAATAATCAATCCAATTAATTGAAACATTGCATGATCATCTTTGCTCGGATAGTTAAACCGATTGGATAATGAAAGTATTATCATCAAATATGTTGGATGATGAATATATTTGTTTTTCGACCTCTTGAACATAACATTTCTTCCTTACACCACTCTTCCCACCTCTTAGCCAAGCCATTTCCAACTTCTAGCATCCTGACAATTTCCAACATCTTGGGACGTCCCTCGGGCTTGGTCTGTGTGCAGAGTAGAGCTATTTATATCAGCTGCTCCACCCCTTCCTCCATGTGATTACCTACAGAATCAGGATCAACGATCATTTCCCATTTTCTCTCCTCTAAAGTTGTCTTTACCTGATATTTAAATCACAAATCTCCATGTATTACATCACCATACAGTGACTGAAAACTATGAAAAGATTAGAAGCTTTGACAAGCAAAATATCAATGTTTTAAAATGCAGTCATGGGGCATACTCACGTAGCACTATGATGAGTTGGGGCACTTAGAAAAAGACTTGGCAATTTTGGGCCCGTTTGTCTTATATCGGCCACTTGGGCCGTATGCCTTTTGTGCCCCAAAGAATCATCTAAATTCATTAAAGCTATTTTAAATTCAAATTACTAAACAAGATGAAATTAATTAACAAAAAATAAAAAATAAAAAACTCCGTCAACAATTTTCTTGCTGATATTTTCTCTTCAAAATTTTCTGCTTTAGCTTGCTACTGAATTTAGAGATTTTCCAAAGCTAGTTATTAAATAGTCTTATATTTGTCTTGTTATTTTTTGCCTTTATTGTTAGGTTTTATTTTGTTTAAAAACAATAAAAATCTAAAATTTCTTTTGTTAAATTTGCCTCTATTTTTTTTATTATCTCATGTTTTTAATATTAAGAAAATAATTTTTCTTTTATCTCAAGAGCTCCTTATTTGTACTATTTTATGGCTTTTACTCTCCACTCATATTTCACAATCTTTTTCAATTAATTTTTTAACACTTAGCCTTTTTGAAATTCTTAATATTATTTATTTAGAAAAATCCTAAATATAAAAATTTATATGCCCCACCCCAAGACATGTGAACACTTGCGCCTTTTAAAATACTGTAAAGTACAATACATAAATCTACAGGTTTTGGAGAAGCTTTAAGCTAGTTGAACATACATTACAAGCAGGATTAGTCTTAATAAATGAATGAACAAGGTAATGGTATTAATAGCAGGAGTTAAAAGGAAAGACTCACCCAATCAAGTAACATCATGTCTTCGTCATTGGCCACCCGAGCAAGATCAAAAGCTCTCTGCCCTGTGATGAGCTCAAGAAGAAAGGTCCCATAATCAAACACATCAGTTTTCTCTGAACATGTATCCCAAATGACAATATGACCAATTGTTCCAGTTCCAGATGTGGTAACATGAGTGACATTGTCGTCCCCGATTATGGCCAACCCAAATTCACCAACAACTGCCTCAAAGTCCTCATCTAAAAATATATTTGCAGATTTGATATCACCATGAATGATTTTCCGGTTACATTCATCATGCAAATAGGCTAGACCCCTTGCAGCCCCCAGTACTATCTGTTTTCTTACTGGCCAATCGAGTGGAGGTTGTGATTCCGATCGCTCTGCAATAATGCCTCAACAGGCTCGTTAGAAATATTATGATATACCACACGATAACTAAACCAAGAAAAATGATGAGGAATCAAAAGAGATTTATGCGATGCTCGAATAAAAAACAATGAATCCTCTCAAATCAAGAGATCAAAATTAAATTTTAGTTATGCTCTCTCCTCAAATCATCTCAATAGACGATATCAATTACGTGTAAGTATAGGGTTAAGTGGATAATACTGATGTGCACATGAGAGTGGATATCATAATGGTGTTCAACATAATATTGTCCATATTAGAAGAATAACAAAGAGATATGAGAGCAATCATAATACATTGATATATTTCCCATATGCTTAGTTACACCTATGTGAACATTTAAATATCCCTCTTTTGGAGGGATACAAGCAAAATTGTAGTTAGCAAACATTAATGTACGACAAGAGAGCTACAATCCTATGCCAGTTACAATATTTGGTATGAAGTTATGGAGCTGATTTTACAGAGGGATTGCTGCAATTCTTTCCTAAATATTCGTTGGAAGTGTTTGTGGAATTGACTACAAGAGAGCCTTTACATAAGTTTGAGGTAAATCAAACAATTGTAATCTTCCCTACAATAATATTAATGAATCCACCCACAATTGCATACATTATAATGGACCAACCTATAAATACAACCATTATAATGAACACTTCTATAATTAGGTATATGATCAGGGGCTAATATACAGGGGGCCAGGAAGGGACCTGCACCCACCCAACACACACACACACACACTTGGCATAATTTTTTTTAGGGATAATTACAAAAACTACGTTTGTTGTTTAGCCTAATTACAAAAGAAACGCAGTTATCTTTCAAAATTACAAATACCCTATTAACATTTATTTTTATTTTACAAATTGCACCTACTGAAAGGGTATTTGTAAAACAAAAACAAACCTTAAGGGATATTTGTAATTTTGAAAGATAACTAGGTATTTTTGTAATTAGGTTAAATTTCAGGAATAATTTTTGTAATTCACCCCTTTTTGTTTTTATATTTGCATGCATATATGTCAAAATATGCATATTATAAAGGATGTTATATGTACATTTAGCGGTTGGCCTTCTAATTCAAGAAAATAATACTTAATCTCAAAAAATGTGTTTGACTATTTTTAAAGGTCAATGTTCTAATAAATTTTTAAAAGCTTTGTATATACAGAAAATGATAGACCTAGATTTTAAATTTAATTAAACAATATTAATGAACATCTATCCTACACATCTTTTTTCTCTCTTATTTTCTTACTTTCTATAAAATTTACTGTAAACTAAGAAAGAGTTGCAAAAGAGGAAAGTTTACCTATTGGATTTCTTAAGCAACTATATAAGAATCACCAAAAAAAAATTGGCTGTGGATTGTTTTACTGATTAAGTAAAATAAGAGAAGAATTATAAAGAAATTGGATAAGTTTCCTCATACATAAAGTTATTAAAATGTATCATGCATCACTCCGATAAACGTTGTAAAGGATTATTTAAACAATGTAAATTCAACAATTTTTTTTGTTAAATTAACTTTTTTTAATACTAATATTTGTGCATGAAATTTGAAACTGATTGAGTTTTCAAATTTGAAGAAACCATCACAACTTGGCCCCTCCAAGACTAGTTCTGGATGCGTCCCTGTATATGATACAAAGTATTTTAAGAGAAGATACTAAATATATTCTAACAGTCTGCAATAATCTCATTATGAGTTCTTCACGAAACATAAATACCAGATCAAACACATGTAGAAAAGAAATGAATATGAGCAGTTGATCAGGACTACCTCTTAAGCATGATGCAACACTTCTAGTAACCATGAATGGATAAACGAGCAGCCGTTCTTTTGGTGTAATGCAAAAGCCAAGCAAGCGACGCAAATTTGGATGCAGGGCAATGCTGATCATTTCTACTTCTCTTTGGAATTGCAGTTCTGCATCTTGAGCATGTCTGTATTTTGCTCTTTTAACTGCCACTGGAGAGCCATCTGCTAACCGGCCTTTGTAAATCGCTTTAAATCCACATCCAAGGACATTTTTGTCGCTAAAATTATCTGTTGCAATCTGTAGCTCACGTAGCGAAAATCTACGAAATTGTCCCGTATGAATTCCTGGATCCTCAACTGCAGTTAAATACAAAATAAGTAATGCAGGCCATATCCATATACATCATATATATAATATATATGTATAGATATATACCATGTTATTTCAAGCCACTTTTCGACTAACCAGGAACATCAAAGAAATATTCGTACTTGGGTTTCCTTCTTCGATACCAAGCAGAAAATAGCTTCCGTGCAATGGGTCCCGTAGCATTATTGCCGACTGCAATGGTCACTTTTTGTGAATTCCGTGTTATTTATCATGTCCAGATGACAAATTAGATTCTACAGTGTAATATTTGATAGAAAATTATCCCAAATTACTTGAAAATTCTTGGGAATGCTTAATAGGCCCAGACCAAACAAGATGAAAGCATGACACAGATGATTGTGCCAAAAAAACACAAATTAAATCACTAGGACAATAATAAGAAAAACAAGATTTTAGGTGGAAAACACCAAACAAAAAGGGGAAAAAATACGAACAAAAACCATCCAAAAAAGCACTATAAAAAATAGCAATTCCAACATAGTGAAGCTTTTTGCTCCAAATTTGACTCAACTAAACAATACAGAAAATATTATAAATTCTTGCTTGGATACACTACAACAAATACTCCAAATCACCCTCACAAACAACAAAAATGCCAAACCCCCACAACCCAACCCCACCCCCCACCCCCACCCACCCACGCCCACCAAAAAAACAAAAAATCTTAAAATTTCCACGGTCTTCACTGGGAAAGTTAAAAAAAAAAAAAGCAACTCCACAGTCCACACCCCAACAAAATGACTAAAAAAACCAAATTTTCCGTAATCATACAAAGGTGAAGAGAAAAGTAATAAGATGATGAGTTAAAAAGGTTAAAAGGGTAGACGAACCTTGAGAGACAGATGGGTTTGTCAGTGGAATTGGAGATAGGTCTCAAACTGTTACTGGAAAAATTGAAAGATTCTCAAATTAATAGTATTTGAAAGATCACTGCCTTCATAGCAATTGAAATTAATACTTACTTGAGAATTTGTCCACAGAAATTAGCGGTGAGATCATCTGATGATGCTATGGAGGTGACGCTTGGGGTTCTGGAGTGGTCATGAAAAAGCTGCCAAAGCTGCTCTCTCCGCAGCACGGCTGCCACCAGCCTCTCCCAGTTGTCCCTAGACATCACTCTTTCAGCTTCAGCTAAACCCTCTAAATCTTTTTGTGCTTTCTGATGATCACGATATATAATTAACTATACCATCACTTTCTGCTATTTGATTGTTATTAAAATGTCAATCTTCTTTCTTTTTTTCTTGTATTGTAATGAAATTTGGTGAAAAGGGAAAAGGTGGGAACCCGTTTTTGCTAGGTTAAAGTCAAGCAGAGTCTTCCATTATGTCCCTACTAAAGAGGAAAAATGGCAATGGGGCAAGTTCACACCATGGGTTTGAAAATTTTCAAGATCCTTTCTTTGATATTATTATTGATCCGGACACGAATTTATCCTCAAACTAAATTTAGTGTTTAAATTTTAAATTTAGTGGTTGGATTGCAGAATCCTAGATTTATTTTATAATTTTAAAAATATTTAAAAAAATATTTCATAATTGAATAGTTTTGACTTGAAAGGCTCAATAGATAAATTTAAAAAATCCATTCAAATTATGATGTGGAACAAAGATAACATTTGACAGGTCAAGCTTATGGGATCTACAAATTAATATACAAAGTTGAGTTAATGTTTCGGTTAAACTTACGGAGTTTTAAGGATCGAGACCCATGAAAACCTTCATATCAATATTATGAATATCCTCAATTTTCAATATTAAAAAATACGCAAGCACTTATATGTTTTCAAAATTTTTGACTTATATTTATTTACTTTGAAATTGACTTGAGTATCGAAAAATCTTTATCAGGTCAACTTCTGGCACTCCAAATGACTTTTTGTGACGTAAGAAGTGACCTACGTTGCAATTAACTTCTAGTTAGAAATTTTGAGAAGAGAGTTGATACCACATCATTTTAGAGATGTTAGTGGGAATCCGCACTGACTTCTTGAGCGTCCACGCACACAGTCCACCCACTTATTGGGGGCTCATGTTGGGAAGGGATTCATATCACATCCATTTAGCACACAAGTGGCTTGTGACTTATCAGTAAATGACCGACCTCTCTCCCTCAAGAGGTGCCTTTTTGAATAATATTATGAGACTCCCTCAAAGTTAATAATACCAATTGGGTGGACGCTTGCTTACTACGTGTTACATCAATACACAAAATTATGCTATAATACTTCGACTAAGTCCACGAAGGCTTAAGGGTAAAAACCAAAGAATAGATTCATATTAATACTATAAATATCTCTAATTTTTATTACTAAAAGATATATAATTAATTATGCACTTGTATGCTTTTAAAAATTTTGACTTAAATTTATTTATTTTGAAACTAACCTAAATATTAGAAAATTTTCGATAAATCAACTTTTTACAATCTTAATAATTTTTTGTGACGCAATCAATAATTAATATTGAAGTGAATTTACAACTAGTAGTTTCAAAAAGAAAAGATTATATTTACAATGTATATATGATTAGCCAACCTCCATGTCCAAAAAGCTCCTGTTAATGAATGCAACACCTGCTTAGGTCTAGGGGCGGCAAATGCCAACACTGGGCGGGTTCGAAATAGGTCATGATAGGTCTAGTGCAATACATATATAATATATATATATACACACACACACACACACACATATATATATAAATATATTCATTATATTAATCAAAGCAATAACTCAAATTTAATAATAATACCCACGAACATATTTCTATCTGCATTTCATAAATTTAACATTTTAACCACAAATAAAATAAAATTATATCGATTTCTTAAATATCCATTGTATGTCATATTATTGTATGCAGGAGAAAATATATGTTACATCTGAAAAAAGAACCACACTAGAACATAGGATTTTATCCGAACTAATGAATTCATATTGTATTTTAAAGTTATTTAATGAAAAAATTATTTATTTGGAGTAAAAACTCCATTAGACCAAACATGATCATGTTCTAATAGAGCATTTATTGTAAATCTTTTATTTTTCATTTTTGAATTAAAAAACCATTGATTATTGATATCTCATTCAATTTCAAAAAAATCTGTCATTACTATTGGAATTATGTGGTTAGGAAGGGAGGTTCAACAATTTCATTATAAGAAGGAGTCACAATTCAAAGTTACTTATTCTCGACTTATTCTTCCACGTAAGGCGAACTTAAGAGTGAGGGCTTTATAACGGATCCTGATCCGCTCAAACTCAATAAGTTAAGTTTAAAAGGTTTATCTGAATTATAAGTCAAATTAAAAATAAGACCGAATAGACAAAGTTTGCAAAATTCACATATTAATAAGCAAATTGGGTTGAAATATTTGAATTAATCCCATTAAGGCCCTAAGGCTCGAAGCCCATGAAAATTTTCAAATATGTATATAAATATTCTCAATTTTCATAATTAAAAGATATGCATCTCATACTGAGAAATGTTGAGTTTTCTTAACACATACCAAGAGTACATTCAGATTTGCCTTGCATAAGGATTAGGAGAATACGAGTTTTGCAACCAATCAAGAGATTTTTCGTTATAAAATAATGTCTTTCAGTACATAAATAGAAATCACTTTGGCCTCTTTAAAAGAATTTTGATTAACTTTCACGTCTCAATTTTATTTTTTTAGTCTTTATGGATATTTTACTCATTCTACAAACCTACACATCATTTTACCATTCCAATTTTTTTTTCTTTTTTTACATAATTGTATGTCATTTTGCCTCTTTAGAAATATGTTGGTAATTTAAGGGCTTTATTGTCGTTTCATATGTTGAGTTGGCCCTCTAGTTGGTGTATTAATTATTTTACACGCTTATATCCATTTTTACCACTTAAGGACATTTTGATATTTTTCGATGCTAGTTTTGCATGCATATTGTATAACTAATGGGGAGAGAGGCATTTTGATTTTATAAAAATAAAAAAGTAATGTTTTTAAGTAATTAACTTTAAGTTTAGCTTTAAAATTTAGTTTAATTCTATGTTGTATCCAAAATGGACTATTTGGATCCATAACCCAAGTGTAGCTAAATTAGTAGGACCCAACAAGAAGTTACTTTAATTTATTTTAAGGCAAGTTTGTAGTTTGCAAACGAAAGAGCATAGCTAACTGCCAAGTTACAAAACAAGCAATTGCATTACCATTCAAGTGGTTGGCTGGCTGGCTTGGTGGTGTAATAGGTCCAAAAACCTGTCCATGAGTGTGGCTAAAAATCATAGTCGTAATTTGATATGATTGTATGATGTTTATTCCTTGCATTATTTTGTTCTCATCTAAATACAAAATTGTTTTGTTTAAATGATGTATGATGTTATGTTGTTTATTGAAGAGTTGAATAAAATTTTAATCTTCGTTGTTCAAGTTGTACATTTCAATAAAAAAAAATTTAACATCAAAAGTAGATCTTATGATATTTTAAATTTTATATAATTTGATTTAGAATTTATTTTCTTCTTTTATTATTTCTCCATTGTGATGTAAAACTCAAAAGAGAATGAACATATTATAGCCCTTTAAATATTTATTTGAGATATGTAAGTCGAACGATCGAATCACATATTTTTTTTATATTATTCTTATCTTATTTTCGTTCAATTGTAATATTTTTTTTATTTAGTAAATCTACATCATTACATCACGATTATTAATCATCAATATTTAACAAGCAATCATTAAGCATCAACTTTGACGAGGTCCAACAATCTATAATCAACCAATCAACTATTATTAAATTAGACAAATACCCACAAAATTGGGACTCAAACCTAGACTTTTAGCTATAAAGCTTTTAGGCCTCAATATTATCATTAACACCCAAAAAGTTTTTTTTTATTAATAATTAGGTGGGTGTGTTAGGAATTAATCATTTATTCGGGTGATAATTGCAATTTAAAGAAAGTGTTGCACATTAGAATATATGTCTACATTTAAATATATATATATATATATATATAATAACTAAAATGTATTAGCTAATAAAAAATATCATACAATATAGAAATTTAATAGGAACTATGTATAAAAAAATAGCTATTAAACTTTAAGAATAATAAAATTTAAAATAAATTTAATGTTAAGTATTATTAATTAAGTTGAAAAAAAATATTAGAATGTAAATATAAGTCTATTAATTTTAGAACTTTTTAAAGTAATTTTATTATAAATAATGGATAATAGTATTTTGGTTAATTTTTTAGAATACAAGGGGTAAAGTGAGATAATGAGAGTAAAATAGGGTAAAGTGAGATAATGAGAGTAAAATGGGGTAAAGTGAGATAAATGAAAATACAAAGTGGTAAACTGAGATAATTAAAAATATAAGCGGATAAAGTAATACTCAACAAAAATAGGAGGAGATAAAGTGAGATTTAGCCTTTAATATTTGAAGAAAGTTAATTTAATGAGTTTGTAGCGATCTTAGCTCCAAAACTAAACTTGAGGTGTGTTTTGATTTTTAATTGACTAAAATTTTCTTTTGAGTTAATAATTCGTACATGAGAATAGTAATGACAAATTTAATACAATAAAGTTGAGAGAAATCACTAAAAGACTAAACTGATTATCAAATATTTAGTGGGACTCAAACCATTTATCTTATTTTTGTTAATTATATCAATATTTAGCTTAATGAATTGATAAAAATGCTATTTTTGTTAAAATTTGACGTCCTTAAAACATTGAGAAGTATGCCTTTGAGAATTATACCATACTTTAGACTATCCATACATGAATAATTAAGTGCGAGAAAGAATATGTTAACAACTTAGGAATGTATTAGAAATCAAAAATAAATTGAAGAAATTAATGTTAAGAAAATGGTCAATCATTTTGGTCAAAAATAAATGGTGTCTAACTTAGACAATTATTAATTAAGGTATCTAACTTAATTTCTTATCTAAATACTACCAACTCATATTTTTTGAAATCTATATAAACTATCTTAAATTCTCATTTATAGAGCATCCAAAAATTAAAAAATTAGAGAAGGTTTGAGAGAAAAGATTAAGAGAAAGTATGTGAAAAAATTTTGTGAAGAAAAATTATTATGTGGATTGTGAGTTGTAAGTATTGTAAACATTTTATATATTTTCTCTCTTTAGTAAAACAATCTACAACAAGTTCGAAGATGCAGGCATAATTGACCGAATTTCGTTATCAAAATTGTGTATGTTATTTTCGTTATTATTTTGCATTCTTACTAATGTGATTTATTAGAAATTTTCATAATTTCTCAACAACTGATATCAAGAAAGAGTTTTTGCGTTAAATTCTGTTAATTTTTTGTGAGTTACTATTCACATAAATAGTAAAATTTTATCGGCAGTATTGGTTTGTCGATGGAAGTGTTCTAATACACAGTGGCTCGTAGGAATAGTTAGAAATAATTCTGAGGAAGTCAGATTCGAGTGGGAACGATGACTGCAGATGAATGGAATGTGAAACTCGAGAAATTCGATGGCGCAGATTTTGGATTTTGAAAAATACAGATAGAGGATTATTTGTATAAAAAAAAGTCTGTATCAATCCCTCTCATGGAAGAAACCAGAGACTATGAAGAAAGAAGACTAAAATCTTCTCGATAGAGAAGCCCTCAAAGTTATCCGATTGATGTTATTTCATAATGTTGCTTTCAACATAGTAAAGGAAAATACCATGACAGGTCTTATAACGGCTCTCTCCAGTATGTATGAGAAGCCATTGGCCTCAAATAAAGTTCACTTGATGAGGCGTTTGTTCAATTTGTGGATGATGAAAGGCACATCGGTAGCTCAATATTTCAATGAACTTAACACAGTCACAACCCAATTGAGTTCAATTGGAATTGAATTCGATGAAGAAGTACGAGCATTGATACTTTTATCTTCTCTACCAGAAAGTTGGAATGCTACTGTCACAACTATGAGTAGCTCGTTGGGAAGCAATAAGTTAAAATTTGATGATGTTCGTGATCTGGTTCTTAGTGAAAAGATTCGATGAAGAGAGTTGGGTGAATTATCAACCTCTTCAATTTTGCATACAGAGTCAAAATGAAGAAATTCAACCAGGAGGAATGGATGTGATAGATTGAACTACCGAGGTAGATCAAAGGATATGAGGTCCAAATTCAGGAATCCTAGTAATTCTCATAACACGAAAACCATTGAGCGTTGAAATTATGGGAAGACTGTGCACTACAAAAATTAGTACAAGAATACACCGAAAGACCAGGAGACGAAGATATAGATAAATGTTATTTCCACCTCAGGAGGAGATGATGCGTTGATATGCTTTTTAGATAGCAAGATGGAGTCTTGGGTGTTAGAGTGTAGAGTATCATTCCATGTTACTTTGCAGAAAGAATTCTTTGAGAGGTATGTTCTCGAAAACCTTGAAAATGTATATCTTGGTGATGATTAACTGTGTGCTATAGTTGACAAATGTGTAGTGAAGATTAAGTTGAACAGATCTATTTGGAAGCTGAAGGATGTCAGACATATCCCTGACCTGATAAAGAACTTAATCTCAGTAGGGCAGTTAGCAAGCAAAGGCTATAATATGATATTGCATGATGATGATTGTAAGATTCCAAAGGGTGCAATGATGGTTGCTCGAGGCAAGAAGAGTAACACTCTTTATATGACAGTAGGGGCACACTGTTCGATTACAGTTACAACAGACAATGAAACTCCAAATATATGGCATTAGAGACTAGGCCATATAAGTGAAAAAATGATGAAAATTATGCACTCGAAGGGGAAACTTCCAAATCTACAATCAGTTGAGATAGACATGTGTGAAGATTGCATACTTAGAAAGCAAAACAGGATTAGCTTTCAAACAAGTGGCAGAACCTCAAAGAAAGAAAGGCTAGAGCTCATTCACTCTGATGTTTGGGGACTAACAACTGTCTCATCCATTGGTGGGAAATGCTACTTCATGACTTTCATTAATGATCACTCTCGTAAGGTATGGGTGTACTTTTTAAAACATAAATTTGAAGTGTTTTGAGGCTTTCAGGAGATGAAAAACTATGGTTAAAAATGAGACAGGCCTAAAGATTAAAAAAATCAGAACCGACAATGATGGTGAATAAGAAGATACTAGATTCAAGAAGTTCTACTATGAACACGGGATCAGAATGGAGAGAACCATGCCGGGTACGCCTCAACACAATAGTGTAGCTAAACGTATGAACTGAATGTTGACAGAAAGAGCTAGAAGCATTCGTATGCAATTAGGTCTACCAAAATAGTTCTTGACAGAAGTAGTCAACACAATAGTTTACTTGATCAACCGAGGCTCATCGATTCTATTGGAGTACAAAATACCAAAAGAGGTATGGACCAAAAAAGAGGTGAAACTATCACATCTAAAAGTTTTCGAATGTGTAACATATGTGCATATCAGTTATCAAGATAGAAATAAGCTTGATCCCAAATTCAAGAAATGCACCCTCATTAGCTATAGTGAGGATTAGTTTGGCTACCGTATTTAGGATAACAAAAATAAGAAGGTGATTCGTAGTAGAGATGTGATTTTCGATGAAAGGGTGATGTACAAGGATATGCATAAAACAGACTCCAATGACTCAGTACACAGTGAGCCAGTATTTGTATATGTAAATGCTGATGATATCCTAGATAGTTTCATGACGGAGCCGATTATAGCAAGTCCTCAACTAGAGGAAATTGTTGGACAGAGTAATACGCAAAAGTCCAACACACCATAACCTCCTACTCCAGCTCATGTATTGAGAAGGTCTTCTCGACCTCATGTGCCTAATAGAAGATACATGAACTATCTGTTGTTGATTGATGGATGGGTGCTTGAATACTATGATGAAGCTTGTTAGCTTGAAGATGCCAGCAAGTGGGAGCTTGCCATGAAAGAAGAGATGAAGTCTCTAATCTCCAACCAGATATGGGAACTAGTTGAACTACTCGTGGGAAAGAAGACGCTTCACAACAAATGGGTGTATCGGGTGAAAGAAGAGTATGATGGTTCTAAGAGATACAAAACTCGACTAGTTGTCAAAAGATTCTAGCATAAGAAATGAGTTAACCACATCGACATTTTTGCTCCCGTTGTGAAGCTCAATACTATCATATCAATGTTGAGTATTGTTGCCATTGAAGATCTTTATCTTGAACAATTAGATATGAAGACCGCATTCCTTCATGGAGACTTAGATGAGGAGATCTTCTCAGAAAGAGGGAAGAAAAATATGATGTGCAAACTTAAAAAGAGTTTGTATGGTCTGAAATAAACCCCAAGACAGTGGTACAGAAAGTTTGATGGCTTTATGCACAAGGAATGTTTTCAGAAATGCAACATCAATCACTATTGCTACTTCAAGAGATATAGGTCCAGTTATATTATTTTACTACTTTATATCGATGATATGTTAGTAGCATCTTCAAATATGGATGATATTAGAAGGCTGAAGCAACAATTGTCAAAGGAGTTTGATATTAAAAACTTGGGTCTAGCAAAGAAGATTCTTGAAATGCAAATCATAAGAAATAAGCATAGAAGGTTGTTGCAATTATCTCATGCAGAGTACATCAACCATCTTTTGTAGAGATTCAACATGGGCGATGTCAAGCCAATCAGCATACCCTTGGCTAGTCACTTTCGCCTGTCCAAGGATCAGTCCTCTTAGATGGATGAAGAGAGAAAATTCATGGCTAAAGTTCCTTATGCCTCAACCATTGGAAGTTTGATGTGCACGATGGTCTGTATGGGACTAGATATTGGTCATAAAGTGGTAGTTGTTAGCAAGTTTATGTAAAATCCAAGGAAAGTTTATTGGGAAACAGTTAAGTAGACAGTTTATGATTCCTTGATTTGTTACTTATTCATAAAATTTTACAAATCTTGTTCTTAACTTATCAAAACAGATTAAGAATATCTTTAATTTCGTCATATTTATCACACATGTAATTTTACAAAATACTTAAAATAAATATTTTAAAAAAAATTAACTTATGAAAACCTACATAAAATACATATAATTAATTAAATTTTATTCCGTCAGTATTGCAATATTTGTTACAACGTCTCTTGCAAAACCTGTCTACTTTGCATGGAGCTTTCATAAATGTGCTAACTTACTAACAATAACACTTACAATTACCAAATAACTTTGGTAAACATGATTTTGGATTTACAAAACCCATATGGGATTATTTATCATATTAATATATGATATTTTTACTTTTAAATAAAATTACATCCCCTCAAGTTTAGATAGTTATTCCAATATTTCTAACTTTTGTCGTCGTTTAAAAATTTTGACTCCACATCAAGATTTTGACTGAAATGATAATGTCAATGAAAAATTGAACGTCCAAATTTGGCTCATGTTTATTGATCCAAGAGTTTGAGAATTATTTTTTCGGTCCACATTAATCTTAGGGATGACTACAGAACATCCTGTAAGATTTGATGTAAATACATCGCGATGATTCCGAAGTTACATCCATCTCTGCATCTTACATATGACCCCAACCATTTGTGATGCCCTGTCATCACTATTTGGTAAAAATTATAGGTTTTAACCCCCTCGAGGTTTGTTCAAATTTACAAAAGTAGCTTGTGAAATTTGTCCATATTTACACAAATCTCTCTGAAATTTATCCAACGTGTACTAAGTTTTCTTAAGATTTAATATTTCTAACTCTTGCTATATTACTGAAATTATATTCTTTCAATTAGTAAATTACATATATTTCTTATAAATTATTTTTTCTATCAATGAGAACACCGTAATACAATTGTCACCATCATGTAAATAATCAATTAACTACTTATATAGTTAACTTGATCTTTAGGTTTGAAGTAGGCATGATATTTGCAAGTGAAGAAGAGAAGAGATAATTGTCCAAATCTATATCTATATCTAAGTATAGTGTTATCGGCATGAATATGAATTTCAACATTCAGTTTGATTTATCGGTAAAAGTGTTTATAAATTTTTAGGATATTTTATTACTTTATTAGGATAAGCATAAGGGATTTACTTGAAAAATTAACAAAAATTAAGGAATTAAATTATGATGTGATAAACCTTAGAAAAAGTCCCCGTAATATGAACAATCTTAAGGGAAGTTTGTATAATTTTTAGTAAAGAAGAAAAGAGTTATTTCATAAAACACATTAAGATATTTTAATAGCTATTAGTGTTGGGGATGGACAGAATTTCCAAAACCTGAGTTTATTTGTATTTGGACAAAATCTCGGATAATTTTTTTGTAAATATCCTTATTTATGTTGTAGTGGAACGCTATTTGAAAGGACAAACAAAGACATGTTTCTCAAAAAATACATAGAAGCGCAATTTAGCAAAATTATCGTACTGATAGACTTGGTTGCATTTTCATGAATAATCTTAAATTTGGAAATTTATACTGCTTTGATTGTTATTTTCTTTGTCAAATGTAATGTTCCTATTTTCATTTCGGAACCTTTCAAAATAATGCTCTATTTCAAAATTTATTTATTCTTTTGCAAATCATGCCTCATTTAAAGTAATGTTGTGACTATAATAACTCCCAACCACTATATTTTAGGGCATTACAATAAAGATTTTTAAATTTTATTTTTTGACTCTCATCTAAATTGTGTATTCAGTTAAAATACACGTATAATACATATTGGAAGTGCAATTATAAGGAAGTCCTAAGACCTGGGATCACAAAATAATAACAATTGTTAGTAGGAGTATTCATTTGGTATTACTGTACTCAACCGTATTGAAATTTTGGTATGTCAAAAATATCATACTAAATACAAAATCGATTTATTCAATTCGGTATTCGTAATCATCAATTTTTTTTTGGGTATTCCAATAACCGAATTTTGTTTAAACAAAATAAAAAATATTATTAAAATTAAATGTTGAAATTAAATTTATATTTTTTCAGTTTTTACTTTTTGTTTTTGGCAAGTAAGAAAAAGCAAAAATAGTATAAAAATTAATAATAGATATAACATATTTACATAAAAATAAAATATAAATAATATATAAATAATAATTCGATATTCGATACGGTTCAGTAACTGAAATAAAAAATTAAAACCAGAATACCAAATTTTCATAAAATTAAAACCAAATAATGAACTAAATTTTTTGATTCGTTGTAGGTACGTACTAAATTTTTAATTTTGGTTCGGTTTAATCGGTTATCAAATTATGAACACCCTAATTGTTAGTGTATGATGGATCCCACCGTATTAAAGATTTCTTTTCTTCTCAACGTGGTAAAATCTTACATGTAATAGAATGGAAAAACAAACATTTTATAAGTATTGCTTAAAAAATTTGATGTGCATTAATTGAATATCTCTTTTAAAATAATTGTACAACTTAATTTCAAATAGTACTCGGAGGGTTTTGAGATAATTATTGTGTCTAATGAGTTCAAGGTTTGAAGCGTGAAATGGTATTAAAGATTTCTTTTCTTCTCAACGTGGTAAACTCTTACATGTAATAGAATGGAAAAACAAACAATTTATAAGTATTGCTTAAAAAATTTGATGTGCATTAATTGAATATCTCTCTTAAAATAATTGTACAACTTAATTTCAAATAGTACTCGGAGGGTTTTGAGATAATTATTGTGTCTAATGAGTTCAAGGTTTGAAGCGTGAAATGGTATTAAAGCTGATCACCAATAAAAAATGCACCGGGAGCGAAGTCTTTTGCAAGACACAAAGTAATATACATATGGGAGCTACCTCTTGAACCCATGGGACAAAGTTCTGCACGTGTGATAAGTACCTCTTGAACCCTTAGAAGCCACATCTAAAATTCTGACCCCTGACGACCAATTATGTAATGTAATTCTGGGACAAGGACGTTGCATTCTGAATGTGGGGGGTTGTAATTGCCCATCCGATATAGAATTATAATTAAAAATAATGAACAACTTATAATCATTGGTATCTGTGTTGGGCATGCACTAATTATTTATAGGCCAATTTCAAGTAGCTAGATTTGGAGGAAATTATTGTGTCTAACAAGCACTAAAAGAAAAAAAAAATGTTAGGTAAAAAAATAGTAAGTGACAATATTTGTTGTTTAGCTATAATAATGGCTCTTTCAAACTTGAAAATTGATATTTACATTGTTATTATTATCAATTAGTGATATGTGTAGTGTTTAAGTTGTAACTATTGATAATTAGTGACAACATTTGTATAGTGAAAACAAAAAATGTTACCATACTTTTGTTATAAAATTTTTATTATCACTGTGTATTTGTTACTAAATGTCAGCGACAATTTGAATAAAATTTTTATTGTCATTATACATTTGGTACTGATGCGTACAAAAAATAGCACGTACCAAGAAGTAATAATTTAGTTGTTCAATCTTCCAATTCTTGTCGATAATATCTACAAAATAAGGGGTTAGGAGCGATAGAGGTTACCCAACATAAACTCTTCGATGCTTAACGCAAGTGTCCGTATAAAGTAATAAAAAATCAAGAATACTGGAATTGAATAAATGTAAAATAAGGACTTTATATACTATGTAATGTAATAAGGTAATTGAAAAAAGAAAGGATTATATTACCTTATTTAGATCAGTGTTATAAAGTGAGTCAACCCTCAATTAGCCAATTTAGTTAGAATAGGATTATCTTTCCTCATTCTATAGTTAATAGAATTAAACTAGGGATTTTCCTAGGCATAGATAGGGTTTTCGAATATCTGCTAGGTAAGAGTTCATCACCTATTCTAAATTCAATTAAACCAAACTAAATTCATCCGGACTATCCTCTTATCAATTCAGCTCAGCCAAGAATCATGTAGCTCAGTTATATCTCAATAACCATTCATGAATTAGGGGCGTAAATGCCCTTAAGAATTAATTAGATGAGCTTAAGCCCGTGAAAGACCTAAAAGGTCAAACTCAATCATCAAGCCCAATTAGTTAGATCAGATTTAGGCCTTATCCATCACCAAAGGCAAAATTGCATAATTAATCCTCTATATTAGCCTTTATAGAATTCTGTTTTTTATTTTTGGAGGTCACTAATATACATAAAATAACTTTCAAAATTTTATAATTTTAGTCATATTTTACTATGAAAGATCTAACTTCTCTAAGAAATTGCTGAGTTGGTATCAAAGCTTGCTTACTTGATTTCATATTTAGGGATTTTTACATTTGGGGAGGAAAATCAATGATGTGAAAATGACGTGGCAAAGAATTGGATCAAAGGGGGGAAATTGAAGCTAGTTGGATTAAAAATGGAGGAGAGCCAAGTGGACATAAGAAGATTCTAAATAAAAATTTCTTTATATTTATTCTTTTTTCATTGGTAAAATTTCAAAAAGAATAATATAAATAGAATGTAAATTTATTTTAAAATTATCACACAAAAATACAAATTTTTATTGTATGTCAAACTAGTACAAATCTCATATATTCTAATTACTTATAACAAAACCCAATAATATATGTAAATATTTACAAAATTTAATATTTGAAGACTGAAAATATATATTTAAATTCAAACTTTAAATAAATTAAAACAAAATAATTTAGATGAATTTTTTTTAACAAATTTTAATTCAAAATCAAATTAAACAATATAGAAAAATAGTTTAGATATAATTGACAAGAAAAAAAACTAGTATATATTGAATGTTTTTAATTACTTTTCTTAAATTTTAATAAATTATTAAATGTTAACAAATTTTAGATTTAAAAATTAGAAAAAGACTTAAAATTCAAGCTTTAAAAAATAAAATAGAAATAATTAGTAATATAGTTACACAATTCTTAATTCAAAATAATTTTTATCTAATAAAAAACATTTATAAAAAATAGAGAAAACAAAAAGAAAAAAATATTTTTAAAAAAACTGGATTTTTGGGATAAAAGTCAGACTAAAATTACAAAATATTAAAAGTTAGTGTATGTAAATTGATGAATCTAAAATTAAAGAATGTAACTTTATTTAGACCCATATATGGGATCAATTTGTAATTTTGACGGTCACTGATTGTTTATAGTCACAATTTAGATAAAATTTTAATAACTATTAAGCATGTAAAAATTATTTTTATTATAAAATAAAAAAAATTGTTGCTAAATACATGTAATTAGTGATAATTTTCTTCTAATCACTTAAAATCTGAAAACTAGTTGATAAGTGAGGCGCATATATACAAGAAAATGCAAAACTAGTTGATAAGTTTACGAGTGTGTTGTAGTTTAAAGTAAGAAATGATGAGCTTTGAGTGTGGCTACATAAGTATATTAAGATACTTAAACAAATAGGGAGTAAAGTTTTTGTCATGGAAAATGCGAAAAACCAAAAATGGAGATAGATAACATTTTTTTTTTGTATTAATATGAATGCTCTGTCATTATACAAAGTTAAACTGTTTAATTATTCCATGTTATATATTATATTAATTTGACAATATAATTGGATGCTACATAGTTTCATAATCATTGTATTTGCTATGTTGCTTATTATTATTAATGTATTTTTAAGGAATAAAGTGAAATAAATAGTCCACAATATCAACTGATCAAATGTCTCTTATTCAATTATCGAAAAACGTAACATAGAACAACAACAAAAAAATATATCTTGATAGCTATAAGTAATTGGATCATACTAAAGAATTCAAATAGAATTTTAAACGAGACAAACAAAATGAGTAAAACTACTCAATAAATGAAATTGATTAAATATTTTTCCTTTGAACTATTTGAGAGATATTCAACTTGAGTTATGAGTAAGAATGATTTTTTTTTCCTTTCTAGGAAGGAAAAAAGAAATAGACTAAAATAAAAAAGAGTTTTGTTAATAATCCTGCATGTACTGAAATCATTAAAAGAACACCTAATAATTTATTGGAATTTTATGAAGTACTTGAAAAATAAGAAAACAATACTAAAATATTATAAAATATTATGAACATTTACTTGGTCTTCTGTTTTGAAATGCACAACAACTTGAGAGGAAAATGAAAAAAAATAAAAATAAAGATGGTACAAACACCTACTAAAGTAGTTCTTACTTTAATTTTTGTCATCCATCCAGAAATTTATGTCTCTTTCTCTTGTTTTTGGTGTTCATAAATTGGAAATTAGACATTAAAACATGGATGGAACAAGTGATATAGGACAAATACTTGACTCCTAGTTTTTTATTTAGATAAGTAAATAAAAAAAAAAAAAACAAGTTTGGTGTCGTTTGGGACTTGAAGAGATTCCTAGGTAGACCAAGTCTTCAATTGTAAATAGTCACGGGAGTGAATCATATGACTAGATTATTGGTTTGGATTATTGGCAGCCATTGCACTTAAGTTCCTTAACTATAAGATAAAGAAATTCTTGAATTAGTTGAATAAACTAAAACACTAGTGACAAAGAATACTAATTCTAATTTGGAATGATTCCAATCATTTTCTGATTATGGATCCACTAATTAAAATTCAATGCGTAATTTCAACGTTAAATAACTCATTCTTAATACCATAATTTAATAATAATTACAATTATATATTATATTTTTTTTAAGAAAAAAAGGTTCTTAATTGTTATCCAAGTTGGTCATAATTTTTTTTCACAAAAATATGTAATTTGTTATTGATAAAAAAAAAAAAAATATATTGTGTCTAATGTTCCCGGAAAATTTTGTGTACACTCAAACCAATCATATTGGATGTGAAATGTACTTACTATTTGATTAGTGTAAATTTAATAAGAATGAGGAGAATTATCAATCACAAACCAACTGCACTGCAAATTATCAAATTGTAAGTATATGCCAATAAAAATATCTGTGTATATTTTGAAGTTGTATTTTCAAACAAATGTTAATAAAACAATCTTATGGAGCATTTGACTAAGCTTATTTCATAATATAAAAATTTCTTATTTAATGTTTAGGAACTTAAAAATGTTGTAAAATATTTGGCTTAGGTTTTTATCTTGTAAAACTTTCTTGTGATACTTAATAAAAGCATATAAAACTCTATAAAGTGTTTCGAAAAAAATTATTTGGAATATAATTTATTATAAGATCTCCAAAACCAGTTAGAAACTTAATTACAAATATATCTTGGTAGCTACAAGTAATTGGATCAAACTAAAGAATTCAAATAAAATTTTAATCAAGCCAAAAAAAAAGGAGTAAAGACTATTCAAATGAGGTATCCAACTTGAGTTATGACTAAGAATGATTTCTTTTTTCTTTTCAGAAAGGAAAAAAAAAAAAAAGATTGAAATCAATAAAGGGTACTGTTAATAATCCCGAGACTATTAAAAGAACACCCAATAATTTATTGAACACTTGAAATAAGTAAAGAAATATTAAAATATTCTGAACATTTCCTTGCTCTTCTGTTTTAAAATGGATAACAACCTGAGAGGAAAACGGAAAAAAAAAAAAAAAATCAATGGATCTTTGTTCCATTGGTAGTCTTTACTTTAATATTTGTCATCCATCGCGAAATTTTTGTCTCTTTCTCTTGTTTTTGGTGTTCATAAATTGGAAATTTGGCATCAAAACATGGATGGAACAAGTGATATAGTTCAAAGACTTGACTCCTAGTTTTTTAATTAAATTAGAAAAAAAAAATTGGTGTCTTTTGGGAGCTGAAAAGATTCCTAGTTAGACCAAGTCTTCTATTTTAAATAGTCAGGGAGTGTTATTGATTTGGATTCTTGGCAGCCAATGGACTTATGTTCTTTAACTATAAGATAAAAAAAATATTGAATTAGTTGAATAAACTAAAACACAAGTGGACAAAAACACTAATTCTATTTTGGAGTGATTTCAAATATTTTTTTTTGAGTATGAATCTACAAATTAAAATTCAATGTGTAATTTCAGCATTCAATCTGTCATTCTTAATACTGTTAGATATATTTTTTTTTTTGTTTGAAAAAAAATTCTTTAGTATTATTCAAGTTGATCACGATTTTTTTTTTTTCGATTCGACAAAAAAATATAATTTATTATGGATACAAATTTTGTATTCACAGGTTCAGTTACACTCAAGCCAATCATATTGAAAGTGAAGTATACTTGTTATTATGTATTAGTGTATATTTAATAAGAATGAGGAGAATCATTAATCTCAAATCAAATGTACTGCAAATTATCAAAATGTAAGTACAAATATGCCAATAAAAATCTCTGTGTATATTTTAAAGCTGTATTTCTAAACCAATGTTAATGAAACAATCTTAAAGATCATTTAACTGTGCTTGTTTCGTAATAAAAATTCCTTATATAATGTATAGGAAACTTATAATTGTTGTAAAATATTTTATCTTGTAGACCTTTCTTGTTATATACTTGATAGAAGCTTATACAATTTTATAAAGTGTTTGGAATATAATTTATTATAAGATCTCTAAAAACAGTTAGAAACTTAATTATAAAATCTTTTTTTAATAAGAGACCTCCACTTCTCTTTTAAGTTCTTTCAACGTAAATCTTATAAGCTCTTCAAATTTATTTTATCCGAATGTTGAATTAGCAACTTAATTTTAGAGATAAATGAGTAAACACCTGAGGGTTTGTGAGATGCACATGAACTTCATCCACCCCCACCAACTTAGAAGAAACAAAATGAGAGAATAACTGCTAAGTACTAAAACCAGCAACTACATTACAAGATAAAAGGGTTGGCTCTCTGCATGAGTGGAGCCAAAAATCATCCTAGTCATTTTGATGTGCTTTGGGATCGTAGCACTCGGCCACATATGATTAAAAATGAATCTCACAATGACTTTAAAAGAATTTTAGGTTGTGTTTGGATTCATATTAGAAAATGAAAAGAAAATAAGAAGCTATATAAGTTTATCTCATTTTTTTTTTAATTTTCGTAGAAAATGAAAATATTTTTGAATAAATTGCTGTAAAATCAGGCCAATTGTTTAACATGTTTTTAGAAAAAAATAAATAACACTCAACTCAATATTTATTATTATAGGACAATTTAATCGTTGTACTTTATTTTTCACAGTTTATAATCATTTAAAGGAATGATCATTAACTGAAAATATATTGGATTTATACATACTAGTAACATGTACATTATTCCAAAATATATAAATATTATGAATATTATTTAATTCGAGATTTATTCCTTATACATAATATAAAAGTGAAGTATATTAGCATACTAAAGTTCATTATGCTAACTTATTACAATAGATATTTGATATTTACAATTGGCATGTTTTTATTGATGAAGTCTTATGAAATAAAACCTTATAATTTCAAATTATGCTAAATAAAATAATAAGGATGGTAATAGAAAAATTCGGGCATCTTTCGAGAAATAATAGAGACGTTGTTAATAAATATATCTTCTACATATGTGTATTTAAGCACCCTAACATTTATGAAAGAGCAAAAATAATAATGAAGTACAATAGAAATTTCGATCATATATATACGAAGGTAAGTTGGTCATTTGTAATTCAATAAGTGATAAGAGTTAAGTAGTATTTGCCTTATTTTTAATCATTTATATTATATGCCTTTTTTTGCAAAACATAAGGAGTAACATGCCTCTTCTGCAAATATAGAGGATAATATGCTATTTAGCCATATTTTCTGAGATATACTAAAAAAAAAAAAATGAAGAAAAATAAGTACGATGTGGCATTTTTACTTCAAATTAAAACCAAAGATAGCCATATGCCTTTTTACAATGCTACATAGTTTATAATTTCAATACACAAGGTAGATCAATAGTTAGTTTCTCTTGTTGGTATTTAGAACTACTCTAATTATTTATTTGTTAGTGGCTCTAGTATTAAATGACAACTTGAGCATACATATGAATTAATTCGTTATCGTATTTTCACAAACAACATAATAACAAAATCATTTAAATCTTTGTCGTGGAATTGAACATTTAATATGTGGAAACTTATGATGATTATTCCACCATAGTGGCTCTAAGTACTTAATAAACCATATGCTATAAATAGACAATTTTGGAGAGTTTTACGGTAGCTAGAAAATGATGGCTATTTTCTTGTTAACTACAACACCTAACTTGTTAAAGAGTTCATAAGTTCATTTAATAATCATCTTCTTTGATCATTATGACCAAAAGTAATACTAAGCCCATACCTTATTATTGAAATTTTTATAACCTTCTAATGGTCGAATCATGTAAATATTGACGCTATTGAAAATATCATGAATTTTTTATCTGAAAAATTCAACTTATTTTTTTAAAAACATTTTTAAGCTAAAAAAAAGACGTATGAAAAAGTCCAAGAGATACAAATACCTTTTAGTTTTCGTCTGCGATCTTAAGTTTGGCCTAGTATTTAAATTCAAGAGATACAAATGCCTTTTAATTTTCGTCTTGGATATTAAGTTTGGCCTAATATTTAAATCCTAACATTTCGATAACGCTAGTATTGCTAAATGTAATATTTTGTATAAATGAAATTTACTATAACATTTGTATAGTAAATGAATAATTGAATGCGTTTAGAACTTAATAAAAGATACATAAATTTGATTTAAAAAGTTTAATATACACATTATTTGTATTTCGTATAAACTCAATGAATAATACTTCATATAAAGAAGAATTTTACAATTATAGTTTCTATTCAAAACTTGTAATAATATTAACTTATATGCTAATTGAACATTATGCAATTAAAAAATATACATCTTAAACAATTACGAAAAATAACCATTGTTAAATAATAATTATCTCTATATTGTGTCATACTTATAAACCAACCATATAGTAACATAAACACAATAATATTTGCATATCGTAAAGAGAGTTCAATATTAAAAAAAGGATAAATAATTCATTTATTTACTCCCATGTAATTCATTTACATTCTTGTTTTCCTTGTATATATAGTCATGATATTCATCTTTGAATTTTGAGATGAATTCTCACCTTTACTTCAAATCTAATTTTTTCTGTATACTGTTAACTCTTTATGTATTAGAAAAAATCTTTACAAGACCAAACTAATTACTAGTTAATAGAATTATATAGTGACTAACAACTAGTTTCAGTAAATCATTATACATATTATATTGTAAAATAAGTTTCATTTTCGATTTACTATGGCTCGATAAGCACCTTCAATATGATTGTAATGCAACAGTTATGCGTGTGGTGTGTTGTACTGTGCATTCGATGGAAGTAGTCGTGATTGACTTACTAAACCAAAAGACATCCGAGATGGTATCAAGTCAATTTAGCAACAATTATAAATTTAATTGATTTTAAAATTATAATATCAGTTTAATGGGCAGGACTAGGTCCACTCTCTTTATTGACAAGGTCAAAACTTACTCCCCTTCCCATGACATTCATTACAAACATTCCACACAAACACTTGTTTAACTGTCCCAAGTTCACTATAAATACATCTTAATCTCAGCCTGGCTTCCACACCAACCCAACATATATATAATTCCCCTTTCCCCAACTTTCTATCAAAATGGTTCTCTTCAACACAAGAACATCATCTCTGCTACCAATCTATACCCTGCTTGCCATAGTTCTCGTGGTCGGATCCCTTCAGACATGGGTTTCAGGCCAGAACTGTGGCTGCGCAGCAAACGAGTGCTGCAGCCAGCACGGTTACTGCGGCACTGGCGATGCATACTGCGGCAATGGCTGTAGAAGCGGCCGTTGCTATGCGTTGCAGCGCCGTAGCAATGGAAACAGAGTTTCCGATACTGTGACGGATGCATTTTTCAGTAGGATTGTTAATCAGGCTGGTGGAGGCTGCCCCGGCAGGGGATTCTATACCAGGGCTGCGTTTCTGGAGGCCGCCCGTTCCTATCCACGTTTCGGCACCGTAGGCTCCGCTGATGACTCTAACCGGGAGATTGCAGCATTTTTTGCGCATGTCACGCATGAGACTGGACGTAAGTTTTTAGTTTTGATATTCTACTTGGTATTTGAGTTATAAATATATATTTAAAATAAATCACAAAGTGATAAACAAAATAAAATATTTAATTAAACAAAAGATTCCAAGTCCTTTTTTAGAGTCTATGTTCTAGGAACTGATAGTTTTACCTTTAACTTACAAAAAATTTTATTTGGATATTTACATGAAATCAGTCACATAAAATATCTTGTTATTATGAATTTGAAATTTTCGAAACTAAGTTCTTCAAAATTCGCTGTAGTGAAAATGTAATTTATGAATTTCAAAAGTTCAGCAAGAACTTTTTTATTGCTATAATGGATTTAAAGTTCAAGAATTTAAATCTATACAAACCATTTACTTCTTCCAATCCACATCCTGATGCAAACACAAGGGGTTTATTGGTATTCGACTTATTCTTTGCTTTTCTGGAAACTAATTTTTTTGGTCACGATGTCCTTGGTGTCTTGTATATGGCATTTGAAATGATTTTTTTCTTTTCTTAAAAGTAATAATTACATTAAAGATATCAATAAATTATTATTTCAACATAATTATCAAAACCAATTAATTAAGACAAATAACAAAATAGCCATATTCACATCAATACACACTGAGACAAATATCCACATGCACATTTGGTAAGAGTTGAACACAAAATCTCATAACTGTAAAATCTTGGAATCACAACTTTAACCATTTGGACAAAACCTCATTGCTCGAAATGGGCAGTTCATGACCTACTATGAGAATGCTTGAAAAAGCTCTGATTACAATTCTTGGTCATTGAGATTCAAGTCAATTCGGATTAATATTTAGGTAAATGCTAAGTGCTTCCTTTTGCCTGCAATACAAATTGGTTTTATTTGAATTGACATGAAAAAGAATTTACATTTAAGTTGGTAATTTATGAGTTTCTATAGCTACACTAATCGCCACCATAAGTGTTGAACCTTTAGTAAGATTAAATGGCATCAAAAGTTCAATATTTTCACTTAAATCCTTATGGAAATGTAGCATATTTTTTCTTGCAGATATGTGCCACATAGAAGAAGTAAATGGACCATCAAAAGCAGCAGAATACTGCGACAGGCAAAACAGACAGTATCCATGCAAACCAGGCAAGGGTTACTATGGCCGAGGTCCCATACAACTATCATGGAACTATAACTATGGATCGGCCGGTGAAAGCATAGGCTTTGATGGTCTGAACAACCCAGAAATCGTGTCCCGAGACCGTGTTGTGTCGTTCAAGACTGCCCTTTGGTTTTGGATGAATCAATGTCATGGTATTATGACTTCGGGACAAGGCTTTGGGGCTACAATTCGCGCTATAAATGGTCCTAAAGAGTGCGATGGAGCAAATCCAAGCACGGTCAGTGCTCGAGTTCAATACTACAGAGACTATTGTAATCAACTCCGAGTTGATCCTGGGACTAATCTTAGGTGCTAGAAGACTAGACATTTCAATTTTGATGTAATGCTTTTTGTTTTTTCTTTGTATCCCAAAGTTGTAATGTGCCATTCACTTTGTTCACAAGTGGGAGTAGCTGTTCTAAATTAGTGATCAAATAGATGATTTTCAGTACTTCAATTTTGTTAATTTAGTGTTACAAATTTTAATGAGAAAATTTTATATGAAGAGAGAAACTTTCTGCAGTCGCACGGATAATATAAGGTTTTGAGTATCTAATCTATCGGATAATTTATATGGTTTGTTTCAAGAGCTGTTCTCAATATAAAGTTTGGTCCTCTATCATGATTTGTAAAGATGCTTAATAACTTAAATAAAAAGTCACTTTGATCTATTATGAATTGCAAAGTGTTCTCAACTTAAACTAAAATCGCTTCATGTCGATATTTAAAGTTTTGTTAAAATTTTAAATATTATGGAACCAATTTTCCACATTTGGCCAAACTCTTGGACGATCGAATGGAAGCATATGTCTGTTACACAAACATCAGTTTTCAACCTTTTAGACTACTTGGGACAAGTAAAATACTATAGTGGCTCCTCTGCAGCAATTATTTACTGTAAGCAATTAAATTTGTAATTTAAATTTGCAAAATTTCAATGCCTTCTCATTCATCATTGGTTGGGTAGATTGCACTAGATGCTTTGATTTTCTATTTAAGTCAAACATTAAAATTCCAAAAATACAATCCAAGTGGAAGTTCTTCTCCCTGTAAATATGGAGAACCACAAAGTAGTTCCTTCACTTATTATTACTTTGAGTTAAACTCTGGAAAATACAATATTAATATTCAATAACAGATATACTCTTGCCAATAATGTTGAGAACAGTAACTTCTCAACTTATTATACAAAAAGATTTAAATTATTATTATTACCATAAAAAATAAATCTATGTGATGCTTACCATTCCATGGTTTTCATTCTTCTCTAATTCTTCTTCCACCGAGAGTAAAGTGGTGGGATGCTTTGCTCGTTTCTGAAGAAATTACTAGGATCAACCATAGTTTTTACTCGAACCAATCTGTTAAAATTACCCTTGAAGTACCTAAAACCCCACACGCTGGCTTGTACATAACTTGTGTTGCCCTCCTTATTAACTCCCAAATCAAGATCTCTGTAATTAACATATGCAGCTCTTGGAAATTTCGAAACATAAGGCGTTAGGTAAGCGTACATTCTCCTCATCCAGTTTATGTGCCTTTCTGATGCCTCCTCCCCGGGTTCATCCCAATACACCAAATGTAGGATTTTGTACAGATTATTTGCTCTGTGAGGGAATGGAAGTGCAGATTCTGAAATCTCCATCATTCTTCCACCATATGGGGCCAAGTTCATCTCCGCCATATCGGCTTCTTCTTCGTCAAACAATTTCCATAAGCCTTCAAGCGCATATTCTGGGATGGGTTCCTGCACGTAATCTGATTTTGCCTTGAAATACAAATTTGTGAGAGGGATCCTGCTCGTCAAGACTTCTGGTGATTCATCAGGTGGGTAATTACCAAAGAAAAGCGTAGATTGAACCCAACTCACTTCAGTACAATCTTCTCTTCTCACACCCAATTCCGGAAATCTTTGTTCCAGCAACGGAAGTAAACTATCCACCCTGCCAAGGAAGTGTGAAATGAACGTGGCTTGTATGGTTTTCTCTCCTCTGCTGCTCGTATTCACTTTTCTTATCATTAGAGCAATGAGTAAATCTTTTGGAAGATTGGGAGCAACATATTGCCATCTATGTATAAGTTTGGTTGCATTTTGTTCCAGGGTTCTATTTACAGAAAATATGGTTATGGTCTCAGGGACAGGAACCAATCGAATCTTCCAAGCAGTGATAACTCCAAAGCTGGCACCTCCGCCACCCCTGATGGCCCAGAAAAGCTCCTCACCCATTGAGTTTCTATCAAGAATCCTTCCATTAACATCGATTATCCGTGCATCAATAACATTATCAGCAGCAAGGCCATATTTTCGCAACATTGATCCATACCCTCCGCCACTGATGTGCCCACCTACCCCAACGGTGGGGCACCCACCTGCAGGAAACCCGAGAGTTCTACTGTTCTGACTGATTGTGTAATAGAGTTCACCAAGGGTCGCACCAGTTTGGACCCATGCAATTTCCTGCTCAACATCAACCGTTATTTCTCTAAGATTGATCAAATCGATGATAACAAATGGCACTTGGGATACATAAGAAAGTCCCTCATAATCATGGCCACCACTTCGAGTTCTAATTTGCAATCCATTCTCTTTGGAACAGAGCACAACGTCCTGGATTTGGGACTCGTTCACCGGTGTAACGATAACTAGAGGTTTAGGAGTGGAGGCTGATGTGAATCTCAGGTTTCTTATGGATGATTGTAGGATGGATAAATACGAGGAGTTGTTTGGGGTATAAACAACGTTGGAAATCAAGGTTTGATTAGCCGAACGAAGGGAAAGACATGCAAGAAAATCATCGTGACTGTCGGGATAAGCTGGCCAGGGGCATGAAAAGATTACAAGTAAAGTAACTAGAAGAGTAGGAAAACTGGGAGTCTCCATTGCTGGTTTGGTGATTTTTGGATGTGAGAGGTAATCAGCAAAGCCTCTATTTATAATTAGTGAAAAATGGAAGAAATGCTCTTCTCCAAATTGGTTTGAACTTTCAACCATCTGGATTGATGGCTGCAAGCATTATTATTCTTTTTATACTTTTCCTTATTCCATTTTTTAAGTAAGTCACTGAATTTGTTTGATTATTCCACACCCTTTGTTATGAAATTGTATACTATAACAGAATTTTTTTATCCTAGTTTGAAATTTTGGAAAAACAGAAGTTACCTGCTCATGTTGAGATTTCTAGAAATTCACTGATAGAAAAATCAGCATTGATCTTTTGTTGAAATTAAGTTTAAGGAAATAATATAAGTTTGATTGTTTCATCTTAGTGGAAACCAGATTCAATTTATTTGCATTTAATAGTCCTTAGTCTAGTATATGGTCTTTGTTCAATTTTCAATTTTCAATATTTCAATTTGTTTCTTTTTTTATTGCGGACACTTTGATTTGTCACTAGTCAAGCTTCAATTTTCTCATATTAATCTTAGACTTGAGCAATTTTATTTTAATTTTGTCAACACTTTTTCATTTTAATATTCATTTTATTTAGGATTAATTACAAGAATATTTTACGAGAAATAGAGCAATTACTGATCATACCCATCCTCTAAATTTATGTTATTTCACATTTCTCCTTTCCATCAAGGTTTTGGACAGAATATAGTGGCATCATTCAAAATTTGATTGATTTTCTTACTTTGCGCCTAACCTATTTATTTGATCTTTCAAGAATTTTTTATGGGCAATGATGCCTACCTGACCAGGGTTTAAAAACCAATAGTTTCACGATTCAAAAAAATTTCGATCCTTAACCTTAACAGTTAAGGTTGGTTACGGTTCCGGTTTCGGAACTGTCAGGCCAATTCCGGTTCCGGTTCCGGTTCCGACCCTTATATTTTATTTTAATTTTTTCAAAAATTTTTTAAACTTAAATTTGTAAAAAATATTATTAATTTTTGAACTTAATGAAAAAAATTTAATTTAAATTTGAAAAAAAATAACTAAAATTGAAGCACATGGTCAAAAACAAAAGTGATTAAATTAATTTCTAAAATTTCTAAAAATTAATTTTTTTCATTTACACTGTATTGATAAATCACAATCTACTAAATTTTGGTATTTGGAATTAATGTTATCATATAAAATCGATACAATATTATAATAATTTAATAATACTAAATAAAAGTTGGGGAATAAACACTAGATATTGTACGGTATCATCATTAAATATTTTTAAAAAATTATAAATTTATTTATTATTAAAATAATTGTAAAGTAGCATAATTAGATAATTTTCAAAACTTTACTTATTATTAAAATGAAATGTAGAATGCTTAAATATAAAATTTAATTTGTAATTTGGTGAAACTAATTAATTAAATTTAAAGAGGGGCACAATGCGGATTATATTAATTTTCAAAAACAAGACAATCAATTTAAGAAAAAAAAATGAAAAAGCAAATTACGATACTTATTTATGTACTTATTCAAAATTATTAACATATGATCCATTAGATCAGTTGGTTAGAGTATTCTATTAATAATTTGAAAGTCACAAGTTCAAAACCTATATAATAGATTTAAATTGTTTTCATTATTTTGATTAAAAAATTAAAAAACCACCTGGTCGAGGCCGAACCAAACCCGTAATCGGCCCGTGAACTCACGGGCTGGTTCACGGGTTCGACCCGTGAACTATGATTAACGGATTTTGATTCATTGACCACGGTCCGATCACGGCCCAATCCGACTCTGACCCGCGAACCCGTGAACTATGATTAACGGATTTTGATTCATTGACCACGAACCCAATCCGACTCTGACCCGCCCGTGATCGAGTCTACCTTTAATAATATGTCAAACTTAGAAAGGATGTTATTAATGAATTAAAAAACTAATAGAGTTTTATCTTTTTCTATGTAATAAGAGTTTTTAATTATTTTCCTTTCTTTATTATTTTCTTCTTTTTTCTATGTGTTAAGATTTTTTAATTTCTTTCCTTTCTTTAATATTTTCTTTTTTCTATGTATTAAGAATTTTTTTAATTATTATCCTATCTTTAGAATTTTCATTTTTCCAACTCAAGATTTCCTATAGATCTCTGAAATATTATAATTTCTTACATATACCCACACTTATACATAATAAAATATAACGATACTAAAATATGGTAATATATATCTATGTATGTGTATGTGCGTGTGAATAGAGTGTGTTTTCATAATTTATCGACAAAGAAATACTAATTGATACACAATATATGTATACCTAAATATATATTTGCAATTTTGTTTTTATATGCATATTATAAATTTTTTATATATCATTTTTGATATAAATATATGTTCATATATACATATATATATATATATATATATCTGTGTGTGTGTGTGTGTATTCAGGAGAACGGACACTAGTACCTATACTAATGCATATAGGTAAATATTATGTGTACAGCATATATATTTATACATAATTGTTTTTTTACATATGTTTAATTATTTAAAAAACAAGTATAACATATATTATAGGTATATTATGTATCTATAAATACATTCAATATTTATACATGATATTTTTTTATTATTCTATTGTGACATAATTAATAAGACTCAATCAAGTAAACATAAGAAAAACTTTTATTACTTTTAAAAGTTTTATGTATAGGTATTACATTCATTTTGATTAGCCCTTTGGCTATGTATCACTTTCTACAAATTGACCATTTTTGGTCCGTACGAATTCGTTTGACTAACTTAAACCCACTCTTGACAAGTAATAAACCGGATACCAAATTCTTTTGATTATTTGAAACATGTAGTGCATCAACTAGGGTCAGCTCTTTGGCTAATGTCATCTTCTGTTCCAGTTTGCCCAATTCGATAATGTTCGAAGTTGATGAGTTGCCCATAAATAGCTTCCTTCCATTCATCAGATTGTAGGACGAAACCATCTCATTGTCCAAGTAAATGTAGCATGTAGCTCAAGTGTCAACCCACCATTCTCTTGGGTTATCCACCAAATTAACTTCAAATACAACAATCAAGGGTATTAGGTTCTACATGTTTATTGGCATTGTCTTCTTTGCTAGTTGCCAATTCTTCGCCTTGTGATTTGGCTAGCCACAATTGTAGTAATTTCTCTTGAAGTACTTTGCATTTTTATCCTTGAATGAACCACGATGCTTTCTTTTCTCGCTCTTTTTGCTGAGTCTTCTACCATGTTGACTTTGGCCATTTATCCAGTTAGATGAAACCTTCCTTTCTGCAACCCTATTGTCTTCCTCAATTCGAAGACGAACTATTAGATCCTTCATCGTCATCTTCTTGTGTTTATGCTTGAGATAATTCTTTAAATTTTTCCATAATGGAGGCAGTTTTTCTATAACAACAACAATCTAAAAAGGCTCAGTTAACACCATCCCCTCAGCTACAATATCATGCCGAATGATTTGCAGCTCTTGAACTTGGCTCATCATTGTCTTGGAATCAATCATTATAAAGTTCAGAAACTTGTCGACTATGAATTTTTTCAAGCTGGCATCCTCATAGTGTTTTCGCCATTTTGACTGAACAAAACACATGAT
The DNA here is from genome assembly GCA_019321725.1 of Paulownia fortunei. Classification (NCBI taxonomy): domain Eukaryota; kingdom Viridiplantae; phylum Streptophyta; class Magnoliopsida; order Lamiales; family Paulowniaceae; genus Paulownia; species Paulownia fortunei. The sequence continues at coordinate 14,926,572 of CM033123.1, forward strand.
ATAATATGTTATCCATTCCACTTTGGATGTAATTCCTGCATATGAAGTCCCTATGACACCATGTATCAAAGACAACTCTTTTATGGGGATCTCTTTCTTTCTGCGGAACTGTATGGGTATCTTCCATCAAGAACTTTTCTAGGTTTATGGTGTTGAGATAAAATAACATGTTTTGTTGTCATCTCTTGAAATCAGCTCCGATAATTTTTTTTCATTTTCTCATGTTGGGAAGTTGGAGACATGATCACATGATTGGAAATAATAACTATTCCATTAACTACTTTGGTTGGCATGTCCATACACTGATAAGTTTGTCTTAAGATAATTGGTGTCGAAAGGAGATTTAATTAGAATTAGAGCTAAAATGAGGTATGCTTGAAGCAAATCTTCTTAAAATAGATTTCACCCCCTCTACTAATACTACAGGAATAAGTACGCCTATTCCAAGATACAATACTTCTTACAAGATTAGTACAATACTATATTAATCATGTTGGGCGAACTAAAATTTCGATTGTATTCTTCTCGAAAGAGTAACAACACGAGATTATTTTGTACAAGGAAGAAAGAGAGAAATCAATTAATTCGAATTGATTTGGGGTAAAATGAAATGAATGAGATGGAGTTCTTTTATAGGCATTTTGACGTCTAATCACAAGTGGCTATATTTGTTGATCCAAATCAATTTGGACCATTAGATCCCACCTCTTGAGTTATGATTGAGATCTAATGATTCAGATTGTATTCCTTTATGAAATTCTACAATATTACCACCTACCTTTGCTAACTAGATGGATGTGTCCACTCATCCACGCCCTATCAGTGATTAGAACCAATCGCAGCCCTCCATTCACGCTTCATTCGCACTCACGTGTACAGTCACATCCACTCGATACTTAATCGCACATGTCATGTGTTGCGAGCTCCACTTGGATATATCCATCATATCACTGCCACGTCGAGTTGCTTCACCACATCATTGAACCATAGCCGAGTCACTCAACCATACCCAGTTCTATTTATGAAAAATTTAAGATTTCTCAACTCATCATGACACTGTATATGTGCGAAGTGCGTCTTTAAAGTGTTCAATTCAATATGCACGTGCATGGGTACGAGTCGTGCTTCTCACCTTCCTCATAGCTCATTGAGGCTAACCCAAAAAAAGCACTAAGGTGCACCATACTAGAATTTCATAATATTATTTATTCTCTCAAGTAGAATTCTATATATGCAAAACAAACTTATTTTATTTTTCTAATGTGGGTCACCCCACAAATAAAAATACTCTATTAAAAGTTAAAAAATCTTTCCATTCACACACAAACTCTCAATATAGGATATTCCATGTTCCATCAGCATATATTTAAGAAAATAATATAGCAATATGAAATTCAGTTTTCCCCCAAATGAGGCGAATGTATTCAAGAAAATGCAAAACTAGTTGATAAGTATAAGTGCTTTGTAGTTTAAACTCAGAAGTTCTGAGCCTTGAGTGGCTACGTTTATATATTAAAATAGGTACTTAATCAAATGACGAGTAAAGTTTCTGTAATGGAAACTGCAAAAAAACAAAAATGGAGTAAAATAATATATTTTTTTGGGGAAAAATATTTTTTCAACTGAACTATTCATGTTTTTACACTTTATTACCTAGACCTTTTCTTCTTAGACTTTACCATCCAAATTACAAGATTTTTAGATGTTGCCATATACGACCGGATTTCAACAGATTTCGTGGAGATTCATTCGAATGTGTGCCACATGAGATTTTGAAGGGTAAAATTATTAAATCATGTAAAGATATCACACTTTGTACAGTGTCACTTTACCACCTCATTCTAAATAATAAACACAAAATATGTATATAATATATATATATATATATATAAATATTATCTTTTTTTTCTGTTACCATTCATTTAAAATAAATTGAACTAATACTTATTTTAAATTAAAAAATTGTTTGTTCGATTAATTTTTATTTTTTCCATTTCTACTTCTTTATTGAATTATAAATTCTCTTCTTTAATTTATTTCATCAAATCTAAAATCGGAATAAAACTATAACTATAAATTTAACAAACTCTATACAGATGTGGAACAGTACTAAAATTTTAAATATAAAAATAATCAATTATACTAAAATTATAAATTTTTTTTGCATTTCTTCTAAAGTACATATATAATGAGTCAGTTTCATAGGATTTGCTTCTCACTGTCTATATAATGGCACTAGGATTGCACTGAAGCAATAGATAATATGGTGTTTTTGATCAAGAATCATCTCGTGCATTACAATATGGAAATAATTTATGCTATAATAATTAGAAATTTGAATGTTGCTTATGTTAAAAAATTATATTAATTATTTTTTTAGATAGAAGAATTAACATAATGTTGGTCGATCAAAATATGATCATTTTCAACTTAGGGTGAGTGTTTTTTTTCCCTAAAAAATAAGGGATATATTTATTATTATAGAGGTATGTTTTACTCATGGAAAACTAACAAATAATGTAAATAGTTATTTGTCAATTTTAAGGTAAATAAAATTGCAGATATACACTACGTAAATTTAAACATACTAGAATGCATTTTGAAAATTAAATTAGTCTAATTGAAAAAGGATGAAAAAATATTATGATATTAGTTCAATTGGTTATTTTTACATTTAAAATTTTGTTATTGTTCCATATTTGTGTAGAATTTTCTAATTTATAGTTATTATTTATTCCAGTTTAAAATTTAATGAAATAGATTAAAGAATAATTTTTTTAATTCAACAAGGAAGTTGAAAAAGAATAAGCAAACAAAAAAATAAATTTACTAGAAATATATTTTACTAAGTATTAAATAAATATAATTTTTGTGAATGGATAACATGTAAAGAGATAAAATATATGTATATACATATTATTTGGATATTTTTTACAGTAAGATGACAAAGTGTGAAACTATACAAAATTTGAGTGATAAAGTACAATAACTCGATGGAATATTCTAATGGACTCAGATCATATATGGCAACTTGTAAAATTATAAAGTCCAGAAGGTGAAGTATAACAAAAAAAAAAAAAAATTGGGTGACAAAATATAAAAACATACATAGTTTGGATGGCGAAATATTTTTTTAGTGCATTATATGAATTTTCAATTGTTATAATAGAAAGTTATATTGTTTATTTATTTTTATTAATTTATGATATTAATTTAGTAATAAATTTGACACTATAAAGCTTTACAATCATAACATTTGTTATGTTGTTTTTATATTATTGTATTGTTAAAAATTAAATAAGTTAGGTGATAATAAATTGAATTAAATGGTCACACTGATTTGTCAACAACATCAAATTGGACATTGAGAATGTTTGATATTCAATTATGGGAAGATGTAGTATACAAACAACAATAACATGTATAACTTGCTTAGCTACAATACACGGCACAAATGCATTTTATTCTTATAAGTTGGCTAATTTTAATTTTCACTATTTATCTATTCATTTTGCAATTATTCCATAATCTTTTGACTCAATAGCAATTTCAATCCAACTTGGCCCAAAACTTCAAAAAGTGGCCGAAAATTAAAATTTTTAGGAAATTTTAGGGGTAGGCAAAAAGCTGGCCAAAAAATTGAGGATTTAAGGGTAAATTGCATAAAATTGGGTTATCTTCAATTTGCCCCCATATAATCTTTTCGACCAATATTTTAAGTCTCAGCAAATTTTGGATTGAAATGATCTAGGCCAACTTCTAAATTCTAAGACGGCAAATGCCTTTATCCCTAAAATATATTAATGAATATTCTGAACATTTACTTGGTCTTCTGTATATATAAAAAGGTATTTTAAAATCATCAACAATTAAAGAAGATTTTTTTTTAAAGAAAAAATGGTACAAACACCTACTAAATGGATAATCAATGAATCGTTGTTTCATGGTAGATTTTCTTTAATATTTGGCATCCAACCTAAATTTATGTATCTTTCTCTTGTTTTTGGTGTTCATAAATTGGATATGAGACCTCTAAACGTGTGGAACAAGTAATAAAGGACAAAGACTTGACTTCTACTAGTCTTTGTATTTGCTTAAAAAAAAAAGGTAGACCAAGTCTTCTTTTGCAAATAGTCAAGGGAGTGAATAATGTAAAGTAGATTATTGAATTGGATTCTTAGCAGCCATGGAACTTAAGTTCTTTAACTATAAGATAGAAAATTCTTGAATTAGTTGAATAAACTAGTTGACAAGATCACTAATTCTATTTTGGAATGATTCAAACACTTTTTTTGATAAATGATCTCTTGCTTAAAATTCAATGCGAAATTTCAACGTTCAATCTCTCATTCATAAAACCATTATTTAAAAATAATTATAGTTATATACTATTTTTTTAGAAAAAAATGTTCTTCAGTATAATCGAAGTTGGTCATGAATTCTGTTTTTCGGATCCGACAAAAAGATGTAATTTGTTATTGACACAAATTTTTGTGTATACTGTACCAAGAAAAAATTGTGTACATTGGTTATATTACACCCAAGCCAATAATATTGGAAGTGAAGTATACTAAAGTACAAATATGCCAATAAAAATCTGTGTGTATATTTTGAAGTTGTATGTCTAAACTAATGTTAATGAAACAATCTTACAGGGCATTTAAGTAAGCTTGGATAGACATTTGGTTCTTTAAATTAGCATGATTTGATTTTAACATATTAATTTTTTAAAATTGGCACATTTAATTTAATTTTTGACAAAATTTAATTTTAACCGAAAATTACGAACATAGCATAATAAATCACCGAAATCTGCTGAAATAGATTATAAATTTGGGATTTCTACTATTTGGACAGAACATAAATTAAATAATAATTTATTTTATCTTTATTTTTTTTATTTTTGTAAAATTTCAAAAAAATAATTTTTTTATTTTTTTTCTGTTTCATCTCCTTCCTTACCCACACTCACCACCACCCACTTACCACCACTATCCACTAACCTCTCCTCCTCCTTTACCTGAATCCACACCTCAAACCACCAACCTACCTCTTCTTCTACCTAACCCACACTACAAACTACCATCCACATTCCACCAAACTACCTTTTCTTCTACCTAAATCTATACCACATCCACCTCTTCTTCCACCAAATTTCAAACCCCAAACCACCAACTTATCTCTTCTACCACCCAAATTGCACCCCAAATCACCACCCTATCTTCTCTTCTACCCAAATTCACTCCTAAAGTTAAACCCTAAACCACTACACACAAATCCACACTCCAAACCACCACTCACCTCCACCACCTATCTGTTCTCCTCCTCTTTTTCTTCTAATAAAAATTAAAATATTTAAAATTAATTTTAAATTAAAAAGAAAAGAAAAGAAAAAATATAGTATAAAAACTAGTTTATGTAAGTTTTTCTTTATTTTATATTTTTGATATTTAATAAATTATTTAATATATTATTTAAACTAATTTTTATTTTGTTTATTATTAAATTCAAATACCTTCTAACTTTCAAATATTAAAATTTCCTCATATTTTAATTCTTTATTTTCTAATGTATTTATATTTTTAAAATTAAAAAAAATATTTGAAAATAATATGTAAATTATTTTGATTTTATTGAAATTTTACAAATTATTTTGAAGGTGGAGGAGAAAAAAAATGAAAAACAAATTTTTTGAAATTGTACAAGTGGAAGAAGACTAAATATTAAACAAATTATAATTTAATTTTTTCAGGTCCACTTGAAAATTCCACATATTTCGTTTATTTTCATCATTCGTCCACATAATTCCCACATCATGTAATTTTCCCTCCAAATCCAAAAATCTCAAATTATAGTCCATGTCAGCAAATTTCGGTAGTCTTTTGTGTCATATCAGCAATTTTCGGCCAAAATTGAATTTTCTGATAAAAATCAAACTAAATGTGCCAATTTTAGAAAGTTAGCTTTCTATGCTATAATTTTAAAGTTGCAAACCCAAGTGGAGGTTGTGTCATGTAATAAATTTCTGCCGAGTTCGAAGTCGATCTATAGGGAAGTTGTTTGAAAATTTCAGGATTATATTTCTAAAAAAAACGAGCTTTATGTAGTTAAGAATATTTAAAAAAGGTGAGGCATGCTATAACTAAAAAAAATCAAAGTAATAAAAGTATTGAAAATTAGGGATCCACTCTTGAGTTTTGGATAGTGGAACGATTATTTATTTATTTATTTCCTTTTCTAATTGCCACTATTTAAATCTATACATAATGAAGGTTCCAATGAGAAGATATTATCAAATAGATCATGCATTAAGGCAATCAATATATTGTTTTACTATTTGAAAATTCTTTCTTAACGCTAACACTTATTTCAGGAATCAAGTATTTATGCATACTTTTATCCACAACAAATCAAGGTTTTACATTAGCGGTTAATATAGTAAAACCAAAAGACTAGCTAAATGAACTCAAATATTTGTTGTGTCATTAGTGATACATAAATCAAGAATCATCACAAAATAAGTAGGGTTTAGATCAAAAAATAAAACAATAATACAACACACTTAAGCATTATCTACCATTATAACCGTTCATCTTTCTCCATCAAGAGGTTCACCTTTTTTTCTCAGCAAAATAAAATTGAAAACTACGTAATGAAAGTAGAAAAGACTAAAAATAAAAGAAAAACTAGAAAATATATTTCTATTACTACTAGAAAACTTATCTTAAATAAAGATAATAATAAAATTTTCTTTTCCCCTCTATCCCCCCACTCTTACAAGCTTAACACATGACTTATTTATAATACTTGGAGTATTCTAGAGGCCAAACATGTAATGGAGGAGTTAAACAATCAAGTCGTATGTTAGTTGTTAAGAGTTGGTAAGTTGTTACATTGAATCATTTAAATTTTCACCTACTCGATTGAATTAAATTTTCAGGGTGAATACAACCAGATTTTGATGATGGATAAAGAATAATAGTTGTAGATCTTTCTTTTTTGATATATTTACATGTGTCATTTGTCAAATTTAGCTGTAGGATGAGGAAGATATGGTCAAATTACTGAATCATGTTCAAGAGTCATCCTTCAACACCAGCATCGTATTGCAGCATGTTTATTGATCATTTTAACATATTTGTTCACCATCTTATCTTCAATAAACTTGTGTATCTACCTATTTTGTATAACATATCCATATTCAACCCAAAAGGAATTTTGATTTAAGAGATATGATCCAATTGGTAAAATAGGTCAGGACTCAGCTTAACTTTGATCTTAAATTTTTTGTGATCCATTTTGTATAGTCACTTGTAATCCAACTTCTTTGATCCTTACACTTTTGAGATCTAAAGTTTTCATGAACTTGTAGATAAATGACTTATCAATCTATAGAAGTCATGCCAGTTTCTCTAAAACCTACACAAAAGAAGATAAAACTTTTTAATCTCATTTATTTTATGTTAATTTTCTATTTTATTCCTAATGATAATTTTAAAGTAAAATATAAATCCTAATTAATTGTAGACTTTTAAATATTCATCACACTCCAACCAGCTTATTACTAGTTTGTAGTAATTATAGCATAATGAAATGCAATACAAATAAAAAAATATGATATGATGATCAAAATTTAAAAGAAACCTGTAAAATAATCTAATAATCACAAACAATCATTTGTCAAAAATCACAAATGTTATCAAGAATTTTTTTAGAATTTCCAAAAGATATTGTGCGTGCGTGCACTAAACCAAGCTTTTATTCCATAAACCAAGATATATATAACTTTAAAATCAATTATGAAAAAGTTCAGCTCCATATCGTCATAGGTAACTGTTTGTTATTTAAGTTGGTAAGGTATTTAACTCATGATGTTGGAAAATAATTAAAACACTCAGAGAAATGGTTTGAATGATTTAGGACAAGCATTCAAACTAAAATTGAGCATAAGATAGATAGTCACAAAAATTAAAATACCTAGTCTGTCATACCAAAATATGCCTTGAAATTTTATTGGTTAACCTGAAAACGAAATGGTGAATGTTGCTTTTGTTTCTTTTGTTTTTGCAACATGTCGCGTATGATAACAAAAGATTAAAAGAAGGATTTATAATTATACTCACATCACCAGATACAAAACAAAATATTTTAATAGAAATAGATAACTACATAGGTTTACCCAATTCATTTCTCCATATGCAAGATCGACATAATTAAGCATCCCAAATTGCAATGAAACCAATTCAAATGATCAATTAGAGTTTAGAATGCTTGTTTTCTTAAAATGTCCACTTATTCACAAAAGATGTGTGAATATTAAAAAGTAAACACTTTAACATGGTCGAAATTTTTAGTTATATATATCGCAACCAATCTTTCCACAAGGCTTAAGATGTGCACAAAACTATATTTTTTTTTTAAGATAGATCCTTGGACACTAACAAAAAGAGGATTGCAATTATATTTTGATAATTCACAAAATTTTAGTTAAAAACTTCACAAACATGCCATGTTATGCTAAAAACAATGGGGATATGTCTCAAAAGTGTCAAAAGACTACCCTTTACTTTGGTCATCCTTACTCAAGGTTTCAATGGACCTAAAAGAAAATACGCTTGAATATTTTTTTGTTCAAAAAAAAAACTAAAACAACACACATTGAACACACAAGACATGATATCAACTATCTCCTCCCCCAATCTAATCGAGATATTGTCCCTGATGTCAAAAGTAGATATAAAAGTAGAATTTAAAAAATGTCACCTGAAATGTGGCTTATAGAAAAAATAAAGCTGAAATAACACAAAACATACTATTAGTTGAAAGTATTAAGGATAAATTTTGACGGGCTGAGAGTCAAATTCATTTTCCATTTTTGACCATCGTCCTTGTTGGACCAATCCACACAGGCTAAGGCTAGATCAAGTTCTGGCACATATGTTAGAAGTTGATCAATCAATTGCTCAGGTATTGGTGCAGAAATGAGGACTCATCTCACATAAGGTGAAATAAAACCTTTTCCACAACATGGTTTATAGCAAACCATCATAGAAACCATTAATATTAAGAGTACCTATAGGTTTTTGGTGAATATTGAGTTGAGCCCAAGAAATAACTTGAAATAACTCCTCCAATGTACCAAAATTACTAGGTAAAGTGATGAATGCAGGCACATTGTTTAGAATGTTAGGCATTCTATTCCAAATATGTGACACTTTTAGCTCATGTCCGATGATTATACCTATGATATTTTGCATTGTTAAAGGTTTTGGGACAATTCCAAAAATCTGCCTCTTCCTACATGAGAAAAAGTAGCAACACTCCCTGTTAACCCCAAACTGTCTCCCATATATACTAAATGAATTTTTCTTTCTATTAACGTTCTACCAAGGTTATGGCCTACCTCTATAAATTCACCATTTTTTTCTTGGATTGGATCCACAAAAGACACATACAGTTGAACTTGTAAGTAGAAGAGACTTTCATTTTTTTTAAAGTGAGTTATGCAAAAATGGAGTGAGAAGTTGCTATTTATTGAGGTGTGAATAGGAATGCATTTATTGCATATTTTTTCTTTTGTCAAAAAGATTGAAAATAAGGGGACATAAAATTTAAATATCATCTACTTATATATGAATATATATGTAGTTGTGATTATGCCTCACATCTTCCTCTGATTTTACGTCCAGTAGCAGGTTAAACACCCTCTATGGGTCGAGGATATGCTTTCCATCTAATTTTCTTATAAACTGACAATCACAGTCTCTTAATGTCATATTTCTAAGACTGTAACACTCATATTCATCCCCAAAATGATTGCATAAATTAAGAATTACACGATATACTAATCCATATGAATGCATCTCAAGAGTTAATATGATGTTATCTAAAGACTCCTTACTCAGTCTATCTATAATGAATTGAATTTTATCTTCTTGATTTTTAAAAACCATTACAAAGGACCAACACTTTATGTTGCAAGTCCATTGAGCACATTTGTGATAAACTTGTAATTATTTCACCCTTCATTTTTTTGAATATGTGTTTTTACCAAAACCAAACATGTATCTAGTAAACAAGTTTGAAGACTTGTATGAAAACTCACATGCTACTATTATCTTTGCTTCAATTATCCATCGTATGTCTTTTGGGATACCCTTGTGCATAAGCATCCTTAATCTTTCAATCCTGATTTTATAGATTTTGAAACTTACATTTTTATGAAGAAAAGGAAATTACTTCTTGAGAGTTAGAAGAATGTCGTCTATTTTGAAAATAACAAGAAAAAAAATGCAAAAAATAAAGAAACTTTGTATAAAGATTCTAATTGTTTGGAAAACTGATAAGCCTGACTTTAATAGCCACGGAGTACTGTTATCCACCACTTAACCGGAAAAAAAAAAAGAAAGCCTACAAAATAAATAAATTTAGAGAAAATAAGTATATGTACACACACACACACACACACACTAATCATAACAAGGGTTAGAAAGAAAAAAAAAATCCTCTTGTAAAAATTAATTTTCTAGAAATGGTTTGAGTTTTTGTCCATTTACTTTGAATATATTACCATTTTTAGGATTTTTAATATCGATCGCCCCATAAGGATATATCTATTTTACAATAAAAGGATAATTTTACCTTGATTTCAATTTTCCAAAAACAAATGCAATAAAGAATTATAAAACAAAACCTTTTGACCAATCTCAAATATTGTTTTTTGAAATTTTATTATCATAAAAATCTTTGATTCTTGCTTTTTGAATTTTTGAATTCTTATGTGTAGCATTTCTCAATTTCTAAAGTTAATTGATTTGTAATTTGCACAATTTTGAAGATTCATCAAGGTTGAAGTTAAACATTTTGATTGCTTAATAAACTTTATATTCAAGTTCAACAGGTAAATGACAAGGTTGTCCATAACTATCCTGTAAGGAGACATGTCTAATGATGTTTTGAAAGCAGTTTAATATGCCCAAAGTATATCAGTAAATCTAAAAGAACAATATTTATGATTTGGGTTAACAGTTTTTTTCAAAATTTATTTTATCTCTCTATTTACAAATTCAACTTGTCCATTTGTGTGAAGGTGATAATGGGTTGCAACTTCATGTATGATTTCATATTTCCTTATTAAAGTTTCAAAAACTTTGTTACAAAAATTGGTTCCCCCATTACTGATAATGGATCGAAGAATTCCAAATCGACTTAAAATATTTTTTTTCAAAACTTTTATCATTATTTTGTGATCATTGTTTAGACAGGAAATTGCCTCTATCTATTTTGAGATATAATCTATCGTGACCAATATGTAAACAAAGTCAAATGATAATGGAAATGGTCATTTGAAGTCAACACCTCAACAATCAAAGATTTCAATCACAAAGATAGGATGTAGGGGCATCATGTTTCACTTTGAAATGGACCCTAATTTTTGATAATTTTCACAACTTTTGCAGAAAATGTAAGTGTATTTAGAAAGAGTTGGCTAATAAAATCTACATTGCAAGATCTTTGCAGTGTTTTTCTTCATAAAAAAATAACCACAACATACTTCTAAATGTCAAAATTTAACAATATTACCTATTTTATTGTTAGGCATGTATCTTCAAAAGATTTGATCCAGATAATATTTGAATAAGTATGGATCATCCCAATAAAAAAATTTCACCTCAGTCAAAAATATTTTTTGTTTTGAGAGTTCCAATACAATAGCATCTTTCATGTCACAAGAAAATTAACAATATCTGCAAACCAAGGTAAAATAGAAATATTAAATAGTTGTTCATCGAGAAAAGTATCATCAATGGGTGTACTTTGAAATGAGTCATTACAAACAAGTCTCTATAAATGATTAACCACATTATTCTTTGCTTATTTCTTATCTCGAATTGCAATGTTAAATTCTTTGAAATAAGAGCATCTACCTAACAAGTCTAGGTAATGAGAGAGATGAGGAATAAAAAAGGAGCAAAGCGAAAACGTACCTAACTGGTCTTGATGATGCTGAGAAAAAATAAGTTTAGGTTAAAGGTTCGTCGGAGATTCCAAGAGGTTGCCTGAAAATGGTTAGCATAATAGCTTACGGGATAAATGTGATGCCAAAGTATGTGAATGAAGACCCTATTCTCCTTTTGTAGATAAAAAGGGCATGAAAGATAAAGAGGCATGATCCGAGCTCAGCAGATCTTGTTGCGAAATTTAGTGAACACAAGTGCATGTTATCATTTATAAGTAATAAAGTGATGAATAAGTATCGTTCCCACAAGAATTGTTGAATTATTAAATACCGAAATTATGTTAACTCTAATTTTATTTGAATAAATGCAAGAATATGTTGATAACTACGAACTAAATCCAATTAAACTAAACTAATAATAAAAAATATTTAAAAATAAAATTCAATAACTTAAAATCCTAGGGTTACGATATCACCATAATTAGTGCGAATTGAATAATTTATCTCATCAATCTCAATTTATTTTCTAAATGATAGTCGAAAATTCCTAAATTATTCATTAGCCTCTCCCAAGGTCTAACGAAAATATCATCAATATCTAATTTACTATATTCCTATATGAATTACAATAATCAACAATTCATTAGGTTTTTTAGATCTCTAACAAGACTACACAAACCATACAAGTATATTTCTATCTTATATGCAATTTATAATTTTTTACACATAGAACTATCCACATATATCACCTCCCAGGTCAATATAATTAACAATTCATTCAATTAGTGACCAAATAATTGAAAGCATTAAGAACCATGTAAAAAACTCAACTTGAAAAATAAATCAATAATTGAATTGATACAAGTATTCAAAACATGTTAATTAGATTACATCACAATCCTAGAAAAGAAAGAAAGAGGAAAAAAAAAAAAAAAACTTGGAAGAGGATGAATTTATTACCTTGTTGATGTCTTCTTCATAAACCATGGAAGAAATCTCTCATCCTCTTCTTATCTTAGTTCTCCCCTCCTTCTTATTTCTTAGCTTGTTCTCTCTTCTTTCCCTAACTCTCTATCTGATTTTTTCTCTTGTAGTCTTTTTAAATCCTTAAAATTAGATCTGAGATGCCCTAAAGAGGGCAACAAATCTATTTTGACCCTACTTTTTCGCTTTTGCAGTGCTTAGGCGCTGACTGGTGGTGCCTAGGTGCCATTTTCTCTATTTTGATGTCTAATCACCCTGTTTTGGCACCTAACACCGTGCTCTCTATTTTGTTTAGCGCCTAGGCGCCATTGCTGTAGTTTTTTCCTCCTTCGTTTTAGTGGTTTGAAGTATTTAGCTTTTTCAACTAGTTGTTGACCTCTTTGTTGGATGAATTGGCTTTTGGTATCTTTTACCAAACATACTTTAATCAACTCAATATGAAATCTGTGGAAAGAGTTATTCCTACAACACCAAGATATGTCATTCCAAAAAGTTACAGTCAAGTGCCCACATTTTAACCTAATATTTCTCATTGAATTAGAAAGAACTGTATTTTGTGATGAATATAGAAGCTATAGATCTATCTTTAGTTTTTCAATGGTTCAAGAATCAAGTCAAAATGATATTTGAGCAAAGAGTTATAATTGAAATACAAACACTGCCTACAATAGCACTATAAAATAGATTATTCTAAAATTTAACCAAGTTTTATGTTTCTTTCCATTCTCTTCTCCTTTTGTCATTACATACAATATTAAATTAAATGCATAAAAAGTATCATAAATACTTGAAAATAAATCAAATGTTGATTAAAGGTATACGAATTATTGGTATAAAACCAACTAAACAAATACCCCCAAACCTAGACATTTGTTTGTTCCCAAGCAAAAGAAAGACGTAAAACAAGTAAAATATCAAGTGATAATCAAACCTACTAACCAAATGGGCCTCAAGAACTGTTGTGAGTTTATAACTCAATAAAATTTCATAATATCATCAAAATACACGATTTCAACTCATGTGTCAAATTCAACCACCTTTAAATCCTTTAAGTGTGTATGTGTGCCTAGCCTATTACACCTAATATTTTTCTACTTCGATTGGTTTATACAAACTCACAACAAAATTATTGATCTCTTATTTATGTGTTTTAAAATTCTATAGGCTTGTTTTTTATATCACTCTCCACTAATACAGATTAACACAACATGAATGATTAGTAGGAGTTTGGAAGCTTGTAGCATGTGGCTAAAGTAATTCTAAGATAAAAGATAATATAGTAGCTCAAATTACTCATAACACATAACTATTCTAGACCTTGTCGATGAGCACCACCACATCCATCTCATACCTTCACGAAACTTTTATTTTAGATTTTTCACCACCACTTTCTTCATTAAACTCCATTTTTTTCATATATACATTTTTTGAAATGCTACACCCCAAACTTATTTATTTTTATGAACATTGGGTGTTACACTCTTTTCTCATATTGTTTTTATAATTTTTTTTTACAAATCACCACCTTTTTTTCTCAAACCACTTTCAATAGTCAAAATGATGTTATTAGAATAGTCATAAGTTGAATGTGGGGTAATTTGTAAGATAACTAGTTTATTTTAATTTTTGGTTGAGGTTAATTTGTAAGATGACAAAGAAAATGGCTTAATAGGCTCAATAGAGGACATTAGAGATTATACATTATAAATAGGATGACTTGAAAGGTTCAAACAATCCAAAAATAGCCTAAATCACTTTCTTAATGTAATGTAGCCTAGGATTCGCATCGAGTGACAATCAAACAAGTTCTAAAATTATATGAGATCGCAAAAAAAGTATCGAGTTCACATAAACTTTTTATAAGCAAGCAGAAAATTGAGAAGTTCAAGGCTATGTGCTCAATATGTCAAAAGATTACAAGAAAGATAAAAATTGTCACAAAAGTTAAGCACATATATAAACACAAAATTCATCAACTTCCAACTGATAAAGGATCAACAAGAGGTATCAATACAAAATATCAAGCTTATTTCAAATATTATGAAGGATAATATGGACATCTCATCACACAAGCATCAATTGAAGGATTAAGAGTTAAGAAATTGCTCATTAAAGCATTCTATGGTGGAAAATAAAGGTGAATTTGAGGATGTTGATAAATCTATTATCCATATAGATTTCATCATCTCTGACATTAAAAAGGATATAAACATCTCTTTCATATAAGGACAACTATTATTTGTCATCGGGCATGCACTCAACAATGTAAAAAAGACACTTGATCCTATATCGGATTATGCTCAATATGCTTATCTCTGGAGATCACCTACACTTTTGGAGCATACAAATGCATGGTATGAGAAACACTTATTTTTAGACCCAGTTGAGCAAAGAAGAAATTCGGCTAAAAAATATAAATCAAGAGCTTCTTGGGAGGCAACCCTAGTGATTTATATTTTTTTTTCATTTTATTATTTAGTTGTTTAATATTCATTTTTTAGTTTGATAGATTTTTGTTTGTTTTTATTTCAGAATCCAACTCAAGGTTGAAAGAGGATTTGTAAAATAAGGAATGATATGCCACCAACTAATGAATACACATTCATCAATGTTCTTAAAGAGGATGATCATGAAGTTGAAGAGAACTAACACTACCCTCATTCAGGAAAGTCTACTATGCCTTATCTTGTTTTATTTAACATTAAAAATAATATTAGTTCTAAGTTTGGGGATGGATGTGTGTGGTTCATTTGCTCTTGTTTGTTTATAGCTTTTTTCAATTCACAAAATAGTTTCAATCTCTTCATCACTTAGCAAACTAACATCACAATGTTCTTGAGCCCTAGCTTCTTCAAGACTAAAATTTTTCTGTTGTGATAGATTACTAGGTTCAGTTGATAACAAGATTTGATCAGTAGTTCATTCGAATTGAGCTAATGCTTCTTCGAGGCTTTGTTTTTTTTTTCTAATGGTGGGTAACTAGGTGCATGCCACTTTACATTCTCATCATTTCTCCATGAAGCATTAGAATGATTTAGCCATTCCTGATTATAAGTGTTGGAGAGAGGACAATTTTGCAACTAGTTGTAATTCTACTAATATTCAGAATGCTCGGCTTATGGTAGTGCAAATTGATTACTCTTTTGGTATTGTATTCTTGCATGAAATCTATCATATGACTCACATACCTTGAATGGTGAATGAATAGTATTTGCTGCAATAAATTTCTCCACCTATTTAGAAAGGATTCCAACCTGAGTCGCATTAATGATATTATCTCGATTTATCTTAAAGGCTTGAGTTAAAGCTTGATTTGTCATATCATATTCACTTGGCCAATAGTATGAATTATATGTCATCTCATTTACCATTTTCTGCTCATATCACACACAAAAAAAAACACATGCGATGATAAAGAAGGACACACTCAAACAATAAAAGAAAAATAAAAATAAGAAAAAAATCAAATTAAAATCAGAGTTACTTGATATTGATATTAATAAAAACAAACAATCCCCAGCAACAGTGCCAAAAACTTGTTATGAAATTTAGTGAATGCAAGTGCATGTTATCGTTTACAAGTAATAAAGTGATGAATAAGTATCATTCTCATGAGGATTGTTAATTATTAAGTACCAAAAGTATGTTAAATCTAATTTTATTTGAATAAACATAAGAATATGTTGATGACTACAAACTAAATTCAACTAAACTAAAATAATAAAATTCATTTAAAGATAAAATTCAATAACTTAAAAGTTTAAGGTTATGATTCCAAATACGCTTGAACCATCTCAATATGAAATCTATGGAAAGAGTTATGCCTACAATACCAAAATGTGTCATACAAGAAGTTACAGTCAAGTGCACATATTTTAACCTGATTTTTCTCAATGAAATAAAAAGAAACTAAATTTTGTGATGAACATAGAAGTTATACATCTATCATTTAGCTTTTCAATGGTTTATGAATTAAGTCAAAATGATTTTTGAGAAAAGAGTTATGATTGAAATACGAACACTGCCTACAATAACACTATAAAGCGGGTTCTCCTAAAATTTAACCAAGTTTTTTGTTTTTTTCATTTTCTTCTCCTTTTGTGATTACCTACAATATTCAAATTAAATGCATAAAAAGTATCATAAACACTTGAAAATAAATAAAATATTAATTAAAAGGTATATGAATTATTGGTATAAAACCAACTGAACAAATCTGGATCATTGATTGGCTTGGATGGAATTAACATGTGGAAGTCTCGATTTTGTTTAGAACTCGAAAGAACAACTATTTATTAACTAACATAATGGGCATGAAATTTGAAAAGGGTGCACGAAAGAAGGGATGTGACCCTTGGCGGTCTTGTTGACAAGGTAGGATCGGTGATTACGAAGCTGAGATATTGGATCAGCCAAGTGAAACTACTACGACTGGTTTGCAGCTCAGCCATAGTAGGGAGGACTAGATGAGGTGGCCTAAATTCAGCCTATCTAATAGGCTTGACTGGTTTGGGCCTTCCATTGAGTTTGTCTTAGAGGCCTAGGGTTGCTATGACAGTTTAGTTGAGATAATTGTAATTTGAGAACAGGATTGACCTAAGCTGGTGTGGTCAACCCAGGTTAAGGGGAGAGTATTTGATGATGATTGATTTGAGCAGATGGGATCAACTCAAGCCTAGTGGAAGATTTCTATTCGACGTTTTTGTTCCTTTAGATATGATAATGGGATCTTATCTTATCTAAGTCAGAGATTTAAGGGATCATTACTTTGAATATGTTTATCCAGATAAGGTAAAGAATCTTGATTGGTATGATCTTTTTCTCTTTTTTGTGCCTATAAATACTCCCTCTTATAATGAGGTATGCTTGACGATATATTGAAATCTCTAACATCTAGTTACTTTCACCAATCATATACTGACTTAAGATAAGAGAGTTTTTGTTGAGCAAATCTCAGTACCCCTAATCATTGTTTTGAAGGTCTTGCATTGATTCGAGCAAGAGTAACATAGCATAAGCCGTTAGAATTGGAGATTTTTGGTTGTGTTACTTTTCTACACATCAATTGGTGGGGTAGATTGCACTAGAAGCATTGATTTTCTATTTATAGTCAAATATAAAAATTCCAAAAATATAATCCAAGAGGAAGTTCTTCCCCCTATAAACATGGATGGATACACTTATTATTATTTTGAGTCACCATCTGGAAAATACAATATTAATATTCAATAACAGATATACTCTTGCCAATGATGTTGAGAACACTAACTTCTCAACTTATTATCAATATAACAAAAAGACTTAAACTATTATTATTGCCATAAAAAATAAATCTATGAGATGCTTACCATTCAGGTTTTCATTCTTCTCTAATTCTTCTTCCACCAAGAGTAAAGTGGTGGGATGCTTTGCTCGTCCCTAAAGAAATTACTAGGATCAACCACAGTTTTTACTCGAACCAATCTGTTAAAATTATTCTTAAAGTAGCTGAAACCCCACACGCTGGCTTGTGCATAACTTGTATTGCCCTCCTCATTAACTCCCAAATCAAGATCTCTATTATTAACATATGCAGCTCTTGGAAATTTCGAAACATAAGGTGTTACGTAAGCATACAGTCTCCTCATCCAGTTTATGTACCTTTCTGATGCCTCCTCCCCGGGTTCATCCCAATACACCACATATAGGAATTTGAACAAATTATTTGCTCTGTGAGGGAACGGAAGTGCAGATTCTGAAATTTCCTTCATTCTTCCACCATATGGGGCCACTCTGATCTCCGCCATGTCGGCTTCTTCTTCGTCAAAGAATTTCCATAAGCCTTCAAGCGCATTTTCTGGGATGGGTTTCTGCACGTAATCTGCTTTTGCCTTGAAATACAAATTTGTGAGAGAGGTCCTGTTCGTCAAGACTTCTGGTGATTCTTCGGGTGGGTAATTACTATAGAAAAGATTTGATTGAATCCAACTCACTTCAGTACAATCTTCTTTTCTCACACCCAATTCTGGAAATCTTTGTTCCAGCAACCGAAGTAAACTACCCACCCTGCCAAGGAAGAGTGCGATGAACGTGGCTTGTATGGTTTTCTTTTCTCCTGTGCTACTCGTATTCACTTTTCTTATTGTTACATCAATGTATAAATCATTTGGAAGATTGCTAGCAACATATTGCCATCTATGCATAAGTTTGGTTGCATTTTGTTCTAGGGTTCTATTTATAGAAAATATGGTTAGGGTGTTAGGGACAGGAAGCAATCGAATCTTCCAAGCAGTGATAACTCCAAAGCTAGCACCTCCGCCACCCCTAATGGCCCAGAAAAGCTCCTCACCCATTGAGTTTCTATCAAGAATCCTTCCATTAACATCGATCAACCGTGCATCGATAACATTATCAGCAGCAAGACCGTATTTTCTCATCAATGGTCCATACCCTCCGCCACTGATGTGCCCACCTACCCCAACTGTGGGGCACTGGCCAGCAGGAAACGCGAGAGTTCCACTTTTCTGACTGATTCTGTAATAGAGTTCACCAAGGATTGCACCAGTTTGGACCCACGCAGTTTCCTGCTCGGCGTCAACCGTTATTTCTCTAAGATTGATCAAATCGATCATAACAAATGGCAATTGGGATACATAAGAAAGTCCCTCATAATCATGGCCACCACTTCGAGTTCTAATTTGCAATCCATTCTCTTTGGAACAGTGCACAACGTCCTGGATTTGGGACTCGTCCACCGGTGTAACGATAACTAGAGGTTTAGGAGTGGAGGCTGATGTGAATCTCAGGTTTCTTATGGAGGATTGTAGGATGGATAAATACGAGGAGTTGCTTGGGGTATAAACAACGTTGGAAATCAAGGTTTGATTAACCGAACGAAGGGAAAGGCATGCAAGAAAATCATCGTGACTGTCGGGATAAGCTGGCCAGGTGCATGAAAAGATTACAAGTAAAGTAACTAGAAGAGTAGGAAAACTGGGAGTCTCCATTGCTGGCTTGGTGATTTTTGGATATGAGAGGTAATTAGCAAAGCCTCTATTTATAATTAGTGCAAAATGAGAAGAAATGCTCTTCTCCAAGCTGGTTGGAGCATCTGGATTGATGGCTGTTAGAATTATTCATTTATTTTTTTATTTTCCTTATTCTCATTTTTTAAGTTAGTCGCTGAATTTGTTTGATTATTCCGCACCCTATGTCATCAAATTGTATACTATAAACAGAAATTTTATACTAGCTTGAAATTTTGGAAAAATTGAAGTTACCTGCTCCAATTGAAATTTCTGGAATTCACTGACTGAAAAATCAGCATTGATCTTTTGTTGAAATTTGAGTCACATGTTTGACAGTTTAATCTTACTGCAAACCAGATTCAACTTTTTTGCAATTTAATAGTGCTTAGTCTAGTCTATCGTCTTTGTTTAATTTTTTAGGTTATTGTCATGTACAGAGAAGTGTAATAAGGATCTTTGACGAGGAAAATTGGGTGCTACAATGTATGTTACATAGAAATATATAGAAAGTGATATATCAAGTTTATGTAATAACTTCATTCAAGTATAGGGAATTAATCGATATTCAACTCGATATTGATTTTTTAAAACTCATTTGAGTTTAATTTGATAACTTAACAAATCAAGGTTGAACACATTTTTTCATTCGATAAGATTTGAAACTCGCCTCGAACTCGACTCAATTAGTGTAAAAAGAAAAAAATATGTATAAAAATACTAAGTTACTCGAGTTTGATTCTTGTTTAACTCGATTAAAATTCGACTGAACTAAATATCAAATTAATTCAAATATAATTTTTAAAATTCAATAAAAAATAAAAAAGACTTGAATATAAATGTTCGACTCGACTTTCAGTTTACACCTCTAGTTGAGTCAATGAAAGAATGTTTCCTCCAACAGTATAAATAATAGCTACGACTGTACCTACAGTTATACTAATGGTAGAGAACTTGAAAATCTCCATCAAAAACAATATAAAATAGGAAATAAATGAAAGAAGACACCACATTTTTTCAATTTGTAATACAATTGAGTACGTAAAAACGTCATGGTGAACTGAATTAATCAATTCAATTTGGTTAATATTACCGAATTTTTCTAGTATTTTGGTTTAATATTTTAGTAAATTAATTTTTTTAAAAAAAATAAAAATAGTTAAAATTAATTTTGAAGATTGTAATAAAAATAATAGTTCGGTATTGATAGAGTTCGGGTTCGGTAAACGAAAATCAAAAACCAAAATTGAACCAAAATTTTATAAAAAGAAAAAATTAAATACCAAATGCATTTTTCGATTTCATTTGAGTAGCTACCGAATTTTTCATTTTAGTTCTTTTCGATCAGCTAACCGAGCTTCGAACACTATTAATTGATGGTTCTTCCAATATATCCGAAAGAAGAACATAACAAAATTATTGTTTATCCATTCTCGTGCACTTGAGATACATCACTTCCTGTGACTACATAGGCTCAAAACAAACAGAACATTCATTCTATTCTTCTGACTTATATTCTGAAGATAGTACTGCCAGCAATTCTTCTGACTGCTGCTGGAAGAGGCTTTTATTTACTTCCCATATATACATGTTTACCACATCTCATTAAGCATTTATTCTTGGCATTTTCTTCCCTAACACCCAAGATTTTTCCAGGATCAACTCGGAGTTGATTACAATAGTCTCTATAGTAATTAACACGAGAAGTTACACTATTTGGATTTGCCCCGTTGCATTCAAGGGCGCCATCAACAGCATGAATTGTCTCTTTAAAGCCCCATCCTGTAGTAATAGCATAGTGATAATATGTCATCAAAATCAGAGGCCTGTCTTGAATGATATAACTGGATCTCTGGCTACGATTTCAAGGTTGTTCAATCCGTCGAATCCTATGCTTTGGTCTGTCGGGCCGTAGTTGTAGTTCCATGATAGTTATAGGGGACCTCGCCGGTAGTAGCTCTTATTGGGTGCACATGGATACTGCTTGTTACTTCTATCGCAATAGTTTCCAAATTGACTGTTTGAAGACTCACTTTCATCTAAACCTGATTACAACGGAGATTTTATCTACAATCCAAATGCTTCCGTAAGTGGTGTTTTTCTTCAAATATTGATCACAACTTAACCTCCCAATATTGTGCCTTCTTCTTCTATTCGAAAATTACATAAAAGAACAACCTATTTCTCTCTAGTTTTTCTTACGTTATTTTGACTGAGAATTTCTTTATTTTGTCTATTGTCAAAGTGGGAGGAGTTACCCTTGTATGTTAGTTATGGGGTGGTTTTTGGAAAATCACTCTCATCAAAATTCAGTTTACTTTTAAATCTTTTTGGGTCGAGTTAGTTCTCATGGGCGATCCGTTAACCCATTTTTCTTACATCTGTCACTCGCACATAAGGGTTGGATTTTCGTCTATTGTGATCATAATTATACACCACTAATTTCATACAAGCAAATGGATCATGTCAACGAGTATTCTAACAAGAGTTTAATGTCATACACTAGTTAAGAATATATAACAGCTCAATTTCTCAAAACACAAGGATAAAATATCTCGCTACACTCCAAACTTCTTTGTTACACCAATCAAAGTATTTCTGATCCCTCGTACAATATAAGAGTATACTTGATCTCAATACCATATCATGTATTCACAATTATATCCCAAATATTTAAGTTTGACATAATTGTTTGGCCAGTAAATACATATTAGATGTTAGCCATAGAAAGTCTTCCTTTCCTACTAGGATCTTTCAAAAATAGTTGCTTTCCTAGATATGTCCCGCATTACCGAATCATCCATGGTTATTGGGAGCATGCTAAAGTAGCAACACTATATTAAAGTTTTGAGAAATAGTTAAAAGTCAGAAAGGTATACAATGAGGTTATACAAACCTTTGTGTCTCACATAATGAGGAAGCAGGGATTTTTTCACTCATTATCTGATGGTCACTTAGGCACACATGGTATGAAACATATGTTATGGTGCTTCCTACCTTCTTGGAAGTGTATTTCATCTTTTCAAAAATATTGCATCATAAAGATCTTGGTCCAAGTGTACCCCGATACTTAACCCGAGTTTTCTTTTCTTTTGTCCTCAACAAATCACTAATACCAAGAAAACTCATATCCGGCCATAAGATAAGTTTAATGGATAGTAGGAATCCATTTCGATTACTCAAATTTATAAGAGTAATCTTATCTTGATCATTTATCAAGGTAACATTTTTTTTATGATTTTATACAAAATAAAATCATAAATGTCTCATTTCTGCATGCAACTCAATATCAGAGGCGATTGCTCGTGTGAGAGAGCTAATCTTTACTTGTCCGGCATACTTAGACATTGAATGTATACCATCATAAGTATCTACACATACATAATATTCCAATGTCTTAAACTTGTGGGTTTGACTCTATGAACATTCTAAAGTTCAAAGAGATTATATTCTACGCAATCCTAGAGATTTTACATAGCCCACAAATACATCTTTAGGTGAGGCTAAGTGGGTAGCTACTATGAAATGCGTAGACATACTTATTTCTCTGCAATGATATCTCTCACAAAGCTATAATGTGTGTTTGGTTTTAATGCATTAGGATTAGTGTTGTAAGCAATAGCTGACTAATTATCTCAATATATTATCAGAGTTCCTATATAAGTGCTTACAGCTTCCAACACATCATACTGTAGATATATATGCCACAAGTTATACTCAAACTGTGCATAATGTTACATATATTTGCTTCTTACTCCTCCATTAGCTAGCATGTTTGCTAAATAAGAAAGCAAACTCGGAAATAGATTGACACTCATCCAAATCACTTCATCAATCAATTTATGTATATTCTCTCAATCACAAAAAAAACTTTCCTTCATACCAAAAGGAAACCATCTACAATACTCATAAAATATCCACACATTCTCATCGTTATTATCCAATGTTACTCATTAGGAGTGGATTGATATTTTATGACCTATGGCATAACAAATATTTGGAGTAAATATAGGCCACAATGCACATCAAACTCCAACCAATAATCATTGAGATATAGTGATCTAGACACTTCTCTTGGAGTCTTTGGACACCTTTTAAGTCTAAAACTTCATAACATAGGAGTATTTGTAAGCTTAAAACTCTCCATTATAAATCGTTCTTAAATTCTACAAATAAGATGTCTTTTGAACGATTTGTAAGGATTTTAATACAAAGTACTGAGTTTTACTCATCATATCCTCTAACTCATAAACTAAAGGATAACCATATCTCAATAGCTTATACATACTCCTCATTAATAGATTTTTGCACAAGAGAATAATGGTTTTCATTTCTATGATGAAAATGTATGAGATCACCATGTTATGAAATCTCATGTAACATCCTCTCAAAAACTACCTTAGGTCATGAAGGTTTTAAGTTCACAAACTTTATCTTCTTGGCCTTGTACTTTGGAATCTTTCAAGCATTCTAAATAGGTTTCTTTACATAATTCTCTATGGACTAATTTTCCATTTGAGAATGTAGTCTTTAGTCTATTTGATGAAATTCTAAGTCTTAGATATCCATAATAACCAAGAAAATAGAATGGAGATATATATCACCATCAGTGACAGGTCTGTCTTCAAAAGTATAACCTTTTTTTTAGTACTAAGCGAACTTTACACCTCATTATAATTATACCAGCCTTTGTCTATATTTTGATAACACATTAATTCTTAATAGCCTTGTTTTAAAGTTTAACTAAATTTTCAAACTTCATAAGATTTTGTAGAATCAAGCATTTGCTGTTGAGCTAAAAATTATAGCTATAGCAACTCCACAACTCAAATCTTTAAATAGTGCAATAATCCAAATGCTACATTTTGTTGTGGTTTTGCCATGAGAGTAGTTATTGCTACACAGGCTAACAATCACTTCTCAACAACTTGCCACAAGAGTTATTGTTGTCACATAGGCTAACAAATTTCATAGTTGCATAGTATTCTTGCATTGCTTTAATTCAATTGCCTTTATAGGACATGATAGAGTCTCACTATATTAGACTCTACATCATCTTCTGGAGACTATTTTGTGCTTGCACAAAGTTTTGATTCAATTTAGGTTGATCACTTGAATAAAATTACTCCCACTCAAAATAGGAAGCAATAAATATTCTTACATCATAAATGATGAAACTTGATTACTTAGATAGAACTGCTTCCACTCAAATTTTGGAAGCAATAACTATTTTGCATCATAATTGATCTGTTAGGCACATAGCCAACATCTGAATCATTTAATTCAAGCAAGATTTATTTATTTTTTTAAAGATCTTCCCTCCTAGGAAAATCACTCTCCTAAAAATATTATGTGATCTAATGTGAATCATAATTCCATCTCCTTGTTCACTTAGAACATGTTCCACTTATACTATTTAGTATATCTTCAAGATATACTTTTATTATCTCAGGGATGTAATTTTCAAATTCATTTGAAATTTATAATTAGAGATAATTAATTCCCAACTTCTAAGGCAACTTAGGCCAGATCATCTACTTGTTCATAGCTTTTATGGAATGAAAAATATCAATCATGAAGGTTGTCTAATAGAGATGTAGACTCTAGTTAACCAAAAGATCTTTCCCAAAGAAAATCAACAAGTTAACTTAAGTCTTCATAGATCTCATTAAATCAAAATAATTTTCTATTCCTTCTTTTAAAACAACATTCTATGCAGGTGTGTTAGGAATAGTCAATTACCTTGTAACTTTTTTTTCATTACATAAATCATCTAAATGATTGAAAAAACCTTCACGCCTTAGGTCTAGTCTCGAAGTTATATCAATTTGATTCTCTCTCATATTCTAAAATACTCTAGTATTTCAAATTATGAGACATCAAACATATATGATCAAAACACGTGAATATTTTATAATTGTAATGAAGTATGAGACTACATGCCTCCACAACCTTCACATTAATCTGATCACATAAATCTAAAAGAATTAATAGCAAAGAAACCTCAACTATATAGTCTTTGAATGGTTTCAATATAAACTTTTAGCACAAGTCAACAATTAACTGTAAAAGATAGATTCAACGAGTCTTATCTTACCAGTTTATGTTTCTAACCATTATGACCTGATCATGTACACATAATGCATAAATTAATGTTTAAATTACTCAGAAAATAGAATTTGATTGTAACAAAATAATCAATGTAATAATCAAGCATACATTAGTCATAATTCATCACCACTAACCATTTAAAATATCTAGTACCACAGTAAGTATTTTCTAGTAGATACTAACCAAATCATAATTCAAATTCAAGTAAAAGAAATAATCTTAGAAGAACAATTATAAAAATCAAGTTCTACAAATTGTTGTAGATTGAATACTTTGTACAATAATAGAATGGCCATCTTGCAATCAAAACATGCAAGTACCAATCATTTTCGCATTTGATTTCAATTTAAATTTACATATATCCATTTTGTACCAAAGTGAACTTGATAAAATTCCACAAATGCCTCTCAATATCCAATTACTATAAATCTATAATCCACACATGATAAGGTTTAGTAATATAGTGCTTCATGTGTAAATACAACTTATAGAAACATCATTAAGTGCTATCTTTCAACTCAGTACATGAGTGAAATAAACTAACAATATAGTTAATATAGCACTTTTAACCCTATACCACTTCACTTCAATCAGTGGTTAAGTTTGTTCTTTTTAGATTCATTTCCAATCTCTTTTACATTATTGCCTTTGTCCTGATTTCAGTTATATTAAGAGCTCGAAGCCCTCTTAAAATCTAGTCTCAGCCATAAGGCACAAGCCATTAGTCTAGCAACAACTAGCCACTTATCCAATTACTTAACATGACAAACATCATCCACGAAAGTCTTTTTACATTGAGTAAATCAAATATGACTTTCAAATGTTCACTATTATTATAAAGTTACAATTAAGCTTGAACTTACTACTCATTAGCGAACACATTGCTAGCTGACTATGAACTCTAAAAGTATTTGACATCACCATTAAATGCCTGCCTTTAATGCACAAAGTATTTTTTGTCACACTATTGTCAGTCATTTAATATCTCAATTATCAATTGTATCTATATATTTCTCTTAGGTACATTCATAAGTCAATAGAATGATTCTCTCATTCACATATAAGACCATCAATCATATAGTTTACCCAAATAGTATAAGTAGTGTACTCTCTTTTCCACTTTTGGTAAACTCATTGATCTTTCATTTGTTGAGTAGTATGATTCACACTAAATCTTAATATCCATATCATATTGTGTAAGTACATGACACTTATAATCATAAAATTTCAGTATATACTCAATTTTATAGACTTATCACACAAAATAAAATTTCTTATGTAAATGAGATAAATAAGTATAAGTGTCCTGTACTCCCATTGAGTAGACAAAATCTCAAAAATAATTTTCCAAAATTTACAAAAAAAAATTAGAATTTTTATCGCTCAAAAAATATTTCTTTAATTTTCACCAAATTTTACAATTCGAAATTCAGGAAAAATATTTTTATCAACTAAATAGTTAATATTAATTTACAGAAAAATATAAAATCAAATTTTGACCATAACAATATTTTTCTGGCCAAAAACGTATGGCCAGCAGGGTATGAATTGCTAGCAGAGATTTTCTTGTGCTGAAGAGATTCATTTGGTGATTGGAGAAAATGTTGGGTTGGTGTTGGGTTGGTGTGGAAGCAGAAGGCAAATAGTGATGGTATTTATAGTGCACATGAACATATTGCAGAAGCTAGTGACATTGGACAGTTGTTCCAATGGATGATTACTTTTGGACTTTGGACAAGGCCAACAAAGAAATTTGAGGCATTTGGACTGTTTTTTTTTCCACAACTACCCTAAACATAGATTATTTATTACATTATATCGTTTCACTTAGTATAAGAGTATATAAATGTGACGTCAAAAAGTGTGACAGGTTTCAGTTGAATAGTTAAACAGGATTTAGCATGTTATGTTAAGACTTGGGTATAGTTGTCAAGTGCCGGACCGGCCTAAACCTATGTAGGCCTGTTTGAAAGATTGGCCATTAAGTCAGGTTCGATCCTGAAATGGCTCAGGTTGTATTGAATAAATTTTTTTAAAATTAGGTCCAATTCAACCCACTAGTCCCATGCTAGTGGATCGATTACGGGCTTATTCCGGGCTACACAAGCTAGACTTATGGATTTAATTTTATTTATTTTTTAACAAACTCAAATGTATTTTTTATATTCTAATATTGGATTTATAAATTTTATTTATTACTTTAAATATATCTTAAGATTAGTTATATCCTACAGTTTGAATTTATAAATTTTAAACTTTATTATTTAAAGTCTATCATTCTAAATTTTGAATTTAATTATTATTTTATTATTTTGAACTTATTACTGTAAATTTAAGTTTGTATCTTATAAATTATTTATATAATTAGTATACCTTATTTTTATTTGACAATTGAGTTATACTAAGTTTAGATTTTGATTTTTCGTTTGATATATTAATTAGTGTATATTCATTTTAAGTTTATATTTTAATTTTTATGACTTAGTTTAGTTTATTATATTTAGTAATATTTTATTTTGTTATTAATAAACTTACTTTTTAAGTTTATATTCTAATTTTAATGACTTAGTTTAGTTTATTATACTCAATACTATTTTATTTTGTTATTAATAAACTTATTTTCTAAGTTTATTATACTTACTACTATATTATTTTAAATTTATGTTCTTATCTTATGAATTATCTTTAGTATAACTAGTAT
Organism: Paulownia fortunei; assembly: GCA_019321725.1. Taxonomy (NCBI): domain Eukaryota; kingdom Viridiplantae; phylum Streptophyta; class Magnoliopsida; order Lamiales; family Paulowniaceae; genus Paulownia; species Paulownia fortunei. The sequence goes on from CM033123.1 coordinate 14,955,331, forward strand.
ATAATTATTTAGTTGATTATTTTAAGTATATCATCCTAAGATTTTGTATTGGTTTTTGATTGATGATTATCCTAAATTATTTGATACAAGATGTTTTATCAATATATACATACTTAGATAATATCTCAACATAATAAAGTTGTTTTAGTGGTTTAAACCTATTCTCTCCTTCCATAGGTCTCGTCTTCAAATTTTTTGGGGGCCAAAAAGTTCTTTTTGTTAAAATAACATAAATACATAATTATAAATTATAATAAATAATAGTATGGTCTGGGTCTGGACCAGTTCTAAAATGAGTCTGACTTAGATGGGACCATTCACAGGTTGACTGGGTTTTATCTACTGGGCTCAATAGAGGCTCAGTTTATATTCTAAAAACCGACCCAAAGTTCATGGGTCGATCTTTAGTGGTTTTTAGTGGACCTGGTTATAAGCTGGGTCAGTTAGCCCATCCCAATTGACTACTATAGACTTGGGTTGGATCATTGATTGAGAACTAATCATGTTTTCTGAATTTTTTTTAGTTATTTATAATAAAAAAGATTAAATTTAAATAAAACAATAAAATATTTTGGATAGAAAGAGGGTTAAAAGTTAAAGTGAAGCCCTATACACTGTTTAAAAATGGAGAACTCGGAAGTACTACAAAGAATTAGAAGCTAAATTTTGATTCACTCTAGTCAGAACTTGATACTTCACATGGTTTTTTGTCCTGGTCTAACAAGGATTCTTTCCAAACATATTGTACCAAAGTAATGCTTAGAAAGTGCAGCCTCATTGACTGGACAATGAATCAAGTCTTGGCTTTTTCGTACTCTCAATCGTTCTACAATCCAGACCACTGCATTTATTCAAAATTTATTATTATTATTTTTTAAAAATATTTTTAATTATGATTTTATTTTTTAATTTTTTTTGAATTATCTTTAAACTAAAATAATGATATGATACCAATAATTATAACCTACTTTTAAAGTAATATTTAAAAACATACCAAAAATTCATTGAAACTGGATGTCATATTTTGTGACCTAATGAACACAATATAGTGGTATTTGACTCCATTCTATTCTGAATTCTTGAAATTATTATTATTTATAGTATAAAATACTGAAATATTTGTGCCCATATAAATTTTGAACTTGGATTGTCATCTCATATTAATTCCCTTTTAACCTCTAAAAAAAAAAAAAGGAATGTCCTTGTAACTTAGAATACTAATCGTTAACTTTTCAAATGAACAATTTTCAGCCCTAAAAAGTCTCCAATTAGGAAAATAAAATCTTGTTCAAGTTGTAAGATTGACATCCAAATACACAACTAAAAGTACGGGTCCTTCATATATGTGCAGGTATTTATCTACTAGTGCATTAGCTGATTATAATTTTTTTTTATAGTTGTTAACAAATGGTTGATTACTAATTAATTTTTTTATGTCTAATATCTTAAATGTAATGATATATTTACTCGGTTCATTACTGAAAGAAGAAAAGAAAGAAAGAAACGACTCCAATAAATCTCACAATCTTCAGAGAAAATTCCTCCAGCTCTGAAAACTTCCCCCAAAGAATGTGTAACACAATATATTCCTCAATAATTCCATTAAGGTACAAGAGGTAGACACAAATTAGTGCATTCATGTTTATTGTCATCAACAGGTTTACACAGATCCAGATTATTTGCTTATTTACTCTCTTTTGAATGCATATAATTGATTATGAAGTTTATTCGCTAGAGAAAAATATTTCTTCTTTGTTTCTTGATTCAGAATAAGAAAAACTGATTCCAAGATTATGAAATCTTGGGCTGAATTTCACCAAAATATGGGTTTGCTTTTTTTTTTTTACATAATAATTTTTTGTTAATTATAAATTATTACTAATAAATAACAATTGATTAAAAATTACAATATTCGTTGATAATGTAAAAAGCAAGAAAGGAAAAATATAAGTTCAACTCGAAGTTGTGAACTTTTTTCTCTCATTTTAGTCAGATATCAAAACACAAATACAAATATGTGGCACACAAACTTGTGGCATAAAATACAAGCAAAATATTACACGGCCTGATTTCCCTTTCAATGCTTGCTTGTTGGGTGCAAATTCCAATTCAATTTGGATTGGATTTTGATGGGCCTCAAATATGCTCCATGACCAATAAAGAGTAAATTATGGCCGAACAGTCCACTAGAGGCGACTCAAGCTGGCCACAATCCAATAAAAACCAAAGATTAAATTTGCAAGACTCAAAAAAGATGGTCCAAACTCGCAAAACTCTACTGATCCATGCACCATACAACACAATATTTTACCCTCCACTATGCACAAACTATATTTCATTTTTCACCATTATAAAGTGTCATATTTATGATAGACAGTCATTCTCCCTAACTCTCTTGCTGATTTGAGCGTTGAAAGGATATCCGAACTAATATTGGAGACCCCTAGAAACTCACTCAAAAATTAATCGTTCTCACTCGTAAGAAAGGATATCCGAACTAATGTTGGAGATCCCTATCTGTTTGTGTATATTACAAATAGGAACTCACTCAAAAATTAATTGCTCTTGCTCGTAAGAAGAGTTGACCGTACTAGAGGAGTCAAAGCTCGAGAACTTGGACTAGTTCCACATCAAATTTCTTGTTCGGATAAAAAATTAATAACCAACTCCTGATGCCTACAACACAAAAAATATAAAATTTTATTTTTTACACTAATAAACCTAATTGCCAATCCTTAAGTTTTGAAGGTGAAAATTGAATTAAAAAAGAATTTGCAAAACTATGGGAGCTTACTCCAGCTTTTGAGTTTTTGTCGCAGGGAGGAGGAGAGATATGATTTAGGACAAGTAACAAAATAAAAAATAAAAAGGAATAAATGAAAGAAAATAAAAGAAATAAAAATAATTATCAATTGGAAAAAATATTAAAATTCAATTCAATTAATTAATTCGTCATTGAAATCTTTCATGTTTCAGCAGTAATATATAGGGGTAGGAATCGGGTCAAATAGTCAGGTTTTCGAATAATCGGATTGGGTACTCGATTTGTCAGGTAGCATAGAAGGTTATCCGACACCAACCTAAAATTTTTGGGTACGTGAAAAAATATTAAAATTCAATTAATTAATAAATTCGTCATTGAAATCTTTCAAGTTTCAAAAGTAATATATAGGGGTGGGTATCGGGTCGGATAGTTTGATTTTCGGATAGTCAAGTCGGGTACCCGATTTGTCAGGTAGCATAAAAGGCTATCTGATACCAACCCAAAATTTTCGAGTACCTGACATTTTGAGTACCCTAAAAAAGTCGGGTTCGATTTTATTTTTTTATTTTTTTATTTTTTTTTATTTTTTTGTGAAAACCTATGTTATAGTGTAAGTACTATATTTTGTTGATGTTAAACTCTTATATCTAATGATGATACACTCATTCCATTAAAAATCTCTATTATTTTATTTTTTTCTAATATATGCTTGTTAAACTATTTTTTAACAAATATATCATATTTTTTATTTTCATACCTGTAGCTGTTATTTTCAAGCCTAAAATATCTTATTTTATCAAGACCCACACATAATGCTCAATATAATGTTTTACTAAAATAAAAATAATCAAAATTCACTAATTAATTAAAAAAGAGAGATTATTTATATAAAAAAAATACAATAGGAAGAATGATTCTAATGGCAATTAATTCTCAGAGCTTTATGTTGTGCACTGTTACTTTGACAAAAAAATTGTGTTGTTCTAAAAACCACCAACAGAAGCACAATCATTAAACCAAAAAGCGTATTTTTCCCTTTATTTAAAGGGATGTTTGAAAAAATAAAAATAATTAAAAAAAATATCGGGTATCCAATCCCGATCGAGTAAGAAAATAATACTCGATACTCAATCCAAAAAAATTTAATCGTGTATCGGGTTACCCGACATCCGAAATTTAAAAAAAAAACGACTCAAGTGGGCATATGGATTGGGATAGTCGGGTACCAACCCGACCCTACCTGACCCGGATCAGGTTGGTACCCTAATTCGTATGCCCACCCCTGATAATATATTGTTCTATAGGGGTAAAGGTCCAAAATATGAAAGAAAGAAGAAATCTAAAAAATATAAAATTTTAACTAAAGAAGATATTTAATGTCATAATGCTATCTAATTCTTTCTCCTTCCCTATCAAAATGTTCACCTCCTCCTACCTCAACCCCAGTTGAGCCTTCTAACCAGCAAAACTCCTCACCACTTTCTACCTTTCAAACTTCAAAGATGTCAGGGATGATAATTGTTCAGATTTGACTCAAATTCATCTGGAGCAGGGTTTATTTTGAATTTATAAGTAGGTGATAAAGGCGAATTATGAGTTTTGTTCAACTCATCCGGATAAAGTTATATATATATATATATATATATGTTATGTATATATTCACTCAATGTGTTTATGTAAAAAGAATATTATCTATTACATATAAACTCCTATATAAAACACAAACTATATAAATCAAAATTAAAAAATAATAATAAATAGCTTAAAACTTTCAATATACACAAAAGCAAAAAAATGGGTTTAAAATTATAATATAAAGAAATAACATGCATACATAAGTGTGAAGTAATTGAGCATTTAATAATAGCATTTTTTTAATATCATAAAAGATATAATGATATTTTTAAAATTATAAAATCATCCAATACATTTAGTAGATCCAATTAATGGCCGGTTGGAGTTCGAAATGAAAAGGAAATATGATTGGAATAATTTGTTGTATTAAGCAGCAAATATTATAAGTATATATAGGCTAGTCATCCATGAATTGGTTCCTGTTTACAACGGATATACATCAAAGATATTTAAATCTAATATTAACAACCTTGCAGATAATTTAAATTCTTTACAATAAAGGCCAAACTTGGTGGACAGTTCGTTGGTAAATCCGAAGTGGCGGATGATCCCATGTTTGGATGAACAGACCACAAATGATCCCCGAGGAACAAGATCGCGCACAAAGTGATAAATCAATAGCAATGTGCTTCCTTCTTGAATAAAATAATGGATTCACGACGCCTCCAAGTAGAGGACTGGCGCCACGGCAGCACTTGACTTTATTCATGAACATGAGTTTATGATAATATTGAATGATATTAGCTTTTTTAAGATTTTGAAATGCTTCTTAGAGGAATTGGGTGTTCATTAATAAAATCGAAAAATCGAATCTCTTTAAAATTAATCAGTTTGGTTATTATTGTATTTTTTTCCGATATTTTGGTCTAGTATTTTAGTAAATCCATTTTTTTTTTGGAAAAAATAAAAATTAGTTAAAATTAATTTTTAGGATTGTAATTCGATTTTTTATTTTTTATATTTTTTGTATGTAAAAACATAGAAAATAGAATAAAAATAAATAATAGATATAAAAATATGTATTCAAAATTTGAATATAAAAATAATCGTTCTCTGTTCAATTCGATTTCGTATATCGAAACCAAAAATCAAAATTGAATCGAATTTTGTAAAATAAAAACCACCTATGACCACGTGTTCTTAATAAAATTTCTTTGAAACATTTTCCTTATAATATTAACAAATACATTAACAAATTAATAACTTAAGTCCAGTCTCATGCGTGACATACGTGAAGAACGCAACAATCTCACACTTAGAATCAACTACGGAACCCACAGTCCCAAACTTGGGATATGACCCAAGCGCTTGAAGAAAAGCAGTGCGGGTGTAGAATCCCTTTCCGGGGCAGCCTCTAGGGGCCTAATTAGCCATCCCATAAAAGAAAGAATTGGTCACAATATTCGAAACTCTGACTCCGTTATTGCCCTGCGGAGCATAGCATGGCTTGGCCTAGCAGTCGTTGCCGCAATAATTGTTAGATTCATTTTAGTGTTGTTACCAATTTTATTGTTAATTACGTTTAATTATTGTAATAATTGGATAGTTTGTTACAATAAATAAAAGACAGTAAAATAAACGACACACAAAAATTTTGCGTGCTTAAAATAAAAATGTACTCTAAATGCACAAGATCACCACTTGTAATAAATATTTCACTAATTCAAATTATAGTTACAATAATGGGACTTTGAAATAATTCTAGTAAATTTGATGTTAGGGGTAAGGTTTATTTCTTTTCAGTTCAGATGATCAATGTCTATTTGAGTACCTATCAAATTGAATTTGTTGAGTTACCATCTGATTTTGATATGATCATTAGGCAGTTGACTAAAGGTAGTTTGAGTGCTTGGCCTAGAAATTCCTCTACTTTTCCTGTTGACAAATTAACTCTTAAATATGTCATTTTTCACAAAGCAGTAGTGATTAATTGGGCTCTCACAGCTAATAACACAGTGTTTGTTAATGATCAGGCTATACTACTTTATTGTATTGGGAGGGGCATCCTTATGATCTAGGCAAACACATCATGAGAACCATTGCTAAGCATGCTGAAGTGAAGACTACTATTGGTCATTTATCATTCCCTTCTTTGATTTATAATATTTTGGTGTTTCAAGGTCTTAAGAAGCTTAGGAAGGAACAATTGGAATATCCTAGAGTTGATTACTCTATTTCTACTTGGCTTGACAAGTTTAAGGGATATTTGAATGACTTACTCACTCATGTTCCATCTTCTGTTGGGATACGACCTGAAACATCTGTTGTTCCATCCTCTACTAAGAATCTTTTATGCTATTTGAAAATACAGTTACTTACAGGAAGGCAACAAATTAGAGAATGGTAGGCTAAGGGGAAATAAATTCTACATCTTATTGCCCAACTCAAAGGTCCTACTTCCCAAGCTGTTGCTACTGCTGAACCACTTTTCTTGAATAATTCTAGCTCTGCTACTCAGATATCTGGTCCTTCAGCATTTTTGGCCAAAAAGGAGGAGTCAGTTGCTGTTGCAGAGGCTGCAGAAGTAGGGACTTCTGCAAGGGTATTCATGCTGAACTTGGAGTTGCAGCTGCTGCAGAGATTAGATGAGAAGTATTGAATGTTGATACTCAATAGGCTGGTGAAGGACAAGCTGAATGTGATAAGGAAGTTTGAATAAAGCTTTGATTTTGATTTTGATTGATGTGATTTAAACTGATTTGCTAATTTTGAAGTTTTAATACTTTGTTTGATGTGTTAGGGGAAGTATTTTAAAAGTAGGTAGACCTTTTGATTTCCCTTGAACATTGTTTTATCTGTCTTAGTATATTATTCACTCTTATGTTCATTTTCATGTTCGAATACAGGTTTTTGGACTAAATTGCTTATATGATATTTTTTGATGGAACATGCATACTTGAACCTATTTTCAGACACTAATGTAAGATTGTTGATTTTGATAAAAAATGCCAAAATGGGAGATTGTTAAGCCCGTATGACTTGTGTAAATTAAATTGGCATTATTTGATCAAAATGGTAAGTGTAATTTATTAAGTTTTCAAATTAAGGTGGGTTAGATTTTGCATGTTTAATAAGAGTTTTAATGTTAAACTAACTATTGCTTATTTGTTTTCTTGTAGGAATCAAATTCTCTTACTTACCATATTAGATTGATTTATTAAATACAAGCTTGTAGTATTTATGCAAATAAATCTACAAGATGTCTTCTAATAATTCTATGTCCAATTGAAAAATAAGTAGAGTTATTATGGATTTACCTTATGAAGAGAAGACTTGGCAGATTTTCAACCATTTCAAGAAGCCGTGTACATTATTTAGAGTAGGAAATTATTGTAATCTTGAATTTTAAAGTTTAGATTTATACATGGCAGTCCATAGAAGAATTGTAGAATGAAAGTCTTTATAATAGACTAGGAATCTTTTCTTGTATTTGTTTAGAAATTAACTAGAGTATTTTGTGTATTTAAAAACAAACACACATTAGTTTGAGCTGCTGATTTTTAATAGAAGAAATCCAGAGATATAGGCAGTCGATTCCCCCTTCAGTGCACATCAAAAATTGTGATTGAAATTCAAAATTCAAGCCAACACTGGAGATTTAAGTATGTTACAAACTATAACAGAACAACACATTGAACATCCTACGGGAGAAGAAGGTGAGTTCTCGGGAGAGAGTACTTTGCCGTTTTGACGGGAGATCAACGTTGAAAGGAGTTCAACAAGACAGATTCAAGTCGAGTAGATCTCGTAAATAAGTTTATCGGTGAAGCAATACAAGAATGATGTCAAAACAAAGAGGGGGTTTTTTGTTTTGTATTATAAGTCCAATTATTATATTGTACTAAACTTTACTGATAGTGAATTGTTTTATCTTTGGGCGTGGCCTCGAGAAGTAGAATATTGAGATCCGAACCTCGTTAAAATGGTTGGTATCAATTTTAAATTTCGTTGTATATGTCGTTTCATATTCTAATCTTTGTTCAAATATTAACTGGAATATAACGAATTTGGTAAAGTGTTTAATCGAATTAATTGAACCCGATAATAAATTCTAATAAATTCAGTTCAATCGATTGATCTCAAACTAGAAAAACTCCTTTAGCGTATGCAACGAGCCATTGATGGTTCTTTTAGTTTATCCAAAAGAAAAAACATAAACAAAGTTATTGTTTATTCTCACGACACTTGAGACGTATCACTCTGAGTGATTACATAGATTCAAAAGAAATACAACATTCATTAATTTATTCTTCTGAGTGCTCGTGGAAGAGGCTTTTATTCTTGGCATTCTCTTCTCTAACAACTCAGATTAGTACCAGGATCAACTCGGAGTTGATTACAATAGTCTCTATAGTAATTAACACGAGAAGTAACAGCATTCGTATTCGCTCCATTGCATTCAAGGGGACCGTTAATGGCACGAATTGTGGCGCCAAAACCCTGTCCAGAAGTTATGGGATCGTGACAAGTTCTCATCCAAAACCAGAGGGCTGTTTTGAATGATATAACTGGATCTGTGGCTACGATATCAGGGTTGTTCAATCCATCGAACCCTATGCTTTGACCCGCGGGGCCGTAGTTGTAGTTCCATGATAGTTGTAGGGGACCTCGTCCGTAGTAGCCCTTATTGGGTGCGCATGGGTATTGTGTTTTACTTCCATCGCAATAGTTTTTAGATTGACCCCCTGTTTCTACTCTATAACACATATCTACATTGAAAAATAATCATGTCAAGAGTATAAAATGGTTTCATATGATACTTTATAATGATCAATATAGATATTTTCATCACCTTCATTGCAAAAATGTTGTTTCCATTACTACATTACAAAGTCAAATTATTATTAACTAACTTAATTATCATAATGTTTTTTTAACAATATTTTTCCCCATGTCTAATATCATATAATGAAATTCAAATAGATTGAAAACATGGATTGTTTAGTTATTACATTTAGAAAAATAGTTAAGTTGGGGCAAATCATCTATTTAACTTATGTGAGCATCTATTTAACTTAGTTTATTATCTTTAAAAATAGTGTTGAATCTTTGCGGCGTCATTATATTATCTTATTGTGAGAATACTTCAAAAAAATATATTTTAACAAATAAAATCTTATTTTGAAATGATAATATATATATATATATATATATATAATTTAAGACAAAATAGTACACATATGGCACTGCCCAAGGGATATGAGCAAGGACCACCTATGACCAGTGTTCTTAATAATTTTCTTTTAAAAAAAAATCTTCTAATATTATTTGCCACTATTTAATTTTAATAAAGTATGTGAATATTAATTAACCCACCCTTAATTCGACAATTTATTCGGTACATAGCTTAGTTCCATGATGTATTAGGTACTTAGCTGCATGTATTGAATCAGGTTAACTGTAATAATAAACCACATGAATGAATGTAAAACTTACGTCCAGTCTCATGCGTGACATGCGCGAAGAACGCAGCAATCTCACGCTTAGAATCATCGACGGAACCCACAGTCCCGAACCTAGGATACGATCCAAGCGCCTGGAGAAAAGCAGAGCGGGTGTAGAATCCCCTTCCGGGGCAGCCTGACGGGGCCTGATTAGCTATCCCATTAAAGAAGGCATCGGTCACAATATCCGAAACTCTAACTCCATTATTGCCCTGTGGAGCATAGCATGGGCCGGCCCGGCAGCCGTTGCCGCAGTAAGCGTTTCCGGTGCCGCAATAGCCGAATTGGCTGCAGCACAAGTTGGGTGCGCAGCCGCAGTTCTGGCCTGAAACCCATTTTCCGGCGGCCAGAAGTACGGCCAGAAGGGTGTAAATTGCTAGCAGAGATTTTCTTGTGCTGAGGAAATTCATTTTTTGGTGATTGAAGAAAATGTTGGGTTGGTGTGGAAGGAGAAGGCCGAGAGTGATGGGTATTTATAGTGCACATGAACAATTTGCAGCAGCCAATGAAGTTGGAAAGTAAGTGCCAATGGGATTATTATTTTTGACTTTGGACAAGGCCAAGAACAGATTTTAGGTATTTGGGCTCTTTTTTTCTTTCTTCCACCACCCTAAAAATAGATTATTTATTACACATAATCGTTTCACTTAGTGCTAAGTATATATTTAACGTTACAGAAAGTTTAGAGTGGGATACTTGCCTGGTCAATGTGTATATATAAGTTGGCCTCAAAAGTCTTGCAGACGATCTATTCAGATGGATGATTTTGGTTGTGTTGTAAAATATGCAATTGGATATCATGTATATATATAAATCCATATAATAGAGATTGTATTTTAAATTAAATTTGTATCCAATCAGAAATATTTTTAAGTTCCATTCTTTTGAATCAATCATGACTATATCTTATTCACATTATTGAATAACTATTAAAATTATTGTCTAAGTCTTGTTACATAAGAAAGAATGCCAATACAATTAAAAATCTAATTTTACCTAAATTAAAGAATTAATATTTAACTCAAATATAAACATATTCTTATTAGTTGGACACAGTTTAACATGTTTATACTTGATTCAATATTTTGTTGAGAACTAATCATGGATTCGAGATGAATTTTTGAATTATTCATAACCAGAAAGATTAATTTTATATAAAAGGATAAAGTATTTTTGGATGAAAAGTGTGTTAAAAGTAAAATCAAAGGACTGCAAAGAGTTAAATCTGATTTTAAGAGGCTAAATGTTGATTCCACTCTAGTCATGATTTGACGGTTCACATGCATGGTCTTGGTCTAACAATGACTCTTTCCAAACTTAATGTACTAAATTCATGGTTAGAACGCGCACCCTCATTGACGGGACATTAAGTCAAGTCTTTGTATTCTCAATCATTGTACACCACTTCATTTGTCTTAAATTAGATGTTGTTATTATTTTTTCAAAATTATATTTCATTTTCTAAAATATTTTTTAATTATCTTTAAATTAAAATTAAAATAAAATATAATTTTTAAAATTCGATAATCAAACAAAATTAAACAATACCGTGTTTGGCTTCTTTCAATTTATTTATATCCCTAGTCAGAATGAAAAAGTATGGTTACTTAAGATACTATGGCATTGCTATTGCCATAATTTTCCACCTTAATTAATTATCAATACTCACTAAAATTGGTATTATTGGTCTTAGCTCTTATAAACGAAGGGTTTGAATCCTGCCTTTCTTCCATGGAGGTGCTCGTTTGGTCGAACCAAACTGAATGAAATCAAAATTATGGTTGGTCAAAATATTAAATCAAAAATCAAATCAAATTTATTAATTTGTTTTGGTTATAATTGAATTTTTTGTCGATTTTTTGTTTTGGTTTTTGGTTAATTTGATTTTTACAAAAAAATAAATAAAAATAGATAAAAAATAAATAATAGAATTTAAAATATATTTTTATTGATTATTTATAGTTTGAATGAGAAAAACATAAAAATAGTATAAAATAAATAACAGGTACAAAAATATAAATTTTAACATAAAAATAGTATAAAATAAATAATAAGTATACAAATATAATATCAAAATTATATAAGTATATAAAAATATTAATTTGATTATTTATTTTTGGTTCGATTCGATTAACTGAAATAAAAAAGCGAAATCGAACTGAAAATCAAAATTTTAAAAAATAAAAAATAAAAAACCAAATAAAAAATTTCAGTTTTGATTTCGGTGCAAATTGACATTTTGTTTTTATTTCGATTCGGTCGATTAATCAAATTATGAACACTCTTATTCTTTTCCTTTCCAAGTTCGAGGATTTTAATTTTTTTTCAAAATATATATATAATATAACACAATAACATAACAAATGAGGTGGGAGAAATGATAATAATGAAATCGGAGAAAAAAATTGAGGAAAGTAGAAATGAGATGGCATGCAAATAAGGTGGTAGAATCCGATAGCATTAACATTTTGGGAATTAATTGTAGAATTTAGGATAGTATCATTTAATTTAATCAAACCCAATTATAAATGGACAAAATAGAAATTATGTAAATGTCCTTAAACATGTGATTTATTGAATTGAATTGAGAAAAATTGTACCTTTCGTCCCATATGATTGGGGTTTTTGCATGTTCTGCCCCGAATTTTATTGGTTCAACAAACTTTAGTCCCCAAATTCAAAAATTTATGTACATTTGATCCTTTTTCAGCCCTTTCATTAAAAAATTAATCGGTGGTCGTTAGAGTTTGTTTTTCTATCATTTCTCTTATTCTTTTTCTTCCGATTTTTGTTTTCCTCCATTTTTTTTTTTATCTATTTTGTTTTTCTATTCTTTTCCCTTTCTATTTTCTTTCCTCTTTTTCTAGATTATGCACAGTAACTTTTTTATATTATCATTTTAATGAATAATAAACTTTAGAAGTCCATTCTCCAAATATGCGAACGTTACTATACTTTTTATAATTGCAAAATATCCACCACCCTAAAAATAAATTATTTATTACATGTAATCGTTTCACTTAGTGCTAAGTATATATTAAATTTTACAGAAAAAAGAAAGTTTAGAGTGGGATATTGGCCTGGTCAATGTATATATATATATATATATATATAAGTTGGCCTCAAAAGTCTTATAGAAGATCAATTCAGATGGATCATTATTTTAAATCAAACACAACTATTCGTTACTCAACTATTAGAATTATTTACACAAAATTTATTTGGAAGAAATGAATGACACGTTGCCTATGTCTTATTACAGATTGTGAATATAATTAAGAATCTGATTTCACCTAAATTAAGAAATTAACATCCAACTTAAATATGAATATCCATTAAACCATAGATCCAATATGTTGAACATAGTTTAATATGTTAAAACTTGGTTCAGTGATTCGTTGAGAACTGCTCATGCGTTCGGGGATCAATTTTTAAATTATCCATAATCAGAAAGATTAATTTTAAATAAAAAATAAAATATTTTGAATGGAAAGTGTGTTAAAAGTAAAATGGAAGCCCTATAAATTGTTTAAAATTGGAGAACTCAAAGGACTGCAAAGAATTAAATCTAATTTAAAAAGCTAAATGTTGATTCCACTCTAGTCAGAATTTGACAGTTCACATGCAGGGTCTTGGTCTAACAATGACTCTTTCCAAACATAATGGACCAAATTCATGCTTAGAACGCGCACCCTCATTGACTGGACTATAAACTCGGGTCTTTTTTTTTTTTTTTTTTTATAACCCAGATTTTTAGCTTGCACTAGATTAATTCTGAACCTCCTATATAAATTCGGGTCTTTGTTTGTATTCTCAATCGTTATACACCACTGCATTTGTCTTAAATTTATTATTGTTATTTTCTTAAATTCTAAATTAATTTTTTTTAACAATCTCTAAATTAAAATAATGATATGAAATCATTAATATATTATCTATATAAAAAGTAATATTATGAAAACATAATTTCTTTTTTATTGTTATTAAAACTTCATGACGAATCAAATTAAACTCGTATTTTGTAATGTGTTTGATTCCATTTAAATATTTTTATTTTATTATGAATTCTTGAAAATTTAAATTAAAATCATAGTGCGGAAGTGGTTTGGAATGGAATTTATCCGAACCACACCACACTGCTCTTAATTTAAAATTTTAGTCTAGTTCTATTAATTAATTATTTTTTGAAAAATAATGGATATAAATGTATAGATAATATCAAGTTTAAACTATACGTGTATGTGAAAATAAAAGAAAAATATTTGCATAATTTGTGAAAATTAATTTAATTAACAAAAATATGTATATTTAGTCATATTATCTATAATTCATAGTTGAAATTGAATTTACATGATATATATGGTCTTAAAAAGTATTTTTTTTTCTATTTTTACTTTATTATTTTTATTAGTTAAAACCTCCCATAGCCGCTCAAAATTATTACTTTATTTTATTTAACAAAACTACAATTTAAAATTATGTTTAATAAAACTGCACGTTGTAATTCAATTTAAAATTAATAAAAAAATAAAAAATAATACAAAAAATGGAACCATAATCACCCCAATCAAGAAGCAGGCAGATTCAGTTGTCTTCTTTCTTAAAATTAAAATATTTGTGCCCGTAAGAATTTTGATTTTGGGTTGTCTTCGTTAGTATCTCAATAATTCCCTTGTAACGTCAGAAAAGAAATGTCATCGTAGTTAACAATTACTAACCATTAATTTTTCAAAAGAATAATTTTGAACCCTAAAATGGCTCCAGTGAAGAATATTTAGCTCTGAGTCCCACCTATGTATAGTTATTTGTCTATTTTTAACAGTAGTTGGTTAATTAATTATAATTTATTGATAATTACAAAACTTAGTTGCTAATTAATTTTTAATAATTGATATTCTTGATATAATGATATATATTCAATTGATTCACTAAAAATGAAAAAAACAAAAAAGGAAAAAAGAAACGACTCAAATTATTAATCTTCCTCTTTTCTTGTTCTTCACAGTTTCACACTAGCGCTGAAAAAGTCCTCCAAAGAATGTGTGATACAACATATTCCTCAATAATTGCATTTAATGTACAAAAGGTAGAGACAAATTAGTGCATTAATAATTATAATCAATAGGTTATCAAAAATCCAGATTATTTGCTTATCTACTCTCTTTTTAAATACATTTAATTGTTTTGAAGTTTATTCGATTGAGAAAAATATTTATTCTATGTTTCTTGATTGAGAATAATAACTTTGAAGTTTTTGGATTTTGCCAGAATTTTAGGATTGAAAACTAAATTAAGGTACTCAATACTCGACTGGTTAAAAATTCAAAAATTCGTTAAAAATAAGATTGTTAAAAAATTCATCAAGTTACAAATTCGTTTAACATTGGTTTGTTAACTTAACAAACCAATGTTTAATACATTTATTCGTTCAAATCGACTGGAACTCAACTTAATTAGTAAAAAATAAAAAAATATGTGTAAAAAAATCAAGTTATTTAAACTTAATTCGTATTCGACTCAATTAAAATTCGTTTTAACTCAATTTGATTAATAATTAAATTAAATTTAAATATAATTTTTAAAGTTCGATAAAAATAAAACAAACTTGAACAATAAGATTTTTGGCTTGATTTTATTTTTTTACATCCCTAGTCAGAATGAAAAGGTATCATTCCTCAAGATACTATTACCCAAAATTTTCACCTTAATTAATTATCAATACTCACTAGGAGTGCTATTAATTGGTCTCAACTCTTATAAATGAAAGGTTTGAATCCTACCTTCCACCTCTAATGGTGCTCACTTGGTTCTTAAATTAAAAATCAAATCGAATTAATTAGTTTATTTCAATTATAACTGATTTTTTTTTATTTGTCAGTATGATTTTTGATTAATTGGATTTTTTTAAAAAAATAAAAAATAGATAAAAATTAAATAATAGAATTAGAAATATATTTTTTATTTATTATTTATAGTTTGGATGAGAAAAACATAAAAAAAGTATAAAAATAAATAACAAGTACAAAAATATATTTTTTAACATAAAAATAATATAAAATAAATAATAAGTATAAAAATATAATATCAAAATTATATATTTAAATATATAAAAATAGTAATTCAATTTTCGATTCAGTTCGATTAACTAAAACCAAAAACCGAAATTGAACTCAAAACTAAAATTTTGAAAAATCAAAAATAAAAAATTTTGATTCGATTTCGGTGAAAATCAAAATTTTAATTTTGGTTTGATTCGATCGATTAATTAAATTATGAGCACCCCTATTTTTTTCCTTCTCATGTTTTACGATCTGATTTTTTAAAAAATATATATATAATATAGCACAATAACATAACAAATGAGGTGGGGGAGGATGATATCAAATGATAATAATGAAATGGGAGAAAAAAATGAGGAAAGTGGAAATGAGGGCATGCAAATGAGGTGGTAGAATGGGGCCCATGGCATTAACATTTTTGGAATTAATTGTAGAATTTAGAATAGTATCATTTAATTTAATTAAACCCAATAATATATGTGTAAAATAGAAATTATTTCTTTGTCCTCAAAATGTGATTTGTTGAAATGAATTGAGAAAAATTGTACTTTTCGTCTCATATGATTGGGGTTTTGCATATTTTGCCCCGAATTGTATTGGTTTTAACAAATTTTAGTGCCAAAATTCAAAAAATTATGTACATTTGATCCTTTCCTCCATTTTTTTTTATCTATTTTGTTTTCTATTTTTTTCGTCTTTTTCTAGATTATGTACAGCAAATTTTTAAAATTGTCATGTTAATGAATAATAAAATTTAGAAGTCGATTCTCAAAATATATAGACGTTACTATATTTTTTATAATTGCAAAAGTTCCTACTCCCTGAAGTCTAATTATCCCATATGTGCATCAGTATTAGATGATAAACTGATAAGTCATTTGTTTCAAAATGTTTTAAGTACCATTTTTTCATAACAGAATTTAGTATTTTGTGAAGATGTGTAATGTACTTTTTGTAAATTTCCCAAAATTTTCAAAAAAATTGCCCAAATTGGTGCCAAAATTTACCTATGTTGGAAATTGGTTTCGAACTTTATTTTTTATTAAACTTTAATCAATTATTTAAATGAGTTTTAATTAATAAAAATAAAGAATATTTGGCTTCATGTAATTTAAACAGTGTGTAATAATATATTATATTTAATTTTTTAAAATTAATTTTAGTTGAATGAGAAAGTAAAACAAAAAATAAATTATTTAAAAGATCTGAATTGTTGAATTAAAAAAATTGTGAGAAAATGAAAAATCATCGATCCCATATTAAATTTTCGAAAGGCTTGATATCATTTTATATAGGTCAAATTAGTTACTTGCTTTTATGCTTATATTTTAGTAGGTAGGAATGACACTGGAAAGATTTGAGATAAAACTCCCTCAACAAAAAAAGCAAACTCATGACACCCCCTTCCTCTCCCCCCACCTCCGACCCAAAATCCAGCGAAAACAAGCGAGTTCAACCCTTTTGACCCGCCACACCGCAAATATACAACTGAAAATTTGGCAAATTCCAAAATTTCATTTTCTGGGCCTGAAATTAGAGGAATGATGAATGTAGGAACTGGTGAAGGCAAAAAACTGAAGGCGACTGTCCTTGGTTGGGTTGAAGGTGTTGATGGTGGCAATGGCTGAGGTAGCGAATGGATCTGGAAAGCTAATGAGATGGTTGAAATCAGAACATAAATGAAAGGAACGAAAAGTAAAAGATGACTAAGAATGAAATCAGAAGACAAAAGAAAGAAAATAAACGAAAGAAAAAATGGAAGGAGACTTGAAGAGAAGAGACCGAAAGATGGGTATAAAGAAAGAGAAGAAACCGAATTGAAAGAAGTCTGGGAAAGAGAATGAAGGAGAGTGAGGATAAAAGATACAAGGAAAAAGGAACA
Organism: Paulownia fortunei; assembly: GCA_019321725.1. Taxonomy (NCBI): domain Eukaryota; kingdom Viridiplantae; phylum Streptophyta; class Magnoliopsida; order Lamiales; family Paulowniaceae; genus Paulownia; species Paulownia fortunei. Next base: position 14,973,115 of record CM033123.1, read on the forward strand.
AAAAAAATGGGAACAAGGAAGTTAGGAAAAGGGCAAAACTAATTTAGTACATAAGGGCGGGTTTAGCAAAATCCATAACCCACCTTGGACCCAACCAGATCTAATTAGGGGTGATCATGGACAATCAGATCTAGTTCATAATTGATTTGTGGTCAATGGGTCAAAATCATTTAATCACGAGTCAATGGGTACGGATTGATGGGTTCAACTCATAAACGACCGTGGGTTCAAAGATCAATTATGAGTTGAGTTTCCTCAATCTATAACCTTCGTGTTTATCTTTTTTCTTTTTTAAAAAAAAAGAAGTCATTACCAACGTTCAAACACTTCTCCATCCCTCCAATTAACTTTCAATTATCTTATTAACTCAATTCTCTTGACACTCAATTGTAAATTATTAATATTATTTCAATTATTTCATTAAATTATTTTCATATTCATTTTCTTCATTTTCATTCATTCTTTAATTTCATATTTTATACTTTCATCATTTTTAAAAAATAACCGACTCAAACAACAGAGATAAGGAAAAGATGCCTATTACCGATAAGCAACTTAGGTTCAATATGGATTATGAGGTAGAGTTGAGTAATAAAAAGCAAGTCACTTATTTATTACTCAATAAATAATGAGTGATGTTAGTATTCGATCTAATCCATCTCTCAAATCTTTCATTTTTATCAATTATTTTAATAAAATGACACTTCCGAATTAAAAGATGCAAACAAAGTGTAAGTATTGCTCGCAATCTTACAAATCTCAATTCGGAGGCGATTATAGCTCCTTAACAAGACATATGGAGAAGAAACTCAAATACCATAATTTGCATCTTCCGACGTCAGTGGAGGTAATGATTTTTTTTATTTAAATATAATAATATTAGATATAAAGAAAATTTAGCTATATTTGTTTCTATTGAACATCTTAATTTTAGTTTTGCAAATAATTTTTTTTAATGAGTTAATTCAAACAACATATAATCTTATGTCTAAAGGTATTTCACGAACCACACTAACGTGTCATATAAAACAATTATATAATAAAACTAAAATGAGTTAAAAGAAATATTAAACAATGTAAATAATAAAAAAAAATTATGTAGTGATATTTGGAGTGACAATCGGCAAATACATTCATATATGGATATTACATATCATTAGATTGATGATTTTTGGACTATTCAAAAAAGATTACTTGCATTTAGAGTTTTTGATGATTCACACATAGTTGCAAATATGTATTTCACAAGTTATATTTTTAATATTAAAAACATATAATTTAGCTAATAATTTTTTTTAATATCATTTAATAATACTACAATTAATAATACTAGTATTAATGATCTTAAAACTACATGTCAACTATCAATTGATGGTAAAAAATTTCATGTTAGATGTATGTGTCATATTTTAAATTTATATGTACAAGATGGCTTAAGAGTTTTAAATAATCAACTTAAACTTATTAAGCACATATTTTCTTATTCATGGACATGTTCACACATTAATAGACAATAATTTAGATTTTGTAATGTCAACGATATAAGGCTTAAAAAAATTTCACGGGATGTTCCATCCCATTGGAATTCAACATATAGATTATTAGAAGAATCAGTTAACTATAAAGTTTTATTATATAATTTTTTTTTATAAACTGTTACTACTCCTTTCCATTTATATTCATACCATTGGACAATATATGAAAAAATTTATAATATTTTAAAAAATTTAATGATACTACCTTACAATTATCTAGTATTTATTCCCCAACTTCTCATACAGTATTATTAAATTCTTGTAATGTTGTATCAATTTTACATAATAACATTAACTCTGAAAATAAAAATTTAGTAAATTATGATTTATCAACACAATGTAAATGGAAAAAATATTATTTTAAAATTCCAAAAATTATTTTAATTATTGTTGTTCTTGACCCTGGGCTTAAATTAATTAGTTTACAATATGTTAATAATTTATTATAATATTTTAAGATGTATTGAAAATGATTATATTACAAATATATAAAATATTATATTTAAAATTAGAACACTTTTAATGAATTTTATAATGAATATAGTCGAAAATATGGCTCATAAACAACTTAATTTGAAATACAAATAACTAATTGTCGTAGGTTTAGGCTTATAACGACACAACTTTTACTTAGGGAACAGATTAAACATCCAAAAGGATCCTCAAGTTCCACTAGGAACTTGAGAGTTATTTTAATATTTCATTTGAGTTTAATGGAATAAATTGTGCTGGAGAGTTTGACATTTTGCGATGGTGGTCACAAAAGGAACAAACTTACCTACTTTTGTCCGTGATGGCGAAAGAGATAATTGCTTCACCCACCTCAACTGTTGCAGTGGAGCAATTCTTACAGTGCGGAATGTAATATATTAAGTGAGAAATACTCAATCTTGTCTTCTAAAAATTTAGTAGGCCAAGCATGTCTGATGATTAGATCAAGGCCTCTATATAAAGATATGGTTAGTCGGATTTGGAGAAAGATCAAGAGGAAGACACAAACGGAGTGACGATGGGAACGGATGGTAGTGATTGAACCAAGTAACTCCTAAGGTAAGAAGGGTTAAAAGGTTAGAAAACTACATGGGTTTTGATTCATCTATACCCTAATTTATACGTAGGCAATTTAAATTTAAGTTCAACCTCTTTTTTATTTTTAAAATTATTTTTTATTACATAATTTAAATTTTAGCTAATATATATATTTTTTTAAGTTTAAGTACAAATTTTTTATTGAGAAGTTTAAGTACAAATTTTTTATTGATAAGTTTATACTTTAAGACTTCAAATTGAGTATTTTTTTATTTGTTAAGTTTATTATAATTAGAATATTTAATAATTTAAATTTTAGATAATAATTTTTTTTCAAATTTAAGTTAAATTTTTTCATTAAGTTCAAAAATTAACAATATTTCTTTTTTAAATTTATGTTTAAAAATTTCATTCAAATTTAAGTTTTAGACTTCAAGATATTTTTTTTTGTTTTTAAAAATTTATAATTTCATAGAATTAATGTTTAGTTAAGAAATAATAATTTTTCAAAACATAAGTCAAAATATTTTTTTTTAAAAAAATCAAGGGTCGGACCCAAACCCGGAGGTTAACCTAGTCTGGAACCAAAATTGGTCCATTCCTGGACCCGAACCGTAACCGGCAAGGTCCATAACGATCAAGGGTGGGGATTTCCAGACCCTTGAAATCAACGGTTCTGACCCAAAATCATCGGTTCTAGACCCATCGTTGGGTCTAAGTCTAATTATTATAGACCCGTTCCTTGCCCCCTTCTCATTTAATTTGCAAAATTTGACCTCATTCGGGCGAGTCCAAAATGGGTCCAGGACATACCTGGATCTATTGTCATTTCTACTATTAGGTTTGGACCAAAATCTAAAAATATATTAACATCTTAGTTAGGGGTGGGCATTCTAATTTAGGTTCAGATTTAACCCGTCTGGCTTTTTAAAAAAAATATCAAGTATTAGGTATACAATACTCAATATTAAATAAATAAGTTGGGTTTGGATACTAATTTTACTACCTGAATATTCGATCGGGTATCCGATTATTTTTTTTTTTTTTTAAAAAAGAAAAAGCGAACAAAATAGAAAAAAAGACCTAAGGCTTTTGTTGTTCATTTTTATCTACCTATTCTCTTTCTTCAATCTTCAATTCACAGCTTACACCTCAACTTTCATCCATTTATAACTTTCACCCTAGAGGTAACTGCGCCGGCTCCTGCATCATCCCCCGAGTTGCATCATCATTGTTCATTGATGGCTACAACATCGCCGTGGTTTCTTTCATCTTTAGATCTATGCTCAGAATCTAAAGTTTTTTGAGAATTTCTACGTACTTAAAGTGGAATGTGTGTAGTTTTTACTATCAGGGACTTATGGAGTTGATTTGTGTTTGTGTAGATTTGCTTGGTTTGGTGATTATTTTCTAATGGAATTTCATTTGGAGATTTGTGTTGGATAAAAAATAATAATAATAAGGAGGGGGGGGAAGGAATTTAGGAATAAATAAAGAAAAAAGATAGAAAAAGAAGAAGATGGGAAAGAGGAAACCACAAAGAAAGAAAGAAAAAAAAAGAAGATGAAGGAGATGAGAAACACGAAGAAAGAAAGATGACTCTATCTGCATAGCTATTTTTTTAAAAAAATAAAAATAAAAAACTATATAAAAAAATAAAACTCGAAATATCAAGTACATGACATGTTGGATACCTAAATATATTAGGTTGGTGTTGGATACTCGATCCAAAATACCCAAACCCGAGGCATCGACCGATGCCCACTCCTAATCCTAGTGGGTTTAGACCATAGTATTTCTACACGACCGCATGTGTAGCTATACATATCATTTAATACAAAATAACTTAATTTTTTTTTTATAAATTTTTAATTTATTTCTTCCAAGTATTGCTCAGCATATGACACGTGGAACCAATCAACTATTATTTTACACTATTTAGTTGTTGCTGTGTGTAATCATGAAAATTACATATACATTTACTTTTTTGTTACTGTGACATTTAATTGCATTGATGAAGATATTTTTTATAAGATTCCCTTTTTTTTTTTTTTCTTATTTTCAGGTGAAACAGTTGAAGATGATTATAGAATAAATTTTCTAACTAAAAAGTTGGATATGGGACAAAGTTTGGAAGAGCCTTTAAATTGCAGGATTAAAAATGCAATTTTCTCTAACTTTTAAACCCTACATTTAAGGCAATAGCGTAGACTTACACAGAATTATAAAAAAATAAATACATAGAATTATCACTTTTTCAAGTTTCATCGATGTTTAATCAAACCGAATACTTAAAATTGGGATGAAAGAGAATTTTTTTATCAAACTACTTATTACTACAATTTCAAAATATCTTACAGAAAAAAATTAGAATAACAGTAATTTACCACTCCTCCAGTGCCCAAGTACTTATATTAATTTTTAATTGACTAAGCACAGTTTGCGTGATCAACTATAAATTTCACTACTCAGTTCGTTTGGTAAAATTGCAGTATTCGTCCTAGATAATGGGGGCATGCATATATTGTCGTCAACTTTACATAGTCAATGAATTTAGTCTCCAATTGGTTTTTTTCTAAACCTACAGACCGAAAAATTGACAGAATGGCGCATGTGAGGAGCGTGTGGCCATTAGTTTTGTCAAATACATGTTAATGGCAAATAACTAGTTGGGAGGTTGTTGGGAAAGCTAGGTAAAATCTAATAGCTAATAAATGATGCTCAATGCAAGAGTTAGATTTTTTTGTCGCTAAGTTATGCACTCATGTTCATAGAATCTCAAGAATAGTCTTCAAAATACAACAAACAAACTAAATATTTTGAACTATCTTAAAATATTGAAAGTGAGAAAAGTAGTGCAGCGATAAGAATGAATGAAATCTATAGACAAACACAATTATTGAAGATTTAGCGTTGATGGATGTCTATTCTTTTTTACAATTTATGCTGACTGGACAGACATATCTATTTAGTTGTAGTTGATTGTAACACATTTTTTCATACAATAAGCAGCTAACTGAACAAATACGTATTTTTGAATTGTTAGCAAATGATTGGTGTCAACCGTTCATACAAAATATACCTTTGAATTGATAAAAAAAAAAAAAATAGTATTATTTTCATATTAATTTTAATAAATTTAATTAAATTGGATATTGCAAGGTAAATTTAATTTATTCCCAATACACATTATTTCATAATAAAATAGTCCTCATTATTGAATCAAATGTGTCAGGTCTTGTTATATTTTTATTCATTGTGATTCTTTTATTGGAATGTTTAGTTCGATAAATTAATGAGTCTAATCCAAAAAGAATTAGCAAAAACGATTTGGTTTATTAGCTGTAATTCTTTTTAGGTGCGTATACAGTTCTGGCCGGAAACCCATTTTCCGGCGGCCAGAACTATGGCCAGCAAGGTACAAACTGCTAGCAGAGATTTTATTGTGCTGAAGAAATTAATGGTATAAAGGAGTAATTGGAGAAAATGTTGGGTTGGTGTGAAAGGACAAGGCAGAGAGTGATGGGTATTTATAGTGCACATGAACAATTTGCAGCAGCTAGTGACATTGAAAAGTTGTTCCAATGGATAATCACTTTTGATTTTGGACAAGGCCAACAAAGAAATTTGAGGTATTTGGGCTGCTTTTTCTTTCCTCCACTACTCTAAAAATAGATGATTATTTATTACATTTCATGTTTGACTTAGTGATAACTGACACATTTAAAATTAAAGAACTTGTGCGTCAATATATATGTAAGTGTTAAAAGTGTGACATAAGATCAATTGAGATGGATGATTTTGATTGAATAGTTTAACCAAGTTCAGCTAAGACTTGGTTCTGTGAACTAATTGTTTAGTTTGGAGATGTATTTTTTAATTATTAACTAAATTAAAAGAATAAAATATTTTGGATGGAAAGTGTGGTAAAAGTAAAACGGAAGCCCTATATATTGTTTGAAATTAAAGTACTCAAAAGCAAAGAATTAATCTAATTTAAGAAGCTAAATTTTAATTCCCCCTAGTCAGAATTTGGCAGTTCACATGCATGGACTTGGTCTTGGTCTAACAAGGACTCTTTCCAATCATAATATACCAAGATTTAGGAAGCGCAGTCTCATTGACTGGACAATAAGTCAAGTCTCTCTTTGTATTCTCAATCTTTATACACCACTGCATTTGTTTTAGATTTATTGTTATTATTTTTTAAAAATATTATAAAATAAATTTTATTAAAATATTTTATTCTATTATTTTTAAACCTGATGTTTATTTGATCAAAATCTTTAAACGTTGACTCTTCGCGAACAATCAACTTTTAAATAGACTACTGTTTGTAATAAACACAAATCGTTATAGCGATACGGTTGTTTCGACGAAAACCACCTCCTTAAATCATAGTCGGATTCAAGAGAAAAGATTGAAAATTGAAAAATAGTAAAATAATTGACGTGCTTTTCAATGATGGGTTCCATAGGATTTATAGGTTTTTTTGATAGGAGTTGTCATTGTGTGATAGTGTATGTACCTTCTGTTTACTATGTATGATTGGGTTGGATCCACTATTTTATCAAGTTTAGTTACATGTATACTTGGACTGATGAAACCCGATAATATCAAAGAGCCCGGTCCAATTTTGAAAAAATCAATAGATTGCAATCCCACCTCACCCTTATAATCCAATAGTCCAATAAGCCCAACAATTTGATTTCAAAAAAAAAAAATTGTCCATTCTATCCTTAGTTTGCTATATGAAATTTCATAAAATGCCTTTAACTTAGCAAACAGTTCTCTTCCCAAGTAATGCGTGAAATGGAGAGAGGCAGGCTGTTTTTCGAAGAAAATAAATGGAGATGATTGAGAGTGTTTGATAAGGCAAAAGTAGACCCTTTGTATGTTTGGGTGTTAAATTTCAGCAATGGCGTTTAAGCTCTTTTACTGCAGTGGTGGGGATGGCGGGGCATTGGTGTGGCAGGATATGCTAATTTGAGGGGATGGCGGTGGCGGAGTTGGTCCGGTGGTCGCACTTAGGGGCTTGGGTGGCAGTGATGGAGGGGTAATTGGAGTTCATCCTTGGGGTTTGGGTTAGCTTAGCTTGTTGCCATTGAAGTTTGCCATATTGATTTGGTTGGGGTGGGAAAGGGAGAACAAGAGGAGGAAAAAGAAAGGAATAAAATAAAAATTAAAAAATTTAGCTGGGGTATTTATGCCATAATATCACAATTACATTCATTATCCCACAAAGTATACATATGATCAAAATTTGTATTAAAATATCATATTTATAATCAATCCAAGTACACATAATACTTATTAATAAATTAATTTATATCCCATAAATTATCATAAAGTTTATCAATCATTTAATATCCCATCAGCATTTTCTAATCCCATAGGCCATGTTGGCCTCTTGGTGGGCTGTGTTGGACTTGACTAGCCTCTATTGGGCTTTAAAATATACTATGGCCCATCACATAGCCCACATTCTCAGGTTGACTTGTCATAGGGAAGGTGCCTAGGAGTAGTGGGGGGCGGGGGGGGGGGGGGGGGGGGGGTGTGTTAGGACTCATATGTATCTTTCTTATGCCATAAAGGATAGCCTTACAAAAAATTTGAACTTTGTTGAGAGAAGTGTAGTGGGCATGATTTATTTAGCATGTCACCATAAGGTATGCAAGTCTTTTAGATCTTTCTTCTCTTTTTTCTTTTTTTTTTCTGTCTTTTCGTTGTTGAGATATTCTATGGATCAAGTGCGGGTCGTGCATTGAGTAGATGTCTACTTCGGAAGTAGATCGAAACATGTCGCTAATGAATTACCATTTTGTTGCACTAGGTCAACTGACGGCTAAGTTTGGGGGGATGACTGCCCTTCATCAAGTGCAGGTCGAGCGCAACACTCGACTTGCAGGGTGAGGGGAGCCTCACAGGGCTCCCCCTCTCTAGATCAAGACCATGTCTCGACCTGGCGTTCTACCAGGTCGAGATTATGTCTCAACTTGGCACATGGTCTCGAACTGAGGTGGCCTCGCCCATGTGGGGCTTCGCCTCAACTTTGGCTCCTCTGGACCATGCTGGAGCGGCGATGGTGCCTATTTTGGGTTCCCTCTCAAGCTCCTTGTCATTATGGGATAGGTGAAGGCCCTGTTTTCTTATAATATTTGAAAGGTTATTCTCCTAACTTGAAAGAGGCTTTCATGGCTTTACCATGACTCCCTTGGCATGGGAGAGCCTAGAGAGTTAACTAGGGATGATGAGTCTAGTAAGTTAGATTCTAGTAAGTTGGCGGAGTTAAACATTATCTCTTCTCCATCGCTGCACACTGCGAGTGAGTCCTCTGGGGTCTTAAAGGGCTCTGATTGCGAGCTCATTATATGCTCGTGCAATGGACGTTTCCTCTTACGACACTTGATGACATGAGGGCTTTACATAGGAAGATAAATCTTCCTTCTTTGCACCAAGTCGTGCTTCCTCGCGCTGGTAAGTGGATCTTGGATACTTCGTCGGGTTATTTTATTGCTTACTTAGTCTACTTTACTAGTGATTTACCATTAATCCTTATCCTTTGCTGGTTGAAGTAGTTAGGAGCCATAGCCTTTGCCTTGGGCATTTCACTCCCAGCTCCATCATGCTTTTCGTGGGGTCTAGGGAAGGCCCGTGACGTTGAAGAGTTTTCATCCTTTGTTCGGAGTGAGGCGAGTGGCGACTGAGTTGTATCACTATTTTTCTCCTCGACCAGGGTATAAGTTTTTAGCTTGTAGCGCCCCTGATCCCATCACAAAGCAAAGATTCGAATCTTCAGTCATTTTTCGCAAATGGAGGCCTCTTTGATAATTTTATTTTTTTTCATAATTAATATTAATTAATACTTCTATATGTTATTACTTATATTCACCCTTTTTACACATTACTGACTATTTAATAAAAAATAATCAGTAATTTAACTAATTAATTATTCTAGTAATAATTAGAGTTAATAACTATAGATTTTTTGTAATAATTAATAAAGCAGTTAATTTGTTTTAAATGATTTATTGTTATATAATTAATTAATCACCTATATTGTATCTATAAAACTAATATAACTACATATAAAATACTTATTATAATAGAAACATTAATATATTGCTTGAAATAATATTATTAACATATTACTATTTTTTATAGTATATTAACAAAATATAAATATTAACTTCTCAATAAAATTATTACATTATAAATAAAAATAATTAATATCATATGCAATAATCATTTTAATTAAATAAATAATTGTTAATAAGAATGAGAAATAATGTGTGATTAGATTTAGGATATAGAAAAATGTTTAATGAATTATTATTTGCACAACGAATAAAATAATATGCACGTCAATATACATTGTGAAGTCTATGGTTGGCATTTATGATAATCAAGATGACAATTTCATGTGCAACATTCCGTGTTGCAATTTTAGAAAGTACTAGACTTGCTATATTGCAACACTCAGAAAGGTGACATTTTTAATTGACTTTTTATTTAATATCTTCATTTAATTTTGTGATGATAATCAAGAATATTATTAGATTTTGGATAGAAATATTCGAAGATAATTTACAAGATTATGTTTAGAATAATGAAGATAAAAAGATATCTTGTTGATAAGGCAAAATTTTTGAAAATCTTAAAAAATATATTCAACATGTCTACAAGATTCGAAGACTGTTTAAGGGTTTTAAATATGCCGCATAAAAGAGACCCAAGATAGAAATAATTTATATAACTTAGTTTGAAGAACTCACGGTATTCTTGGCTTTGAGTAAGTGCATAAAAACACACTATGGCACTTTTTTAGCGCAATTTTTTGAGAGAAGTATTTAAAATTTTTCAGGAGAATATCAATCTACCATTTGAGATGCTTTAGAGTTGATAGAAGTTCAAAAGTGCAAATTCAAAAATGAGGAGATCTAAAGAGGGAGTCTTTTATTGAACAAGTCCTGATACCGTATTTATAATCTAAATTACTGAACTATTCATTTACAGGATGTGGTTTTGTGCATATAGGATATTCGAAATACGTAAAAATCCTTGTGTCGATTTTTACATTCTATACTATGTTACAACTTAATTAGCATATGTTACAATTTGATAGCTTGACTAATAAGCTAAAGTTGGTAAGAATATTAAAACAAATTTTTCAATTAGTATCTAGAGCAGGTCACCAAACATATGTAGTGAGATTTTAGAATTGATCTGTTGTACATAAAGAAGGTTCAATTTCATACCCTCCACTATTGAAATCAGGTACAAACTCTAATCCTTTGAAAATAAAAAATGCTACTAATGTTTCTGATTTCAAGAAGAACACAAGAATACAATGTCGAGAATATAAAAATTGAATATATGCAATCTGAATTCACCAATACACTTAAAGAATGGGGCACTCACTCAATATTATATGGAGTGATGAAAAATCTAAGGAAAATCAGAAAGGTGACGAGGAACATATCAATAATCATGTGACTTTTTGCTTAATAACTAAATGTGTGAGGTTTGTTCATATTAGTCAGTTTTGTGATTTGCATGGCACATTCGACCTAAATGCTTTAAGTACAAAAAAGCTTTGAAAAATGGTATGCAATTTAACTCACCATCTTCCACAATGTTTGAACATTCACCTAAGATCAAAATTGATTTAAAGAATGATTTTAAGCGAAGAATCTAGATAAGAAATTCAAATATTAGTTGATTTGTTGCATACACATCTTTAAAAGCTAATACTACTGAGTCATAGTATTGTGACAACGGGTGACAAAGAAAAATTGAAGGTTTATCAAAATATAACTGAAGGTCATATCACTTTTGAAGATGGAGTAAAAGGACTAAGTCTTTAGAAGATGAGCACTCAATGTAGAAGGTCTTCATAGGTTGACTTCATGTGGAAGGTTAAAGGCAAATCTGATCAACATTAGCCACCTATGTGTGGTCATAATCTTTTTGTCATGTTTACCAAACACAAATATCAAGAATTTGATAGAGCTAAAAGGTATTGCAACAATCCCAAACCTATCACAACAAATGTTAGATAAAACTGATATGTGGCACTAGAGATTAGGACATTTGAATTTCAAAAATTTAATTAAAATTGTGAATATAGGAGGTATCCTTGGTGTATTGAAGCTCAACAAAAGGAGTCTTGGAGTTTGTGCACCGTGCCAACTTGAGAACACACAAGATGTTGCAAAATAACACAAAATTTTGAACTCCTACACAAACTTTATGGAGTCAATGTAAGTTGAAGGCATAGGAGCCAAGAGATATGTGTTTGTGTATGTTGATGATTTTGCTAGGATAACTTGAGTCGATTTTATGAGAGAAAAATCAGACACACTCCTTGTGTTGAAAAATTCTTGTACTAACTTAAACAAAAATTAAAATATTAGAAAAATAGTTAGTATTAGGTGTGACAATGGTATAAAATTTAAAAATACTATTTTTGCTAATTATTATGATAATCTTGATATATCACGTGAGTTATCAACCCAAAGAACGCACTTCATTTTGGTTGAATAAACAAATGTAATTATTGATTATGTTACAACTAGAAAATAGCTTGTAGATATCTTTACTAGAGCACTCGATGAACAATGATTTAATTCGTTAAGAAAGTTTTAGGGAGTCTGTTTGATATAATTGCATGTGTTCATCATAATTGCAACATTAAAAACAACACATGTATTTATCTTGTTTGTTGCAACAACAAATATTCATCTTATAATATAGTTCTTCATCTAGTATTAAGATTTCAGCATTTGCATTATGAGTTGCATATAGCATATTGCATTTGATTGATACATTTTCAGTTAGTGGAAAATCTTCAACTTTTTAAATCATGATGTTTGAACATAAAAAAAGGCCATTGACGAAGTTGTCTTTGTAGCATGGAAAATCATTTGTTTCTCAGTGCTAATGAATAAAAAATTGAAGGCCTTTGATGGGAAGAACTATATGCTCTAAAGTGTGGAGCGATCAACGAGTTATTTGGTCCTATATATCCATAAATATATAGATGATGATTTATCATGCGAAAAGAGTTATTCTAGGGATAGAGTAAAAACTATCGAAATCTATTTTTCAAAGTGTTTGAAAAAAAAAAATCTAGAAAAAAAAATCTAAAAATATTCACTTGATATTTTTGGGAGAAATTACTTGCAAAATATATTTCTCAAATACAATTGTAATAACTAGGATCTTGGGATGAACATTTGAAATTTAAGATGTTGAAGTTATCTCTGTATTGAACACATTTTAAATTCTTGCACTGTAATGCATTTAGATAGGAATTTTTGTGTTCATGCCCACTTTCTTATTATCAGGAAGAATCATAGGTATTTTCTTTCAAAAAAATTAGGGTGCATCGTGTATGAAAAGACAAGTATGGAAACATTGTCGGATTATCGTGTTGCAACAAGAGCTTTGATCATATATTTTTCACACTTAAGTTTTAAATAAAGGTGGATTTGAATATCACGGTAGCAGGTATTAACATGCAGGATTGTGTTTTGGAAAGAAAATGGCCGTCAATTTTTAAATTGTTTAGGGTTTACATTAAATGAATATACTTTTCTTTTTTGTATAACAACATAGTTGTTCTTAAACCCTAATCCCCATTTGTCTAATTCAATAAATTTGTCTGGGGAAAGTGTTTGTGGTACAAGGGATAGGAATACAGGTGAAATTTTGTCTAAAACTTGACATCTCTAATATCTATACATGTAAATGTTCATATGCTATTTGCAATTAAAGAAGAAAAAGCGTATTTCCTTAAACATAATTTTTTTCAAAATGAAATGTACAATAGTAGCATAAAGTGACCTCAACTTAGGGGTCGTTTGAAGCATTTTAACCCAGATTAATATACTTCAATGTGTGTAACCTAAACCGTGCCATTTCCGTCTAAAGCTCCCACATTCTAAGCTGAAAAATGAATCAAAGTGTATATTAATTAAAAACTTGAATTATAAACTCTGAAGATTTGATAGATTTTTGCTATAAAGGCCAAACCCATTTATAGTTTCAAACACTTTTTTTTTTTTTTAAGGAAGATATTGGATGATTCTGCAACTCCTAAAGTGACTCAAACTCATAATCAATTAAATTCCTAACTTTTCATGTGACTTGAATTCTTGATCAATTAAGTCGTAAGTGTAACCCGCATATCAACAGGCAATAATCTACATTGTCTCGTTGAGTTTGTTTCAAGCACATGCTTATAAGAAATAACCAATAATATGATAAAATTTAATAAAATTCAAATAAAAAAAAGGGGTATGGAACTACATATTTCTTGAAGTTGAGACTTCACTACTTCACATACTTAGTGAAATTAGGCTTCCCTTGTACTCAACAACCTTGAGCCAATATTCGTTATCATGGCTCTCAAAATCTCTTACTTCTTGAGTACAACAATCGTAGAAAACTAGCTTATTTTGCACACAAGAATACTTCAAAACTACCCCATAGCTCCTCCACAAAGCCACGGGCTTTGGAATTTCTGGAAACGGTCCAATACTCGACAATCGAGTCCAACGCCCCTTGTTCCCTAGACCATGCAACACCCATCTGTCCACCCACCTACGTCCTCCCCCAAACTCTCCAAGCAAAGGGTAAACAAAGAGGACAAGGGAGTCAACCTTTGCAAAAATCTTGATTTTCACTAGTTTTCTCTTGTATTCAACATCATATGTAAGTCTCGGAAGTAGGGTAGTATGAAACACCTCATCGTGCATGTCGAATGACAGCACGACCTTACCCTGATAATCTCGCATATATTTTCGTGCCAGCCAGTGAACAAAAGATCCATTCTTGTACGACGATGTAATTGGCTTCTTGATTACGTACATATTTTTATTAAACGGCTCACCACCCCACTTCCGCCAAGTATTTGTAATTCGCGAATATACTTGAACATGGATATGATGATCGTTTTCAGATCCCTCCACACAGTAACAAGACAACAGTTGCACTATTTTGTAATCATTGGTAACATAGTCGAAACCGAATCCAATGTCGCAAGAGAATGCTGAACAAAAGTCTCGAAAAGAGCAGGAAATCGGAGAAATTGGGAGAATCTCAATTTTCCCAAGAGAAGGGTTGCATAGGGCAATCGGTTCCCTCCAAGAAGAAGGTCCATACTGAGCTCCAAAATTACTAAATCTAGGCTTATCATGGATACAGATCAAACCATTAACTGGTCCAAAAACTCTTGGGGAACCAATCTTGATATTGTTCTTCAAGAACTCCTGAATATCTGGGAATTCACCATATAATTTGCCGCAATCTGGGAACATTATTGATAGTTCCCAATTTTCTGTTTTACCATAAAAAAATCGTAGAAATACACTATCGTTGTTGTCGTTGTTGTTGCAGTAATTCCTAACGTGCAATTTTGCGAAACTCGATGAGTCGATGATGTTGTGCCATGATTTGCTGACAGTCTTGAATCTCAACAGGGACTGCACTGGTAGATGTGATAGTATTTCTGTGACAACATCGTCATTCGGCAGCCGATGATCCATTGCCATGAATTTTCAACGTTGTTGAAGAATTTATCCAGGAAAGAGATACAGAAAAATAAAAAGAGGAAAGGATTTGGGCTATTCTTTGATATAATGGGGTGATATATAGTAATTGTGGATTTAAATGGTGCACCTTTTAATTACGAGTATTAAAAGTTTGTGAGCCATTAGGACTTTGATAATTAATCTAGTAAATTGGATAGGAAATAAATGTATACTTATATTTTTTATAGAGTTTAATTTGTATTGTGAGTTTAATATAACTAGAAAATCCCAAGAATCTCGTATTTTATTTTCATTCGGAGTCTAGCCGATCTGATCACTCAAGGCATCACGGTTATTTTTCTGTATAATCTTTTAAGAGCTTTTTTTTTTTTTCTTAAGTTCTATCAATTAATTGAACTAATTTTGGGTTACGGGACATAAGAATTTTTGGCAGAAAGCCATAGTATGAAGGAAAGAATTAAAGCTGGCGGCTTTTTCTTTTTGTGCTTGAAAACCTAGAATATCAGATTTAGTCACTTACATAATCTACATTTACATATATTAAAAAAAGTATATATATTATATATAGGCTCAGCAAAACTTATTACTTATCCACAACCTGTTTAATCAATTTGGACCCGGGGCTGATGACATTTTATTTGAGGTGCCAAATTAAGGAAAATTAGAATATAAAAAAAAACGGCTAACCAAAGTATGAACATTTTGATTAACACAGGCACACAAATATATGTATTTGGTCCCCCTCAACTATATGTATGTTATACTTTGGGCCTTCAAACTATGAAAATATATAGTGTTTCTTCTTCAACTAAAAAATATAATATGCTTTTTAAAATAAAAATACTGGAGTATTTAAACTAAATAATGTAAATTAATTAATGTAGACTAGGCAAAAAAAATTATATAACTGAATATTATATCAAATATAGTATACTAATTCATCCCATCACAATTGACTTTTAGATGAAAAATAGTTGGTGCCGTTAGGTTGGGGTTTAAAGGGCAAAAAAAACTAATTTCGAGTGCAATAAATAATTACAAAACTATCACTAAATTTTGATTAACCATTTTTTTAGAGATGCTTTGACTTGCTAAAAATTCCGGCTATTTTTCATTTTTCTCCATTTCACTCCATTACTCCTTTATCTCTCCTTTTCCTATTTTACATTTTTCTTCTTCAATTCCGTTTTATATCTCTCTCTCTTTTTTTTTTTCATTTTTTTTCAGTTTTCTTCTTTTCTTTCCTTTATTATTTTTTTAATTCCATTTTTTCCTATTTTTCTCTTTTCTTCTTCCATTTCTTCCTCCATTTTTTGTTGTTCTCTTTGGCTAGCATGGCAACAAATTGAATAATGCGTCAATCTTTTTTAATTTTAGATATATTAATTTAAATATGTTCAACAAAATGGTTTATTTAAACTTATGTAAAGAAAATTGACCCCTTATTCAATTAATTTCATGTTTAATAAAATTTAGGGTCAAATTACTTAATATATTTAACTATTATGATGTCTTTTTTTTAATAATTAATTTATTTCTTCTTTATGAGTTCATCATTTACAGTAAGTTTTGGTTTATGTTTATTTATTATAAATAATATATTTATATGCTATTTTACTAATATTTTTGTGTTTGTGTAAATGTAAATAAAGCAAAAGATGCATTATTCAATTAGTTTTTCTTGTTGAAAAAAGTTTGAAGTTAAATTTATTGACATAATTGATTGTAGAGGGTATTTTTTTCCCTTAAGAGTTCATTTTTATGCTTTTCTTTATTAAGACTTTTGCATTTTGAAATATTTTTTCATGTTTATATTTAAAATGAAAATTATGTTTATTTTATTTTTCAGTATGGTATCTTACTAATATTTAAAATATTTTATTTAAACTAATGTAAAACAAAAAAATATTATTTAATTAATTTTTTATGTTGAATAAAGTTTATGATCAAATTGATTGATATTTTGATTGAAAGGAGACAAAATGCTATATAAAATAAAATAGGGGTAAAGTGAATTTGTTCTTTTATAAAGTTATAAGGGTATTTTTGTTCATTCAATTAATTTTTTAAGGCAAGAGATAATTGAAGATTTAATTTGAACAATAAGAATTTGATACCAAACCAATTACTATCGAGATAACTTGTGAAAAATTCACATGAAAAAACAAAGTAGGGAACTACATATTTCTTGGAGTTGAGCCTTCATTGCTTCACATACCTACTAAAATTAAGCTTCCCGTTTACTCAACACCCTTGAGCCAATGTTTATTCTCAGATATCTGAAAACTCCTTATTTCTCGAGTACAATAATATTAGAAAACTAGTTTCTTTTTTATATAAAGATACTTCAATACGTCTTAGAAGTAGGAACACCTCATTGTGCATGTCGAATGACAGAATGATAATATGACATAACTATGATAACTTCACAAATATCCATGTTAGTCAATGAACAAAGGATCCATTCTTATACGACGACATAATTGGTTTCTTGATGGCGAACACGCTTTTATCCAATGGATCACAGTCCAACTGTTAAATGAAATTAATTTGCAATCTTTGGATTCTTGAAAATTTGTTAGACCACTACATACAAAAATGGCTTTGGAACATGAAATCAGGACTTTGGAAGATGAACTCAAGATTTTGAAACAATAATGTGCTCTTGGAATGTGTCAATCTTATTACATCCCTATGGCTATAGAATTCTCCATTGTATAATAGAAATAAGAGGCCGTATAGTAGTTTTAGAATATAACGAGTGAAGTGATGAAAATACAATTGTAAAATAAGTAAATCTAAGCAATTTTTGTAAAATTCAAACAATTAAAATACTATTTTCTTGAATACCATCATTTTCACACGCAACATATTTGGTGTTCAGAGCCGAGGAATAACCAAAGTAACCAAAATGGCGTCAAATTCAGCAGCTTCCTTATTCACATTTTCACCAAGTCAAGTGCCAATCTTTGAAGGAGAACACTACGAGTATTGGAGCAACCAAATGCAAACATTCTTCATCTCTCTAGATCTTTGGGATGTGATTGATGATGAGGTGTACAAAGAACCAACCAAAGGGGTTGAAGAAGAAAAAATGCGAAAGGAGTTCAAAAGGAAAGATGCACTGGCGCTGCGATATATTCAACAAGGTGTTTCCTCGAATCTTTGGTGTCAAAAAAGCCAAAGATGCTTGGGAGATATTAAATCAAGAATTTCAAGGATCCGAAAAACAATCAAGAGTATTAAATCATGGAAGAACGGGAGTGGGTTCTTGATTTCTCTTCACGAGTCTTGGAGATTGTGAACTAAATCAAAGTTGTGGAGATAAGATCCAAGATAAAGGGTCGTGGAAAGAGTGCTTCGATGTCTCTCTTCAAAGTTCGATCGTGTAGCTGCCACAATTGAAGAATCAAATGACTCATCTAAAATGACAATATACGAGTTGACCGGATCACTTCTCGGACATGAGCAAAGAACCAATCGTTCGGCTAACAATCAACCGAACAAGCCTTCTAGTCAAAAGCAAGTATCAAAATTAGGTTCAAGCAATCGAGGAGAATACAAAGAAAACTTAAATCACAAGAAGGGAAAATATGGCAAAGTGGAGGCAACATGACAAGAAAAGCAATTGGAAAGGCAGGTGACTACAAAACTCCAGTAATGATCCTACTTGTGTTATTTGCAAACGATCTAACCATGAATCTAAAGATTGCTTCTGCAGATGCAAAAGATGCAAGATTTCTCACCATACTCAAAAAGATTGTTGGTTTCAAAATAAGGAGAAAACTGAAGTAATAGAATAAATAATTTTTTTTTGAAAAATCAAAAGATGAAATCTTATTCTATTCTAATGGCGATTGTGAATCCAGAAGTCTACAGTATTTTGAGATTTCTTTATAGATCTTAATCCAAACATCACTTCTCAAATTATTATTAGTGATGGTAAGTGAAGAAGTGCAAAGGGAAAAGGCATCATTATTGTCTAGACTAAGGAAGATAGTTGAAAACTCATTACTAATGTTCTCCACGTGCCTAGTCTTTCACATAACCTTCTTGTTGTTGGACTTATTCAAGAAGACTTCTCTATCCATTTTGATGATGGGAGATGCAAAATTCTTGACAAAATGAAAAATATCATCATAGCAAACATTAAAATGAGAAATAAGACATTTTCTCTTATGACCAGACTTCCTAACATTCAGAAGACAAACCAAGTTTGTGAAGGCTGCATCTATGGATAAATGCACAAAAAGCTTCCATTTTCATAAAATATCTTGGTAAGCAAAAACACCATTGTAGCTTGTCCTTTCGGGCATTTGCAGGCCAATGCAAACTCCTACTCCTGGAAACAAGAGATATCTCATTCTCTTTGTTGATGACTTTACAAGAATAATGTGGGCTTTCTTATTTAATAAAAAATTGGAGGCATTCTCTACTTTCCTACAATTTCAAGCACTTGTTGAAAGACAGTAGTTTTCTAATAAAGACTTTGAGGACCTATCGTGTAGGAGAATTTCTCTACAATCTCTTCATCAAATATTGTAAAGTAAATGGCATTGAAAGACAGCTGACAATTAGCATAACCCTGCAGCAGAATGTCGTTGCTGAAAGAAAAAATCGCACAATTGTTGAAATGGCAAGGAGCATGCTAAAAGGCGAAGGGCTTCCAAATTTGTATTAGGCAGAAGCCTTATACACAGCAGTATATATTCTCAATTGATCTCCTACAAAGATTGTCAGAAACAAAACTCTTTATAAAGCTTGGCACAAGAAAAAGCCAAGAGCCGATCATTTTAAAATTTTTGACACCATCTGATATTAACTTATTCCATCTCAAAATCGTGAAAATTTGATGAGAAAGGCCAAAAACTTCTCTTCATTGACTACTTCATCACGATCCATCAATATCTCAAGCTAGTTCTCCACAAATTCAGAATGTTGACCAAGATCCAGTTCCCACTCCAAGAATCAAAGATGAATCTGAAAGTCCTTCAAGAACAACACGTTCTCTAAGGGATATATATGAATCATACGAACTTGGATTGTTCTCATGTGAACCTCAATTATTTGAAGAAGCAACAAAAGATAAGCAATGAATGAAGAAATGTCCACCATCGAGAAAAATAAAACTTGGGAGCTCATTAATCTACCAGAAGAAAAGAAAACTATTGGGCTAAAATAGATCTACAACATTAAATACAATGAAGATTGGTCAATTCAAAAATACAAGGCACAACTTGTTGCAAAAGGGTATTCTCAATAGCCCGGAATTGACTTCACTGAACTTTTGCTCTAGTTGTAAGGATGGAGACAACACGCACTATTCTAGCATTGACAACTCAATTGGAGTTATGAGTTCATCAGCTTGATGTAAAATCAGCATTTCTAAACGGCGAAATTCAAGAAGTTTATGTCAAGCAGCCAAAGGGGTTTAAAATTAAAAGCAAGAAGATAAAGTTTATCATCTGAAAAAGGCACCACATAGCCTGAAGCAAGCACCCCGAGCATGGAATAGCAAAATTAATAGCTATTTCATCACAAATGGCTTTCAATCAAATCACAAACGGTTCATCCTTCTATGTGAAAATTTTCTTGTCGTATGCCTTCATGTGATGATCTTATCTACTTCGGCACAAACAAAAGCATGATAGATAAATTCAAGAAGAAAATGATAAAAGATTTTGAAACGACAGACTTAGGACCGATGCGGTGTTTTCTCAGGATTCAAGTAAGACAAAGTCCGAGAAGAATTTTTTTATCTCAAGAAAAGCACATTTATTATCTTCTCAAAAATTCAATATGAGCCAATGCAAGCCAGTCTCTACTCCAATGGCATTAAATGAAAAATTGCAAGTTCATGACAATGCAGAAAAAGTTGACACAACACTTTATAGAAAGTTAATTGGATCAATGATCTAACTATCTCCACAAAAGGCCAGACATCACACGTTCAGCGAGCCTACTATCTAGGTTCATGAATGAACCAAGCAAAATTCATTTTGCAGCAGCAAAAAAAGAATCTTGAGGTACGTACGAAGTATCAAGGAAACTAGAAAACAATTTTAAGCTTGTTGGCTACACCCGTAAATGAGGTTGACACCTATACGATTTAGGACTGTGCATGGGAGAACAATGTAATAATTATAACTCACTCAATTTAAGAGATCATCTTTTTGATAGATGTATTAATCCTTTCTACAGAAAAAGTCATATTCCAACATATATTTGAAAAATATAAATTCTACCAATAATTTCTATGATTTTCTCCCCTCTTTATTCTCATTCCCTCCACCACCATCAGCTGCGAGCACATCCACCACAACATTTTTTTCCTCTTGCTTTCTTTTCAATTATCTGTTCTTTCCCTTCCTTTTTTTTTTTTCTCTATTTTTCCATTTTACTCTTTTCTAATAAGTCTTTCTGTTTACTCATTTTTTTCCTCTTTTCTTTTTCCTATCTTACAGCGCCGCCAGTGGCATAGCTGGATGTTCCTGTTTCTGTCATAATATATTATATAGGCAAAATGAACTTCTGTATCTATATTCAGTATCTTCTACAAAAGGTTCAATCGTCTGACGTCACAAAGATTCTTAGCCTTATCTTAGTTGAAAGACTCATCTGTAAAAGGTCATACATCAAAAAGATATCGAACAAAGGTAAGTAGTTCATTTAGAGGTTTTAGCAGCAGCAGATCGCTTATTTGAATCCTGTTTTTTATCAGTATCCACTGCCTTTCGCTTGTCCTTTCTCTCCCTCTTCTTCAGGGCAGTCATCCGGGCTTTCAAAATAGTAGCATAACTTGATTGAAAACGCTGATGATCCTTTGGGCTGACCTGTTATTCCAATGAAACAGGTGTCCTTAAGTAATGCACAGTTCCAGGCAATTAACTTTGAATAGAATATTGAACCGAATCCACTGCATGATTCATTAATAAGTAAGCATGCATGTATTGTATCAAACAATTTATTTTCAGGACTCGTGAAAAAGACAATACAGAAATTACAATGTGCAACAAGAATCAATTGTTCGCAGAGAACAATTAAAACAGAATAACAAGCTCTAAAGCTTGATAAATATATGCATCAGAGTGTTGCTTTGTTTTTAACTGGTATTTCAGCTGGAAAGATGCTGGTAGATTGCTCAACTGATGGTAAAGATAAAACCTAGGAGTCCCAATTTGTCTCGATGGGGTGTTTATTTGGAAGGTGTTGGGTGGTTTCCTCAAGTGCTGCAAAAATGAGCACATTCATAATTTTCCTTCTTTTCCAAGACCTCATGACAAACTCCAAAATAAATTTCTTACTCCGCATTAGAAACAAGTTTTATCTCCCACCCCTTCCCTGCATTTTCAAAAAAGTGAATGCATAGGGTACTTATGCTAGCCTACTTATAAATTCTCATAAAGGCATCCACATATATACACATCAGCATCATAACATGCAATATATAGGAGATGCATGTGCTTCCTAAGCAGCCAACTATCTGTTATTAGTGGGTAATTCAAGTTCAATAACACAAGTAATATTCTCCTGCCCAATCCATGTAGAACCCAGAATAAAGATTGAACAGAAAATAGCAAATAAAATATGCTTAGAAACTTTCTCGTATAACATATGCCAATGGTCATTTAGTCTTGTCCTCTTTTGGAATGTACAGTTATATAAAATATGCAATGCACTTTCTTCAAAGATATTCACAATTGCATATGTGTGAACTTCTATAAAAATAACACTAGCCTCTTCAATAAAATTCATAATTAGCTTTCAAAGGGGTAAAAAAGGTTTATGCAAGAGCTTGCCCTCAGGTTCCTCTTCTGTAGTTCCATGAGAAGTTAGTCCAGCTCAGGTTCCACTTCTGTAGTTCCATGAGAAGTTAGCATATGATGTAAGTTATATTAAGTCACTATGCCAAGAATCATTTAGTCTTGTCCTCACCAGTCTTGTTTAAAGGGAACTGAATTAGATGATGTGCAACAAAGTGTTTCTGCATGCAAGCAAAACTAGCATACGGAAAAATAACGTACACAAAATAAAGGCAACAGTCTAGAGAAGCTCGAAAGACATTACTTCACTAAAAACAAAAGTAATAAGAATGGTAAGAACTCAAAAAATAAACCCATATTTGCTACAATAAAAAAACTAAAAGAAATTACTTCTGCTAAAAAACAAAAATAGTAACATTCCATCTCATAAGAACATCTTCAAACAACATATGCAGGTGGAATGATCGGGATATATGGCAAAACAGAACTTTCTAATCATTGATGGAAAGACATTTGACCGGAAGAATTAGAGACATGAAGAAGTTCCATCACTGAATAAAATCATAGGAAAACAGGTCCTTTCTAATGAAAAATAGGTTCTTAGAACCCCTAAACAGCCATGCAACAATCTCTAAGGGTAGTATTGAAAACATGATGGATCAATTTAATTTGCCTTGGCTTTTGACTATTGCTTTTAAAGAACTATAAATGTCTTTAAAAATTGAATTTGATTCATGTAGAAGATAAAGGTCCATATCAAACTAAAAAGTATGTACACAGAAATTAATTCTCTGTCCTCGCTCACCATATCAAAACAATAAAATGGAATTAGGACATTAAAGCAACCACAAAAACTGAGCTAAGGGCAGGATACTAACGGTTATGTCGTATTTCCTCTTTTAGTTTGCCAGCTCAATGGAAATTATTACAAATGAAGCGGTTAGGACTAAGTATACTCAACACTAGTGACCCCAACTGGAAATAGCCTCATACACCACATAAGCATATGTGGGATCTCACTGGAAAAGACAATATAACAAGATAGCAAATACTAGTGCCCTATGTAAATACCATATCTGACCGACAACAAAGAAAATAGTCCTCTCAGGCTCCAAAAGTTTGTCTTCCCCACTTATAGGACCTTTCAGTTTTTGGTGTTTAACAAACTAGAATTGCTTGCCCTAATGAGAAGCTCAACATTATTTATTTAGAAAGTCAAAGTCCTTTGACAGTCTAGACAAGGAGATGCACATATAAGTAAACACACAAAAAAGGGTGATGGGGAGGGGAGGGGGGGGGGGGGGTGATGGGTAGGTGGATAGAATATTTACTATTGTGGAAATGGTCTTCTTGCCGTCCGTTGCTCGAATGAGGCACCTGTACTCAATCTTTTCCCCAGCTGTCTTCATCTTATTCCTTTGCACCTTGGACTTGTCAGAAGCTGTAGATACAAATCAACAACTATTATTTTTTGAATGTCCAACCAAGCAGCATGCATTATAAACAACTATATATTAGAATATATCTCCTCAAGAGGTGAAAAGGGTTACAGTAAACAAAGACGAAAACTCACAGTGTTTTAAGGTAACCCATACAGAGCCCTTTTCTGTAGTCCGCTCAAACATGTTTGTAAGTTCACTGAGGAAGGGATCTGGCTGTAAACGCACCTAGACAAAATAAAATGGAAGACCACTAAATCTACAATAATACTCCTGTATTGCCAAACATAAAAATTTTATTCGAACGCATAGCGCAGTACTTCTAATTAAGCTCTGCTGTTTACCTATGCAAACGCTCATGCACATTTCACGAATAGATTATATATATGACCCACATTTCTTGCATTCATCAGGGAATTGAGGACGACTTTCCATTTTTAGTACAATGACTCTCAAATGTCATTGACAAGTACATTCATGCTCCCCTGTGTCCATACCTCCCCCAAGCCCCACTCTCACCCTTTCCAACCACATAAGAAAAAAAAAGGTAATGAAATAGGGGCCTACTTTAACTGGCCCATTGTAACTTGACGTCAACGCAACTTCAGCTTCTCAAGCTAGCCCAGTACTAATAGGGATTTCTCTTTCCCTCATTTCCTATATTCATTCATAAGGAAATTGGGTAATATACAGTGCAACCAATACATAACTAATATTGCTTTGCTAACTTCCCTATCACATATAAGGTAAGAGCCCAGATGGCCCCTTTAAGTATGCTGTTTTAATGTAAACAAATTAATAAGCAGCAGAGATCTCCAGTTAGAACTATCTATAGTAGATTATATTTAATTATCACATTACAGTTCATTAACACTTGATGATTTCAAAAATTTCCACCAACAATAGAACAAATTCAAAATACAAATAAGATTAACAATTTACTTATGCAAGCATCAATTTAGAATTTTACTTTTTAAATTTCTAAGTCAATCTGACAAACATCGAAATTCACAGCCGCCCCACCCCAGAAAAACGAGAAAAATATATAAGAAAAAAATTCGAATTGTATAAATCCTTCATAACATACATTGTCACTCTATTGAATATCTACAAAATTTAGGAAAATCGTAAATCGTTAATTCCAACAAAAATGAAAAAAACAACTCATAAACATTACTTAAAAGAACGACTCATTCATGATCTAAAATTGGTTTTCGAAACAAAATCTAATAAAAAGAAAAAGAGCACTCCCTCATATCGCAGACATCCATTACAAATATATACACATAAGAATTCACAAGTATAGAGAGAAATACCATCTGTGTGGATGAATGACAGAAACGCTATAGTGAATTTGGGGTTTTGTTTTCTTATTAATAAATAAGGCTTCTTTCCCAATTTTTTTTGTCATTTTAAGGAAGGGTTTAACCATTTAAAGCTGCGGATCCGATTAAAATTGAGATGGGTCGGACCATCCATATAAATTTTTGAACCTTAGTCCAAATTTGGGCTTTTGCATTTTCCAATTTTTTATGATCATTAATCCCATCAAGCTCATATTCATTGCCCAAGCTTTTAAATTAAGCTATTTAATTGATTAGACTAATTAATTTATTAATCCATCATATGAGTTCACTCATTAATTGCTCAATAAGGTTTTCCCTACTGTAATAAAGTTTAATTAATTGATCCTCTTAATTAATATAATCAATCCAATAATTGAATTAATTGAAGTTCTATGTATTTATTAATCTAACTAATGACTTTACACTAATCCAATAATTGAATTATTTTTCTTAATAAGAACTCGACTTGTTTAAGTTAGCGTGTGACATCTAAAATTTATTATAAATTGATAGTGGGCTCACATTTCTTGTGACATAATTGAATAATTAAAATTATTTTGATTAATTGACACAACAATGAAATTAGAATACCCATATTCTAACTTTTATCTATCATTACAAAGAATTTCCAAGTTAAGAATAGTGAAATATAGAAGATTCGTCCATCCATTTAGATACTGATAGATTCTTTATTAGCTACTCATTAAACTACATACATAATTTAAATTGCATTAGGCTTAGGCACCAGTTGTCGGATCCTATGTTTTGATATTTGATTTATACTATTTCAAGTTTCTCAATTTATTTGTGTTATCTTATTTCGATTGAATTCATTAGTAACTGTCATTAGTCTTGAATGTTGGTGTATGGAATTCGTTACTCAGGAGAGAAAACACAACCTAGGAATTCATATAGTCAGGAGACTTATAAAATTTTTGAAGTTTTGTGAAAGAATCTTTGAATTTTGATAGAATTTTACTTTTAGGTTTTTTAGAGAAATTGAAATTCGAATTAAAATTCATAATTATTAGATTTTAATTTTGGATTTTTTAGGGATATTAAAATCTGAATTAGAATTCATAATTACTCGATAATTCGGAGAGAGAATGATTACATAAGAGATTCTTGACTTATAAATTATTAGCTTGAAATTAATGAATATAGGTGAAAACTAGGTGGATTATTCCTTTAGAATTCATTGCTTATTAAGTGCTTTAAAAATTGTTCAAGTGAACTTTTCTAGTTTAATTGTAGGACCTTTTAGTATTATCAATCACACCTCTTGTTAGGTTGTCCAAATAAAGTTAGAATTACATTAATGTATGGCTCGTAATGCATGTTTGATATTAGTCCCTGTGGAGATGATATCTTACTCATCACTTATTAAAACTTGACACTATATACTTGTAGTTAGGAATTTTTACAAACAAGTTTCTTTTGTAAAGTATACTTGTATAGAATTTGATAATGAATAGATCAGTCAATAATAGACCACTCGTGATATTTTTAGTTTTAGGAGGTCTTTTGTAAAGGCTACTCTACTAGGAAACTCTCTCAAAAGGCTTAGCTTGGAAAATAGAAAAGAAGTAAAGCTGACGATCAGAGATATAAAATGCAATCAAGCAAGAAAAGCTCTAGAAGTTACGTAAGGGACAATAGTAGTCTAAAAAGAACACTTAGTAGTCTTTACTCGTAGAACCTTTTGTTGAGTGTAGGAAAATTTATCAGTCAGACCTATATTGGAACCTATGTAGGAAGGTTCATTATTTATACCTATATTGGAAAATTGGGTCAGACTTGTAAGGAAAGACTGGGTTACAGTATCAACAAAGTTTAAGAAAAAAAAGAGGTTGAGAAGAAATCATTTTACTTAGTTCGAAAAACTAAGTTGTTGTATTAGAATT
Organism: Paulownia fortunei; assembly: GCA_019321725.1. Lineage (NCBI taxonomy): Eukaryota > Viridiplantae > Streptophyta > Magnoliopsida > Lamiales > Paulowniaceae > Paulownia > Paulownia fortunei. The sequence continues at coordinate 15,000,688 of CM033123.1, forward strand.
GACTTTTGCATAAGATTTTAATTTGTTCTAATGGATTCCTCCTAGAGATAGAAGAATAGTTGATTAGAAAGATTATCCCACTTTTTAATCACTATAAAATTGTTGTGTCATTTACTTTCTTGCACAATACATTTTTGTAGTTATATTTATCTGCTATATTACTTAACGGTATTGACCAATATACAAAAACAGACACCCAATAATTTGCTAAGTATTTTAATTTACTTCTGCTCCAATACTCACTATTTCACTCATCTAACTTTAAAGAGTCTTTAGTAGACTGAAGCAGTCGAGTTAGTGTTGGCAATATTCGCTATAGGAGTCGTAATGGACTTGGTCCAAAATTAGGTCTTTGTGCTAAAATTTAATTACTATACAAATGATATCGACTTTAGTACATGGTTATAGTGGGTTAGCATGTTAATGGCTTTGCCTTGTGATCTTGATTCTCACATCTAGAGTTAGGCCAAATCCATAGTACACAAATGGTTTAGGTGTATACCTCACGAAATGCCATATTCAATCTCTCTAAGGCTCAAAGCCTAGCTTAACATCACATTTTTTTAACACTTAACCTTAGGGATGGGAATGAGGAATTTCATGTACACTCTCCACTAAATAATGTTCTATACATTAGTCATGCAATACAAATAGTTCTCACCTAATTGAAAAACTACCCAATTGAAGCTTCTTTATGGATCTCCAATTATAAAGATTGGATTACTCCCGGATATGACTCCTTTATGGGTTTAGTCCAACACTTTGATGATTAAGGATTGAACCTTCGTACTAGTTCCGAAGGTAATTTTCCATCTCGTAGAACATTATATCATAACGTCTCTTATTTTACATTTTTTGTCTTCTTTTCCTTCTCATTTCATACATGTTAGCCTGCTTTAAGGCAATACCTCTACGAAAACTACTATAATATTAGGTCAATTAAATAGATCTAAGATTGGAATATCATCACACATTCTTTTGATCTTCCTTCTCGAAGTTTTAATTTTCCCTCTTTGTATACATCCAACACTTCAATAACTCAACATATATAATCAAATTTTAAACTTCTTGTGATAGAACAAATCATATGAACCCCCATATTTCTTTGTAATTTGTGAGAAATAATAAGTGAAACTAACTCATATATATATATATATATATATATATTAACACAAAGATGAATTAATGGCATAAATCTCACCTATTACTAGATTCTAAAATCAAGTTAACCCTCACATTTCTCTGATTTTATTAAAAATATAACAAGGATAAGAAAATTGAGAAGTTTAAAGCTCCAATAATTTTCTTTAGAGAGAGACGTGCACTTAATTCAACTGTCACATCTTAAAGAATATGCTAACGTTAGATAGTCTCTTAAAAGTTTTGGAAGTTATGCATGTACAATCTACAGAATTCCCTGGAATTGATTTTCTGGATTCAAGAAATTATATTATGTTGTATATATGTACTATATCCAACAACTAAATCTTTAATTGTGGCAATAATCAAATCTTTGTCCCCTCACAGTAGACATATGACATCTAATTTTTTGACCTTAGTTGCAATAAAAAAAAAATCAGAGATTTGTCAAAAGGCAAATACGAACTTCCCAATTGATACACAACTTATCTTGGTCAAGCCTCAAATCCTGACAAATGAAGTCAAGCATTAAAATATGATGGGTATGTCTATTTTATTTTATTTTAAGTCAATATATATTTAATACAATTCAAATAAATTCATAGGCCCAAGAGGCCCAAATTATATTAAAGACCCATAAGGTCCATATCTCAATTAAAAGGGTATAAATATCACATTCCTACTCATTTATAGGGTACATGCTTTATTTCTTGCTTTCGATTAATTATTATTATCTCTAGAATTCGTACTGACTTAAGCATTGTAATGATTTCCCTAAGACAACCTTAGGGTGCTTCTAATTGTATGTTTGTACTGCAGAATACAAACGCACATGAGAGCAAGAGAGACCAACACACAAGAAGCTCACATAGAACGAGGATGAAGGAGTAGACTAACAACCTCATTTTGGTCTACTCCCAACAACATCAAGAGCCCCAACATCAGGAAGCATTAATGGCCCTTGAGCAACAACCCCGATAAGATGATTTCACCCAAAGATGGTGATCCGCACAAGCTGCATTATAGGCTTTGCTGGAGAAAATGGTGACACGACCAACAACTAAGGTAATGACTCAATACTTTGTTGAAAACCTAGCTAACCCTTCTCCACAACCTTCATAGCGAGAAAAAAGTTCACGCCAGCTTGAGAGAGAGGAATCGCATGAGGAGAAAGCAAAGAAAAGAAGAAAGAAGATTCCAGTGCAGGTGACCAGCAACGACGTTCCCTTGAGCAAAGAAATAAATGCCCAAATGTTTTAGGGTGGAGGAGTCTCGCACTGTCTGTTATTCCATCCTCCCAAAGAGTAATATTTGGTCGTTTGCACTGATGTCCTTTTATAGCAAGCATTTTGGTTGAGCCCCACCCTGCAGGAGTGAAAACATCCAACCTTTCGGAGTATGATAGAACATGAGATCCATAAGAATACTTGAACAAGTTTTACACCAAGATAGATTTATATGATATGAGTGATACTGCATACTATAAGATCTTCCGCATACACTTGTCAAGAGAGTCTTGACATGGTTTAACCAGCTACTAGAAAGATCTATCACTAAGACGGAGCAACTCACTGAAAGCTTCCAACACTAATTCTCTGTAAACCAAAAGTTTCCTAAAGGAGAACGAGACATTGTGGGAATACATTCAGCATTTCATTAAAGCTATGAACGAGGTGCATCATGCCAATCATGAGCTCCTAGCAGACATCCAGTAGCATATGCTTTGCTAATGAAGGTTCAAAGAGTTAATCGCTAGAAAGCCACCTACGTCCATGTAGAATCCCTTGGCTCGAGCATAAAATCACATACGCTTCAAGAAAACAACACACCTAGAGGTGGGAGCCAAAAGAAAACATAAGGAGGAAGAGAAGCTAAATCCCAAAAGAATAGAATAGGGTCAGCCTATGCCTCACTATTGCTAATATGCTCCCTTGAATGCTCTACTCGCAAAAATTCTGGTAACTGTTCGACAATAAGGAGTAATTAAACCTCCTAGGAGAATAAGGGAAAATTCCAAGTGAGAGCAATTCGATAACTTTTGTTTTCATCGTGATAAAGGCCACACTACGAAAGAGTACTTCAAACTGAAAGAAGAGATTGAAAGGTTTATTTAAAGAGGCTATTTGAAGGAGTTTGTTAACCAGCACCTTTATGCTAAATGCTCACCTCAGGACTTACCTCTATCTAAAGAGTTTCAACATGAGCGACCAAGCAGAAGCCATAGACGAGATAAATGGAAGGATAATAATATTACTGACATTATAATCATCATTTTTGGAGGACCCTCAAATAAAGATGCGAGGAGCACACTTAGAGCTTATAAAAATGAATTGAAAGAGAGGAGCACATTTAGAACTTATAAAAAGAAATTGAAAGAAATGAGCGCATTTAGAACTTATAAAAAGGAATTGAAAGAGAGGAGTGCCCAAGTCTTCCCTGTTGTTCGAGAAATTTCCACATCCGAAAGAAGCATGGCGATCACTTTTGGGGAACAAAACATAAACTCCGTAGCAGAGCAGAACATTGATGCACGTAATGTTATCTAACTTTCTCGTCAAATGAGTATTGGTAGATGGTGGAAGAGCTATAGACATTATCTACTATGGTGTTTTCCTAAAGCTCAAGGTAGATCAGACCCAACTAGTTTCAATAAGCATTTCTCTCATGGGCTTTGTTGGAGAAGTGATGAGTACGCTAGGAAAGGTGATGCTTCCACTCATGCTGGAAATACATAGGCCACATCAAGTCACAAAGCTTGTAAGATTTTCTTAGTGGTAAAGATCCCTTCTTTTTACAACGTGGTCCTGGGGAGGCCCAATCTTAATCAATTCAAAGTAGTTGGTCAAACTGTCCACTTGAAGGTCAAGTTTCTAGCAATCAATGGAGTAGGAGAAGCTCATGGTGATATATAGACTGTCAGGGAATGCTATGTCACCACCTTAAAGAAAATGAAAGGTCCAAAAGAGAGCAACAACAAGCCCTGAGGACACATGTGCTCCTCACATTTTTGCTTTTGAAAATTTATCTAAGTCTTTTATTACTTTTCTAGCTTATATGCTATGTGAACAATTCCATTTTAGTATTTATGATTGTTATCTTGGGACTTCGTGGTTGTGGGAGATTTATATTTTTATGGCATCCATAAAATTATTTGGTTAAGTCTATAGTCGCTTGCATCTATATTTCGTCATTATTATTACTAATTGCACATGTCAAAATCTTGATCAAATCTATAGGGAACCTAACGCTCCCAAAACTCTAAAATTAACAAATAAGAGGGCGAGCAACAATGACAATTCTATAAGCGGTGGCTCAAAACCATCCCAGGTATATGATAAAGTCTCGTAAGCAATGGCTCAAAACCATCTCAAGCCTACGACAAACTCATGTAAGCGATTGCTCAAAACCATCATGGCATAAAATAAAGTCTCGTAAGTTGTGACTCAAAACTATCTCGGGCACGTGACAAAGTCCTGTAAGTGGTGGCTCAACACCATTTAGGGCACACCACTACCAAATCCTATGAATGAATGTAAACGCCACCCTAGACTTACCCTCAAATCCCCTAAGACAACTCAGGCTAAATCAAACATTCACAAAAAATATACAATATACATGAGGAAACAACACGACATGCAAAGAGGCAAATAATCCTACTCAACATATCCTAGATCAAAAGAGCGACCATAGCAACGATTATACATGCTAATCTTTGGCAAATATCAATAACACAAATGTAAAGTAGAAATAACTTGTCTAACACATGCCTAGAAAGTATAAAGCATAATCCCAGAATAGTAGGGGAAGAACGAAGCTATAAAATCCTAAGCTTCACCATCCTGAAAGGCTCCACATCTAGCTTGTGCATCATGAGGCTCCTCAGCTACAACAAATACCTTAGAAATATCTCAAATAGCTGTAATCTCGCTCTTCTCCTCATCCACATTAGGATCGATCAACATCATGTCCTTCTCAGTGAAGTGACTAATGTTCTTAAAGTGTACCGACAATCACAAATGGTGTGATTATATATCCCAATAGCCCATTCCAAGACAATTTGACTAAAGGCCTCAGAAGCCTTGAAGGGTCTCTACCTCAACAGCCTCTCACCGGGCTCGAAAACTCATCCCATCCCAGGACTATAAAAACCTCTTCCCAGTCTTCACCTCACAATCATGCTGGATATTTAGCTTTTCTATGTCTAAGGTCAACTCCACTATCTTTTTGTGGCTGGAAATCTCCTCAACGCTCTTTCATACTGCATCCTCGAAGAGCGTAGTGGATAGGGTTAGGGCTTAAGCAAGAAGGGAAGAAGTAATGATTGTCATTAAGGAAAAGAAAAATACTCGTAGTCACCTAAGCTAAGTCTCCAGCTAATGAGGTATCTAAGTTGGAGAAAGACATCTAGTTTAGCCTGTTGAGGTCGTCCTTACTAATGACACCCCTAGTCCTACTCCAACCCAACAATACCTCAAAAGTGTCCCATAAAGATCGGATCCTTTCTTGATGGTTGATACTAGGAGAAAATATGCTCAAGCCATGACTATCCCTAGGAAGGGTGACATTTCCTTCCCCTCTTGGCCTCTTGCTCATGGTAGGAGCAATAGGAGGCCTTGTCATGTGGCTGTTGTTGCCATGTTCATTTGGTCAACATGATGACATATACTCATCTCTAGTACATCGAGGTAAAGAGCTCCTATCCTCTCCACCTCTTTGGGATGGAGACTTAGATGAACTGCCTCCAACTTCACAAGACTTATTGTTGAACTATCGCCAGCCTCGCGAGACTTCTTGTTACAGACTTTAACGGCTGCCACATCAATTTCTTCCCAAATAAAGAAATTATAAAGCATGCATTAAGAGAAGATATATAAAGCAAAAACAATTCAATACTAAATTAATATAAAGCACTCAGATACCCGTTCAGAATAAATATCTGACATCAAAAGGCTAATGAAACAATCCCACAGCTGCACAACGCTTCTTAAACTTACCACACAAACTGCGAGAAATATAAGGAATAGAAGTATAACTACTCCACCTAAGAAAAAGCCCCTAATCATTATCTCTTATGTATAAGAATTTTATCTTCTAAGGACCACGAGAAGAAGCTACCCTATATAGGAACCTATATCCTGGCTAGGGAAAGATGGGGAAAGATATGATAGAAAGGCTCACAGTTACCCTCCTCATGATGAAAAGAAAAATGATGAAAAGAGAAAGACAACTCTCTAAGGTCACCAAACGACCTAACTCTCCTAAACATTTTCAAAACCTCAAAATATATGTAAGAGTTGGGGTGAATTGACCAGCACAAAGATCATAAGTGTATTTAATCCCTACAAAGAGAGAGGAATGGAGAATCTACTAAAAAATCTAAACATGTAGATGGTAAAATATCCCTAAGGTGGCTCCCTAAGCCATTGACTAAGAGAAAGAGGACAAAACTTAAAACAAGATGGTAAATCCAACCTCTTTAGGAGTAAGATGAGATCTCCCCTAGACACAAGGCTATCTAATATAGCAAACACCCTACAATATACTGATATAAACTATGAGTTGAGGGATCCTCCCTAGACTCAGATCTTCCTCAAGGCCAAGTTCTTCTTGATTATTATCACCAGGACTACTATCACTATTTGATCCCCTGACGGACTCAAACCACCATCTAGGACTCAAACTCCTCATACTTTAATGAATTAGATGGACTCTTCGGGGAACCCTATAAGTGAATCCTAACATAGGATATAATCTCTCAAAATACTCATCAGGAACTAATTTCCTGCCTAAGTCATTCACAGAGGGAGAAGAAAAAACATAAAGGAGCAGGATGAATTGAACTATAAGGACATCATGACCCATGAAACGATAATACTGGAGGAACCACCTCTAGTACCTGGAAGAGAGCCCTATCGAGGTATAAAAACTTTGATAAGAGAAGAAGCCAACTAAGACAAATAAGCCTTAGCCGGGTGAAAAGAAGCAAGTTAAGGTAAAGCTTCAGCTAGATAAAGGAGGTTTGGCCAAGGCATAAAAGCCTCGCATGGACGAAGAGAGCAGTGGAAGAAGGCCTCGCCTCGGTAGCCAAAGGATTGCTAACTGAAGCAGCCACACCTTGGTTGGATCCGATCGAAGCCCCTTACCTCATCGAGTAATACGCTACTACCACATTGTAGCTTTCCCCTGGACCCTCATGTGATGTTATCTCACCAACACTACTTCTCCTCTGATGTAAGCATGGACCTATTCATTCGAACATGACTCCCTAACAAAGAAGAGAGAAATGAGGAAATAAGTCTGAGATTAAAATTTTGAAAGAGAATACATACCTCTGAAACTCATGACTCAGAATATAAAAGTTAAAAGAGATCCCCCACTGAAAGTGAGAAATGACCTTCACTCCATCTATGTATGCCAAAGATGTTGTCCTGATGTAAGCATGGACTATTCATCCGAACATGACTCCCCATCAAAGAAGAGAGAAATGAGGAAAGAAGTTTGAGATTATAATTTTGAAAGAGAATACGTACCTTTGAAACTCATGACTCGGAATATAAAAGTAAAAGAAGATCCCCTACTAAAAGTGAGAAATGACCTTCACTCTCTCTCATGTATGCCAAAGAAGCTTTCCTACTCCTGATCGGACTCTTAACTCCCAACCAGTCATATCTTTGCTAAGCTGCTTGAGAGTCGTGAAACTGTATGATGGATATATATTCATTTTATTTTATTTTAGCCCAACACATATTTAAGTTCAATTTGAAAAAATTTATAGATTCAAAAGGCCCAAATTACATTAAAAGCCCATGGGGCTCATATTCCAATTAAACAATTATAAATATCCTATTTTTACTCATTTATAGGGTATGCACTTTATTTCTTACTTTTAGTTGGTAATCATTCTTTATAATTTCTACTGATTTAAATATCGGAGGGATTTCTTTGGGGTAACCTCAGAACCCGTCCTAACTGTCTATTTGTGTTGTAGGTAGAAAACCCAATTCAAAGAGCAATATGTAGAAAATAAATATTGAAGGGAAATTGTCACATTTCAGCATCCAAACTAACCCACATCATAATAACATTAAAATTTATCAGATTGAATTATGGAATAATTGATAAGAATAATTAAAGTTGCCCTTTAATACACGAAATGAAGTTTAGTGAACACTACTGATTTGTCATTGAAATATGGAATAACTACTAAGATTAACTAAAGTTGCTCAAGAATAATTGATAATTGATTTATAATAGCGTAATGTTTGGGCATTTCATATCATAGTTGAATACAACAACAAAGAATAGAAATTTGCAGCCAATCACCAAAGGAAAGAATTATGCATCACTTGTTTGTTTTAAATGTAACATCAACTCTGCTAATGTTCTAACAAAGCTTTGACTTGAAATTTCTATAGTTAGTTAAATAAAGTAAATTAAGAATTTTAAAAAATCCATACTTGGGAAGTTATGACAACATAACCAATGCTTTCCTAATGAGTACAGATAGCTTTCCTTTACTAGTAATGTTGGATCATTTAAACAATATGGATAATTCAAAACATCTCAAAATTTGTTTAGCCATTAAATCAATAATATTAATATAAAATTTAAAATAATATCTCAAACCACATGAAAACTAAAAAATATATAGAAATTGGATAAATGGAGAGTCATGAAATTGTCATTGTCCTAAAGCCTTGCCTCATTACATGCAGGTTTTGAATATTAATAAAATTCCAAAATAAAACCCCATTAGGTCCAATAATGATAATATAGAAATGGTCAAATTTAAGAAACACCATAAATAGAATGATTAAGGCTATAAATCTGAAAATAAGTTAAAATAAAAAGGCGTAATAATTGTGAAATTATAAAGCAAAATAAAATAAATATTCATTAGAAATAACAAGTAGGAGAAATTATAAAAGTTCCTTTTCCATCAGAACATTCGCATTTTGTTAGAAAGTAAAAGAATTATTGAAATGTTGGCGGAAAATTAGCATTCCGATGATATGCAATTTTGAGTGAAATGAACAAAGACATCACTAAGTTTTTTAATTTCGTAGAAAATCTTTAGCAATTTAAAAAAAAAAAAGACATCATACGTCTACAGTTTTAATAACAATGTATGATCTAAAATATCAGTAGATTTGAAGGGTGTTCGGATTACCTTATAAGTTCTTTAAAGTATCATATAAGAATTTTGAGAATATGTTCTAAGGTATTTAGTAATTATTTTTTCAAATTTGAAACTCTCAAAATAAGATGTGAGAATCTTATAAATTCTTTTAGAAAAATTAATAAGTTCGTAATTTTTTTAAAGACCTCAACCTCCTTTTAATTTTAACAATATTAATTATAAAATTACCATTAATAATATCTTATAAGTTGTATGATCCTAATTTATCTAAATATTTTAACGTGTCTTTAAAATAAGATGTAACATCTTATCAGTTTGATTTTTTATAAAATATAAAAGTATATAATTTGTTTTCAAAATAAACTTAACCAAATTCTTCTTGGTATTTTCTGGAAAAAAGAAATTACTGAAAAAAAATTTATCTCTGTCTCAAATATAGTTTATCTTTTCAAACTACAAATTTTTAGGTAGCTAAAAGCCTACAGCTTTGTTTGGTTTCATTTCCATTCTAGTAATTTCCTTGTCTGTTCATGAAATCTCAATTGCTATTTTTGTTTTCCGATAATGATCATTTTCAAAATCAATAATCCATTATAATATTTAAATAATTATATACTCTATTATACCCTATTAACTATAAGAAATTAATATTAACAAAACATTTACAATTGAAAAAATCTCCCATTAACTACAACAAACAATATTGACAAGACATGTATAATAAAAAAATATCATAAAATACATTATAATATTTATTCCTAACAAAATATCCAAATATATTTTTATTCTCTACATATTCTTCAATTTCACTACCAAAATATATACTCTCATAATAGTTTCCTCAAATAATAGGAAATAAAATCAAACGAAGCCTACAACTTGGAATTATATAATCTACCAGAATGGTTTTACCTATGAAAATGCATTTGAATTCTTGAACCTGCATGTTATTTTCAGGGAGTTTAAGGATGTTTTGACAAAAACGCCAAAGAGGGAGAATGTCAATGTTCAATGTCCATGTGTTGACATTTCTGAAATTGCACAGTAAATCAGTGTTTCACAAAATATTGCAACATTGACATGACAGAATTTATTAAATTATTTGTTTAAATTCATTTTACAACATATTTCCATAATTCAAAGATACTGGAGACAGTCGGAGAAAATATTATGTGAAATCTGAATAGAGAAAATGTGCTTGAATGAAGAGATGCCGAATTTGGTCGTTAAGAAAAGATAAAATTTTGGTGGATCTTTAAGATAAAATAACAAATCAAAAAAATGATCAATTTAAGATTTGCAACTAATGACACCGATTGTGTGGGAATAGGGCTGGAATGATCAAGCTGCATAAAACCAAGTCTCTAGTTTGAAGAAATGTATGAATATAAAGTATTGTGTTGCTGTTGATTCAAGATCGATGTACATGTTAATTCATCTATACTTTTTGAAAGAAAAAAGTGAAGATCTTTAGAAAAAGACTACATCAGTCATCTAAAAAAATTTAAAATTGAAGAGAGTCCACCAATAATATCAAGTCGAAGGGATCTTGTAAGAACATTCGTGTGTTACAATATAAAGAATGATTTTAATTATAAAGATTGAGTCTTTAAATTACTTCAATTTCATATTTTGTATTCTATAAATTATTGGTAAGTAGTAATTTTTTTTTTTCTAGGTGTGGCCTTAGGATATTTATGTATTAGAAGTACGTTAAAATTTTCATATCTATTTTTTATTTTTGTTACGTATTTCAACTTGTTACAATACTTGGGACAATACTAATTAAATTCATCAAGCTAATTTTAATTAATACTAGGTAACAGATTTTATCATTGATATTGTTGCTGCCTAGTTATGATTGTCTCCCTACTTCCGGATTCTTAAAGATTGATCACGACTCTAGAATAAAACCTGATTTGCTCACAGCGGTATCTCATTCCAAGGGAATTACTACTACTACAAGTATAGGAAGAATCCTTAGTCACGTTGCGAAAAACTCAAAAAGTCTTTTGGGAAGTATTAACTCACAATCTATAATCAGGCCCAATAAAGATAAAATGAAAACAATCAAATTTTGAAATCTCATAACTAGAAATTTATAATGAATTGAAATAAAAAAAGTAATTCTGAAATTATAATACCCAATAAAATAATTATTTGGTGGGATTAAAGTAGAAATTGTAGAAATTTCTTAAATCCTATTTTTCAACAATCCCCTACAAGATTTAATTTTTTTTTAAATTCTAGAAATATATAAATCAGATGATTAAGGCTCATTCCCTCGATAATTAGGGATCTAGCCTTCGCGTTAGTGCTCAAAGCAATTTTCCGTCTCATATGATAATTATATCATAATGCCTCTTATTTTGCGTTTCTTGTTAATTATTTTTCTTCTCATTTTCAAGCACATGCACCTCCTTTAAGACAATATCATCCAAAATACCATCTAAAATTGACTCTAAATGCAGTATCCAAATACCAACTGCATTTCCTATGAAATCCAAGCAATCAAGGTTGAAGTTATAGAATTATTCATGTATGGAAAATTGGTTTTAAATTCTACCAAATATATGAATATTAGTCTCATTTGTATGAGTTTATATTCATTGTAAATTGTCAGTTATTGAGGAATATATTAAATTAATTATCAATTCATAATTAATGTATTGATGTATTAATATGATTATCACTTATCTAAAAAATATACCCACCTATGTTCAAACTTTAAAATATGATGGAGCCATTTAAGAGGATAATTTTCATTTTTAAAATCTTTGTTGACAATATACCAAATTATTTTTAAAAAGCAAGTTGCGTATTATTACTTTAACTGATTCTCATTATAGGTCTGTACAGTTGAGATTGGAGAAAATAGTAGGGAAAAATGTCTTGGACAATAATTAAGTCCAAGAGAATTAGGATAAGTGATTTTATCATTTACTTTTGTTTCCTTGGCATTATAAGAATTTCCCAAATGCCTCTACGAAATTGTAAAACAAAATTCTCCATGAAAACAGAAAAAAAAAAAAAGAAAAGAAAAGAACTGACCAAGAAATTTATCCTAAAGTCTAAAAAGAAATCAACAGACTAAGAAATCTTCAATGACAACAAAAAAAAAAATGAAAATCATCTGTCCACCCACAGATACGTCCATGAATATGGCGGCCAAGTCACAAATTAGGACAAAAATAGTGTCATTTTCCTACGTAGAAGTTTCATTTGCAACAAATTAAAAATAAGTTGGTGGGATAATTAGTAGCCATTGACTTAGATTTGGGAGCTCAAAACTTCCCAAATTCTCAGCACTCTTTATCGGCTTCTCATCAGTTCTCAAAATTAAGAGCATTTTCCCCAGTTTTTTGATGACTTGAGCACTATTCTGGTAATTACAATTTTTTGTTTTTCTTTATTGGCCTTTATATGGTAATAATCGGAGTTTCCTTTCGTTTTTGTGTATGTATATTGCATGTATGTTCATGCTGATAAAGGTTTATATATTTCGTTTAATAATTTTAATTTCGTACTTGTTACGGTAATGAATTATTGAATCTCATAAAAACTATTATTAACTCTTATTATTGAGGGTTGGATCACATTTTGTCAAAAGTAGTGAGATTAATGTGACTGAACTATTTCAGTAATTTTTCCGATGATGGTAGTGTGAAAAAGTATATGACATTGGCTTATTATTTTAATAATAGTGAAATTCAAAATTTGGATCTTTATTTATAAACTCTTGAATATATGTTTTGTAACTCATTAAGTGAGAGATTTTTCATACTTGTTGATTATTTTGAAGAGTTCAGTCCATTCCCATAAGTCATTATTTCTTGAATTCTCTAATCTACAATTAGACAGGTGCTTCTCTGTTTTACACAGTATGTATTGATTTTTTTTTTTTCAAATTGACAATCAAGAATTTATGACTTAGAGGGTGTTTGGCTAACCTTGTTTAAAAATTTATTCAAGTATTTGATCAAGCTTATAAATGTTAGTGTTGATGATTTTGTAATTAAAATAGTCGGAACTAGCATTATGTTAAGATCTTAAATGTAAGTTATGAGCATAAGAGTTAGTAAAAAAAGATTATAAGATTCCAATATCTTATTTTAAAAACTCTTTGCTTTTACTTTTACTAAATAAGGTTATAAGATCCCAATATTTTATTTTGAGAGCTTAAAAGTTTATCAAATTTCAGGACATTTTATTAGCTCCCAAACACATTATCACTTATAGGGGCAGAACAACTTATCACCAAACATCTTACAGGAGCACTGAAAGTTTGTATTGTGGATCACTGCAACAATTTACTAAGTGTATGCTGACTAAACTGATGAGATCAGGATGGGCATTACGAAAAAAACTGTTGAACTTAAATTTATTTGATCTCCAAACTGTAATATATTTGGAAGCGATCAGTTTTTCTAAAAAGCCTTTCAAACTTAAAGTTTCTAACACTGGCTGCACACATATAACTGAGATTCTGGATCACAAACTTGCAAAAGCCCTTTCAAGCTTAATCACTTTTAATTTGAAAATTGTAGAGATTGTCAAGGTAGAAATTCCTAGTGGGCAAAAATATATCAAAGCATGTTGATCCATCTTATATCCTATATAAGGTGAAAGTCATTGAAAGGTAAACTTGCCAGAGTTCAAAGCATATGCAATAGTATTTTGATGAACTGGAATTCAATAAGAAAAATTGTATCAATAAGTTGCAACAAACTGAGAAATCTGCCTTTGACTTTGAGTAATGCGGAAAAGTTAGAAACTATTGCGGAAAAGCTAGAAACTGATGGAATTTGTTGAATAGATAGAAATTTGTATTGTAGATAATTTATATAGTAAAAAAAAAAACAGTTTGTAAGTGAAATTGATAGAAAAAATAGTAGATAGTAGTAGAATGTGTCGTAGTAGATAGTAGAATATAAGAAAAAACTTTATAATATGAGATAGAGTGGAATGTGGGATATAGGAAAAGATAAATGCAATAATTTTTATTTGTTCAAGCTTTGTTCTTAAACTTGATATTACAAATGAGGTTCATCCCAATTTATACTTGCTGCCTCCTCAAATGAAGGGTTGTGATTTAAAACATCCAATGGTAAAAGTGATCCTCTAGTTCTTTCCAACATATTCTAAAAATATAATACTAGATTTTTATTGAAGATATTTTTAGAGAACTTTCTAATAAATATCTTGAATATTTCCTAATATTTTTTTATATAAATCTTCTAGTAATATTTATCTCTTTCTTTCTTGGATATTCTTTTTAAATATCTATCCTAAAATATCTATTCTTCCTTCTAAAACTTTCTACAAATATCTATTATCTATAATTTTCTTTAAAAATGTGCATCACATTTTATACAAACAATAAGTGTGAAGATAGTTGTGGACTGCACCTCAGTTCCGAGAGGAAGAGAAGCAACATTGTCTTTCCCATTGTGATTTTATTTTCATGGAACAACCATTGGCTATTGGAGCCAGCCAAGAAGGAAATCATCTGGCAATGGGAGATTAGTCAATTCTCATAGACAAAACTGATTCACAAACAATAATGGTGAAAACCGAGTTGAAGAAGTAATGCCAATCAATAGTAGTTCAACTGACCTCCTACCGTTAAACACAAATGCAGTTAGTGGTGCGGACAGGCCTGAACAAGAGATCCCAACCCATAAAGGCTTCAAATATAGATGAAGAAAGAGAGAGTGGTGGGGGAAAAGCCTGGAGATAAGATTTTATGCGACGATAAGTTTGGAAGTGCCAGTCATCAAACATTGTGCAAAAATGAAATATTGTCACTTTCAGAAGAAAGGTTGTGCAAAAAAGGATCTGCCAACATCCACTCATCAGAAATGTCATCTCCGTCGGGCACTGGTGAGCAAATACTTGCAAAAATGTCTCGAGCAAAGAAAGGCGAGCTATCCTTTAGTCATCAAGTATTTCTGTAGATGGGGCGGATGAGCAACAAATTCAAATTTACCAACCTGGAAAGCATCTATGCACCGAGAACTTTTACATGATAGCCTTATTTATCTGGTCTAATATTTCACAGGCACCGGAAGATGGCAATCATGATTTTGTCACATGTATGTATGTGCTCGATTTTACCACCTGGATGGCTAAGAGAAGAGAGGAAAATGCAGCAGGATAATGTGGAAACTCATAAATTAACAGTGAACTCATTCAGCGAAAGGTTGTTTGTTGTGCTATAATCAGAGTTCTATACATTTTCATTATTTCCATATTCATCATATGGTTTAATAATCTAATTAATTTAGAAAATATAACACTAGAAGTAGGATAATATTGACTAAATATAACTTTAGTTACTTCATCAAATACTCATCAAGCATATGAATAATATCACAATCAATTTCACTAATAAAGTATCCACCATCATCCCCATGCTATTCTTCTTGATTGCAAATTATATATTACATGCGCCTATGATGTGCTCACTGTTAACTTTAGAATTCCACCTACAAGGCATATCAAGTTATGGAAGTTTAATTTTTATTTTATGTCTTTTCTACTATGCGCTTATATTTTTTAGTCTAGTGGATGTCATGATGTTTGTCAAACATATTTTAATTTATGGAAGACATATCATATTGAACTCAATGATGCATAACATTACAAATATATCTAATATAAAAATATTTTTAATCAAACATTGGGTCATATATTGAATTAAATATTCAACAACTTTTGTATTATTAATCGCATTATAAAAAAAAAAATTATTACTAAGATTTCAATAATTACAACAATCTAATATAGTTTGATAAATATGATTACCACCATGTGGATGGTTAAGCAATGCCAATATAATTATTAATTTTTTTAAAAAAAGAATTTCATCAATCCAACGTGTAGTAATATAAAAATAATGACAGTTGCCTCTATCTCTCCAGATATCCAAAATTAAAATAAAAAAAACTCATAAATTTATTATTTCTTCTTAATATAGTTATAGTCATTCTTATGTGTATTACATGAAACATGTTTATATTGGGGTTGACAATTTGTGAACATAAATCATTCCAAGTTCCAACTTTTAGCAAATTAAAAGAAAGTTTTTCTTGCACAACTAATTTAGAAAGTTCCAATCCCATAATCTTTTGCTTATAAGGAAACGTTTGAATTGAACCTGTAGAAGTTTGATGCATATATTGTTGATCCTTCTTCACTATCCCAATTTTAATGATTTCTATTAAGATGCCTTGATAATGTTTCAATACCACTACATTTTACAAATTTAAATTCTTTTTACAAAATAAGGCATATAACCCATTCTTGTTCTTGTAGTAATTTAAAGTTAAGCCAAATCTTACTATTTTTATTCGCACGCGTTGATTATCTCTACATGGAGTTGGTACATCTCTATATCAATTGGATGATTGTCTAATGGTGCATTTGTGTTTTTCTCAACCAAGTCATTTTCATTATTAATTGTTGGGAAAAAAATTTCAAAAAATGGTCATCTTAAATATTATACAGTGCTTAGATTACCATAAATTGGTGCATTTAGGATTGGTATGAGATATGAAAATTAGAAGGGGCATGATTAGAACAGAAAAGGGAAGGGGTATGTTAAGGGAATAGGAAGATGGAGAACTCATTGGGAAGAATCGAGACGTGATAGATTTATGTTTCATATAGGATAGATAAAAAAAATAACAAGTATAAATTTTCAAAATTAAAATACAAAGTGTACAAAGAGTTGTAAAATTAAGAAAAAATGTTACCAAACAATAGTCGAAATCTTATAAGTCAATTACCGAAAATTGAGTCTAGAAACTTTAATTTTCAATTAAACTTTAGAGAATGCATAATCACAAGTAATACTTAAGGAAACCTAAATGGGGGGGGGGGGGGGGGGGGGTAGATTAACGACAATATTACCATTAATCCCATTTCCATCTTAAAAAAGATGGATTGATAGGGAGGAGGCAAGGATAATCTTAGCATTGCCCCACAATCCAATGGCCAGATTGAATCGATCGTTGGATTTAAAAGTTTTTTAAAAAGGTTAAAAGTTGTGGTTGGCTATTTTTGCTGGGCAACACAAACCCAACAGTAAGGAAAAAAAAAAAGACAACCAAACAAAAGAATAAAAGTCCAAGAGTGAACCAGGCCTGGGCCCATCCGGAACTAATCCTGGCTCAGGGTTGGCCGGTTCACGAGATGAATTGGTCTTTACTGGGCCATTTCGGGAGGCTGACGAACTGAACCAATTCAGTTAACGTCTTTAAATTTAATTATTCTCTTAGGGTATTTTAGTAATTTCACATGACCCTACATTGGAATTAATATAAAAATGTAATGACAATAAGAAATGAATGATATGAGTATTTTTGGTATTTACAAGGAATAAGAAAAGAATGAAACAGTCATTTGAAGATGAATGTTAGAAATTGGAAGAAATTACTTTTAATAATAAAATTATTCTTTAGTAAAAAATTTCAAACAAAAGTATTTATTCAATATGGTTTTTTATATGTTATTTTGTAAATTTTGGTTGAAATTGGATATGTTAAATTCAATTATATAATAGTAGTATTTTCAAAACAAAAAAAATGACAATTGACTTGTCTACTCAAAAGTAGCACTGTTCACACTTCGGTGAACAAATTGAATTAAAACTAAAAATTTGGTATGTGTCGAACTAAAAAGTTCGATTCGATATTCAACTTTTGTTTTTATAAAAAAATAGTATTCAATTAGGTTTTGATTTTTAGTTTCAGTTTATCAAATTGTATCCAATACCGAATTAATTTTTACAAATTTTTAAAAATACTTTTAATATATCATTTTTATATTTACTAAATTTTATACTAATTTTTTGACCCAATAAAACAAAAAAAAATAAAAAAATAAGAAATCTATTATGATTTTTTCAATTTAATGTTTTTAATTATCTTATTATTTTTATTATTTTAAAACTTGATTAATCAAATTACCAATTCTTAAAACAAAAAAAAATGATAATAACCAAACCAAACCAATTCAATTAATTCGGTTTTGTATATGGTGTAGCATTTTTGTGTATGTTTAACTTTTGGAGGATAATTTTATTAAAATTAGATACAGATGAGAATAATTTAGTCAAAAATATATATAAATTTATTTTTAAATGATTAGGAAGAGATAAAACCACCAGGAGGAGTGGATGGAATAGCTTATTCCATAATTTTATAAATAGGGATTCCCGCAGGGTTAGAAATTCCTAATACTAAATTGACTAATAATATATTTTAAAATAGATTTAGGAATGCTAATTCCATTCCTATTTTATTTCTGCATACCAATCATATCATTAGGGCATTGTTTTTGTTTCATATACAATATTGAAATTTTGAATTTTCAAAGTATTTTAAAAATATCCATAAATTTTCATCGGACTTCTACATAACCATTCTGACATACTTAGAAATACGAGTAAAAGCATCTAAAAGAACATGGAGAAATTTAATGACAAAAATATAATAAATAATGTTGTTTTACTTTTAACTTGAATTGTGTTACCATTGTGTTTTAATTTTTAATTTCAATGATCTTTTGACAAAGTTCTATTTCATATTCCAAATGAATATTTTATTTTTTTATTTTTATTTTTAAATTCAAATTCATACGGAGGAATGAAAGAGAAGGATAAAATTTAAACTATTGATCCCACCTATAATAAATTAGACCAAGTACCAATTCTCGTAATGAGTGATGATTTATTTGTAAGCTATAAGGTTAATAAAGTATGCAGGCTCACGAAGATTGTTGCATGCTTCATAATTTTTTTGAATAAAGGCTTATAACATTCAAGGCTAATAATGAGAAAATAAAACAATCAATACAAACGACTGAATAAAGTATTTTAAAAAAATAATATAATTGTTCAAAAAACTAAATAATGATTTGACTAAGTAATTTTTATTATATAAACTAAAATTATTTAAATTTCTAATTGGACTATTACTTTTATTAGATGTGGACAGCTCGAGATATATGTTATATATATATATATATATATATAATACCCATTTCTGATTTCTTAGAGTTCTTTGTGATTTTGTTTCTGAATTTCCAACTATCACGTCTCCCTTGCTGATACTTTGTTCATTTCTGCTTTCTTTTTCTCTTTAACTGGAAAAGTGCGGACTACAAAATGAAGCATTGAGCAAAAGAGCATCAATATTTTCTTAATTTTTCTGTGTTGTTCACATTGCAAGTTATATTTATAACTATAATATAAATTAAATATAAATGGAAACTATCATGTGAAGATTCATAAAGTTATAAGTTGAAACAATAAACAAATGTACTGGTTTAATGAATTTTATATATTCTTAAATATTTTGAATTGATCCTGAGTAATAAACTGCTGCGACAAATTTAAGCCAAAAGAGAGTTCTCATATACTACCGAATTCGACAATATTATATGAATATGTATATAAGATTTAGGGACTTGCCGTCTGAAATTAATTAAGGAGATTTGTGTTCATTATTTTGAAAAAATGTAGGTTCTTATTAAATGTGTGCCTTGAAAAACAAAAAAAATTATTTTTGATCTATATGGTACATAAAGTTATTTTTTCTTTCAATCAAAAGAAAAACAAAACCAGGTGTTGGGAAGTTATAGGAATTTATCATAAATCAAATTAGCGAAAATGCAAAATAACAACGAAAATAAGACATATAAATTTGATAACGAAATTCGTTTAATTGTACTTACGTCTCCGGACCTACTGCATATCGTTTATAAAATATTTACAACACTTACAATTCACAACTCATAACTCACATAAGAATTTTTTTTCACAAAATTCTTTTACAAGTTTTTTCTCATAAGTTTTTCTTTCAAACTCTCTCTAATTATCTAATTTTGGGATGCTCTACAAATGAGAGCCAATGAGGTTTATATAGGCTTTAAAAATATGAGTTGGTGGAATTTAAACAAAAAATTAAGCAGAAATTAGATAATAGTTATGCACCTTAATTGATAATTGTTTAAGTTAGACACCTTTTATTTTTGACCAAAAATGGTTGGTGGCCATTTTCTTGACAATCTCCCACTTGAAAACTGATATCAATCTGTCTTCACACCTCGATTTATGTAGCATATTTTTTCGGTCTTGTTACTCTTGCAGGCAAACTGAAGTTGAACACAACTTTAGTTTACTGATAACCACTGTCTTTGTCAACATATCTGTTAGATTTCTACTTCCTTGAATCTTCTCTAGTATTAGCACCTCATCTTTTAATAAAAATATGATAAAGTGATAATGAAGTCCAATATGCTTGGTTCTGGAATAAAATGTTAAATTATTCGCCAAGTGTATTGCATTTTGACTCTCACTGTGTAGAACATTCTTCTCTTATTTGAATCCAAATTCAGTTAATAAACCTTAAAACCATATCATCTCTTTACTGATTTCAACCATTACTACATACTCAACCTCTATAGTGAATAGAGTGACAATCTTTTGTAGCTGCGATATCCAACTAACAATTGTAATTCCAACAGTGAATATATAATCAGTGATGCTTTTTCGGTGATCAACTTCATCTCCAAAGTCTGCGTCTACGTAGTCTTGTACTTTTAACTCTCCTTTACCAAAGTACAAACATTTCTCTACGGTGTCTCGTAGATACCTCAAAATCCACTTGACTATTTTCCAATGAGTTTTTTCTAAATTTGACATAAACCTGCTAACAATTCTCACTGCAGGGCCAATGTCTGGTCTCGTACAGACCATCGCATATATCAAACTTCCAATGGTTGAGGCATAAAGAACCTTAGCCATGAATTCTCTCTCTTCCTCTGTCTAAGGAAACAGATCTTTGGATAGGCGAAAGTGACTAGCCAAGGGTGTGTTGATTGGCTTGGCATCACCTATATTGAATGTCTACAAAACACGGTTGATGTACTATACTTGAGATAACTGCAAGAACCATCTCTGCCTATCTCTTGTAATTTGCATTCCAAGAATCTTATTTACTAGACTCAAGTCTTTCATGTCAAACTCCTTTGACAATTATTGCTTCAACCTTCGAAAATATCATCCATATCTGAATCTGCTACTAACATATAATCGACATAAAGTAGTAAAATGATATACCTGGACCTATATCTCTTGAAATAGGAGGCTGCAATGTATTGGACTGTTGAGCACTGCTTGGTCCAACGATTTCCTCTAGCTGGAGACTTGTTATAATTGGCTTCGTCACAAGATTATTTGGGCCATCATCTGTATTTACATCTACAAATATTAGCTCACTCTGCATTGAGTTATCGGAGTCTGTTTTATGCATATCCTTGTATATCACCCTTTCGTCGAAAATCACATCTCTACTATAGATCACCTTCTAATTTTGTTATCCCAAATGCGATAGCCAAACTCATTCTCATCATAGCCGATGAGGGTGCATTTTTTAGATTTGGGATCAAGGTTATTCCTGCCTTGATCACTAATATGCACATATGCTACACAATCAATTTTTTTTAGATGTGATAGTTTTACCTCTTTTTCGCTCCATACCTCATTTGGAATTCTGTGCTCCAATGGAGCCGAAGGATCTCGAGTGATCAAGTAAGCTGTTGTGTTGACTGCTTCTACCCAAAACTATTTCGGTAGACCTGACTGTATACGAATGCTTTTGACTCTTTCTGTCAATGTTCGATTCATACGCTCAGCTACACAATTGTGTTGAGGTGTACCTGACACATTTCTCTCCATTCTAATCCCATTGCTCATAGCAGAACTTCTTGAGTCTGGTGTCTTCAATGCACCACCATTGTCGGTTCTGAGCCTTTTAATCTTCTGACCTGTCTTATTTTCAACCATAGTTTTCCATCTCCTGAAGTCTCAAACACTTCAAACTTATGCTTTAGAAAGTAAACTCATACCTTCCGAGAGTGATCATTGATGAAAGTTACAAAGTAGTGTTTTTCATCAATGGATGAGATAGTTGTTGGTCCCCAAATATCCAAGTGAATGAACTCTAGTCTTTCTTTCTTTGGGGTTCTGCCACTTGTTTGAAAACTAACCTTGTTCTGCTTTTCAAGTATTCAATCTTCGCATATGTCTATCTCAACTAATTGTAGACCTGAAAGTTTCCACATCGAGTGCATAATCTTCATTCCCTTCACTCATGTTGCCTAGCCTTTAGTGCCACAAATTTGGAGTTTCATTGTCTGTTACAACTGTAATCGAACAACGTTCCCCTGTTGTCATGTAAAGAATGTCACTCTTCTTACCTCGAGCAACCGTTATTGTGTCATTTGAAATCTTACAATCATCACCATGGAAGATCATAGTGCAGCCTTTGCTAGCTAACTGTCCTACTGAGATTATGTTCTTTCTCCGGTTAGGGATATACCTAACTTTCTTCAATTCCCATATAGACCCGTTCAACTTAATATTCACTATATTTTTGTCAACAATAACACACGGTTGGTCATCACCAAGATATATCTTTCTAAGGTTTCTAGGGACATACCTCTCAAAAAATTCTTTCTACAAAGTAGCGTGGAACGATGCTCTAGAGTCTAACACCCAAGACTCCTTATTTCTCTCTAAATAGCATATCAACACAGCATCTCCTCCTGAAGTGGAAGTAACATTTGCCCCTACCTTCGCCTCCTGGTCTTTCGGTGCATTTTTGCACTAATTTTTGTAATGTCCGATCTTTCTGCAGTTCCAACACTCAATAGTTTTTGAGCTATGAGAATTATTGGGATTTCTGAACTTGGACCTCCTATCCTTTGATCTACCTTGATAGTTCGATCTGCCATGTCAATTCCCTTTGGTTGAATTTCTTCCTCTTGACTCTATATGCAAAACTGAAGATGTTGACGATTCACCTAACTTTCTCTGTCGAATCTTTTCAATGAGAATCATATCACAAATATCGTCAAATTTTAACTTATTACTTCCGGACGAGCTAATCACAATCGTGGCAGTAGCATTCCACCTTTTTGGTAGAGAAGAAAAAATTATCAATGCTCGTATTTTTTCATCGAATTCAATTCCAACTAAACTCAATTAGGTTGTGATTGTGTTAAGTTCATTAAGATATTGAGCTACCGATGCGCCTTTCATCATCCGCAAATTGAACAAATATCTCATTAAGTGAACTTTGTTTGAGGTCGATGGCTTCTCATGTTTACTGGAGAGAGATGCCATAAGGCCAACCGTAGTCTTTTCCTTTGCTATATTGAAAGCAACATTGCGGGATAACATCAATCGGATAACTCCAAATAGCTTGTCTGTTGAAAAGATTCCAGTTTTCTTTCTTCATAGTCTCTGACTTCTTCCCTGAGAGAGATTGATAAAAACTTATTTAATACAGATAATCCTCTATCTGTATTTTCCAAAATCCAAAATCTACACTATCGAATTTTTCGAGTTTCACCTTCCTATCATCTACGGTAATCGCTTCCACTCGGATCTGGCTTTATCTTATGACTATTTCTGTGAACCATCATGTATTAGAACACCTCCGTCGACAAACCAGTACTGCCGACAAAATTTTACTATTTATGAAATTCACTATTTATGTGAATAGTAATCTCGCAGAAAATTGATAGAATTTAACACAAAATTTGGCTCTTGATACCAGTTTTTGGAAAATCATGTAAACTTCTGATAAATTAGATTAGTGAGAATGTGAAATAACAACAAAAATAACACACAAATTTAATAACGAAGTTCGGTCAATTGTGCCTATGTCTCCGGACCTGCTACAGATCGTTTTACTAAAGGGAGAAAATATACAAAGTGTTTACAACACTTACAACTCACAACCCATATAAGAATTTTTTTTCACAAAATTCTTTTACAAGCTTTTTCTCCTATGTTTTTCTCTCAAACTCTCTCTAATTCTCTAATTTTGGGAAACTTTACAAATGAGAGTCAAGTGGATTTATATAGGCTTTATGTTCGGTAAAATTTAGACAAGAAATTAGGCAATAATTAAATACCTTAATTGATAATTATCTAAATTAGCCACTTTTTATTTTTGAACAAAAAAATATTGGTGTCCATTTTCTTGACACGAGGCTCGTTCCAACTTATATAAACTTGTTACATACTTTTGCTTACATATATATACTACTTGTAAACCATCTTTCATAGCAGCAATTTAATTAAAACTTTAAATGATTAGCATCAATTTTAGAATCCTTAAGTTCCATTATTGCTTACTGTGTTCACATTATTTTCTCACGGGAAGATATTTAAAAAAATTGTAAAATAATCAATTTAAATTAATTAATACCTATTTACCAATGAATTGAAAATTTCAAATTTTCATGTATAGTCCACTTGAAAACATAATGTCAATCACAATGTTAGAAGTCCATTATATCTTTCACATATTCAAGTGAGCATTCAAATAAAAATTCTAAAGTTTTATATACAATAAAGTTTCAAAATTATGTTTTCACAGTCTCTTTTCTCAACTTAATCAAATAACTCATTACTTACAGGAACTGACTAAAATAATTTATTAGAATTAATTAAAAAATAAAAAAGCTAAATGTACACTGAAATAACATTAATTGCATGAGATATTGGAAATAAAGTTACTTGAGTTGAATGTAATATCTTGTGTTTTTCACCGAAGGGAATTTGGTAAACAGTAAAAATAAAATCCTATGTAAGAAAGTAAGTGCGGACAATCAGGTGAATGAAAACATATAAAAGAAACTGTAAATTATGGCAAAAACATGAATTAAAATCTCATTCTTCATTTGCGTGGAAGGAAAAATTTGGATTTAAGGGTAGGATTTGAGAGAAAAAATTTAGATAATTTCATATATAAAAATAATTTAAAATTCATTACAATAATAAAAAAATAATTTAAAATTGAAGCTCAAAAATTTTAAAATCATTATATTACGAGAGTTTTCAAATATATTTAATAGATTTATTATTATAAATTTAAAATATTTAATTTTAAATCTATTAATTCAAACGAAGGCTTATATCTTAGTTTGTTTGATGCTCATGCATTTTTTTAACTTTTTTTTGTAGGAAAAGAAAAACTATGCAATTTTATTCATGTACATAATCAATTTTATTCATGTACATGATCCAAAATAAAGATTCATATTGAAAATTTTACTGGTGATTTCAAATCCCCAAAAATGAACGTCAGACATAAATTAGGGGTGATTAAGATAATGAAAAGGAACAAGACAATAAAAGGTGATTAAATTAATGAAAAGGAAGCAGGAGCATTATAACTAAGTGTGTGAGAACAAGACAAATAATCAATTAAAGAAAATGGTCGTTGATACCTTTACAACGACATGAAATCTATCTGCTTTGCTGATAGCTGTGCCAAGTAAACCTGTCAGTGAGCAAAAAACATAGGGTTAAGGATAACAAACCCAAGATCAAAGCATAAATATCATTGACAGAGAAGCATATCAACAGGGAAATCAAAGTGCATAAATCAAGGGTTAACAACACAATTAAGCACAACTCTCGAACCCTATGATTTTGCATATTAATTGATTGATATAATTAGCCTTATATTTTTCTTTCTTGTAAAGCATATATCTTTGTATATATTATCAACTAATTAGTGAAAATAAAGTGAGCTTCCACCTATTTTTCTTCAATATTTCTGATGCTACCAAAGCCAATACTCACAAACCAAATCATCATGTCTTTATCTTCATCTTCCCCATTGAAGAAAGAATCTGAATTCTGTCAAAGAAAGTGGCTAATTGTAAAAAAAGATGACTCAACAACCAACCATCCACCATCTTTGAATTTTGTTACCATTTATTTGTCAAAAAAAACTGCACCTTTTGACAAATGTGTGAGAAGGCAGTTGAAATTTTAAGTAGCAAAAACGAATGAAAAGCGGGCTGATGGGTCTATAAATACAGCACCCCATTTTGTGTTTTTTGTATTGTGAAGTGAAGAGAGTGGTGAGGTGCAGAGAGTTGAGTGAGGGAAAATTGAGAGCAATTTTCTTGAGTTGTGAGTATTGGAAACACTTTGTATATTTTTCTTCCTTTAGTGAAAGATCTGCAACAGCCCGTGGAGTAGGCAAGTTTGGGCAGAACCACGTAAATTATGTGTTCTCAATAGGGCAGTTGGCTAGCGAAGGCTACGCTATGATCTTCCATTGTGATGATTGGAAGATTTCAAAGGGCGCAATGATGGTTGCTCGAGCAAAGAAGAGTGGTACTCTTTACATAACAGTAGGAGCATGCTGTTCGATTGCAGTTGCAACAAATAATGAAACTCTAAATCTGTGGCACCAAAGACTAGGCCACATGAGTGAAAAATGGGATGAAAATTATGCACTCGAAGGAGAAACTTCCAAATCTACAGTTAGTTGAGATAGACATGTGCAAAGATTACATACTTAGAAAACAGAAAAGGGTCACCTTTCAAATAAGTGGCAGAAGCCCAAAGAAAAAAATGCTAGAGCTCATTCACTCTAATATTTGGGGACCAACGACTATCTCATCCATTGGTGAAAAATACTACTTCATGACTTTCATGAATGATCACTCTCAAAAGGTATGTGTTTATTTCTAAAGCATAAATCTAAAGTGTTTGAGGCTTTTAGGAGATGAAAAACTATAGTTGAAAATGAGACAGGTGTAAAGATTAAAAAGCTCAGAACCGACAATGGTAGTGAATATGAAAACACTAGATTCAAGAAGTTCTACTATGAGTACAGGATCAAAATGGAGAGAACCATGTCGGATACACCTCAATACTATGGTATAGCCGAGCGTATAAACCGAACATTGATAGAAAAAGCTAAAAGCATTTGTATACATTCAGGTCTACCAAAGCAGTTCTGGGCAGAAGCAGTCAACACAGCAGCTTACTTGATCAACCGAGGCCCATCGACTTCATTAGAGCATAAAATACCACATGAGGTATGGAGTAGAAAAGAGGTAAAACTATCACATCTAAAAGTTTTCGATTGTGTAGCATATATGCATATTAGTGATCAATGCAGGAATAAGCTTGATCCCAAATCTAAGAGATACACTCTTATCGGCTATGGTGAGGATGAGTTTGGCTACCGCATTTAGGATGACGAAAATAAGAAGGTGATCCGCAGCAGAGATGTTATTTTCAACAAAAGAGTGATGTGCAAGGATAGACATAAAACTGATGTCAGCAACTCAGAGCAAAGTGGGCCAGTATTTGCAGATGTAGATGACATCCCAGATGGTCCTCCAACAGAGCAAATAATAGCAAGTCCTCAGCTAAATGAACTTGGTGTACAGAGCAGACAATCCGACACACCGCCTCCTACTCCAGCTCCTATATTGAGAAGGTCCTCTCAGCCTCATGTACCTAATAGGAGATACATGAATTATCCATTGCTGACTGATGAAGGAAAGCCTGAATGCTACGATAAGGCATGTCATATCAGAGATGCTAGCAAGTGGGAGCTTGCTATGAAAGATAAGATGAAGTCTCTGATCTCCAACCAGACGTGGGAACTAGTTGAGTTACCTATGAGAAAGAAGATACATCATAACAAATGGGTATATAGAATGAAAGAGGAGCATGATGGTTCCAAGAGATACAAAGCTCGACTAGTTGTCAAAGGATTCCAATAGAATAAAGGAGTTGACTACACCGATATTTTACTCCCGTTCTGAAGCCCAATACCATCAGAACAGTATTAGGTATTATTGCCAGTGAAGATCTTCATCTTGAACAGTTGGACGTGAAGATTGCATTCCTTTATGAAGACTTGATGAAGAGATATACATGCACCAGCCAAAAGATTTCTCATAAACAAAGAAGGAGAACATGGTGTGCAAACTTAAGAAGAGGTTGTATAGCTTGAAACAAGCCCCAAGGCAGTGGTACAGAAAATTTGACGGCTTCATGCACAAGAAAGGTTTTCAAAAGCGTAACGCCAACCACTATTACTACTTCAAGAAATATAGCTCCAGCTATATTATTTTACTACTATATGTCGATGACATATTGGTAGTAGATTCATATATGGATGATATCAGATGGTTGAAGCATCAATTGTCAAAAGAGTTTGACATGAAAAACTTGAGTCTAGCAAAGAAAATTCTTGAAATGTAAATCACAAGAGATAAGCAGAGAAGACTCTTGCAATTATCTTAGGAAGAGTACATCAATTGCATTTTGCAGAGATTCAACATGGGTGATGCCAAGCCAGTCAGTACACCCTTGGCCAGTCACTTTCATCTATCCAAGGATCAGTCCCCTCAAACAGAGGAAGATAGAGAAGTCATGGCTATGGTTCCCTACGCTTTAGCCATTGGAAGCTTAATGTACACAATGGTCTGTACGAGACCACACAAGACCACACATTGGCCATGTAGTGGGAGTTGTGAGCAGGTTTATGTCAAATCCAGGCAAAGCTCATTGGGAAGCAGTTAATTGAATTTTGAGATATCTACATGGCACCATAGAAAAGTGTTTATACTTTGGAAAAAGAGAGCTAGAGGTATAAGGCTACGTAGATGCAGACTTTGGAGATAAAGTCGATCACTGAAAAAGCACCACCGGTTATATATTCACTGTTGGAAATACAGTTGTTAGTTAGATGTCGAGATTACAGGAGATTGTCACTTTATCCACTACAAAGGCTGAGTATGTAGCAGTTACCGAAGACAGTAAAGAGATGATATGGCTTCAAGGTTTGTTAACTGAGTTGGGATTTAAACAGGAAAATAATGTTCTGCACAGTGATAGTCAGAGTGCAATACACTTGACAAAGAATTCAATATTTCATTCTAAAACCAAGCATATTGGACTCCGTTATCACTTTATTAGATCTCTATTAGAGGATGAGGTGCTAAAACTAGAGAAAATCCAAGAAAACAAGAATCCAGCTGACATGTTAACAAAGACGGTGACTATCGACAAATTGAAGTTGTGCTCAGCTTCAGTTGGCCTACAAGAATAACAAGGCTAGGAAGAGTTGCTGCATTGATCGGGGTGTGAAAACAAATTGAAATTAGTCTTCAAGTGGGAGATTGTCAAAATAAGTGGCTAATTATAAAAAAATGTGGCTTAACAACCAACCATCTACCATCTTTGAATTTTATTACCATTTATTTGTCAAAGAAGACTGCACCTTTTGACAAATATATGAGAAGGCAGTTAAAATTTTAGGTAGCAAAAACATGTGAAAAAGGGGTTGTTGGGTCTATAAATACAGTATCCCATTTTGTGTTTTTTGTATTGTGAAGTGAAGAGAGTGCGGTGAGGTCCAAAGAGTTAACTGAGGAAAAATTAAGAGCAATTTTCTTGAATTATGAGTGTTGTAAACACTTTGTATAATTTTCTTCCTTTAGTGAAAGATCTGCAATAGCCCATGGAATAGGCAAGTTTGTGCCGAATCATGTAAATTGTGTGTTGTTTTATTATTTTTACTCTCTCTCTCATAAATTTGGCATGAAGGGAATATGTGTATTCCCAACAAAC
The DNA here is from genome assembly GCA_019321725.1 of Paulownia fortunei. Classification (NCBI taxonomy): domain Eukaryota; kingdom Viridiplantae; phylum Streptophyta; class Magnoliopsida; order Lamiales; family Paulowniaceae; genus Paulownia; species Paulownia fortunei. The sequence goes on from CM033123.1 coordinate 15,030,441, forward strand.
TCAACATGCACTCTTTTTACCAATGTTCTAGTTTGATCTCCATCAAACTAAATTCCTAGTAATTTGTTTTATGGTGCCTCAAATCGTCCCTCTAATTCGCAGCCTTGTAATCAACTATCATATTATAGTGAATGAAAAACCAACTCCTTGTAATCAACTATCATATTATAGTGAATGAAAAAACAACTTAAGAAATTGTGGGTGCAAGGAGAGAAAAATTGGAACTCCCAATATCAAACCTGGCTAACCAACGATGGACTTCTGATTTCATGGCTCCTTGAAAGCATGACTGAGGATGTCCTTAATATGGTTTTCGGAGAAACAAGAACCACTTTTGATCTATGGACATCACTTGAACAACAATTGCTTTCTATCACTATTGAAAAGGAATGAAATTTAAAAAATTTATTTATGGTAATCAAGAAGATTTTTCGTTCACTTGAAGAGTATCTTAAAGAATTCAAGTTCAAATGTGATAATCTCATAGCCATCCAGAAACCGATCCCAAACCTTGATAAGGTCTTCTAATTTTCTAGAAGCTTAGGTGCCCAGTATTTGGACTTTCGTAATGCAATGCTCACAAAGCCGCCATATCCTTCCTTCAACCAGTTTGCTTTGGCTCTCGAAGGTCATGAACAAACATTAGCATCACAATGTGAGAAGGAAAATACATACATTTAGCATGATCAGGCTTTCCTTAGCCAAAGGGGTCACGAGCAAAATAGACGAGGTGGACATTTCAACTCTCATGGCAGGGGCTATTGAGTTGGTTTTATACTAATAATACGTATACCTTTTGATTAACATTTAATTTATTTTCAAGTATTTATGTTACTTTATATGTATTTAGTTTGAAATTTTGTAGGTAATGGTAAAAGGAGAAGAAAATGGAAAGAAATATAAAACTTGGTTAAAATTTAGAAGAACTCGTTGTATGGTGCTATTGACGGCAGTGTTTGTATTCTCGTCATAACTATTTACTCCAATATTATTTTAACTTGATTCTTGAATCATTGGAAATATAAGAGATAGATTTATAACTTTTATGTTTACCATAAAATTCAGTTCATTCAATTTCAATGAGAAATATTGGGTTAAATAGTCTGCATTTGACTGAAAATTTCTAGTATGATATATCTTGGTATTGTGGCCATAACTCTTTCCAAAGATTTCATATCAAGTTAATTCAACTGGATATGGAAAACTAAGACACAAGGATATAATTTATTAGAAGACACTAAAAGCCTATTCATCCTAGAAAAATGTCAAAAACTAGCTAAAAAAGTTGAATACTGTCAAAAATACTGAAATGGAGGAGAAAAACTGCAGCAACGACGCCTAGACACCAAAGAAAATAAAGAGCATGGCGCCTAGTCACCAAAACAGGGCGTTTAAGCACCAAAAATAGAGAGCATGGTGCCTAGACTCCACTAGTTAGCGCCTAGGTGCTACAAAGCAAAAAAGTAGGGTCAAAATAGGATTTTTGCCCTTTTTAGGGCATCACACATTCAATTTAAGGATTCCAAAAGCCTCCAAGAGAAAAAATCAGATAGAGAGGGGGGAGAGAAGAGAGAACAAGCCAAGAAAAGAAAGAAAATAAGAGAAGAAGAAGAAGGAAGAAGATGAGAGATTTCTTCAATGGTTTGTGAAGAAGATATCTACAAGGGAAGAAATTCATCCTCTTTCAAGTTTCATTTTATTATTCTCTTTCTTTCTTTAATTATGTTCATGGATAATGTTGAGTTATCATTCATTTTTATCATTATGAACTAATTTATTTTTCTAGGGTTGTGATGTAATCTAATTATGATGTTTTGAATATTTGTATCAATTCAATTATTAATTTATTTTTCAAGTTGAGTTTTCTACATTATTCTTAATGCCTTCAACTACTTGACCTTTAATTGAATAATTTGCTAATCATATTGACCCGAAATGTGATATATGTATGTGTCTAGTTCTATGTGTAGAAAATCATAAATTGCATGTGAGATAGGAATATACTTACATGATTTGTGTAGTCTTGTTGGAAATCCATAAAACCTAATAAATTGTTGATTGTTGTAATTTATATAGAATGTAGTGGATTAGCAATTGATGATATTTTCATTAAACCTTGGGAGAGGCTAGTGAATAATTTAGGGATTCTCGACTATCACTTGAAAATAAATTAAAATTGATGAGATAAATTATTCAATCCAAATTAATTGTGGTGAAATCATAACCCTAGACTTTTAAGTTTTTTAATTTCATCATTAGTTGATTATGATCAGTCGTTAGTTTAGGTAAATTTAGTTTGTAATCATAAACACCCATTTTCGTTTATTCAAATAAAATTAGAGTTAACATAATTTCGATACATAATAATTCAACAATTTTCGTGGGAATGATACTTACTCATCACTTTATTACTTGTTAATGATAACGTGTACTTGCATTCATAAAATCTGCAATAAGGGCTTTACACTAGCCAGACGCTATAACAATAGTCAAAATGTTGTAGCACAACCTAATCAGAATATGAATCAGCAGTCCAACAATCCAAGTCATCAACCAAAACTGAATATTCAACATCCCAGTGACTCAAACAGACCCGGTAAAATTATTTTCCAAATAGGTGGAAAAAATAATCATCTTTCTATTGATTGTGGGTATAGGTTTGACTATTCATGTCAGTCAAAGGATTTTCCACAAGCTCTTGCTGCGCTTAGTCTTAATGATGGAAGTGATCATCATTTTATGTTGATTCTAGAGTTACTACGCATATGACCAATGATGAATGCAAATTGTCCTCCTTAAAATCTTGCACAAGCAATGATATAATTTTTGTGTGTGATGGAAATATCTTACCAGTCTTCCATGTTGGTGATGTCTATGTCTCTACAGAAGAAGGAAAATTCAAATTAAATGATGTGCTTGTTATTTTACATTTGAAAAATAATATGATATACGTTGGAAAATTTACATCTATAACTTTTGCATTTTTTAGTTTACATCTTCTGACTTTGTTATTATGGACCAAAGCCAAAGGATAATCACAAAGGTGTTGGGGTATTAGGTAATCAAAACTACTAACAAATAATATTAATTATAGTAAGCTCTCAAAAAAGACTAGAGGGATACATTTCTGAACACCACACTCACTGCTTCACTAATCTACGAATAAATTATAATTTGAGTAAAATTACCCATAATTTAGGATTTCTTAATTAAAGGACTTCCACAAATATAAAGGGAAGTGAAGATTTTGGTGTGTTTAAGTAAGGGAGAATAGCTTATTTATAGGCTAAGCAAACAAACTACCTTTGGTACAGAATCAATGTGGGATGGAAATAACAAGCCAAACAACAGCAAATCTCCACCTTGGTGCGTTTTTCAATTCCATTCAATCTCTTTTAATGAACTTATTTATAGGCTATGCCAAATGTTTTACTTTTAACGAACACAATCTCTTATATGAACTCCTCTCTATGCTGATAATTTACTAATGGAAAGCTATTGAATCTAGTTTTATCTCTATATGCTCATAACTCCCTCTATAGTATTATATAGATAGATAGATAGGTTGGTAGGTTGAAAGATAGAACACATCATAAAATTTAAAAATTTAAATGGAACAAATATAAACATATCATATATGCAATGCGTATTATCGAATACTAATGGTAAGCGCTTCTAAATACCCGCTTAATTAAAAACTGAATTTTTAATTATACTTAAGAAATAATAATTGACGTAGGATATAAAACGATTCAAATCGTTCATTCTCATACAAAATTAATTTGCCTTAGAGCTCTACATGTAACCCCTTTATCAATATCCACATGTCAGAAACTTTCACAAATTACGAATTTATACTAGTAAATTTGAAATTTTTTTTCTACACTAGATATTTATAAATGTAACTTAATTTTTAATTCAACAGATGAAAGAAGAATTAAACTAATACACCAAGGTGTGGAACTTTGATGGAACAAAAGAAGACTTAAGTATGAACGAGAGGCAAAAATCAAATTTTGATTTCCAAACAAAAAGGTGCAACAATGAATTTTTATCAAATAAATTAAGGAAAGTAATCAGAATGTATAAAATAAGGCTAAAAAATTAAAATAAAATAGATATAGACACATCATATATGCAATACCTATTTTCGGGTACTGCTGCGAATTGATCGATTAGCATTTCAGTTACACTCTTAATTAAAATTGAGTTTGCAAATTATACCTAAAAGGACTTCAGTTGATGTAGGCCATAAAGTGATTCAAATCTTTTATCCTTGTATCAAAACCCATTCAACTTAGGGTTACACGTGGAACTCTTCTAATGGTAGCTATACGTTAGAAACTTCCATTAATTACAAATTTATGCTAGTAATTTTGTGTTTCTTTTTTCTACTCTAAAAATTTATAAATGTAGTTTTACAAAACGGAGAACTACCCTCGAATTTTGCCCTAATTATAGAAAATTCAATTTACTTTTAAAATTACAAAAATCATCCTTAAGTTTTATCTCCGTCTTACATTTAGCACCTTTCGTTGGTTGATCTGATAAAAAATGCTTACATCAATCAAAAAAAGATTTAAAAATATAAATATTTTTAAAAATTATTGCACAAGAAATACAAAATAATGATTTAACATAAAACTAAATGAATATGTAACTATTAACTTCATAATTAAAGTAATATTTAAAATTAAATTTTAGTTTAAGTAATAACAATTTAAGTATATTAATCTTTAGATATTACTAGAATTCATATTTAAAGACTACCATATAAATTTAAATTCAAATTATAAATAAACAAATGTTTAAAATATATATATATATATATAAATATATCAAAATTATGTTTTATGATTAGTAAGCACATTAGAAAATCTGTAAAAGGGTAAATTACAAAACATAAATTTTGATAATAAAAATATGAAAATAATTTAGATAAATGTAAATTATTTTTTGTTTGGCATAATGTATAGAACATAAAAAATATTAAAAAAAAAACTTCCTGCAATCCTCTCCCTCCACCCCCAATCTCTCTTTTCCCCGACCAGAAACCCAGTCCCACCCTCTCCCCCTCCTCTCCCACCAATCAAAACCCTATTCCTCCCTTCCCTCCCCCTGCTCAAGCAGCTACTCACCCAAACCCATAGTTCTCACCCCCTTCCACTTTCCCTTCATATATATACATATATATGTGTATATATATGTCTATATATGTGTGTGTATATATATATTTGTATATATGTTTATATATGTGTGTGTATGTTTATATATATATGTGTGTGTGTGTATATATGCATATATGTATTTTTCTTTTTCTTTTTTTTTTAAACAAAAATTAGGGATAGAATGGTCTCTTTCACTTTTTTTCTATTTTATGCTTTTTTTAATCAAATTCCATTAGGGACAAATATGATATTTTGCAATTTCTGTTAAATTTAACACACTGTACAAATCTCAAGGGTAGTGTTTGTAATTTTAAAAGTCAGTTATGATTTTTTATAATTAGTCCAAACCTCAAGAAATTTTTATAACTTAACCTTTTATAAAATGAAAGAAGTATTAAACTAATGCACCAAAGTATGAAAGGATGATGGAATTGATAATAACAACTAAAGATAAAGAAATGCTAATCTTATTCACAAGATAAAGAATTGAGATTGTCTAATACAAGAGTGTAAAGAAGTCAATATAATTGGTTCGTCCGATACTATTATAATATATAAATAAGACACAAATTGAGATAGAGAAACAAAAGAGAATATTTATAGGAATACACTTCCATCTTGACCATATGTGAGGAGAAAGTCTAGATAAATTTTGTATTTTTTCTAAATAGCTAAAACAACTTTTATTGGTATGACTATAAAACTTTGCCTCTGATTGAAGATGCACTTCATGTCTGATTATTTATCTTGCAGAATTATATTAGAACCACAATTGCATTGCATGAATTGATTTTCGAGTGCTACACTCTCTTATATCTAAGTTTGTCACATTTTCGGATGCCATCTTCTTCACTTTCGGCTATTTCATCACAATTTTGTTTTGATCTTAAAATCTTAAATCATATTGTTTTGAGTGGAAAATGCTTTTTAGTGTTTTTGAAAGAATAGCTAAAGGAAATTTTTGTATAAAGTGTAAACAAAACCATAAAATAGATGATTATACATATATAGTTCGTTTTCCTTACTCTTTTTTCCTTGATAAAAAAATGCAATAAAAACAAACTATTTATGGGTTTAATTACTTTCTCCTTTTACTTTCTTCTAGTAAGCCCCAGATGGAGCATTGGGTATTGTGGAAATCTTATATGTCTTTCTCTATCCCGACATTGGTTGCACAATCTGCATCGGCTCTTTATAACCCTTGCAATGACATGTTTTTTTACCTTAAAAATGTTGGATGGCCTAATGCTTCATTGATATAAATGATACCCAAAGACTGCGGGCTACTCAAGACCATGGAGTGACATATTTGGAGGAGCTTATAGATAAATACCTATTAGAATAGTATTTTGATAAGCATGTGAAGATGCTTAAGTAGCTCTAAAACAAAAGTACCCAAATGAGGAAAACGGTGTAATTTGGGTGCCATGGAACAATGAACCTATCAACGAATAAATCTGGAGGCAAGCAACAAATCCTAGAAAAAACATAGGGTTCCACAAAATTTGTTAACGAAAGCAAATCCTTAAAAAACATAGGGATGCACTAGAAAATCAATACTTTTTGTTCCTTCAAAATTTCCATTGGTTGCTGTAAAACACATCATCCATATGGTTCAGTCATGGAATATATTGTATTGGTTGGTTGTTGTGGAGTGATGGAATATATTGCACTAATGATTATTATGTGAAAATGGGTTGATGAATGGGTTGATGGTTATGTAAAAATGAGTTGTTATGGACAACAAGAAAAACGTTATCGTGGAATTGATAGAGAAAATAGTAGTAGTAATTGAATGTACAATATATATAGTAGGAGATAGAGAATATGAATATCGAAAAAACTATTTATTATGTGATAGTAGAATGTGTGGGGAGATAGTAGTAGATAAATATTATACTTGCTTATTGCAAATGAGTTCCCACTCCTATTTATACTAGCCATCCCTTTAGTTGGACGGTAGAGATTTCAAACATTCAATGGTAGAGAGCTCCTCTAGACTTCTCCAAGAATATTTCAAGTTTATTCTACTAAATTTTTATTAAAGATATTTCTTGCAAACTTTCTTATTTTCTTCATAAAATATTTCGTACTTCTCTAGATTTTTCTCTTATATTTTACAAGTTTCTATATCTATGTATAATTATCTAGAAATGTGCATCATTATTATCTTGCATATTAGCTCAAAGACAAATGATATTCTCTACCAACGAAGAAAATTTTCTTCTTTGACTAAGGCAAGCCAGCTATTTCTCTAGATTATTCTCTTATATTTTATAAGTTTCTATATCTATGTATAATTATCTAGAAATGTGCATCATTATCATCTTTCATATTAGCTCAAAGACAAAATGAAATTCTCCACCAACGAAGAAATTTCTTCTTCTTTGACTAAGGCAGGCTAGTTATTTCTCTAGATTTTTCTCTTATATTTTATAAGTTTCCATATCTATGTATAATTATCTAGAAATGTGCATCATTATTATCTTTCATATTAGCTCAAGACAAAATGAGATTCTCCACTTCTTCGTTTGAAGCTTGGGTGAATTTGGCTAGGAAAATACAGGAGCACTGAGAGTTCGTATTGTGGAATGTTGCAATAATATGCTAAGCATCATGCATGCTAATAGATTCAATGAGATGGTGGTATACTTCAATGTATGGAGAAGGTGCATTCATTTGATCTTCAGTTACTGCAATCTATTTGGAAAGGATCAATTTTTCCAAGAAGTATTTAAAAATTGAAGTTTCAAACCGAGATTCTGGATCACAAACTTGCAAAACTCTTTCAAACATGAAACAACTTAAAGTTGAGAATTTGTTTTGTTTTAAAATTGTAGCGATTGTTAAGGTAGAAATCCCTGACGGGCAGAATATATCAGAGCAAGTCTATCCATGTGATATGTTACACAAGGCGAACACCGGAGCTCAAAAAGCACAAGAGTACCTCAATTCCAAGGACAATTGTGACAATAAGTTGAGTAAAGTGGAAAAACTAGAAACAATCGAGTGCGAAACTAGTTGGTGGACTATACGTCAACAATGTCTTCCTCATTGTGATTGTATTGTCATGGAATAGCCATTGGCTATTGGAGCCAACCGTGAAGTATAATCAATTGGCAGTGGAAGATCAGTCAATTATCATGCATCAAACAATATTGATTCACAAATAATATTGTTGAAAACTGAGTTGAAAAAGTAATGCCAAGCAATGGTAGTTCAAGTGACCTCCTAAAGTCAAACACAAATGTAATTAGTGGTCTATGTTAAACTCCCGCCTAAGCACAGACCACTTTAAAAAAATACAATGTTAAATATTTTATAATATAAGAAAAGTTACAAAACTTTAGTGACCAATATATAGGACAAATACAATGTATATAAACTCAATCATATACAAGAAATTTAATGTGGACACCATATCATACATAAATATATACAACAACGGAGAGAGACTGAGATGTTGGATTCGTGGTGGTAGTTTTGGAAGAGTTCTTGGTTGACTTTGTTGTGTGGAGGATTTCACTTTTTTCCCCCTTTTGTTTCATATTTGAAGTTTGAACAATCAAGGCCGTTGATTTGACATGTGAACAATCTGCTGTCTATATATTTAGGGATTGCACATTTTGTATATGTAACAAGAGTTGTTTCCTATATTTGGGTTCAAGTTCTATTTAAAAATATAGGTATTTCTCTGTTTTCGTAATAATTGATTATGGACTATTGATAGTTGTTTTATGTTGATTGATTGATTCTCAATTACTAATTAACTTTTGATAATAGATATTTATAATGTAATAATTTTTAAATTTATTTAAAAAAAATAAAAATAGAAAGTATTAGATATGATTTTCCGTGGAAGTTATGTTTTGATGACACTAATAATTATATAATTAAACACTGGTTGATGCCGTTTATATTAAGTCAATATTCGGACTTCTGCTCTTAAAATAAGAGAAGTCTTCGAAGGTTATTTAGTTCAAAATATTATTTCAAGTGTTAGTGAACAAGTGGCATAATAATTCAAAGTAGAGAGAGAAGCACCACACGATACTGCCACTTTCCAGCCGTTATTTTGTATTGATTAAACCTATACAGAGTGTCAAGTAACGATAATTATTTTTGGTGATTTTTTATTTTAATTTGGTGTTTTATTTTATATTAATTTATTATATTTATATTAACTATATAAAATATTTATATATATATATTTACCATAAATTATATAAACTTGATGTACACATATTAAATAAAATATTAAATTAAAAATTAACGACTAATTCAAAATGTATACAAAGAAATTAGCACAATTTTTAGAGTTATTGAGTTGACGTATACAAACAAGCGACTAGTTTGGAAAACTACATGAAATTAAAAATTCAGATCCTACCCTTCTTCTTCTACCCCTATTTCAGGATTTGAATTTAAAAAAAATAAAATATAAAAAAAAATTCCAATGTCGTTTTCTTTGATTTATTTAAAGAAACGTTTCACTAATCAAAGGATATAATTAAAATATCGTTTACTTGTGGGACAATATAATAAATCCAATGTCGTTTTCTTTGTTTCTTGACTGCTATTATGGATCTTGTCTTAATGAGATCCTAGTCTTTTTATCTGTCAATACTGAGATCCTAAAATTCCATCAGTACGAGTTAGGTTTTGATTTTAAATCTTATTAAAAGGTAAGAGTATTTATTTCAGCTATGTGACCTGGTCATTTTATTATTAATTGTAATTTGTTACTTATTGATGAATATACTAAATGAACTATTAATTAAAATATTTGATGTAATAATGTAATTATATTTTCTCTAACAAAAGAAATTTTATCTCAAATCTTTACTTGGCCCAGATTGGGTGATATATATGTCATTTGAAGTGATTTATTATTCTACTAACAAGTCGTTTGTAGCTAACACAAAGAACATGTAGAATGATAATCACAACTTAACCAACCAAAAATCACTATTTTAAAGACAAAAAAATTCCCTTTCAACTTTCAAGTCATGCCCAAGTGGGAGAGGATAAGATTCCAAGACTCTATAATTTTTAAAGATGTCTAGAGTTTGAGTTGAGTCCCACCTATACATGAATATTTGTCAACTTTGTTAATGTTATATATATATATATATATATATATATATTTGATTTCGAATTGAAAAGGAACTTAATTTCAAATCATATTTGGACCCTAATGTGATTTGATATTGTTTATGTAATTAAATACCCTTTGTCCGCCAAGTGGGTCTTTTTTTTAAAATAAAAAAGGAAGTAGAAGAAGAAAAAGGAAGGAAGAAAGAGGAAAGTAAGCAATCTCAAGCATTATGGTAATAGTTCGAAACAGTGATACAAACTCTAAGCATCAATTTACCAATTTACAGGAGAGTGATGAAGCTTCAATTTTTACTTCATCCACTCCACTTTTATTCTCTTCAACTAAATGACAAAATTACCCTTATCCCAAATTCTTGTTATCTTTACCCTAGTTAGTTCAGAGGAAAAATTTGGCATTCTATACGCAAGAATATATTATGAATTTTTATTAAAAATTATAAAAAAATACAACAAAAATATAAAAATAATTAACATACGAATTCATAGACGTACGTGTAAAATACAAATATACAAAATACAAAATTTATTCAGAGAAAAAATACAGCTTTTGATATTATTTTTATATAAATTATTTTTATACTTTTTTTAAATTATGTAGAAATTATTTTATAAATACTTTTATACTATTTAATAATATTACTATGACATACCTTAAAGATAATTATTTAATAATCATTAGTGTATTACTAAATTGCTAAAAAAATTATTTTTTATTTATATGATATTTCATTAATACTTATAAATAACTTTTGAATAATTTTAAGATTATATTTAAATATTATAAATATTAATTAACATTATTCATCAAATATTATACAAAAATGTATAATTGTATACTAAACGTTTCACTTCACAAATACGAAATATTACTCGCATTTCAAAATGTGTATAAGAAACAAAAATATTTTTCAATTATTCATACATATATATATTATACGAGTATAATATAAATTTTAACTAGCAGAATTCCTAACCAATAACACTAGAACTCATATATTAGATTTTTTTAGGAAATTTCTTTGTCCTATAAAACAAAGTAATTATACTAATCTCACCTTTCCAAAACAAAACATAAAAATAGCTTAAATGAAAACTAAAGCAGTATAAATTCAGAATATTACGTACATATAGTATACTCCAATACGCAATTGTTTATTTCTTAGAAAATATCTATAAAGCACTAAAACTAACTTTATTGATTTTTTTACAAGAAAAAACGTCGACTGTTGTTAAGAAGTATGTTTAGTTCTTAATCCATTCATAACAAATTAAATTAAATGATCTCTACGTATTACATTAAATAACCAGGATTAGGGTGTTCTTTAACTGAAAATAATTAAAAATATGTGTTTTATTCATCCAGAAAGAGGCAACTCAAATTTTACTTTCTTTTGTTAAGGTCTCATTAAAAAATTTTACTTAACCAAAACTACACTTACAGATCTTATACTAATTATTCTTTGTTTGTTCGGTTGAAACAAGGCTAAGAATAACTCAATTAAATTACAAATCTCATTTAAGTTCACCTCATAATTTTTGACATTCATGATTTGCACACTACATAGTCCCTATTCCAGGACAGAACCAGAAACAAAAATGTCAGGAAAAAGCTCTATGTCAAGTATTTCTAAACACTCGGTCGTATCGTTTTTTTTTTGGGGGGGGGGGGGGGTTAAGATCTGCATATGTTCATTCTTGTGGCATAAAAATTCCTAACTGATAACAAATGCGGAGACCCAGACCACCTCTACAGAAATAGAATACAGTACCACCACCAAGGAACAGTTAAATACGTTGAAACTTATACCTTAGTTTCCTTGAAAATGGCTCGCCATAGTCTTTGGCAGACTAATATGCAATCAAGTTCCACCGGCAGCATCTGCAGCCTTTTTCTCCCTTTGTTTTTCCCTTTTTTTCTTGTTTTTCAGCGCATTCTTGCTCAGTTCTCTGAAGTTAACATGCGGAGGAGAGTCAGCAACAAAACCAAAAGGCTTCAAACAAATGGAAAACAACTAAGCATACTTACCCAGGAGGGCTTACTCCGAACAGCTGTACACCAGAAAATTCAACCATCAGTATTTTAATCTAAGAGAGGATAAAATAAACTCAAAAGTCATTAGAGGTTGCAATTATTATATTTATGAATCTGGCCTCTAAATGTTGTCATACGCATAATCAAAAAATAAACAGAGTAGGCAACTTAAGTCGTAACTGCTGCCATGGATGGCCCATTGCAAACCAATAAACAGAGTAGGCAACTTAAGTCATAACTGCTGCCATGGATGAACCATTGCATCCAGCTACTCGACAGCAATCAAACCCATAGCTCTTTCTACAGAAATTACAAGTTGTGTTTGCTGTTCTAGAAATTGGCATAAAAAATACGTGTTGCATGAAGTCTCATAACTTCTTTGTGAATATTAAAGGATAACTCCAGTGCTAGGCTTTCAACTCTTTCTTCAACAACTACAGGTTAAGTTTACTATTTTAGAAATGGGCATAAAAGATATATGTTGCATGAACTCTTGTAATTTTATAAAAGGATAATATCTAGGACAGTCCCTCCATACTCCTTACTGACACTCAAAAACACTTTTGGCAAGATAAGACCCTTTTTGGCTAATAATAACGAGTAACTAAAATTAGGCAACAAATCGTTCATCTTAGTTTGTTAGTTCTCAGATTTTCTTTTGTTTATGCGGCTCATAGAAGAAGTTGTCTTATTTGTTTCTTCTATCCATTTTGTTTTATCTTTTTTCTCCTTTTTATGTGATTCCTAACAAAAAGGTAGGAAGAGTTCATTCCTGTTCCCCAGTTCTATCAAAACCTTCTCATATATCTCTTTCCACCCAAAAGAGACTTACAAAGCAAGGAAAACTTGTAATTTTTCATAATTAAGATTCAACGGTAGAAGATATTTATAAAATCAAGTAGAAGACTAAAAGTTCATAGATAGAATGTTCATCTATAAAATTAAGCAGATGGCTCCCTGTTCCTGAACTTACTGTTCTGTTATCTGGAATTCTGGATCAATGAAGTTAGGTGGTTGATTGTCAGGAGGTGGATGTAGTGATGTGCAAGAACACCTCAAAAGTCAGCCGAATATACTGAGCATTAAAGGGGGTACCTTAATAAATAGTTAAAAGAATCTGGAAAGAAAGTTGTCTAGTGAAGCGAAATGATGGAAACATATTTTCTGTACAACTTGAATGTTACTTTTGGCTTGTAGAACACAGAAAGGGACAATCCCCTTGCTACTAAAGGAGGGAGGTTTTAGTACAACACTAACTTGATATCTAGCCATCAAATATCAACCACCACCCGTCATGTTGATGAAGATAAATGTAGACTGATCTAAAAGTCTGAAAACTTCTACATGATTTCAGAAAGCATTTCCTTCATATTCCCGGAAAATGTATGCACAAAAGAGTCGAAAATGACCCAGCACAAGCTAAATTCCTAGCCCACCCACAAAGTAATCACAGCGGAGTTTGACAGACAATTATGGAATATAATACTCTTAAGTTTAAAGAATATATACTCAAACTAATTCCTATTCTAACCACTATTTTCTTTGTTCTAAATCAAGTGAACATCCAAACAATGGACGGTTTTGTCAAGGACTGCTAAACTCAGGAAATGGGATAGGACAATAGTGGAAAGGATGACTTCCGCAGTGGTAAAGTACTACTAAATTGGGCAATATATATAAGCATTGTGCGAGATACACACATATACATATATTCCATGATGGCCCAAACTTGTTAATGAAAGTGAGCCACACTGGTAGTCTATAAAGGTTTTAGTTGTTTGAGATAAAAACTCAACAACTATCGTCTAAGTGGCCATAAATTGGAAATCTCACTAATTCTGATGACACCAAGGTTTTGACCTCATGCTAAAGGAGATTAACAATGCGTGATTTTCAAGTAACTCATAATAGACTAGGAGGCTACGTGACTCCAGTAACAAGAAGCAAGGTCCCCTTAAGCATCATTACATACTAGAGGGGTGATAAAAGTATTTAACCAAGCCTAAACTATTGCAAGTAAAATAAATGAATTACCCATGCCGTCATCAGGACTCAATCACACCCTATGATAATGACACGGACATAACAAGACACTGTGCCAACACAACTTTGACAACGTATATAATTACGATTATACTATCATCATCATGAATTTTATATATTTATGGAAACACGTTTTTCATTTTAGTGACTTTCGATTAAAGCCCATGAAAAACCAAATTTAGCCAAATTCTGTTAAGAATTTTAATTTTGCACCCATTTCACAAAGCCCGAACTCTGTCTTTTTGGCCCATATAAAATAAATGTCCAACCTTGTTGACCAAAGCACTACCTTTTGACCAAATAAGCTCAAGGAAAAATCCTGTCACCAGAACTTTTTCCTTTTGGCTTCTTCGTTCATTCTCCCTCCCTCACAAACCGGAGACCACCACTCCTATTATGGTAAAATCCCCCTTGGCCACTACTGCTCCACTACCCTCTCAGTTCCACAAATCAAACTAATTTGCAGCAACTGCAGTTTTTTGGTCACAAGGCCACCAGCTCTAAGATAAAGAGTAAAGCTGGTTCGGAATCTCCCAGTATTGTGAAATCAAATTGAAGAGAAACAAGAGCAAGAGAATTTAGAAGTTTTGCTGCATCTATGGAAGTGCTGTGAGAGACTCATACCCAACTCCAAAATCATGTCAAACCTTTTTCTTTTTCTTTCCTTTTTTGGACAGTTTAGCTGTGTTGCACAAGTGTTGATGTTGTGTCCGACGCCTGTCTGCGTCCAACAACTCTTCGACAGTCCATAAAGGCATTTTCAGGTGGGTCAGTGCAATATAGGTCCCACATCCCTTCCTATAAGGTTGAAACAGAAGCCTCTGACGAATTGCCATATCCACGACAGTTAAAATCAAATACAGGATAGTTGAAGGAGAACTTGCATTTTGCCCCCTCATGGACGTTTGGTACAACACAATGGCTCATTTTAGCGTTCCCACGCTTTTATTCTTAAAAGTTGTCTGGTAAGGTCACAATGAGTGGGAAAGGAAGAGCCATGGGTATTTGCCATCCCTCTAAAAGCAGGAAAACTCATTCCTCAATTTGCTCGAATTTCAATAATATAGACATGCAGTTAATTAAGAACTAGTATTTATTTTATGATACTAGGGTTGATATTCTAGTCCATATTGAGAACATTTATTAGGTCACTTATCGTTGTAATCATGTTTTCAGACCATGTACCTCACTGTTTGATATGGATAGAAGCTAGTGTGGGTTTCTTTCATTGGATGTTAGTCTATCATGGGATCACCTACCAGATAATATTAGGTTCACCAGGTCCCTTCATTTGTTCTTGACTATGAATATTGACGACTATTCTTTTGAGGAATAAGGATAAGAAGATCCTATCACAGTGCAGATATTACAACAATATTGAACACTTCATTGCCATCTTAATCTCGTATATAGTTTCCACTTTATTTGCTAAAATTTATTATTAGAGCCAAAAATATGTGAATTCATGACACCATTTAATCATGCAATTGACTTCACGAAGTTGGTCGTAAACCCAATGATGATTGGCAAAATATTGTAGTTATTTGTGCATCAACGCAACACTAGCATATTATACTCATTGTTCACCAAAATAAAGATAGTTATGGGTACAACACAGATAACCAAGAACATGAGAACAGACCTAACCAGTACATATAGCTATGTATATGTAAAAGGCCTATACAAATTGCTCCCTTCATAGGCTCCCATCATTTAGTAAAAGGCCTATACAAATTGCTGTCCACATCAATTAATGAGTGTATGGCAGGTGAAACAAGGCCACTACTACTACGGATCCAAATATTCTCTCAATAAGACCTAGATATCAACCCAGTTTTCAAAAAACAAATACTCACACAAGTAACAACCACCCAGCTTTCTCAACGCATTTCTTTAGACAAAAACTCCATTTTTTCCTCTTTTAGGATGGTAAAAATATCTCAGAACATGGAATGTGATTTTAAAACTACTAGACCTAATTGAAGTTTTATGTTAATGAGGAAAAAGCTCCACCTCCTCCTACCTCAAACTCTTCAACCATCAAACCATAAAACCCTCAGAAACCTGAAAATAACTCCTTAGAAACCAAGAGAAACCAAGAGCTCGAGAGTTGCCATAAAAGAAAAAAGGAAAAATAAAAAAAAGAAATCATCTTCTTCAACCCCATATTCTCTAGCAAGGTAAATGGCTAGTTGATGATTTAATCCATGTTTGATATAAGTTTAAGTTGGGATTGGACTTCAATTAAAATATCGATATTAACTGGAATTGAACTTGGAGTTGAATTAATTTGGAAAATCATGAAATTTATGGGTTGTAAACTGAAAACACATGGAGGAAATGGTGAGTTGTGTGTTTAATGGGAGAAACGGGTTAGTAATGTGGTGAAACCAGTGTAATGACGGCTACAGGTGCGGGTGGAGTGGATGCTGTGCAGCTGCTCTGTCTTGTCCATCACTCCGGTGCTGCTGTCTTGGTTTAGATTCCTCGGAGAGAACTGCGTGCAGCGGGAGTGCAAGGTAGTAACAGTGCAGCGACAGTGTCTGCAGAGGTGCTCGTTGCTGCAGCTATGTTGGTAACTTGGTGCCACTGTTGTTTCTGTTTTCTTTTTCTATTGAGAGCTGTTATTGCTTCTTTGGGTGGCTGTTTGCAATTTTTTGGATGTGCAGGAGTGTACGTGTGCCGGTGTGTGATAGCGAGTGGAGTTGGGGTGTGTTGCAGGACGGGGTGTTTTTGGTGGCCTTGGTAGGCTGGATCATGTCAGGAGAAGAAAGGTAGAGATACTGAGAAGAAAGAAAAGACAGAATAATAAAGAAATTCTGGTGGGAAAGGCAAGAAACTAGAAAAGAAAAAAGAAAGGAAAGAAAGGGAAACGAAGAAAAAGGGGAAAACATGATAAAATAAGATTTGAAAGAAAAAATTAAGTAAATAGGTATGAGTTTGAAGTGATGTGGTAAAGGACATAATATTACCATTTGGGATTAATTGGTGGAATTGGGATAGTACCGCTTAAATTTATTTAAATTCAACTTCGTTTGGGGATAATAGAAATTATTTGTGTTGCCTGATTTGTGATCGTTAATCACAGGCTTATATTGTAATATCTCTACAAGCAAGCTAATTGGTTTTAAAGTTCACTTGATCATATTTTTATGTTATTGATACTTCATTGCACTTGCCCCCAACTAATGGCCTCACTAAGTTCGTACATACATAAATTAGTATTTTTCCTTCTCCAGACTTGAGCACCTTGGAAGTTGAGGGCAGATCCTTTACCTAGGAGATCAACAGTAAGCTAGTCATGGTATTGAAAGGAGAAAGGTCTGCTTCAATAATAGTTTGATCGCATGAATCTAAGACAGGTTAGCTAGTCAAGTGTTGTGACACATAAATTGGGGAACTCCTATATTTTGTGGTGAATGTATGTCGTGACAGATACATACTTTGATGAAGGCTTGTTGATACATTTTGGGTATGCTAGTGTTGGATTCACTGAATTCGTGTTTGGTTGAAACTCTGTTGAGGAGTTTTAAATTTGGGCTTAATGATCCGTGCTAGTGCTTGTTGGGTCATGCTCCAGGTGTGGGGACCAATAGTGGCCCAGTTATCAGGGCGTAACATCAACCATGACGAATTGTGATTCACTCTTAAGTGAGAATACGTGGGAATGAAAAAAAGAAAAAAAAACTACTTTTCTAGCTATTGGAAGTGGTCCCTCCATAGCCCCTTACTTCCACATTTGCAGCCATTGAGGAAAAGACCATTCTAGAAAGGTCCTCATTATGCTGAACAGCCTCCCTGGAATGACCATAACTTGCACCCTGGAATGACCATAACTTGCACCAACCTAGACCTTGTGCTATTCATATCTGCTCTCTCTCATATGTAATTAACAAATAGTCTAGTAAACTCCATATACTTCCAAAACCAAACCAACAACCAATTCTATTAATTTGACTCAATAACTTCACAAGTTCTGTAACCGGCTCAACTGTCAAACACATAAGCACAACAATTTTTTCAAGAACAGGGCAGTAAATGGCAAACTTTCTAGAAGCTTAACAAGGCAGTAGCTTATGAAAAAGTAAAATTATACAGTTGATAAAGCCATAAAGAGATTTTGTAGTGTGTTTGAGCTGCATAAATCTAATTTGGGCATTCAAATAAACAACAATTCAGGTTTAATTGTTTTTAACAGCATACCTCTGCCTGGACTGCAGCTGCTGCTTTAGCATGAGGAGGGCGATAAGCAGCAGGTTGTACAGAAGGGTTGGAAGTAGCAGCTTTTGAGCAAGCCTGAGCAGTTTTTGACCCTTGTCCTGGGACATCAATTATTTTAATTTCCCTTAGGTTTGAAAATCCAAATCAGATTGTATTGTGAAAGTGTAAGCAAAATGATAAACCTTGTTTTGTTGTTTCTTCCAATTTCAAGGAGTCAACAGACTTTAAAAGTTCTGCAATATCGCCAAACTTATCAGGTGACTCGGGTTTCCAGTCCACCTGTGTGGATCAAGAGGACAAAATGTCAGCTTAGCAAAGCTAATTAATTCCCAGGAAGAACACAAAATGAAAGCAATTAACCTGAAACAACTTGTCAAACATCCTCTTGAAATACAATGAGCCATTGTGGTGAAAGATTTTGATCCTTCAAAAAGAAAAAAAAAAATGCAAATCATCAAATCAGTTCGCAAGTCCACCTGGAGTCACTCATTACTGGTTGCTTTAAAAGTTAAAAAACCAAGAAATCACAAAATCAACTTATCAGAACTTTTAGATAAGAAAAAGTATCATGCACTGAAAAGTAACATCTGCTTCATCACTTGACTTTATTCAATTGGTAGTGTGGCACTGCTACAATATGAAGTTCAAACAGATCACTATTTGGCCAATAAAATCATAAAATATAAGTTTGAATAATATGTTATAACACTCTGAAATAAATAAATAATCCAAATGGTAATAGTTATGTTGCATGCACTAGTATTCCAAGTAAAAATGTCAATCTTTTCAGCATCCCATGCTAACGTAAAACTGTCAGTTGAGTTTTCAGCATGCCATGCCATGAGAAAGAGAGTGTTTCTTTTAAGCATGAATAATTAATGGGATAATGGTATGACAAGCATATGCTACATGTTTACAATTAGTCCACATCTTAAGTAGCTGATTCAATTCAAGATCCAATGAAACCAATCAGGTAGAACTCGTCTCTCACAGAACTTGCAAACAAGATAACAATTGTGCTGTCAAATGGCCTCTTTGTTCAAGCAGCAATAGTGCATGAATTTTTAAACAAGAGCAAGATAAACTTTTCCTCATAATGAGACTAAGCTTTTACATGGTTTATCAAGAAAACCAAAGCTGCCAAGAAACTTTCCTGCTGCCACATGTCAATGAAGAGAAGGGAGGAAAAGATCAAAACAAGAAGCATACCCATTGTCAACCTGCAGTCTTGGAGCTGTTGTGGCAGTCATAAAATACCGTCCATCTGGGGACCATTCACTTGTCACTGATAATTCAGCTTTTGTAGCTCCCAATTTCTTCTTTTCCAAATAATCCCAGAATGCCTGAACAGGAAAAGGAATTTGACCTAATTGACGCATAGAAAAATTATAAAACTTGATTACGTAAAAGCAACTTCAGCATCAGAATGTTCAAAACAACCACTCACAAACAAACTAGACTCATTATACCGCAAAACTAAAAAATCATAAGCATCCATACATCAACCCACACACATAAGCACACTACGCCAAACGGAGGCGACAAACAAGAAAAGAGGGGGAAGGAAAGAAAACAATAGTTCAAATATTGCAACAAGCCAGCAGCAATGAGTCACAGAGAATGCCGGGCTTATGGCATGTCTAGGTTGATAGTAATGGACTTAAAAACTATGGAATGGGCCAAATAGTGCAATAAAGGACATTGATACTACATTACGGAAATGGTGAAGTAGCTTTCCAGATCCACCCTCCAAACCATGGAGTTGTAAATTGTTGTATAACCACCATGAAAAGTTCCAGTAAAACAGACTTTTAGTAACTACTTAATTCTGGCGCAGATAGGATTCTACTTTAAACCTTTTAAGGCCCATAAAAGAGATGCATACAGAAAAAATGACTTGAAACTAGTTTTGGGTGGGGGTTTATTGAGTTTTTTTGTATCATTAGCACATTTGGTATATAAAGAAATTAGGTTTCTTGTCTGTGTGCATGAGAGCAGCTCAAACAAAGAAGAGTGGTCTGGTCTATATTGAAGCACAGCCCTCCCATCTGCTGCTAGGTCCAGGAATGAGTTTATTTTTTTTTTACCTTTTTTCAAGGAAATATTAAAACATTAATCATTTGTTTTTTAATTAAACTGGCATTACATTGTTTTCTTAGGCCAAGAAACCCATTACTCTTTGGAAATAAGATCCCTAGTGTTAAAAACAAACAGGGGTTAGAAGCAGAACCAAAGAGACCCATGAAATAGGGGATAAGAGCAATGTCAGATGATAACTATTATTTCAAAATTCCAGATTGACTCAATTCAACATGATAACCATATTGCTGGTAATTGGAGTCTAAATGCATATAGGCTCAATAAATCTTGTGGACTAAACAGGTCATAGCTCAGACAGATCATGCCAAGGCACAGCCCTGCAGATTTCACTCACAATCTTATGGTTTCTTTGAGCATTTAACTCCCCACGCCAAGAAATGACTCTTAGGGAGTGTTTGCAACAGCTTTATGGAAGTGATTTTGAGCTTCTTGCTGAAAAAAAGCAATTTTTAGTGTTTTCAAATACTGCTTCTGCTTAATTTAATTAGAATTTGAAAGCAGGGGGTGTGGGGTGCTTATGCTTCTCTAAAATTGCTTCTGGTATTTTTTTAAATATATAGAAGCTTATTTTGACATTTTTACCCTCAAAATATTTGCATAATCCAAAAAGTGTTTTTGGCATTTTATTGGAAAGCTAATGTGAAACTGCTTTTTCACCAAAGACTCTAATTTCAACTTTTTTTAGCTTTTCACTTCTATTTCCAAACACTAACCACTTTTGCTTCTTTCCCATTTTTCAACAATCTCTAAATTTAATCACTTCTTTAAAAGTAGAAGCTTTTGCAAACAGTCCCTTAATTACAGTCTCGGAAGAGATACAAATTTACAGAAACGCAATTTAAGTGTCTTAAATTACATTTTTTACACTAGTAGCCTCCACACTACACCGAGTTACAAATTCCTACTTTGAATAAAGGTTATACACAATAATATCAAAGTTATAACACTATTTAACTATGTTCTACTTCAAGCAACACTTTGTAATACGTAAAACTCAACTTAAAGTGCATTTTATTCCAGATGTCTATCATCCAACATGTTTTCGTAGCTGCCTGCACATGTACATCTAACCAAATTATGAATCATGATAGTTTGGACAAAAACAAACTACATAGCAGTATCCATTGTTCAATATATCTTGGCAATTTTAAAACCTGAATAAAATTAAAGAACACAGTTGGCCTGATAATCAAGAAAGAATTCTTCCAACTCCTAGCCATCATTATGCTTAGCAAGCAACACAACCAAGAATAAAAAAGAGGCAGCAACCCAATGAAAAAATTAGCACATTACTAATTGGCCAATGGCAAAAATAAAAATTAAGAAATTGAAAACAAAAGGAAAAGGAGAAAAGATGTTGACCTAATGAAACAAATTAATTGAGCATGCATTGCAGACAAAATTAGAAGTATCAGACAATGGAAGAAAAAGATCGTTTGAAAGAATGTACCATGTCACCAGGTAAGTTCCCAAAGCCTGCCAAACATATAACTGTACAATAGTTTTAAGGACACAAATGAATATAAGCAACTGTACTGAGAAAGAGAGAGAGAGGTTACATAATGAAGCAGAAACCATTTTTTTATATAAGGATACAGTTTCCTTTTGGATTCCATCTAATAGTATTGTATGGGCCTGTCCCAAGCTCTAGTAAAGGAGTGCACTTTTTGTCAAAAATCGTCGCCATTGCAGGCATAACTGAAATGGGTCAAGGAAGAGAAACAAGCGTACGGAACAAGAATAGAAGAATATAATGAAAGTAGTAATGCAATACAGAAGCATAAATTGTTAAATACATTGCAGGGACATAACTACAAATCTGTAGAGTAGAGAACCTCACTTTTTCTTCTTCTTCGTTATTACTTAGAACAATCACAGGGGAGAGGCACCAAGTGTCTTTTACATTGGGGACGTCTGGATGGACACATCAAATAGTTAAATCTACTATTAAAGGGTGACAATTTCAGAAGTGGCTTGTTACCATATCCCATCTAGCTTCAAAAAATATTTCCACCTTTTGTAGTACATCTCAAGCCTTTTGAAATTAGAAAGTGACAAATTTCAACACAACAAAAAAAAAAAAAAAAGAGGAAAAGGGGAACACCATGTAATAGACCTTAATCTCAAGCGGCAACAAGCAAATAATAGAAGTGATTGCTATCTGAACCTTTCTGTTCTACCAAAAGAGGGCTGCATCTTCATATCTCTCAAACTACACTAATGAGAGAAATCAAGCATAGGCTACGTAAAGAAGAAGATAAGGATACATCCGTAAACAACAGCAAATTCTTTACCGGAGAAAGACCATTGAACATCATGCACAGGCCCTTCCTTACCTGCCAAAGTATCCAAGATTATTTGGTGCTAAATGTGAATAGTACTCAACCAACAATGTAGCATGTTAAGTCAGCTGACAAAAAATGAAAGGATAGAAGATATCACATACGGAGTGGCACTAATCCTTCATAAGTTCCATCTGTCGTCAAATAGTTTAACTTTGACTCTCCGTAGTAACTTTGATTCGTTTTATCAACATCTGACTGCACAACAACCAAAAGCCCTGTGGAACCATAGTTCCAATTCAATTGCACCGTTGAACACCTAAAGAAACTTTTTCGGGCAACAGGTTGACTCTGTAACTCCTTTGCACAAGCAAATATTTGAACATTGGCTGGCATCCCCTACAGAAACAATATAATGAGGTAAAGAAGTATGCTCATGTCCTCATCTGTAAAGTAGCATACGCAAAACAGCGGATTATGTAAATTGGGCTGGTAGTTACGCAAAAATCCGAAAGGTGGAATGTTATCGCCACTACATCACAGACTTATTCAATGATTTCGAATCTTGCAACAATTGTGATAAACCTCAAAGCTCTTAAGATTCCAGAAACTTCTTCTCTACAGATAAGAATCACTACATTTCTCCAAAATCAATTCATGGCTCCATTATTAATTCAGAGTTCAAAGAACAGAACACAAAAGTAAATGGCAACTGAAACAATCAGATTTAGGTGATAATTGACACAATCATAACTAGTGAAAGAATAAATGAAAATATAAAGAGCGAATGTGCGCTGTCAACTTCGTAACTGCAATTATGATGCCAAAGTTAATGAGTGAAAACCTTTGATTCTGGAACAAATACTGCCACATACGACCCAGGAGTCTTAGAAAGCTCAAATGCAGCAATTCCAGGCACTCTAAGCCGATGAACAATCCCTTTTGAGAAATTTTCAGGGTCAAAGAATTGTACTTCATTTGTCGCCAAACGACCCGCTACAGCTTCATCAGAGCTAAATCGGATTGAGGGCCTGAAAATAGGAAAAAAATACACATTAGTCAAACTGAAATTTTAATAATTTAGAGCCAAACTCCTATCAATTACCATGTTGCTTTCGTCATATTCTTCTGGAATAGTTGATAAACAGATTCACCCGTATCAGTTTTCCACACAACCACATTCTTATCCTGCGGAGATGTAGACTTCTGAAATGTCTGAACATAAGTCCCACAAGGAGATATGCTAGCGGCAAGAACATTAGGTACTTGTAAAGACCCTATCTCTACCAAGTTCTTGGAATCATAGATGCTTATAAGAGAGTCGGATCGGACAACCATGAGTTTTGATCCATCCTCGCTGAACTTTGTGGTGGTACATGGTAGTATATCGAGCTTCACGCTGGGTTCGCCATTGCTGAATGGGGGGCCATTCCAAATAGTAAAACCCTCTGGATTTCTCACTAAAATGTCCAAGGATGGTGGAGGGTCCGCAACTGCCATTACAAGACTGTAAAAGATTCTCTGAAATTAAAGGGATTAACAATTCATCAATGGAGCCCTAAAATTTTGAGAGAGAGCATCTAAACACTCGGCTCCAATTTTACTGCTGCTTATGGTGCGAGTTAAAAATTTACTAAAAATCCCTGAAAACGAATTTTTATATTCAAAGAAACAATGAAAAATATATTTTAATATAAATTACCCATTTACCAGTGTAAATCCAATTAATCTTTAATCCAAAATGTTAACATAATTTGGTTCAAAAATCAGTAAATATTTACTGTGTAAATTAAAAAATGAGTTTTATGAACGAAGAATTTCATTCAGAGGTTTTAATTGTTTTTTTTCTAAAATGTTTTATACTTATATAATTTATTTTTATGGAAAATACTAGCACTGCTTCAAGCTTCATATGAAATTATTTTTTGGTGTGGATCTAAAGAATAAGGTGACTGCGGTGCGGTTTTCATTCTTTTTATTAATTTCAAAGTAAATTACTAAGTGTAATTTGTTAAAGAGACGGTCCAAATAGCCGTTCTATAAATTAAAACTCAAAATGTGGTTTCATGTAGTTTGGGGCGGTATTCTATTTTTAAATTGATTTACTCTATAGCAATTAACATTAATAAAAAATATATATCATATATGTTCCATAATAAAAATAGCTTTAGAGTTTTACAACATATAAAATGACTTCCTTTGAAATTTAATTATTTCAATACATTTATCATTCTGTAAGAAATGGCTTTGTTTGAACAAAGGTATTACTCGGCCCATAAAGACCTAAACTTTCAAACTATTAAAAAACTAATGTTTGGAAATGAAATAACAATTTAGACCAAGTTGCATTATAGAACTTGTTGGGGAATATTTTATTTAGATTTTGACGATAATTAGGCAATTAGGCATGAATGTTTAGAACCCCAAACTCTTGTAATTTTACATTTATTTGGAAAAGTGTAACAAATTATTGTAAATAACTAAAGATAACCCAAATCAAGAGGCGTCCATCAGCCAAGCACAATTCATGGGTGCAACAGTAGAGTCGGGGACTTAGCTAAAGAATTGGTCAAAAGGATGAAGTGATCATTTGAGTGAAGAAAGAGCTGCAAGGGGCAAATTTTTAAAAAGTTTATAATTAGCCGATGAAGAGCACCTGAAAAACAAAGTTTTGAATCTTAAGCAATCTTATGGGAAGAAACATGCTCGAGATCAGTCGAGCAGTTCACCAAAACTAAACAGCTTTTTTCATATTGAGCTTAAAGTTCTTGTTTAGACTACCTAGTACCAATTTGATTCTTGTGCAGCGTGATTTTAAAATAGTATTGTGTAGATTGATTTAAAGTAGTTTAAGTGAAGGAAAGTAAAAACTTGTGTAGCTTTACTTGGTATCTAAATTTTTTATGTAAAATTTAAGTTTTTTGGGTGAATTGAAGGCGGGTCACTGTCCCACTTTTTGGACCCAAGGCTTGCATCGGCAGACCAATTCGATAGAAAACATTATCAGATGGGGAGTTTGGATGGGGGCACATCTATTAAAAGATAACGCATGTGTCATAAAATGAACTCAATTTGTACGTCAGTATCGCTGCGGACCTCCACCAGAGTTTCCTCTAGTTTTGCCCCGTTCAAGCATAGTTCATCATGTTTTAGGTCCCGATAGGTATGCTCACTCAAACTCTTCTCTCAGAAGATCAAGGTCGGTCGGCGTTAGAGGATGAATGACGTAGAAGGATTAATTTACCATCAAAATAATTACGAGTTCTTGCATTTGACAATATTTTTCTTTAGTTCTGATAAAATTCATTTTTACTTCATCATCATATTTTCCAAGTAAAGAAACAAAGATGCTCCAAACTTGCATCATATATATGTTTTTTCCCGTTGTGGGACTTTGTTGTTGATATATTAAGTTAAACATGGTCGCTAGTTGATTAAGTGAACTTTGAAGGATCTATTTACCCTAGACCATTTTATCCGTTTGGTACCAACAAATAAATGGCTTCAGAGCATTTAATTTCTAAAACAATTTCCATATCAAAATAATTTGAATCTTGATCCTCAAAATGGCTTTATTTTTTTAACATGAAGAACTTTGAGAGCATGTCTTGTCTAAAATTCTTGTATTCTCATAAATATTATTATGATTGAAATTTTATATTTAAGTGTATTTAGCTACAATATACGATGATATATGGTCTGTTATTGAAGGACTATAGAGATCAAATAGATAGTCACTTCCCCTAAATTCTATCTAATTCAATAGCTTGAACCAATATGCAAAATATGCCACGGTTGACTTGGTCAACACTAGGAGATGTATATAGTTGAGGACATCAATCCGAAGACCAATAATGAGGTTTAAGGATCATGTTAATCTTCTTTGTCTTGTTAGCCATGCTTTGCATGCTTGATTCACTCATTCAATAAAATAGTATTTTTATAAAAGAATTAGCGATCATCATTCTTACAATTATTCAGTGATTGAATTAGTTGGGCCGATATAATAAAAATTAGTTATATTTTTTATTATATTTTATAAAATGATAATGTAATAAATTAATTGTTATGTAATATATTTTAAAAATAAAAAATAAATAACTAAATAACTAAAAAATATCTAACAAAGCCTGAAATTTAAATAATAACATACATACAACAAAAATACTGATTTTTTTCCTTCTTCTTCTTAATTTATAAATATTAAATAGTATGTTTTGAATTTTAATTTAAAATTAATTTTTGTAATAAAAAATCTACCTATTCGTAAAAAATAAAAAGGTACTAAATTAATAAAAATGAGAATAATTTTTTTTAAAACTACTAAATTTGTTATAAATTTATATAGCAAAATTTGCTCTCTTCGTAAAATATATTTTATTTTTACAAAAATATATTTTGAATTAAAATTAAAAGCAAATGATTTATACACCGGAATGAAGAAGAAGACGGAAAAAAAAGAGATTACAAAGAAAGGAAATAAGACACAAATGTTCTCCAATTTTAATTTTTAAAGGAGAAAATTTATATATAAAACATTATTGTTTAAATAATCTTAGACATAGATAGATTGTTTCAAAAATTGCTTTTTGTAATTTGTATATAATTTTTAGAATCTTTGTAGTTTGCATGTTTATGGATTTTATAGCTTTTTTTGGAATGTTTGTTATTTTTATGCCATTTGTTTTGGAATTTTATAACTTTCCTGAATTTTCTGTATTTTATATGGAATTTTTTTTAATTTTTTTGTAACTTTTATAAAACTTTATAATTTTCACTAAATATTTTTAAAATTTTATTTTATACTTTTTTTTTGAATTTTTATATTTTATTTTTTCAAATTGCTTAAGTAAAATTCATGTAGCATCAATATTCCAAACTTGACCAACTAGGCAAACAACTCATAAATTTTACCAAAGTCAATTTTCCCCCAAATCTTCATCATAGTCAATTTAGCTAGTTATTTTTACCTACAGTAGATGGCGACGGTCTTAAATGTTTGAATTTTTTCCACTTAAAGAACATAAGTTTGTCTTTTCTATGCTCCCCAACTTATTTAAATTTAGTGTAACTTGTGATATGCTCCCTGCACTAGTTTATTGTAGTAGTTAAATATATAATTGATCATTGAGATATCATTGTACACATTTTACTATCTGTCTATTATGATAACTTACAAATAATTTTAATTTTTATCAATTATCAATATTCACAACTTATGCATAATCTTTGTACTATAAAATTTATGAAAATTATTATCATGGCAAAATAAAAAATTTTGGACTTAATATATATTAACTTTCCTTTTTTCCATGTGGCCCATCATATATTTTTTATTTCAACAATTAAATCTAAGAAGCATAAATATTACTACTAATTTTGCACATGCTACCAGCATAACAAACCAAATTTAGAAACTGTTATTAATTAAGTAAATATAGCAAAAGAAAATACAAGAAAACACAATTCTTTTACACATTCACACAAAAAAGATTCTCAGCTCGGTTCTTCGGCTAGATAATAATCTCTGATCTTAAGCAACTCATTCACGACATCTATCATCAACTTTCGATCCTTCGGCGTTTCCTCTGAACAAGCCACTCCAATACTCAGTACAGAAGCCAAACAATCCCTCACCTTATTATTATTCATGTCATGTCCGACTTCAATATGAGGATCCACAACTTCCATTACCCGATCTGGCAAGGCAATACTAACGAAACTGTGAAGATTTATATGATCCTTGAATGAATCATGTGTTGGTCTTTTATTTGTGAATATCTCCAACAGAAGGATTCCATAACTATATGCATCCCCTTGAGTTGAAACCAAGTCGCTCGTGCCATGTTCTGAACATAAGTTCAAGCTATTCAACTAGATGGAGTTTGTTGATAAGACAATTTAATCTTGATATGTTATATGTATGTGTTAATTTTAAATATTTTAAATACAAACAGTTTACTGAAGATCACATAATGAATTCATACCTGGAGGGACATAGCCTAAGGTTCCTCTGATCCCAACTGAGCTGCTACTTTCATGTGTTGGGGCTATGTTTGAGATAATCTTGGCTAATCCAAAATCACCAACACAGGCAGTCATATCATGATCCAAAAGAATGTTACTTGGCTTCAAATCACCATGAACAATTGTTGAGTCGGTACCACAATGGAGATATTCGAGTGCTTGAGCAACATCAATGGCAATATTGAGTCTTTGAATCATGGTAAGGTTCCTAAATCCTGCATCACTGTTTCCCTCTTGTTCCATGTTGTGGTACAACCATTTTTCTAAACTCCCATTAGCCTTAAATTCATATACCAATGCTTTGAAATCATTTCCTTCGAAGTCTGTACTTTCACAAACGCTTAATATTTTCAACAGGTTTCTATGTCTTATTCCTCCCAGTGCATTGCATTCCGCCGTGAAAGTTTTAGAGGCCCCTTTAACAACAAGATTAAGCACTTTGACAGCTACCAATGTCTGTCCATCATCAAGAATACCTTTGTAAACGGATCCAAATCTCCCAACACCTACCAAATTCGTCTCAGAGAATCCACCTGTTGCTTTTAGGAGATCCGCATAGGAAAACCTCGGAAAATGGGTGCCAATAAATGATGACAGAGAAGGCATATTTTTCCCTTTTTGTGCTCTTCGGCTGTAAAGATATATGATGAGGCATACTAATACCGCAAAGCATATGCCTCCAGCAACTATTGTTTCGATCAAGATTTTTAGCAGAGTTGACAATTTCATCTTTTTGGATTTTGTTGAAGTGCAAGGAGGAAGCTTTAGCTCAAGAATTCCTCCACACAACTCTTTGTTCCCCTCAAGAGAAATTGCAGTATGATTTCCAAATACTCCTAGTTTTGGTACTTCACCATGTAAATTATTGAACGACAAGTTCAAGTTTTCAAGACGGAGCTGCCCGAGGAAACTTGGATTGGGCCAGACAAATTATTTCTTGAAAGATCCAAGTCTTGTAAAGCTGCTAAAGCACTTAGTCTTGGTGGTATTTCTCCTTGGAATAAATTTCCCTCCAGGTGAAGCCGTTGCAAGCTCTTGCAGCTACTTAAAGTATCTGGAATAACTCCAGACAACTTGTTATTAGACAAATCTAAGTTTGCTAGATTTGTCAAGGATCCAACTTCAAATGGAATAGAACCCGTGAAAGCATTGTAAGAGAGGTCTAAGGAAATAGAAATGGATGAAAGACTCATTATACCTCCAGGTATCGGGCCATTAAAATTATTATGAAAAAGAAGTAATGTCTCCAAGTTGGTGCAATTACTGAGACTCTTGGGTGCACTTCCCGTAAAGTTGTTTCTTGCTAATGACAAGAAGTTTAACAAAGTCAAGTTTTCGAATGAAGCTGGTACCTCATTCGTAAACCTGTTTTCTTCCATGTTGAGAATATGCAAATCAGAAAGTTTTCCAATGTCCGAAGGAATAGGACCCTCAAGATTATTTCCAAAAAGATAAATGAGAGTGAGACCAACAAGGTTTCCAATCCCTGGTGGAATATTTCCTCGTACTTGAGTATTAAATATTGCTAGGCTGCGAAGGTGATTGGACAGATTGGCAATCGAGTCTGGCAATGAACCACTCAATAGGTTTGCACCCACATCAATTTGTTCCAGGTTTGTACAATTTGTCAATGATGAGATGAAACTGAAATCATCTTGAATGTGATTGTTTGAAAACAAAAAGTCTTGAAGATGTAAAAGCCTTCCAACTCTTGGGATTTTCCCTGTAAAAAAGTTCAATGATAATACCAATTGTTCCATTGAAGAAACATTTGATAGGGAAATCGGAACCGGTCCACTAAATTTGTTGTCCGCCAAATAGAGGTTTCTCAAATTAGGAAATATAAAGCCTATGTCAGATGGTATGGCTCCTTCAAGTTCATTACTGTCAACTCCAAAGGTAACAAGTTTAGTTAAATTGTAAAGACCTGTAGGAAGGGTACCAGTAAAACTGTTATCAGCTAACTGGAGAAATATCAAGCTCTGAAGTCGGGCAAGTGATTCTGGAATTTCTCCTTCCAAGTTGCAAGAACCTAAAGAAAGTTTTGTGAGATATGTTAAATTCCCAATCAATGGAGAGATAGGCCCTGAAAATTGGTTTTTCGACAGGGACAAAAATTGGAGTTTGTACAAAAAGCCAAGCTCGGGTGGTATGATTCCAAAGAGGCTGTTGTCAATCAAGTTAAGATAAACAAGATTTTGGCACTGGGACAGATTTCTGGGTATTGCGCCAACCAAAGAATTTGTACTAAGTTCTACAAACTCAAGTCTCCTTAGGAGACCGATTTCTTGAGGAATTCGGCCATGGAAACTATTGTTTTGGAGATTGATGCTTCTAAGAAAGGAGAGATTACCTAAATGAGGCGAAAGGGATCCCACCAAGCCTTGAGAACTCAGGTTTATGGCAACAACTCTATTGGGGTGACTGTGGCCGCACCCGATGCCTTTCCAGCTGCAGAAGTTTGTTGTTTCATTCCATGAATTCAGAGCTCCCTGTGGATCATCATCTATGGCAACCTTCAAGGCTAGTAATGAAAGTAAGTCGGTTTCGTTGTCGGCGCAGGTTGCTGGAGGGAAGACAAAACAAAATATCAAGAATGGAAGGATTATGGTGGGATTTGCCATGGTT
This sequence comes from Paulownia fortunei, assembly GCA_019321725.1. Lineage (NCBI taxonomy): Eukaryota > Viridiplantae > Streptophyta > Magnoliopsida > Lamiales > Paulowniaceae > Paulownia > Paulownia fortunei. The sequence continues at coordinate 15,062,060 of CM033123.1, forward strand.
GTTACCCTGATGATAACTAGTTGGTTTAGCTAATTTGTGTAAGCAGTGCAATCAGGATATGTGTGTGTGTATATATATATTACTGGTGAACAATTGTTTTGTGAATCAGCTATACTTTTCTATTGCTTGACTGATTGAATTGGACAAATGAGGCATCTTTGTGAGACCTTTAAGTAACAATTCTTAAGGACCTTAAGCTTTAAATCATATTTGTTTCCTCCTTTTCTCCTGTTCTTTTCTTCCTTTTTGTCAATAAAAACTGCATGAGTGGAAGAATGGTTGGAAAATTTCCAAAAATTGTTACATCTTTTGATAAAAAGATGAAATAAGAGACACAAGATAAAGATTTAGAGAGAAAGTGGAGAAGAAGTTCATAAATGTTGGCTGGTGTGGGTTGTTAACATGAAGAAGAGTAAGAATTGAAGAAGACAGCTGAGATAGACGATGGAATTTTTTTTATTTTGCATTATCAAATAATTTTGTTAAGTTTTAGATAATACTTTATAAAAAATAAATATAATTTTATTTTTAACTAATTAAAATTTATTAAACCCACATGAGAGAGATTAGTATTTCATTTTTCTGAGAATAGAGATTGCTAGTACTAAATTGTACCAAATATGTATTTAGGAATAGATTTAAGATGTTTATTCTATTTTCACTTTATTCTTATTTACCAATCATACCTTGAAAATGTACGATATGTATAACACTAACATCATATCACTTTCGGGATCCATGCTATTTAGTATATGAGAGTGTCTTAATTCTAATAGCCTTGTAAAGAGGTTTCAAGATTTTTTATAATATATTTCAAGAAAAATAAATATTGGTGATTCGATGTTAAGCAATTATATTAAAGTTGTTATTAATTATTAATATTAGTAAAGAACTTTTACTTTGTCATATTAATAATTTTTGTAAATTCAATATGCCAAAAATTGCATTTGTATTATCTTTATTGGCAATGAGTAATGCATATATAGTTACGGCTCAATGAGAACATAAATTTATAATGATAATTATGTGACAGTGTTATTGTTATCATTGAATTGTATCATGCATGTACCATGAATTTATCATTACTGACAATTTAAATATATTTTTCGATAATGTGAAACTTATAAAAATTATTATTACAGTAAAATATTTTTTTTTGCTAAATATATATAATTAGAGAAAATTAAATATCTTATCACTAATTGTTTTTTTCATAAGTAATATGAATCATAGATTTTGTAAAGTTTCAATACAGATTACTGATAAAATTGTTAACTTATGCAAGTACATATTTTGTCTTGTACAACCGTTTAAATGCAATGCCCTATTATAATCTTAAGACAAGTAGTGATTTGATTTCTAATACAATTAATGTGTCAACATCAAATTTTATCATCATCTTTTTTTTACTATTAGAAATTTTTATTTTAGTCATAAAATAAGCAATTTTAGATTAATTAATTTTTAATAAATAATGTTTGGTTATGTATTTAGAAATGACCCATTATTTTTTATAATTTTTTCGTAGACAACCGATATTACGTCCTAATCTAAAGTTTGGTCTGCTAGATTCCAGTTTTAACTTTGAGGTCTTAGTCTTGTGATCACACAATAAATAATGCATACACATACATAGAGCCATGACTACTTGTCATATTTATTCATATTGGGTTTCTCTGCATTGTGGTATACAAGTAGAAAGTTTATGATTTAGGCCCCTTGCATTTAATTTTTCTAACTATGACCAAAAAAAATTCGATGCCAATCTAAGATAGTGTGAAAGTATTATGGTATGTATGTTAGAAATTCAATAATTTATTTAATTTTTTGCAATTCATTATTTTGATGTATGAAGAACTAGTGATAGGTTTGGTTACGTAAAATTTGGATGGGTCGGAGTTTTACACTCGGTCTATCCACCACTATAGAATCAAAGGGTAGATGATGAAAAATATAATTCTCGAAAATTCATTGGCTAACTACTTGTTTGGCTGTGCATGTAACAATAATGACGAAATATCATTATTAAATTAAATTATTTATATTTGTCTAAATTTTTACAATCCCGAATTAGCATAAAAGAAATACTCCATGTGTCCCATAGTTTTTAGAGCGTATAAGATTTTATGCTCTAAAATATAAAGTATTTATTTCAAAAGTTATTTCTCCATTAAAGTAATAATATGATACTATTAACCCCCAACCACTAATTTTGTAAATAATAATATAAAAAATCACACCTTTCACTTTTTCAACTCTCTTGTAAACCTACTATATGAATCAAATGAGAATTTTTATTTTAGGATGAAAGAATATTAAATTTCTTTGATTTACTAAGTAATTGAGAGGCATTTATTTTATTAATACCAAATATAGCACCTTATCCATTTGAAGGTGGGTTTTTTCATTCAAATGGAGATTTAATGTTTATATAAGACAAGAAATCGGTGATTTTTGTGATGTTGGATGTAAAAAAATTATAACTTTTGATTTGGGACAAACTAAAAGTTTCACACCGAAACTTTTTTTTGAACTATATGACGTGCATAGAAATAAAGTTGTTCTAAATATTTTCTTGAAAACTTTATTGCTTTAATTGATACGAAAATGAAAATTTTTTTTTTTTTTTTAGAATTCGTCTTCTAGGCAATGAAGAATAAATCTTCAAAGATGTGAAATGTAGTAATTTTAAAACGAACAAGACTCTCATAATTTAATTTTGGACCAAATAACTCTTCTAAAATAATAGGACTATAACCCAATAATAATAGTAATAATAATAATTAAGATTTGTCCAAAAAAATATAAATAGAGAAATGACCAAAAAGCTCTTGAAAGTCGAAACAACTAAATTTCAACTCAAAAAATACTTATGAAGCACATTTTGAAAAGAGTTTCTAATATTTATGTGCTAATGCTTCCAAATAAAAAATTAATAAGAATATATTTAGGAGCACTTTTAACATGAAAGTCCATCTATAAAATGAATTTTTTAATTTGAATTTTTTTAAAAAATACTTATAAATATTGTTAAATATTTAGTAAAAATGTACTTTAATACTCATTTAGTAGAAGTGGAAGAAAAAAAATTCAAAAGTCACAAAAATAAACTTTTGAAAAAGTGACTTATTTTAAAAATTTATTTAAAAATAATTATCAAATATATAATTTTTTTACAAATAAACTTTCATATCTAAAAATTCATTTGCACTCTTTAACATTTCAACTAATCACAAAATTACAAACTTTTTGTCCTAAATCAAACGTAGTGGTTGAAGGGACCCATGTATCTTTTCTTTGCACCCTATCAAATAGATATTTTATTTAAAATAATATTTTATTTTTTATTTTAAAATTATTAAAATATAATAAATATATAAAATAATATTATTGATATATATATATATTATGATTTTAAAATAAAAAATAAAATATTATTTAAAATAGAAAATTTGATTGGTATTTGGCAGACCGGCCAAGAATCAGGTCTACAATTGATCCAAACAAGAGAATATGGACTTGGTCCCAATTTTATATTCCAAAGTAAGTAGAGGCCAATAATTTCCATACAAAACTCGTTCCATTCGGAAAACAAAAGTTGATGGAGACACCATTCTAGTCATTTGTTTAGGAAAATCAAAAAAAGAACAAGGAACACAAATGTCATTGTCTCATAACTTATATGTGTGGTGTAAAATACTAAATTAAAGTTAAAAATGATCTTATTTATCCAAAATAGTATTGCATTTAGATACTTCTTTTGTTCTAAAATTATTATTATTATTTTTTAAATATTTCAAAATATAGTTTCATTTATAAAATTGAATTTTTGTGTACAAAATTGTCCTATTGTTTGAATTAATGATGATACCCCATTCACTCTCAACAATTACTTTAAAAGATAGTAATATTAAGTTACACAAAATTTATTTTCTCATCTGAAATTCCATGCTTAGTTGCATGAGAACTTTAATATTTTAACGGGAGAGTATTTCCTAACATGATCGTAGTTTTTCCGCCTCAACAAAACTTTAAAACGCGTTGGAGTCACTCCTTGAGAGTCCAAAGGACGGCATCAGTCACCTGGGTATTTTGCTAATATTTGTGAGTTTGTACTCATGAAAGAAGCCATGTTTATTCAATTTTGAGGGTATTTGGCTAAATTTATATAAAATCTTACAAGTTTTTACATCTTATAAAATATATTTGGAGTTTATAAAATATTAAATCTTATTTTAAAAATAAGTTATTAAAGTGCTTGGATAAAATAAGACCATTGAGGTTTTAAAATATTAGTAATGACAATTTAGTGATTAAAATTATCAAAATTAAAAGAATATATTAAAATAAAATCTGATTTTGAGAATAAGTTAGGATGGAGGGATTTTTTTTAAATAGCTTATGAGTTCTGAACGAGCTTTTTTTTTTGAAAAAAAAAATCTTATAAGTTTTTTAAAAAAAAATTAGCGAAGACTTTTCGACAGTTTATAAACTCTTAAATTGCTTATAAAATATTTTAAAAAATTTATAAATTCAGTCAAACACCTATATTAAGCAAGAGATGGATGTGTATTGGGAGTGTTTGCAAAGATAGAAGTCCAAACAGAATTGATTCATATGTGTGGTTTGTTGATGGAATTTAAAATAATCATGATTATTAATTTGGGATAATAACCAGACAATCTACATATGCCTACACTCGTCTTTGCAAGACGGACCTAAACCCTCGTTGCCTAAAAGTAATGAGGACCCAACCCAAAGTTAACTGTTGTGAGCTCCATCTGATTTTTTATTTTTTTTTTGGTTTTCATCATTTTCATGATTTTCTTTTTTTCATGTAATTGTTTTTTGACCCCGATATCTTACCATTTTCTTGATTGTTTTGCAAGATAACCATTTTCTTGATTGTTTTGCAGGATATTTTTGGATCAATATTTTTAATTTATTAAGTCTGGTCCAATTTTATATCACTTTGATTTGACATAGGTTAAGATTATGTTATTTACGTACCTGTTAAATTCTTTTTTTATTATTATTATCCTATTTCGAGTTTTCTTCAATTCTTTTTAAAGTTCGAATATGAGTTCTTCAAATTCCTTTAAAATTATATCGTTTCCACTCCATTATTCGCTTCATCTGAGTGATAAGTGTGGGATTTTACAATTTTGGTACCATGCAATTAACTTTTCTTAATTATGACAAAAAATAATAATAATAAAATTGAATGCCAAAGGTGGGCTTACTTGTGCAATTGTTAATGGCATGTGGGTAGTTCAATAATTTACTTGAATTGTGTAATACATTTTTTCTTATGTAGAAGCAGATACTGACATGTTTATTACCATGTAAAAATATTGGTGAAGTATTATTTTATTTTTTTATAAAGTAATATTTTATGCATTTCATGTATCAAACTCAGTACAAGATCATAAGGAAAATCCTAAAAAAAGGGTCATTCCTTCTATTAAAAATTGTCCTGGGTAATATTATGAGCCAAAACATTATACTTTTACTAATTTTTTTAAATTTCAAATATTTTCTTCTATTCACCAACTTTATAACTAAATGGATGTAGTCCTACCTCAAACTTTTAATGATCTTAATAGCATTATCTTCCACAATGACTCTCTCAAAGTCTATATGGCCAGCAATTTTAATTGCCTCAAGAACAGCTTGTGCATCTACAGCATTTGCATTAAGTTTACAATGTCATGTAGACCAAGCAAAAAAAAATTCTCCTTTGTGATTACTACATAAAAGAGCCACTTGACCTGTCCTTCTTTAAAAAGATGCATCAAAATTTACCTTGATCCAATCAATGGTTTTGAAACTCGGACCGAATCGACCGATCGGGCCGATTTAACCGAAAATCGATAATGGCACCGATCGGGTCTTATATTTAAAATAAGTGGCATGAAATCCGTTCTCACCCGATGAAACTCAGTAAAAATCGACTGACTCAATGACTCATTGTGACTCAGTTCAACAATGTTTTTCTTTTTCTAAATTCATAAAGGAAAAGAGAGATGTAAAAGTGAGGTGCAAAATAAATATATATGAATATTTTCGACTTATTTTGGATTTATATAAATATATTTTTTATTAATTTAGTTCTTTATTTTTATTTACATTTATAAATTTTTTTTTTTAGTACTTGTGTTTAACTTTTATATATATATGCACACGATGGTCATCGTTTTTCATAACGGATCAATTGGCTGGATCACTGACTCAATAATCAACTAGCAGCAACGTGTTTAACTTTGTTCCAAACCTTGAAGTAGTCAATCTCAATCTTTTCATGATCATATTTATTCTGCTAAAATCAGATTTGGTCCATTGTTGTCATATAAAAAAATAAAATAATTTCGTATTAAGTATGAATAAAAATTTGATCCAATCAAAATTAAACCAAGGCTCAAACTAAGCAAATTTGAATTCCCATTTCCACTGCAACCATATAAATGCTGCCAGTATGCACCTAAGAAAATTATCTTGGGTAGTTTCAACTTTAAGATCATTCATTCGAAATATCATGGCAGTATTCTTTAAGTCTGATTAGAAATATTATTAAGGATCCTCCAATTGTCATGTTGTGAATTTTGTTGCAAGTGGTCACTCTGATTAGAAAGGTATGCTGACTTCACGGTCAATTTAATTTCCCTGACAGAGAGGGAACACATATAAATCTATCATGTTCCACATTTTCTGGATTTCATTTTAAGAATCTCCTTGACAAACATGTCTTGGCAAAATATTGTTCACAAGATCTACTTTCCATTCATTTGTATATCCCATCAATAATTCCCTAGCATAGCACATTTGACCACCACGCCTTCTACCTGCTTGTGATAGTGTTTATCCTTTCGAGGTACGAAACCTTCATTTAAATTTTTCAATAATATCTGCAAAAGCTTTAATTCTGTTGCTGGTTTTATAAAAAAAGTAAGCTCAAATATTTTGTTTGGTGATTTCATTCAATAAAATGAAGAAAATCACAAATCTCTCTTTTTAGTATGTACCAATTATTTAAAAATCGAATCGGACAGCTCGGTTGAACTGATTCAACTGCGATTAGTGGTCGGATTTTTTTGGGTGAAAAAAATAAAAATCTGGTCAAATCAATAAAAAAATTGATTGAATCGATCGAAACGACTAAATAATTGGTTCAACTGCGATTAGTGGTCGGACTGATTTTTTTGGGTGCAAGAAAATAAAAATATGATCAAATCAGTAAAAAAATAATTGAATCAGTCGAAACGGCCAAATAATTGGTTGAACCAGTTAACAATCCTTTCTTTTTCTTTTTTTAATTTTTTAGGAAGCTTAAACTTGATAATTATGTGATAATTTGAATTTTGTGCTTTGTTAATTATATTTTTTAGTTGCTAGTTTATTTATTTTTACTTTTTATATAATAATTAATTTATTATATTTATATAACATAATAAAAAAGGTAAAGTCAAGACCGGTTGAACACTGACTTCCAACAAAATCGATTTAATTATCGATCTAATTATAAAAATAATAGAATGTACATCAATATTATTATTAAAATAAATGATAGACTTCACCTCATTTACTTTTTGCCTCATCCATAAGGAATATTTATTTTTAATAATTAATTTTATATAGTAATTAATTTATTATATTTATATAACATAATAAAAAAGGTAAAAGTCAAGATCGATTGAACACTGACTCCTAATAAAATTAATTTAATTATCGATCTGATTATAAAAAATATAGAATGTACGTCAACATTGCTTTGGTTTTCCAAAAATGAATGATAAACTTCACCTCATATACTTTTTGCCCCATCCATAAGGAATATTTATTAGACTATGTTTAATTCCTCAGTATCTTCTCTGTTAGCTCTGCAAAATAAAACTAGATTATCAGCATAGCACAAAACACACCAAGTGAGGTTCGATTTTAAACAATGGAGAATGAAGAGGCAAAAATGCATTCATAAATCCAACAAACACTGCAAGAAAACTGCTTTTAGCAATGAAAAAATATTGGTCGCGGAAGACATTTAGCGACGAAATTTCCAAACATTTTAAGAAAGAAAATTGGGTAGTGATTGTAAATTTTACGACACAAATAATTCGTCGTTAACTCCATAAATTATTGTAAAAATATTGATTTGATTGTTGAAATGATTGATTTTAGTGATGGTATCTTAACATATTAATTATTAAATAATTAAAAAATATTATAAAATTATAATCAATATGTTGATGACCACTTTGAAAAAAATATCGTCGCGAAGATAAAATTTAGCGATCGTCATCAATTTATTTAAAAAATTCAAAAAATATTTAATTAGTAAGTTCACCACAACCTGAAAAAATCTGGCCGCAAAGATTAATTTTTTCTAATATTTCATTCCTAAAATGATATAAAAAATTTTAAAAATTAAGCAATTAATTTTGCGACCAATTTTCCCAATTAAAAAGACCCAACACGAATTAAGCAAAATTTGCTTCAGCACATTCCTTTCCACCTGTCATACATGCCTTGGTCATGTCACCTTTAATTGCCGTAAATCCCCATCGACCTTTTCTTCCATTCAAAAAGATCATAATCTCTCAGCAATGATAGTATTATCATTAATGCTCCTCCTAGGGACAAAAGCTGCCTGTAAAGGTTAAATAATTTTATCTAAAATAGATCTAAGTTTAAAATTAATTATTTTAATAATTGTTTTATACACAGTATTACATAAAGTTAGAAGTCCAAAATGGTGCAATTTAGAAGCCCTGTCACCTTTTGGGATTGAAGCAATGAAAATATGGTTAATTTTTCCCCAAGGCAATAAGATGCTAAAAGATTTACAACTTTAGTTCCCGTTTTAAAAATAAATAATTTTGTATCTAACTATATAAATGCAGATACAGATGGATAAATAAAAAATATTGTACGAATATCTTTAGTACCTAAATTATCAATAAATTCTCCAAGCACATTTGAAATTCACCTTGTCTACTCTAGGCATTAACTTCAATTATTACCCACTATGAGTAAATATGATACATATGTACATTACACACTATGAGAATTACTAATTTTATTGAAGACAACTTCAATAATAACTCAGGTTGAAAGGAGATTTGTAAATTTAATTAATGGCTTTTATTCTCTATATGCACTTGGAGATTTCCATACAATTTTTTGATAACTTGCAGCGATCAAAGAGATGTTCTGTAAGAATTTGATAATTAAAATCCTACGCTTATAAATAATAATAGAAATATAGTGTTTAAACTGCTATGAAGATGTAAATTTTTGAATCGCGTTGTTGCTATAGTTATTTTTTATTTTATTTTTTTAAGTTATTATGTTCAAATATCTAATGATTAAGTAGAATGACAATCCCTAATATAAAATAATAATAATAAATTTTTATCGAGACAAGCAATCAGGCTCAAGCATCACGGTTTTTTTTAGGACTTATTATATATTATTTTATATAATATATAATCAAGGTATCCATGATTTTCACTTTTTATATATTGCAGCTCAGAGTTACTAGTAGAAAACTTTCGTTTTTTTAGGACTTATTCTTTACACTTAAATGATTTTTATTATTTATTAATGTCTATATGAAGATAGTAATTCTTGGTTGAGTCTTTAAAAAAAAATTAATTTTAATTTATTTTTGAAACGTCTTAAAATAAAATTTTATTTGTTAAAATGAGAATTTTTTTTCTCAAAGGTATTTTTACACATAAAAAATAAAAAATAATATAACACTGCTACCTTTCAATAGTTTAAAGATAACAATATTTTTATTTTTTCAATTCTCATTTGTTCGAGTCAAATGGAAATTCAATACTAGGATAGAGGGAATATTAGATTATCAACCAGTATGAATTTTTTTATACAATACTATCTTTTTCAAATAAATATTAATAGTTTAACTTCTTTTCCATTCTCCGTTGAGAATTAATCAAAGAAAACTAACGTTACTCAAAAGCTAGCTTCCTATTTCTACGTAAAACTATGTAGAAATAATTGAGGATGTTGATAATTCCACAAAAGAGACTTGACATATTGAAAATTGTATCACAAAGACAAATACTTTACCATACTTATTGTTGACATATTGGAATGAGACTACCACAAATATATCATTTCAAAGAAAACAAAAAGAAAAAAGAATTAGTAGCCAACCGAAAATATATTAATTTAGCAACTATTTCAAAAAAAAAAAAGATAAAAATGATTAGCCTTTATTGTTGCAATTCACATTTTCATATATAATGTTATGTTAAGGAATAAGTAAAACGTAACGACTACGTTGGTCACATCATTTAAAGTAATTTTAATTATTTTGAGACCCAACGTTCATGACCTGAATGACCTTTTCTACAAATTTCGGTCATTAATAAATGTGAATATCTATTAAGATAACATGAATTTTCTAATTTTCAGTTGCTAAGCAATTTCAGGTAATAGTAATGAACCTTGTCATATTAATGAATTTTTAATTAACATGTCAAATTAGCAGTAAATTAATATTTATTCTCTAGTTTGATTAAATATGTATGCATATTTTAGATGGTTTTTAAGAAACTCAAATGCATTATGAATTTTAGTTCACCTATCCAGATTACATCATATTCTATTTATGTAGAGGTTTTTTAATTTTTTTTTGAAGGGATGTCCCAAAAATAATGTCCAATTTTCTAAATTTAAATTTAAATTTTCAGAAGGATCTTCTTCAGGTTGTGACCAAGAAACCACCAGTTTTACTTGGTTGTTAATTTATATGGTAAACTACTAGGAGTTCATGTAACCCATGGCGAATTAATCATATTATGGGCCGAGCAATGACCTTAATATAAAGATATTATTATTATTATTTTTTAATTATTATTTTCAAAAGCAAAATTATAAAAATACTCAAATTTTATTGCACACCTCTAAACTTGTCCAGCTCGAGTTTGGCTCGATTAGCTTAGCTTGACCCACTCTTCTTATTGCTTAACAGCTTAAGGAGTAAATTGGAAGTCAAGTTCTCTAAACCAGTGTTCAAAGATTCCATGTCCCTGAAGGTATTGCTTCTTGCTTCAATTCCTATCTTCCAACCAATGACTGCGTGTCTAGGCCATAATTAGGTTATATATAATTTTTAAAAACTTAATAAAAAGTCTTTTAAGTCTTATTCCTTGAGTCGAGGTCCAGTCAAGGTCTTCATTAATTATGTTTGTGTCGATCGTTAAATCAATCAGCCAAGCATAGGAAAACTATGGCAAATTCTAAAATAGTTTTTAAAGCAGTAGTGGTAGAGTGGTCTGAAAGGATTGTTGCCATAAACTGTTGGCCGAATTCCCCCAAGAAATAGGTCTTTTAAGGCGACTTGATTTTGTAGAATTGCACAAACCTAGAAGCTCTTGATGTAGGTGAAAACCTATTAAGTGGTTCAATGCCAGATAGAATTGCCAATCTCTCCATCCACCTTGATATGCTACGGATTTTTAGTACACGAGTAAATGGAAAAATACCTTCAAGGATAGGAAACCTTGTTGATCTCACTTTCGTAGATCTTTTCGACAGTAATCATGAGGGTCTTATTCCTTTGGACATTAGGAAACTTTTTAATTTACATATCCTCCACATGGGAGGAAACAAATTTAGGAGTGAGGCACCGTCTTCATTTGAAAACTTGAGTTTGTTAAATGATTTATACTTGGATAGAAACCACTTTTCTGGAAATATTCCCAAATTCTTGGAAAGTGCACCAACCTGCTAGAATTAGATCTTTCTCAAACCAATCTCAATGGCCTCATACCTTGAGAGATTATGAATATTTCCTCCATTTCTATTTCCTTAAATCTATCTTGCAATGCATTTACGGATTCGATTCCACTTGAAGTTGGATCCTTGCATACTTAGCATTATTATATCTGTCTAACAACATGTCGTCTGGACACATTCCAAACTCTTTAAAAAGTTGCATGAGCTTGTAACGTCTTCACCTGGGGGGCAATTTACTTGAAAGACAAATATCTCAGGGACTAAGTTCATTGATGGGATTAGAAGACTTGGATCCTTCACGAAATAGTTTGTGTGGGTCAATCCCAAGTTTTATAGGCGAGCTGCATCTACAGAAATTGAATCTTTCTTTCAATAGGCTGCAAGGAGAAGTGCCAACATTTGGAGTATTTAGAAATAGAACTGCAATTTCCCTGGAAGGAAACAAAGAAATGTGTGGAGGAATTCTTGAGTTAAACCTTCCTCCGTGAACTTCATCAAATTACTCAAAGAAAAACTTATGTATTCTACTAAAAATCTTGATCCCGACAGCAGTAGTTGCAGCATTTCTATACCTCATCATCTTTCTTTACAAGAGAAGAACACCCAACAGAATTTTGTCTTCTCTACCATCATTCATTGGAGCCCAATTTTTGAGGCTTTTCCTATGCAGATCTCCTGAGAGCGACGTGGATTCTCTGAGACTAATTTGGTAGGTGTAGGGAAATTTGGATCTATATACAAAGGTATTCTCGACGATGGGCAGACATTGGTAGCTGTAAAAGTACTTTATCTTATTGTTAAAGGGGCCTCTAAGAGCTTCATAGCTGAATGCAATACACTAAGAGGCATAAGACATTGAAACCTGGTGAAAATATTGAGTGTTTGTGAAGTCATAGACTTCCAAGAAAATTATTTCAAAGCATTGATCTATGAATTTAAGGCTAATAGGAGTTTAGAAAAATGGTTGTACCACAATAGGGAACAAGAAAGTGATGTAGAATTGTGGTACTGATTCAACTTTTGTTCATGGTGATTTCAAGACAAGTAACATTCTTTTGGGTCATGATATGACTGCTTGTGTTGGTGATTTTGGATTAGCCAAGATTATTTCAAGCATACTTCCATCACATGAAAGCAGCAATACTATTGGAATCAAGGGTACCGTTGGCTATGTCCCTCCAGGTATGATTATCATTATCTAGTCTCCAATAAATCTTTTTCTTGAACCTTTTGCAGAATATGGCACAAGAGACAAGGTCTCAACGAAAGGGGATGCATATAGTTGCGGTATCCTTGTCTTGGAGATGTTCACAAATAGAAGACCAACAGATGATTCATTTAAGGATTATGTCAATCATCACGGTTTCGTTAGCGCTGCGTTGCCAGATCGTATAATGAAAATTGTGGATCCTTTCATTCAAATAGGCCATGGCATGAATAATAGTAAGATCGAGGATTGTATGGCTTCTATTCTAGGCATTTGGGTTTCATGTTCAAACGAAATGCCGAGAGACAAGATGTTGATGACAGATGTTGTTATGTAGCTTAAGAGAGCTGAGGATCTCTTTTCTTGTGTTTCTTATTGTTGTATTTGCTTCAAGTAAAAGTTCTAATTTCCTGTTGTTATGTTGGTAACATGTTCAAAATGTGTAATAGTATTTATCCTTTGATTTAATTATACATATTATCAGTGACAATTTTGACATTATCACTTAATGTTTTGTTAGTAGTATTACTTTTTACGTCTTGTCTATTTACCTTTTCTTATAATCTTCTTTGTAGTTCCTCACTCCACATATGTCTTTGATCCAGTTAGAATTTGCAAAATGAATCATTAAACTGACACCATACATAATATTAAAAAGAATTTCAATACATAAGATTTGTATACATCTTTTATTAACTAAATAGATATTCTTACAATAATAAAGTTCGAAATAAAAAAGATGTAGAAGATCGAGCTTCAACATTCTGAAATAACAATACATTTAGTTCAAAGTTGATAATTAGTTGTTTCAGTAAATGTAATAACAAATAATTAAGTTGATTTATTTTCAAAAAATATGCCCTTTCAACTTTTATAATCTGATTAGTTTGCAAAAATATTGTAAGAATTCGATGAATATGAATATCTTGACTATGATATTTTCTTATACTGTGAGCCAATTGTAACTTGTTTTTTCTTGAAATTTTAAATTTAGTTGGATCTCATCTTAATTTTTCTTTTTGCATCTAGAAGTTTTGGGGTTGAATTCTCGAATTGCAATTAAAAATTATGAAGTATTGTTGATACTGTGAGTGCTTCCTTTTGTGTAACAGGCTCCATAGACATTGTATCATCCTCAACTTCATTGTCGGCAGGATTTCCAAAGATGTTAGCAACATTTTCTTCTAAACTTGAAAGATCTGAACTTGAATCATTTCATCAGGTCATTTACATTTATTCTATCATGGTAACTTAATTTTTTTATTATTGTTAAAGTTCATGAATGCCTTCTTATCTAAGGATTCATTTAAGTTCTCTAAGACCATTATAACTATGAAATGTAAGAAACGTTTGTGTTTGCTTATATATATATATCGATGCAATAACAATGAATTTAATTTTAGGTTAATTTTAATCTATATTTTGTGGATTAAATTCATATTTAGTTGATTAGATTGGTAATATAATCAAATTTTAGTTGATTAAATGTATGTTCATTGAATTATAAATACATTTGGATAAATTCCTATTCAATTGATTAGATCGATAAAATACAATAATTTTTTTGTTGATTAATTACATGTTTACTTAATTGTAAATACACTCCAGATATTAATAAATTATTAATTTATTGATTATTAATATCTCATATAATTAATTGATTTTATATGGTCCTAAAAATATTAATTTACAGAGGTTTTATCGTATTGTAATTGTTTCATATAGAAACATGGATATGGTGCTGGTTAATCGTTTAATAGAATCCTTCTTAAATATTCTTCTTTTTGGCAATATGCTTAAGAGGGTGTTTTGCTACTTCTATGAACTCCTTAAAAACTTTATATAATATGTTCAAGATTTTAATGTCATATGTCATGGAGTGTTCGGCACAAATTCAAAACGAGTAGCTTAAAAATTTCAAAAATGAGATTGAATCTTATAAGCTCCTTAAAAAAAGTTCACATGCCCTTACTTATAATTTTATATCTTAATAAAAATTTTATTTTGATCCTATAAGATCTCTACTAATTTGGTCGTGGTTGCATTTCTAGATTTGATTATATATATATATATATATATATATATATAAAAGGATTCCAATTGTGTCACTTAAGCCAAGCCTATGAGCCCCTAAACTCGCCCATCAAAATCCAATACAGGACCAAACCATGAACAATAGCATGTTGGCTAGTCCAATTATATACATATATGTGTTTGCCCCATTGTGGCAAAACCATCCCAGCCAACCCATCAACTTGCCTATTTTAGTATTGGCCCAATTTAAGTCCTGTCAAATCAGGTCGAAGTCAGGCCCATTATGGGCCATTTATTATTATGTTTATTTTTAGAATTATTTTATATATTATTCATAATTTTTGAAATAATAGTTAATTGTCGAGGAGGTTTGAACCCTTATCTCTCTTTAACACAAATGTAATATTCAAACTATTAGTCCTATTTTGAATTTGTTGAATTGTTTGAAGGAAATATTACTATTCTCTCCCTTCCTATCATTAGATGCCGACGCCCT
Organism: Paulownia fortunei; assembly: GCA_019321725.1. Lineage (NCBI taxonomy): Eukaryota > Viridiplantae > Streptophyta > Magnoliopsida > Lamiales > Paulowniaceae > Paulownia > Paulownia fortunei. Next base: position 15,077,563 of record CM033123.1, read on the forward strand.
TTTTCATTTCAGCCATTAGTGATTGTCCATCTGCATTAGTAAACCTCGCTCATAAAGACGAGCTCACATATTGAATGAATTTAAGGATCACACCACCTATCCTTATTTTGATCCCTCGACCCTCCAATTTATTTAACAATAAGAAGAATTTTAATTAATTAAACCAAAAAAGAAAAAAAAGGGCTCAGCCCAGCGGGCCAAACCACTAACCTATTTTAACACAGATGTAGATTATTGAAATGTAGTCCAAGGAAATAAATATTATGTCACAAAAGGCCCAACTTAGTGGGCCCAACTCGTTAGGCCTAGCACAAGCCCAGTACTAGCCCACTACTACTAGGCCACTTGTTCAAATTGGACATGGATACCTTCAAAAGTATTTCGCCATGCTCGTTCCTGTTCAGATGGCTCTCATGGCCCTGGTCAGTCCGGCCTAGTTGAAATCTTGATGTGTAAATGAAACTATATAAACATATTACTTTAAATGTGGCTTCATGAATATATCAAAATAACAAGCAAGCCAAGGAATTTGTAATTTTTTTTATTAATTTTAAAATTAAATTGTTATATATGGTTTTGCTAAAAATAAATATCAAATTGCTTTTTTATTGAGCGGTGTCGAGTAATGTGGCGGTTTTATCCTAAACGTTTGGGTACTAAAAACGAAAACATGAAATCTTAAATAAAATAAAAAAATGAAAAATATATATTACTAGTTATAGTAGGGCCTCCAATGTAAACTCAAATAATTAATTTTCTTTCTTTGTTGTCGTTAAAGTTAAATAAAAGTGGTATAGAAAAGGAAAGCCTATTGAACTGTTAATTACCATAATAGCGTACAATATATACCATAGATATTCATAAACGTTCAATAAAAAGTGAAGGGAAAAGGGGTCAGAATTCTTTAAGTTGCAACTCAAAATGAAACCAAATGATTTCATATTTGTATATACTAACACTAAAGGCACATAATCGTCCTTCAGTTGTATTTATACTATATAAATCATAATAAATATGACGGAGAAAATAACATAGTAGAAATAAAATCCAAATTGTGACAATCATCGACTCAATCAAATCATAAAAAGATAAAATATACTACATCAGATAACCTTATAATCTAAGATATAGATTTAAAAAAGTCTATCATTTTGTCTTAATAGCTAACATATTAGCTAAATGTACTAATTTTTCAGTTATTTAGATTAACTTCAACCACTCAATAAGTGGATCACACTTGAAAAAAATCACTTATAAGTAAATAATAAAACTAAACTTAAAATTTAACACATCCGCGATGAGGTTTTAAGCCAAAACCGCCAACAAACCGATTGTGGGGTGCGATTTTAATTTGAATTTTTGAATCGCTATTTGTGTAACAAATCAACAATAATGGTGCAAGTAGTTCTTTTAGATTTTTTTTTTATCAGCCCTACTAAGGACTAGGTCAAGTAGAGTGTTGTCACCCTCTATTCCCAAGTAGGTGAGGTGTTCTCACTTTTCTTATTTTTTTTTTCTTTAAAATGGTAAGGGCATTATTGTCTTTTTGGATAAAAATAAATTAAGATAATAGCAAATGGATAAACACAATGGGCTGAATATAAACCTGATATACTAAAATTAAGATATAATTAATGGATATACAATAAAATTGGAAAATTCACATATTTTAGATTAAGGTTGCCTACAAGCATCACTTTCAATAAATTAAGAATATGTTTTTATTTGTAACGAAACACGAATTTACGGTACTCATAGTGGTAGATGATTATTTGAGTTATAAATTCGTTTACACACCGTAAATTTTTAGAGATATTTAATGATTCTCTAAATATAAACATAGAGAAAAACTTTAGGAAAAATATATAAACTTTATTTTGGGTAGATGAACTACACGTAATTGGTTTAGCTACGCCTTTTAACTACATTCTTTTTAATTCTAATTATATTCTTGAATATAAGTGAAAATCAAATAATAAAACTCCCTCATAAAAAAAAAACAATAATATTTTTTATTTAATCAGCAAACTCGAGCCCCTCAGCTAAACAAACCAAGGGCAAGCTTCACTGCTCTGCGCAGTCCCCTTGGGCCAACAAGGCATCAATCATTTTCATTTGTCAAATTCTGCGGAGCTATTCACTTAAAATTCCAGTTTGAATGGTACAAATCAAATTAACGAGGACTTCAAATGTTATTGAGGTCATGAAAATGATGTGTTCTTAATGCTACGCCTTATATACTCATGTAGAGAACAAGTTGCTGTGGAATAAGTAAAACGTAATAATTACGTTGATCATATTTTGTAAAGCAGTAAAACGTAGTAGATACGTTGATCATATCTTGTAAAATAATATATTAAATATTTATAGACGTATGTTGACCTGTATGTCCATTTTTTTGTACACATTGGTCCGTGAATAATAAATGTGATCATCTATTAAGATAATATGAATTTTCTAATTTTAATAATAAGCAATTTTAGGTAATAGTGATTAAACTCTCGCTCATATTAATGAATATTTAATTAACATATGAGAATTAGTAGTAAAGTAAAATACATATGCAATTTCAGATGGTTCTTAAAAACTTAAAATGCATCATGAATTTTAAGTTTACATATCCAGATTACATCAAATCCTATTTCTATGGAGTTTTTCTTTTCAATAGAATGTCTCAAAAATAACATCTAATTTCATAAACTAAAATTTTATTTTTTAAAATTACCCTCTCATTTAAAGTGAAAATATTACATTATTAATTCTTCACTATTACTTTTTGAAGGGTAAAATATAAAGACACTCAAATTTAATTTCACGCCTTCAAATGTTGAGACGAAAACCTTTTTAGGCTCTAATCTATGGTGATATTTATTAGTTTTGAATACCTATGGGAATAGGTATTCAAAACGTGAAGATTCTTCCAATTCTAAAATCATAATCTTTGAATTCTTTAGAGTGTGTTAAAAGTTAACTGCACGTTAGGTCAACTATCGTCATCATATCATCATCGAACAATGATGTAATAATTGTATTATATATTTGTATACATTTTAAAAAAATTAATAAAAAACGAATATGAACAAATTGAATATATCTTATTGAAAACTAATAAGTATATTTTTCCGCCCAATTAATTTAAGATGATTTTATTTGGATAGTCACATAAATAGTTTTAAAAACCAAGTTCTCAAAAAACACAATTATAAAAAAATTCTTGGATGAGGTGTGTTGTATCTAGTTCAATGTAGACTTACTCAATTTCTGGAATTTACAGTTTAATCATATAGCCATCATGTTTCTCATAAATCTTTTTAATATTATCGAATTTAAACTACAAGTTACACTGAACTTGTGACCACCTTGTGAACTCCTAGCTAAATTCACTTATAACTTATCAAATTAACTTCTATTAGATGCAAATGCATTGAAATTGTACTTTCTATATTCCAAATTAAATGCATCCATTTTAATTTTAGTGTAAGTATTTCATAAAATTACAATCTTCTCAATCAGAACTACTATTTTATTCAAAATGAAGAATTCAAATTGGAATAAGATGTACAAAAAAATTTGAGTAAAACGAATATCAAACAATAAATAATATTCAGGAATAAGTTACAAGTGCGTATAATCAAAATGTTATCTAAAGGGGTTTCGAGAGATCATTTGCCATTATAAAATTATGACAGAAGTTTTTTGCAAAATTATGGTCTCACAAAGAAAAATAAAAAGAAAAGGAGGAACCTAATAAATTGAGAATTTTAAGTCAATGTCTTTATTATTAAAGCTGTCTCACTCCTTAAGTCAACCAGTCAAGCATTGGAAAACTATGGCAAATTCCAAAAATAATTCTTACTGAAGTACTCTGCACGCACTACTACATGTATATATATACACAGACACACACAAACACACATATCAGTCTAAAACTATGGCAAATCCCATCATCATTCTTTCAGTCTTGATCTTCTCTTGTTTTGCCTTATTAACACCAACAACATGCTCCAGTAACCAGACAGATTTACTTTCATTGCTAGCCTTGAAAGAAGCCATAGATCTTGATCCACAGGGATCTTTGAACTCATGGAACAAAACAACTCATTTCTGCAGCTGGAAAGGCATTCGGTGCAGTCACAGGCACCAGAATAGAGTTGTCGCGATAAACTTGCAGTCTCAAGGCTTGGTGGGATCCCTTTCGCCTCATATAGGTAATCTCTCCTTTCTCCGAGGCATCAATCTCCAAAACAATAGTTTCCATGGCCCAATTCCTCAAGAAATTGCTCTCTTAAGGCGACTTGAGTCTGTAGAATTTAGTAATAATTCCTTCTTGGGCCCAATTCCCAGAAATCTGTCCCAATGCACAAATCTTGCTTATCTTAACTTGATTGACAACAGCCTCTCTGGAGTCATACCACCTGAGCTCGGCTTTTTGTACAAACTCAAAGCTCTAGGCTTGACAATTAACAAACTTTCAGGGCCTATCCCTCAATCCATTGGAAACTTAACATCTTTGAGACAACTTTCTTTAGGGTCTTGTGGCTTGAAAGGAGAAATTCCAGAATCGCTCTCCCGACTTCAGAGACTAAGACTTCTTCAGTTAGGTTTAAACAACCTCACCGGTAGCATTCCTCCTGGACTCTTCAATATATCTACTATTGAATTATTTGGATTTCACTTAAATGGACTTCAAGGATCCATACCCTCTACCATAGGCCTTACTCTCCCTAATTTGAGACATCTTTCACTGGGTGAGAATCAATTTAGAGGACATGTTCCAGTTTCCCTCTCAAATGCTTCCTCCCTTGAACTGTTGGAGTTGTCAAATGACTACTTTACTGGGCCAATGCCAAGGGTTGGAGGGCTTCCAAGGCTTCAATACTTCAATGCCGCAGGTAACTCTATTGAAGACGATATTAGTTTCGTTTCATCATTGACGAATTGCACAAACTTGCAAGTTCTTAGTGTAGGTGAAAACCCATTAAGTGGTTCAATGCCAGACAGAATAGCCAATCTCTCCATCCACCTTAATTATCTAGGGATTTATACTACACAAGTCAATGGAAAAGTTCCTTCAGGTATCGGAAACCTTGTTGGTCTCACTGTCTTACATCTTTACGACAACAATCTTGAGGGTCCTATTCCTTTGGGCATTGGGAATCTTACTAACTTACGTAAACTCTACTTGGGAGGAAATGGATTCACAAACGAGCTACCATCTTCATTTGGAAACTTGACTTTGTTAAATGATTTATACTTGGATAGAAACAACTTTTCTGGAACTATTCCTAAGAATATCGGTAAATGCACCAACCTGGTAGAATTGGATCTTTCTCGAAACAATCTCAATGGCCCCATACCTCAAGAGATTATGAATATTTCCTCCATTTCTATTTCTTTAAATCTATCTTACAATGCACTAACAGATTCGATTCCACTTGAAGTTGGATCCTTGATAAACCTAGCAAACTTAGATTTGTCCAACAATAGATTGTCTGGAAATATTCCAAACTCTTTAAGGACGTGCATCAGCTTGCAACAACTTCACCTCGAGGGCAATTTATTTGAAGGACAAATACCTCAGGGACTAAGTTCTTTGATGGGCTTACAAGACTTGGATCTTTCAAGAAATAATTTGTCCGGGTCAATCCCAAGTTTCTTTGGTGAGCTGCATCTACAAAAATTGAATCTTTCTTTCAATAGGCTGCAAGGAGAAGTACCAACATTTGGAGTATTTAGTAATAGAACTGCAATTTCCCTGGAAGGAAACAAAGAATTGTGTGGAGGAATTCTTGAGTTAAACCTTCCTCCTTGCATTTTGTCAAATTCTTCAGAGAAAAACTTATCTACTCTACTGAAAATCTTGATGCCAACAGTAGCAGTTGCAGCATTTCTATGCCTCATCATTTTTCTTTACAAGAGAAGAACACCCAACAAAAATTTGTCTTCTCTACCGTCATTCATTGGCGCCCAGTTTTTGAGGCTTTCCTATGCTGATCTGCTAAAAGCAACAGGAGGATTCTCTGAGACTAATTTGGTAGGTGTTGGGAGATTTGGATCTGTTTATAAAGGTGTTCTCGACGATGGGTACACATTGTTAGCTGTGAAAGTGCTTAATCTTATTGTTAAAGGGGCCTCTAAGAGCTTCATAGCTGAATGCAACGCATTGAGAGACATAAGACATAGAAACCTGGTGAAAATATTAAGTGTTTGTGAAAGCATAGACTTCCAAGGAAATGATTTTAAAGCATTGATCTACGAATTTAAGGCTAATGGGAGTTTAGAAAAATGGTTGTACCACAACGGGGAACAAGAAAGTAATACAGGAGTTAGGAAACTTAACATGATTCAGAGGCTCAATATTGCCATTGACATTGCTCAAGCACTTGAATATCTCCATTGTGGTACTGATTCAACAATTGTTCATGGTGATTTGAAGCCAAGTAACATTCTTTTGGATCATGATATGACTGCTTGTGTTGGTGATTTTGGATTAGCCAAGATTATTTCAAGCATACTTCCACCACATGAAAACAGCAGTACAATTGGAATCAAGGGTACCATCGGCTATGTCCCTCCAGGTAAGATTTTCATTATCTAATCTCCAATAAATCTATTTCACCAAACTCCATCTATAGCTTGAACATATGTGCAGAATATGGCACAAGCGATTCGGTCTCAACGAAAGGGGATGCATATAGTTACGGTATCCTCATCTTGGAGATGTTCACAAATAGAAGACCAACAGATGATTCATTTGAGGATCATGTCAATCTTCACAGTTTCGTTAGCGCTGCGTTGCCAGATCGTATAATGGAAATTGTGGATCCTCATATTCAAATAGGCCCTGGCATGAATAATAGTAAGATCGAGGATTGTATGGCTTCTATTCTAAGCATTGGGGTGTTATGTTCAAAGGAAATGCCGAGAGACCGAATGTTGATGACCGATGTTGTTAATGAATTGCATAAGATTAAAAGTTGTTATCTAGCTGAAGAGAGCTGAGGATCTCTTTTCTTGTGTTTCTTCTTGTTATTTTAACTTCAATTTAAAGTTTCTAATTTCCTGTTATTATGTTGGTAACATGTTCAAAATAAGAAGTATTATTTATTCTTCCTTTGATTTAATTATACATATTATTAATGATAATTTTGACATTATTACTTAATACCTTATTTGTAGTATTATTGTTTTTCTTGTGTTGGGCATTACGTCTTGTCTACCTTCTCTTTATAATCTTATTTGTAATTCCTCACTTAGAATATGTAAAATGATGCATAAAACTGACACCATACATATTATTAAAAAAAAATCAATTCATAAGATTTGTACACTTTTTTTTTTTAACTAAATAGATATTCTTACAATAATAAAGTTCGTTATAAAAAAGGTGTATAAGATCGAGCTTCAACATTCTGAAATAACAATACATCTAATGCAAAGTTGATACAGAGTTTTTCCCCACTTTTGTCACTCTTTCTTTCTTCAAAGAGAATTCAAAAGACCAAAAATTTACATTTAGGGATTTTGGTACTTATATTAAATTAACTTAATGTGACAAGACTCAATTCTAGAATTTTAAATAGTACTATGTGATTACAATCTTCGTATTCATTTTTTTCCTCACATACCAATCATGTTTTATCATTAATTTTCCTGATCCAACACATGGAGATCTCGTTACACCCAAATTGTTATTTCAATATCCTATTGCAATATTCTACTTGCTCTTTGAAACCTTCCTATTCTAGAATTTGCAAATCTTCTAAATTCCAATTAAACTGTTGCGATATTCAATTACTATATTGTCTCCTATAAAACATTGATACGGTACCCATTAAAGGTTTAAGCTAATCCTTGTTTTGGCATTATGTTAAAAAAAGTTTTTTTACTGATGTTACAAGCTCCTATAAATATTATCATTAAGTATTTGGCAAAAATGTTAACAAATAGCTTATAAGCTACAAAAAAATATATACAAAAAACAAAAACAAAAATAAAAGACTAAAACTTATATATTCATATGTGTTTGGCCCAAAGAAAAAAAAAAATCTATCCAAGTCCAACATGTGTTCAGCCTAAAATTGGATCTAGCGACTATTATGCGTCACTTAATTTCTTCTTCTTATTATTTTTTATTTGTAGAGTTATTTTATATATTATTCAAATTTTTTTAAAGAAGTATTTGATTGTGTTTGAAGAGTTTTGGCCGCCAAACCTCTCTTAACACAAATGTAATACTCAAACCATTAAGCCAACTTTGAAGTTGTTTAATTGGTGTTTGAAGCAATTTATATTATAAATAAAAGGCTCAACCGCTAAGCCCAAAACTGGCCCAAATGAACTAGGCCAATGTCTCGAGCTGGTCTCAATACCTTAAAAGTATTAACCCCAAGCCTGGGGGGTGTTCTCTCTATCTCCCTCTCCTTTAAATGGCGATGGCATTATTGTCTTTCGAAAAAAATAAATTAAGATAATAGCTAATGGAAATTGAGGGTGCTGAAAAATCGCATGTAAATACTTAATGGATTAAATATGAATTTATTTCGAATCAAGCTCGCCAACATGCCTTACTTTAAACAAATTATGAACATTAGTTATTTTCATTTGCCAAATCCTATTATATTTTTAACTACTATAACTAATTGTGAACAAAAATTGTATAGAAATTTATAGTTCACAACACATATTTAATTAAAAGAGGTATTAATATCCTCAGAAAGTGTGAAAAGACAATATAAAAGCATTCTCATTCAAAGGCAAAGCCTATTTTTATCAGTGTGTAGTACATTGAGTATATGATCAAGCGTCTTAATTTATAAAAAAAAGAATAAAATAATTAATAAATGGATACAACATTTAGATAACAAGTTGCGTTGCATGGAAATCAATATGTTGGACATAAAAATGAAGTGTTGTAAATATTCCTATTAAGGAGAACAAGCCGTTGTGGAATAAGTCTTTCAAAGTAATATGTTAATTATCGATATATGTATGCCCACTTTTTCGACAAACTAGTCTGTCATTATAAATAATTGTGATTATCTATTAACAAGATAATTTGAGTTTTCTAATTTCAATGGTAATAGCCATGAAACTTGTACTGATAAATTTTTAATGGAGATATCAAAAATCATAATTAGCAGTAAATTAATGTGTATTTCTCTAGCTTGATTAAATATTTATGCAATTTCAGATGGATTTTAGAAACTCAAATGTATTATTAATTTTTTTTTAGTTTTTAGAAACTCAAAAAATCCGGCGGATCCAAACTGTTTTTATGAAGAAAAAAAGTCGTTGTCAACAATCCCCACCATTTTTTTCACACTTCTAATCCTTAAGTCTCAATTCTCTAATTTTCTACTTTAATTCTCTCAATAACTCAATTATCTCAACACTCAATTGTAAATTATCAATACTATTTCAAGTATTTAATTATTTATTTTTAATTATTTTTCATATTTCATTTCATTCATTTTCAAATCTTCATTCTTCAATTCTAGATTGTCAAATTTTCATCAATTATAAAAAATTAGTCAGTTCAAGCAACAGAGGTAAAGAAAGATGCCTGCTACCAACGAATAACCTAGGTTCAACAAGAATTATGAGGTAGAGTTAAGTGATGAAGAACAAACTCATTTATTTACTACTTAATAAACAATGAGTGATGCTAATACTCAATCTACTTCATCTCTCAAATTTTTTATTTTACCAAATATTTTGATAAAGTGACACTTACTAATGGAGAGATGTGAACAAAGTATAAGTATTACTTACAATCTTATAAATTTCAACCCGGAGGCGGTTATGGATTTTTAACAAGACATGTGGAGAAGAAGCATTCGGTGGAATTTGGCATCGACCGTACTTAAACTCAAATGCCGTCGTTTGTATCTTTTGACATTGGTGGAAGTAATAATTTTTCCTTATTTAAGTACAATAATGTTATATGTAGAAATGAATATTCATTTTATCTACTTGGGACCAACAAATGGCTTCAGAGCATTTAATTACTAAAAAAATTCCATATCAATAAGATTTGAATCATGATCCTCAAAGTATCTTTATGTTTTTAACATGAAAAACTTTGAGAGTATATGCTTTCATCTAAAAATCTAAAAATCTTGCGTTCTCTCAAGATTGAAAATTTATACACGATAATATTTAGGTGGGATGGACGATGATATATAGTCTATTATTGAAGCACCATAGAGATAAAAAAAGGCAATCACTTCCCCTGAATTCTATCAAATTCAATAGCTTGAACCAATATGCGGAATATGCATGGTTGACTTGATCAACGCTAGGAGATATATATAGTTATGGGATTCTTGTCTTCGAACGTTTCACAAATAAGAAGACCAATAATTAGGTTTAAGGATCATGTTAATCTTCATTGTCTTGTTAGCAATGCTTTGCATTGTTGATCCACTCATTCAAATAGAATACAAGATGAATAGTAAGATGGAGGATTGCATGGTTTCTACACTAAACATTGGAGTAGCATGTTCCAGGTCCACTCCAAGGGACCGAATGTTGATGGCCTGATGTTGTTGAGCAATTTCATAAGATCTTTGTTTTTAAAATCGGATAGGACTACTGGTCGGTCTGATTAGTTTTAAATAATCGGAATTGCGGTTCAACCGATCAAAACCAATCAAACTGATTTATAATTTTTTAGTCTTTTAATTTATTTAAAAAGTTAAACTTGGTATTTTATTATATGTATGTGCTTGTTTGAGTTTTATACTTTATTAGATATTTTTTTAGTTGGTTATTTAATTTTTTTTTAACATTTAAATTATTTACATAATAATTAGACTATTACATGAAATGTTTACACAATGTATTATAAAATTATAATCAATTTTTTTTAGATTGGTCGTTCCGACGATTGAACCGATTAGATAGATGATTGAACCGATCAGATCAATTTACTAATAACTTGCAACGACTCCTATTTAATTACTAGTCCTGTTATAAAATATTTTATAAGATAAGAGATTAACAATTGAGCTTGAAATTCTTTTTTCATGAATAGTTTCATAAATTCCTCAGGCTAAGAGGTGGATAAGAACCACATACACACACGCATATGCATATATATGTGTACACACACATATAATATATACATATATATAGGTAAATTGTATTTTTGGTCCTTTATATTGGCTTAAATAAACATTTCATCCTCTAATTTTTATGTCACCGTTTGATGAATACTAACCTTTTAAAATTTGCATATTTAATCCTATTTTTCCATGAAATTCTAATTTCATCCATAAATTACTGAATTGTCATAATATGTTGCTCATGTGTATTCAGTTTTAGGGATATTGTCAAGTGACGTTTACTTGGCAATGATTTGGATACAATGGTGGAAATAAAATCCAACTGGATTACAAAATGAGAGAAATAAAGTCATTGCCAAAATATTTTTTTATTCTTAATTAATTTATACTATTTTATGACACTTAATGAATAACTTTAATTAATAAATTAAAAACTATTTTTTAATAATTTGATAATTAATTAGTGATTAAAGAAATACCATTACACTTTCTCATTAAATAAAAAACTAACCAAGTAAATAAACTAAAAACAATACAAAATATATTTTTTATTCTTAATTAATTTATATTATTTTTTTGACATTTAATGAATAACTTTAATTAATATAATTTAATTTGAAATTTTGTTAACTAATTAATTATTTTTTGACTCTTGATGAATAATTTTAATTAAAAATTCCAATTATAAATCAATTTTTAATTACTTAAAGAATTGATTATTTTTAACACTTAATGAATATTTTAATTAATATATTTCGATTATAGGTTAGTTTTTTAATAATTAATTAATCATCAATTAGAGAGTAAAAACTTAACACTAATTATTTTAAGAATATAATTAATCAAATAAAAATAAAAAATTATGATAAAAATTTAATACTAGCTGTTGTAATAATATAATTACTTAAGAACATTAAAAAGTTATAACAATTTTTTTTTATGTTTTTATCCCATATTTTTCTTTTCCTTTTTTTCTTCATTCTTCTTCTTCCATTATATCCAACCGCCTGCCGCCGCCGCCGCCGTCCACCACCACCACCCCAACCCACCGCATTGCCGCCTCCACCAACACCCACTCAAGAAGCCACCAGCCCACCTTGCCACAGAGAACATCCTCACACAGCCACAAAGCATTAAACAAAATTTTACACGAGAGGTTGAAAATTAAACATTACACACATACACACACTCCTTTTGCAATTGCAATCCTTGATGGGATAGGGATGGAGTTTTGGGAAGAAGGAATTTTTAGCAATCCTTTAGGGAAGAAGAAACCCATCACTCCTTTTGCAATTTCAACAATTTTAGCATTTCTTTTGAACACCCACACACACATTGATGATTTTACACGAGTGTGGGTTGGTTCGAAAGACAGAAGAAGCATGAAGAAAAAAGAAAAAAGAAAAAAAAAAAAGAAAAAAAAAGATAAAGAAAATATTAAAAATTATTTTTTAAAATCTAGTTGGCTTTTATTTCCCCTGTATTCAAGTCATTGCTACACCTAAACCTGACCACGGTTCAGGAACCGCCGGTTACGGTTTGGAACCGTCGGTTCCACGGTTTAAAAAAATCACAACCCTTAACCTTAACCGTCAAGGCCGGTTACGGTCCGGGTTCTGGAACCGCCGGTTTCGATTCCGATTACGGTTCCGGTTCCGGTTTCAGTTCCGACCTTTATATTTTTTTTTATTTTTTTATTTTTTTTTGAACTTAAATTTGAAAAAAAAATAACTAAAATTTAAGCATATGATCCAAAATAAAAGTGACTAAATTAATTTATGAAATTTCTAAAAAATAATTTTTTATTTACACTGTATTGATAAAACACAATTTACTAAATTTTGATTTTTGGAGTTAATATTATCATATAAAATCAATTAAATATTACAATAATTTAATAATATTAAATGAGAATTTGGGGAATAAACAGTAGATATTGTAAAGTAACATTATTAAATATTTTTAAAAAATTACAAATTTACTTATTATTAAAATAATTGTAAAGTAAAGTCATTAGATAATTTTCAAAACTTTACTTATTATTAAAATGAAATGTAGAATATTTAAATATAGGACTTGATTTGTAATTTGTTGAAACTAATTCATTAAATTTAAAGAATGACACAATACTAATTATATTGATTTTTAGAAACAAGAAAAGCAATTTGAGGGGAAAAAAAATGAAAAAACAAATCATGAAACTTATTTATACACTTATTCAAAATTATAAACATATGGTCCATTAGCTCATTTGGTCAGAGTGTTTTATTAATAGTTTGGAGGTCACAGGTTCAAAACCAACATAACACACTTTTACACTATTTTGATTAAAAATAAAAAAATAAAAACTGTCGGGTCGGGCCGGCGGTTTCGGCCCGTGGAATCGCCGGGTCCAACCTGGCGGTTTACGGATTGGATGAACCGTAACCGGCCCGTGAACTCACGGGTCGGTTCACGGTTTCGACCCGTGAACCGTGATCAACGGATTCTGACCCGTTGACCACGGTCCGGTCACGGTCCGGGTTCGGTTCGGACCGGGCCCGTGGTCGGGTGTAGCTACACCACTTAACAATCTTCCTAAAATTAAATATACATGAGCTTCATTATGACAACTCAAACAATTTTTGGGTGAAATTAGATTTTCATGGCAAAATTGTGCAAATTTTAAAAAATTAGTGTTTGTAAAAAAATGACCCAAAAAATTAGAATACAAAATGTCTATTTTAACCAATATAAATAATAAAAAATGTAATTTTACCTGTACGAGTATTAGGTGTGTGGACGCATATACTCATATGTGTGGGTGTGTGTATATTTTTATGTATCTAATTACTTTCATGTATTAATTCCTTTAAATAATTATAAAGCATTTTAAACCTTCTATTCCCGTTCCACTTCTTAAATTTGCCACTAAGGCTCGAATAGTTTCCATGGAAAATGAAGGAAAAGGAAAAGAATGAGGGAAAAAATTTCTAGGAAAATATTTTTTTTTTTGTTTTTCATGTTGTTGATAGTATCTCAAATTTTTCTGAAAAATAACTGTAAATGTAATATTTTATTAACTCTAGTGAGAATATATCAACAACTGCATGTTAAGAAAATTTGAACTTAGATAGAATCAGAGATGGAGGGAGAGGCCAGCCGCCTTCCCTCAATTTTTTATAAATCTACTTTTTATTTATAAATTTAATAAATTTTAAAATTTTGCTCCTTTTAATAATGAAATTATCTCAAATAAATTATCGCAATTGTCCTCCTTAAATTTCTTTAACCCTATTTTGAATATACATATATATTTGATAAATCTAAAGATGTTCTAAAACTATTTGAAACTTCTTTTTTTTAAAAAAAATTAGTGATGGAATTTATTATTAATACAACATTTTAAAAGGTATTTGTACTATTAAAAATTTATATAATTTAGTTTCAACAAACATGGCCTATTATAGTCAAAAAATAGTATTATTGTTATTTTTTATTTTTTATTTTTTATTTTGAATTTATTTGATTCTACTTTGTTCCCTTATTAATTGATATTATTCTAATTTTTATGAAGCAAGAAATCATAAATGTACATTTTTCGTGATACATTTCATTTGGTTAGTGATTATGAAATAATGTTCAAATTCTTGAAATAGTTTTTGAAAGCAAATTTGATTGACAAATTTATTTTTGATATATTAATAAAAATTAAAGTTAAGAATTATTTTTATTTGAACAAGTCTCTTTCACAATAAAAATATTAAGAATATCATTAGTTTTTTAATATATTTTTAATTTATTATTTTTTATAATATTTTTTCATTCATATTTATATAATTTATTTATTTTATTGAGTTTCCTTTGTATAATATTTTGTGTTTCATTCTTTTCAATTTTGTTTGGTCCAATAAAAATAAAATTCTCATCTCATTTTTATTAACATATGGAATATGATTTCACAACAATACAGTTAAAATATTAAAATTATATTTTTTGTTTAAATCTTTTCCTCAAATAATCTTTTATAAATGTGTAGCTACTTATATAAATTACATTTTATTTGAAGAATGCTTTTTCCTTTTTCATAATAATAAGTCACTTTTAAACACTTGATAATAACTCATAAAATTGTCATCAAACTGTGAGAGTTACTATAATATCCAGATCATATTTTCTTACTTTATAAGTTATTTTTTATTTTGTGTTGGATTGAATTAGTATTGGTTCTTATTTTTATTTATAAGTTATTTTTTGTTATAGATATAAAAAATTTATGTATAAATATTATATTTTTATTTATAGTTGTATTTATTTTTTAATAATTAGTTCAAAAAAACACAATAAGAAAATATTTTTATAGGTGAAAAATAAATAATTGATATTATATTTTTTACGATTGAATCTCGCCACCCATATTGAAATCCTGACTCCCGCCTAGATAGAATTCATCTAAATTTGTTTGTATCTTTAAATATGTGTAGGTATACATATATGATTTTTAAATAAATTAAATTTTAATATTCTTTTAGTTCAAAATTTCAGTTCAGCATATTGTTCATATGAATTGTTCAATTAAATCAAAAGGAAAATAATAGACACATATCGTACTTTGCGACGAATATGAACAATTCGTTGCTAAACTTAGCTACGAAAAACACAATTCGTTGCTAAATTAATAATATTTTTAAAAAAATGAAAAATTTTTAGCAACGAATGTCGAAAATTCGTCGTTAAGTTAATAAAATATTTAAAAAATAAAAATATTTTAGCGATGAATTGTGGAAATTCATCGCTAAAATTAGAATTTTTTTTTTAAATATTTTGTTTATTTTGATCTTTTTATCTTGTTTTAAACAACAAATCCAAATTATACCATGTTTTAAACAACAAATTTACAACTTATTTATCACAACCATTCACAAATATTCAACAACCTCCACAACATATCCAACAACCATTCACAAGACATTTATCATTCCAACAAACTAAACATTAATTAAAAAAGAATCATACACATAAATCATACAAATGAATCATTAAACAAACCACTATAAAAGTCAACATTAAAAGTAAAATATTTTCATATACAAATTAGACAGAAGTCTAATACACCTAAATGAGAATCAAAATAAGAATCTTCAGGTGTTTCTCCAGCCATGACTGCAAAATAACAAATCAAAGATGTAATTAAAAATAAATTAACACTATATATTAAATATAATTGTATATATCAAAACAACAACAACGCCTAATATGAATAACATCGATATAACAATTAATCCATTAAATTCCAAACGAGGTCTAAGGTTTGTGAATGCATATACATGATATGTATAGATATAACGTATTTAATAGGATAAACAAAACCACTAATTAGATGTGAATAACTATACATTATTAAAACACTTAAACTAAACACTTATAGTTGAATGCTTCTTTTGTACATGTTATCTTTTAGAATATATATATATATATATATATGTATATTTAGGGTTCCTTCACTAGACTTTTAAGAGAGAGTGAAAGAAAATGCACTAAATAAATTCTTAGACTATGGTTGAGGGTATCAATTTTTTTTAATGGAATATAGAGAAAAGAAAAACAGGCAAAGGGTTGCCAAACAGAGCGTATTCAGCCTCTGGATCAAAATATGATTCCTGATATGATGCTTTGCTGTAGATTTCTTTTTTTCGTGCATCGTGACTAGCCTGGATTAAAATAAATAATTGCCAGTTTTGAAATTTATTAATGTTTATTAGAAAGCTGTAAAATAGTATATTTCACGTTCAATATCTGTGCTGAATGATAGTAGGCTCAAAATCTGAAGATCTTAGTAATTCTGCTGAATTATAGGTAATATTGTGATTTGTTTTGAGGACATCATCTCAATAATGTTATTCCTAACAGTGCAAGTCTTGGAGTAGGATAGACGGAAAAGAATGGGAAAGTGAAAGACTGGCTTTTGTAATGATATTTGTTTCTCCTTTGATAGCTACTTTCCTTTGTTTTAGGTTTGGTGGGCCTTTGAGGACATCTAATTTGTTACATCTTTTCTAGAGAGAGTGAAAGAAATTATTAGCAATTAATATGAAATTTCCAATTTCCCTAACAAACTAATCCCAAATTTAATTACAAATCTCAAAGCAAATTGGACCATTTTAAGCACAAAAACAGAACATCAGGAAAAGAAAAGCTAATTGAAAATGAAAACAAAATAATTAATCCAGAATTGTCCTATCAATAGAATGTTAATTCGACAAGCATCTACTACAAACAGAAGAACAATTTTAGATATAATTCACATAAAAATAAATCACAGTAAAGAAAAAATCTTCCTTTCACTTGAATATGGAAAGTGGCAGAGCTACTGCGAGGGGATGGCGGTGGAAGACAATGGTGGCAGCGGAGGAACGATTACAGAGAGAGAGATCGAGCAAGACAAAGAGAGAGTTAGGGCTTTTTTAGGGGAAGAAAGAATACATCACAGTAAAGAAAAATTCTTCCTTACATTTGATTATGGAAAGTGGCAGAGCTGCTGCGCGGTGGTGGCAGTGTGAAAGATGATGATGTCAGGGAACGACAGTGGAAGATGACAGTGGAGTGATTGTGGAAGACGGCAGTGTAACAGCGGTGTGGTGGAGGAACGGTTAGAGAGAGAGAGATATGACAGAGCGAGGTAGATAGAGAAAGAGAGCAAGGGCACAATCTTGGGAAGAAATGGGGAAAATGGATATCTGAACCCGATATTTTAGCGATGAAGGAAAGGCTATTCATCGCTAACTAATATCTTAGCGATAAAATCAAACAAATTCGTTGCTAACTTACAAAAATAATTAAAAAAAAATTAATATTAGCGACAAACTTCACATTTCGCCGCAAACAAAACAGCAATTTTTTTTTATTTTTTTTTAATGTTAGCTCTCTTAGCGATGATATTTCCCTTTTCATCACCAACATTTGCATAAATTTCCCTATTTTTTTGTGACGATTTTAACTTCTTGTCGCAAAGTTTAACACTTTGCGATGAATATATCAATTTTATCGCTAATGTAAGAAAAAATTAAATTACTCAAAACACTTTGGGACGATGAGTGAATGTCTTTATTGTTAAAGTTGTCTAAGTCCACCAGTCAACTATTGGAAAACTATAGCAGATTCCAAAATAATTCTTACTGAAGTACCCCCCCCCCCCACACACACACACATATATATATATATATATATATATATATGCATGTATCATCTTACAAATGGCAAAGACAGTTCGAGAAGAAAGGAGCAAGAAATTAGTTTGTCAAAGGGTTTGGTAATAGAAAATATTGATAAAAGAAGAAGAAGCAAGAGAGGTCCTCGACAAATCCAGGGGAAGAAGGGACGTAGTTAGAAAATGAATGCTAGGGGGCGAGAGTTATTTTTGAAAAAAACAGTAAATGAAGATACGTTTTCTATTATTTAGGAGGGGGGCAATTTTTTAAAAATTTAATAATTTTATGTATAAATTTATACTAAATTAAAAAAAAAATTGAGTAGAGGGGGGTCGCCGCTACCGTCCAACCCCCTAGCTCTGCCGCTGGGGGAAGTCCAAATCCAAAAAAATGAATTCAAATGCCATTATTGTGGTGCTTCAAATTACTAAAATGGAGATTGCAGAAAGAAAAAAAAAGATTAAAAGAAAGAAAAAAATTGAAAATAAAAAAAAAAACATCAAAGATGATACCACTGTGTCATCATTTGTAATGGTGCTTGTGTCAGTTCATCATACCATCAAACAACATTAATTAATGAGGTTGATATCACATAACACCATCAAACAACATTAATTAATGAGGTTGATATCACATAACTCTACACCATGATAACTTTGGCTGATGCATAATGACCAATCCCCATGTGATAGATGTTATTGACATGGGGAGCATTTTTTGGATACGAATATAAGATGACGACTCATTCTCAAAGATGTCAAATATATTCTTGATATTTGGCTCAATATTATTTCCACAAACTTAATGTGATGGCTATGTCAATCACTTTGGGAACGAAAATAAGAGTCACCAAAGCTTCTCTTATAATAATAGAAATCACTCTAATTGATGCAGAATTGAATATCCAATGGTGAAGTTAATGTTATTGTCAAAAAATCCTCCATTAAAGGCATCTGGGAATAATCATTTTCAATTTCTAACTTTGATTGAAAAATCTTAGAAATAAAAATATACAAGTAGGGTTTTTGTTGAAAAGTGAATAAAACGAATATATTTTTGAATTTTTAAATAGTAAAAAGAATTTTTTTTTTTTGAAAATGTAAACAAACTACCTCTAACTTTTTCAATTTTTATCTAAAATTTTGTGTTAGGTCAAACGACATATTGAATATCGAAATAGAAGGAGTATTTCAAAATGTGCGACTGAAGCAAACTCAAAATTTAAGCTTACATATGATTATTTTGTCTATCAAGTGATGAAATTGCTTTTTTTAGTCCAATAATATATGAGGATTTGCAAATATTTTCAATAAATTCCATATATGAGTTTCCCAACTTTGAGCAAAACTGTGCGTTTTTTAAGATAGTGACATATGTCACATACATGGACATTAAATCTAACATTTTAGGAGGGAGTTTGATATATAAGATGCACATGCTTCAATTTTATTATAAAACCCTACATGATATTAAGATATTTTCTTAAAGATAGAACATTAATTAAAAATCTAAATCTTATTTCTTCTCTCCTATTTTGGTGAAAATTATTGGAGAATGTGTAACCAACATTGGTTCGATCAATTCAACACTAGTCCTGCCATCTATTAATGACCACCAATTGATACACAAAATTATGTTGGACAGAATTATTTAGCATCTCAATATGAAATATAGAATTATTATCAAATTCATCTTGGTATTAACCCCTGAAAAGCTTTTCTCAATTTTCCTTCAAAAGACTTTATGAAGTGGTCTTATCAGTATTACTCAAGTGGAAATTAAAGTCGAAAGGCACTAATTTTCCATACGTTGATCGTGGCTGTCATTATCTAGTGGTGTTTGCAGAAATTTTCTTGAGGGAGTTAGTGGTGGACTTACATACAATTGGAATATATTCTAGTGGTTGAAATTTTGATGGAAATATAAATTTATAGAAGAATTTACATGCACTATTTGAATCGTACTTCATCCTAAAAAAAAAAAAAAAAATTATGACACTTTACTTCTTAAAGTATACAGGTTTTATATTTTACCATCCAAAATCTTTTGCAAGTAAAATATTCCAATAAAATTCTTTTACGTGCGCGTCACATGTGATTTTGAAGAACAAAAGAGTTAAATCATTTAAAGTTATTGCATTTTACTACCCAAACTTTGGACAATTTCTCTTATAGAAATTTTGTATATACATATACTTTATCTCTTTTCTATTACTCATTCACAAAAGATAAATTTAATTAATACTTATAAAAAAAAATATTTTTTTATTTTATTCCTCTTTAATTTTCTTGTTGAATTATAATTATATTCTTTAATTTACTTCATTAAGTTTTTAATAGTAATAAATTATAACAAAAAAATTTAATACTTAACTCTCCATACTATGCAGAAATTACATAAATCCAAATAAATGAACTTATAACTATACATTGCAAATCCTATTTCAATATAGAGCATTAATGAAGTATTTAAAATAAAATTAATCAATCACATATTATAATCATAATATTTTTTGTTGCTTTTCTAAGTTTATTCATGTTTAGACTAATTTATTCTGCAAAATGCATTTTACCATGCATGTTGAGTGAATTATTTATGGTGTGCTCAAATTGGCCCAAACACACTTTACTGCTTTGAATACCAATGAAGTATGCAAATTGCCTTTCATAATTGTGGATTACTTAAAAGTTATTGTAACTTATAATGTTTGAATGTTAAGTAGTTATTGATAATTAATATTTCTTATGTATTTAATCATTTCACTCAAATCAGTAACTAATAACATTACAGTGTTTTGCATCTTTTAAAGAGTTATTCCTCATTTCTTATTGCTTGATGAAGACTTCTTCATTTTTTCATGTCTTTAAATCTTCCAAATTTCATTATTCAAGAAGAAATCAGTTTCATTTCATCATTGACAAATTGCACTGTGGAAAATTATGTAATCAGTGTTACATATATATAAACACATAACCACATAATCAAATAGATCTAGTATATTTATACGTAACAGAATTGTCGATCACGTATTTGAGATCAAACTCATCTACTGACCCTCAATAAAATTACAAACATGTCATCAAACTTCATTTTTCAAATCAATAAATCACGAACATACCATCAAGCTTTATGTTATAAATCAATATCACGAACAAGCCTTCATATATGATCGTGAATAACTATTAGAGTTACACATTTATGCACATCAAATCGTTGGAATTCTATAATGATGCTCTAATGAAGAACATATATATTGGTATGTATTTTAAGAACTTAATATAAAAACTAATATGGACAAATAGAAAATATGTTATTGAAAACTAAAAAGTATATCTTATCCACCCAATTTAGGATGATTTTATTTGGATAATAACATAAATTATTACAAAAAATAAGTTTTCAAAAAACATAATATTATAAATTTGCAGAATTCTTGGATGGACGGGGTGCACCACTCCTATTCATTACTAACCATTTGATTATGGGGGGTGACATAGAAAAATAATAACCGTCATTGAATTAATTCAATGATCAGTAAAAGAATAGATGTGTGGTAACTTGTTCAATATAGACTTAATTTATGGAATTTATAATTAAATGATTTAACAATCAAATAATTTTTTTTACATATTTTATATAAATCTTTTGACACTGTCGAGTTTGAGCTTCGAGTTTTAACTAGAATGCAATACGAGCTTCGAGTTTTAACTAGGATGCAATAAGATACATAAGTTACACTAAACTTGTTGACCACCTTGGAAACTCTTAGCTAAATCCATGTATAACTGAACCAGTTCACTTCTTTTGAACGCAAATGCATTGAAATTGTATTTTCTATATTCCAAATTAATTGCAGCTATTTTAATTTTAGTGTAAGCACTTCTTTGAATTGCAATCTTCTCAATCTCAACTATTATTTTATTCAAAATGAAGAATTCAAACTGGAATAAGAAGTAAAAAAAAAAATGGAGTGAAAGGAATATCAAAATAATGAATAATATTCAGGCTAAGTTATAAGTGCATATAATCAAATTCAGTGTTATGTAAAGGGTTTTTGAGAGATCATTTGCCATTATAAAATTATGATAGAAGTTTTTTGCAAAGAAAAATAAAAAGAAAAGGAGGAACCTAATAAATTGAGAATTTAAGTCAATGTCTTCATTATTAAAGCTGTCTCACTCCTTAAGTCAACCAGTCAAGCATTAGAAAATTAGGGCAAATTCCAAAAATAATTCTTACTGAAGTACTCTGCACGCACTACTACATGTATATATACACAGACACACACAAACACACATATCAGTCTAAAACTATGGCAAATCCCATCATCATTCTTTCAGTCTTGATCTTCTCTTGTTTTGCCTTATTAACACCAACAACATGCTCCAGTAACCAGACAGATTTACTTTCATTGCTAGCCTTGAAAGAAGCCATAGATCTTGATCCACAGGGATCTTTGAGCTCATGGAACAAAACAACTCATTTCTGTAGCTGGAAAGGCATTTGGTGCAGTCACAGGCACCCGAGTAGAGTTGTCGCGATAAACTTGCAGTCTCAAGGCTTGGTGGGATCCCTTTCGCCTCATATAGGTAATCTCTCCTTTCTCCGAGGCATCAATCTCCAAAACAATAGTTTCCATGGCCCAATTCCTCAAGAAATTGCTCTCTTAAGGCGACTTGAATCTGTAGAATTTAGTAATAATTCCTTCTTGGGCCCAATTCCCAGAAATCTGTCCCAATGCACAAATCTTGCTTATCTTAACTTGATTGACAACAGCCTCTCTGGAGTCATACCACGCGAGCTCGGCTTTTTGTACAAACTTGAAGCTCTAGGCTTGGGAAAGAACAAACTTTCAGGGCCTATCCCTCAATCCATTGGAAACCTAACATCTCTGAGAAAACTTTCTTTAAGGTCTTGCGGCTTGAAAGGAGAAATTCCGGAATCGCTTGCCCAACTTCAGAGACTAAGATTTCTTCAGTTAGCTGAAAACAACCTCATTGGTAGCATTCCTCCTGGTCTCTTCAATGTATCTACTATTGAATTTTTTGGAGTTGGCATTAATGGACTTCAAGGATCCATACCCTCTACCATAGGCCTCACTCTCCCCAATTTAAGGTCTTTTAATTTGTTTCAGAATCAATTTAGTGGACATGTTCCAGTTTCCCTCTCATATGCTTCCTCCCTAGAAGAGTTGGATTTGCCAGGTAATTATTTTGCTGGGCCAATGCTAAAATTTGGAGGGCTTTCACGGCTTCAATACTTAGCCGCCGCGAATAACTCTATTGAAGACGATATTAGTTTCGTTTCATCATTAACAAATTGCACAACCCTACAAGTTCACAAGTTCTTGATGTAGGTGAGAACCTCTTAAGTGGTCGAATGCCGGACACAATTGCCAATCTGTCCAGCCACCTCAGTATACTACGGGTTTCTAGTACTCAAGTATATGGAAAAATTCCTTCAGGTATCGGAACCTTGTTGGTCTTACTTTATTAGGTCTTTATGACAATAATCTTGAGGGTCCTATTCCTTTGGACATTGGGAAACTTACTAATTTACGTAGACTCTACTTGAGAGGAAATGGATTCACAAAGGAGATACCATCTTCATTTGGAAACTTGAGTTTGTTGAATGATTTACACTTGGATAGAAATAATTTTTCAGGAATTATTCCCAAAAGTCTCCGTAAGTGCACCAACCTACTAGAATTAGATTTCTCTCAAAACAATCTCAATGGCCCCATACCTCGAGGGATTATGAATAATTCTTCCATTTCTATTTCCTTAAATCTATCTTACAATGCATTCACGGATTCGATTCCACTTGAAGTTGGATCCTTGACAAACCTAGCATATTTAGATCTATCTAATAACATGTTGTCTGGACTCGTTCCAAACTCTTTAAGCAGTTGCATGAGCTTGCAAAGACTTCACCTTGAGGGAAATTTACTCCAAGGTGAAATACCTCAAGGACTAAGTGCTTTAATGGGTTTACAAGTCTTGGATCTTTCAAGAAATAATTTTTTTGGGCCAATCCCAATTTTCCTCGGGGAGCTACATCTCGAAAACTTGAACCTATCATTCAATAGGCTACAAGGAGAAGTCCCAATACTAGGAGTATTTAGAAATAGAACTGCAATATCTCTTGACGGGAACAAAGAATTGTGTGGAGGAATTCTTGAGTTAAATCTTCCACCTTGCTCTTCAATAAAATCCAGAAAGAAAAACGTGTCAACTCTGCAGAAAGTCTTGATCCCGATATTGATTGCTGGAGGCATATGCCTAACGCTTTCAATATGCTTCGTCATATTTATTCACAAGAAAAGAATGTCCCAAAGAAAAATAATTTCTTCTGAGTCGTCACTCATCCATGCCCAGTTTTTGAGGCTTTCCTATGCAGATATCTTGAAAGCAACAGGTGGATTTTCTGAGACTAATTTAATAGGTGTTGGGAGATTTGGATCTGTTTACAAAGGAATTCTGGATGATGGAAAGACATTGGTAGCTGTGAAAGTGCTTAATCTTGTAGTTGAAGGGGCCTCTAAGAGCTTCATGGCAGAATGCAATGCACTGAGAAGAATAAAACATAGAAATCTGGTGAAAATATTGAGTGTTTGTGAAAGCATAGACTTCCAAGGCAATGATTTCAAATCATTGATATATGAATTTAAAGCTAATGGGAGCTTAGAGAAATGGTTGTACCACAACAGGGAACAAGAAGGAGATCAAAATGCAGAAATCAAGAACCTTAACATGATTCAAAGGTTGAATATTGCCATTGATATTGCTCACGCACTCGAATATCTCCATTGTGGTACTGATTCAACCATTGTCCATGGTGATTTGAAGCCAAGTAATATTCTTTTGGATTATGATATGACTGCTTGTGTTGGTGATTTTGGATTGGCCAAGATTATTTCAAATATAGTCCCATCACATGAAAGCAACAGTTCAATTAGGATAAGAGGTACCTTAGGCTATATCCCTCCAGGTATGATTCCATTATATCACCTTCCATAACTTAATTGCACACACACACACACACACACACACACAAGACCTAACAACTACTCACAAACCAACAAGGAAATTATGTAAAAAACACCTGAAGTCATATTATCTCATTCAGTAGCCTGAATGTTGTGTAGAATATGCCACGAGTTTCTTGGTCTCGACACAAGGGGATATATATAGTTATGGGATTCTTCTCTTGGAGATGTTTACAAACAAAAGACCAACGGATGATGCCTTTGACGACCACGTTGATCTTCACAATTTTGTTAACAATGCCTTGACAGATCACGTAATGCAGATTGTGGATCCTCTCATTCAAATAGAACATGACGTGACTAGTAAGATCAAGGATTGTATGGCTTCCATACTAAGCATTGGAGTGGCATGTTCAAGGACAGTACCAAAGGATAGAATGTTGATCACACATGTCGCCAGTGAATTGCATAAGATAAGAGATTATTATATAGCTGGAGAATCGAGCTGAAAATTCTTCTTACAAGAATGGGATCATGAATTCCAATGGCAGAGCAGGCTATATGTATGCATATTGATATATATATATATACACACACACACTAGTATGTGTGTGTATCCCTTTTATTCCTTCTTCTTTAAATAAAAAGTGTGTAACATACATGCATTATTTTGGTGCATAAATTTCGGCATATTTATTTTTTTGCCAAACTGATATTCTTATTCAGATTTTAAAGTAGGAAATAGAAATTTTACAAGATCATGGGACAAGATTCCTGAATTATAAGTACAACTTTGTAAAAAGTACATACAGAATAAGGCATGATGTTGGGCTCTACTGAAATAAATTTTCCCAATTTTCACAAAAGACCAAAAATTCCGTTTTAGCAAATACTAATTAAATGCTATTAACATATTAATTTAACTAGTTTTAAAAAATACTCCCTTGTGTTTTAGTCGATGAAAGCGTTCTGTGTATTTTAGTCTTATTGCTTAAGTCGAGGTCCAATCAAGGTCTCTAATTATTAAACTTTTTCATGTTAATGGCAAACGATCTAAGTAGACTAACCACTTTTATATACTTTATATAAATAGTCTCGTTAAATTACCATTAACAAAATAGACAATTCTTTATTTTAAATTTATTATAAATTAGATAATTTTTTTAAATCATACACAATTATGGGGCATGATTGCATATAAGACAGTAATCTTGAAATATGCCATTATAACTAACGATTCCAATTAAGAATCTTACCATATATATATTTGCTAAAGATCAGTAATCGAAATATATTGTAATAGAGTGTCATGATATGTTGCCACATAGCATAATTGTCACGATTTAATAATTGAGTAACAAGAGTTTGCCCAAGATAATGAGAGATGTAGATAAAAATATGAAGTCAATATCAGAGAGATTTGGAGCAGAAGTGGATGTAGAGAAATATGTCCCTCCAGGTATGATTTCATAATCTGATTTCTGATGAACTCTATTTCAACAAACCCCATCTAGTTTAATAGCTTCAACCTATCTGCAGAATATGCCACAAGCGACTTGGTTTTAACGTAAGGGGATGTATGTAGTTACGGGATCCTTTGTCTTGGATATTCACAAATAGAATATGTGGATCATGTCAATCTTTACAATTTCATTGGAAAGGGAGCCAGTCCCAAAAAAAAAAAAAAAAAAAAACTTTGGTTGCTAACAAAAGTTGTGAATTGTGAATCTTGTCATTCAAATAGGACCTAACAAAAAAAGTATAGTAAGATCTGATGACTGAATGGCTGATCAAATTAAGGAAATGCCGGTAACAGATGTTGTTAATGAATTGTGTAAGATTAAAAATAGAGCTGAGGATTTCAGGTGGGCTCAAAATTCCAGAGGCGACGAGCTGAGACACACCATGTATATTGCTTAGTCTTTTCTTGTGTTTTCTTTTATTATTTTTGCTTTAAATGAATGTTCTTAATTAATTTGGTTACATGTTCAAAATTAACTAGTAATTAATATATATCAAGTGATGAAAATTTATTTTGTTATAATAATATTTTTCATAAGTTTAATAATAAAAAAAATTATGTAAAAATTGTCATTATTGACAAACAGTGGGACATATATAGCGATAATTTAATAACAAAATAAATTACCACAATTAATTAGTGATAATATTTATATTTTTATACACTAAATGTCAATATGATATTTTTTATACTATTCTTATTACTTGTAAGCTTGTATAATTTATCACTAGTATTATTTCTTTTTTCTTACTGGACATCACTATTTGTCTATTTACCTTTTCTTGCTGTCACCTCTGTAATTCCTCTCTCCACATGTGTCTTTCACAACAGATCAAATTAGAATATACAGAATGTTTTATAGAACAGCATTCATATTATTAAAAATTAATAAATAAATATTTGCATACCTCTTTTATTAACTAACTAGATATTATTATTATTAGTATTATTATTATTAGAGTTATTTTCTATATTATTCATATTTTAATTAGAATATACAGAATGTTTTATAGAACAGCACTCATATTATTAAAAATTAATAAATAAATATTTGCATACCTCTTTTATTAACTAACTAGATATTATTATTATTAGTATTATTATTATTAGAGTTATTTTCTATATTATTCATATTTTTTGAAATTATTTGATTATGGTTGAAGAGGTTTGGACCCCTAACCAATTAACAAAAATGTTAACACTCAAACCACTAGACCAATTTTAAATTTGTAGAATCATATTTGAGGAAATATATGTATTGTGAATAAAAGGCACAATCCAACAGAATCAGCCAATGATACTGGGTCACTGATCCGAGCTGGACTTGGGTACCTTGAAAGGTATTTTATATATTATTCATATTTTTTAAAATTATTTGATTATGGTTGAAGAGGTTTCATGGGTGATTATCTAAATATGAACACAGGTAGAAATTTTACTATATTCAAGTATATAATTGATAATAAAATAATAATTCTCCCCCGTAAAAAATAACAATATCTTTTTTTATTTTATCTAGTCACACTAAATAACAAACTCGAGTTTGAGCTAAACAAATCAAGCTCAAGCTTCATTATTCTACTCTTGAGTAGGGATGACAAATGAATGGGTTTGGGGCGGATTTGTCAAAATTCGATACCGTTTCACCAAAATTTTTGAAAACCCGAGATTCGCCTCGTTCCGAACTCGTCGGGTCCAGATTAGACCCACAAGACCCATTTGAGCCATTTATAAATTTAAAAATATTAAAAAAATATTTTTTTAAAAAAATAATACCACTAATTTTTTAAAAAATATATTTTTAAAATAAAATATTATATAAATACATATATATTAAAATAAAAAATAAATAAAAAAATTAAACGGGGTGGGTTCGAGGTAGGGCGGATTTGAAAATTAAAAATCAAGACACACCCCATTACTCACTTATATCTTTTCAAACCCGTACCAAACGCAATGAGTGCGAGTTTAACCTGAATCCCAACTTGACATTACCGTATAGAATCAAAACCAAAATTTTAATTTTTGTCAAAATTTTATACCAAATACCGATGCAAATTAAACAGTTTGGTTCAATAATTATCAATTTTTTTAGTATTTTGTATCAAAGTTTTTTATAAAAAAACTAAAATAGATAATAAAACTATAATTATAAATACACGTATAAAAATAATATAAAATAAAAATTATAAATACACATATGAAAATAAAATATAATAATATTTAAAACTAACATTCTATATTCAGTACGGTTCGATAAACCAAAACTCAAAATTAAAACTAATATAAATATTGAATTTGTATAAAAATAAAAACTGAATACGAAATTGATTTTTTCGATTTGGTTTTAATAAGTATTGAATTTTTAGTTTTGATTCAATTCGATTGATTTATCAAATCGTAAACACCTTAATAACATTTTATAAACTCTATGAATATATTATAAAAACCTTAATAACATTTTATAAACTCTAAGAATATATTATAAAATGTAAAAACGTATAAAATCTTTAAATAAACCTAGTCAAACACCCTAATATGAGTAGGCGGGCTGGGTCAATCCTATACAAACCAGATGGGCCAGAGTAGAAAAACTAGCTCAATCCATGACCAGTCCTATTTTAGCCAAGCCCAGTCTAGGATTGGCTCAATCTGGGTCCACCCAAGCCCATTATGGGTCATTTACATTTGTTATTATTAAATATTATAGTATTACTACTATGTATTATTCATATGTTAAAAAAATATTTGATTTTGGTGGAAGAATTACCTGTATTTTGTTTAGCTATATCTTTTTACTATATTTTTTTTCATTTTTATTTTATCCTTGAATATAATTGATAATAAAATAATGTTACTCCCTCATAAAAAATAACTCCCAAATTAGAATGCAATTAACCCCAAATTCCAATATAAGATCGAAATAATCAATTATCAGAAGAAAAAAAAAACAAGACAAAAAAATAGAAAAAGAAAGAAAAAACAATTGTAAACTAATATGACAAAGAGATTCACTTCACTCTCAAGTAATAAACTCATAACTTGTCATTCAATTCGATAATATCTAACCGTATGTTTGGTTAAATTTATTTAAAAAATATATAATTATTTTATAAAATATTTTTTAAATTTATAAAAAAAAAAATTACTATTAATAATTATTTTTAATAAAGATGGTCAGGTTAAAAGAATTTTTTAAGATTTTAAAATAAATTAAAAACTTCGTATCTTTTTAAAAGAACTTATTAAAATATTATTATTTCTTTTTTAAGATATTATAAGTCGATTTTCTAAAATTTTACATAATACGTTATAAAATATTTTTAAAAACTTATAAATTTCACCTAAAATTATGACACCTATTAAATAAATATATATACCTTAAATAAAATACGTACCCCTTCTAATCCAACTGTCTTCATTAGCTTATACCCTGCGGATTTTCCGAGGAGAAGTTGAAAAACGCTTCACCTGCTTCTCCTACTTCTTTCACTATCATTACACCCTCTATTTATTGCTTCATTTCTTCAATTTCGTCTACTCTGCGTAGATAGTAGAATTAGCTAGCTTTGAGGAGAGAAAGAAATGATGTGGATAACGAGATCGATTGGGCGACCGCTGCTCCAATTGCGGCTGAACACGGCGGCGGCGGTGAATTTTTCCTCGTCGGCCGCGGCGGTTGAGGCGGAGAGGAGCATAAAAGAAGGGCCGAGGAATGATTGGAGAAGACAGGAAATCAAGTCCATCTACGATTCCCCTATTCTCGATCTCCTCTTCCATGCTGTATGTTACCTACATTTTCGTGTTTCTTTTTTTTTTTTTTCCAATGCTGATGTTTGTTTGTGCATGAGAGGGTGTAATTTGTGATTTACTGGTTGTACGTAAACATCTAATTCGTTTTGGTTTTGTGTCTTTTTATCCGTTGCTTTTAGTTTTTTTTTTTTTTTTCCTTTTTTAACCATTGTTTGGTTACCTATATTGCATTTTCTTGCACTTTTGTTGTTCCTTGGGCTTCAGATGTTGTACTTCTGGCTGGGAGACTATGTTACCAGGTTACATAAATGTGTCTCCTCTTTTATGAAACTTGAATTCTACTCTTATAGTCTCTTAACTATAGGATCCAAGAACATGTTTTGAAATCAATTAAATATATAATAATTACCAATACATGAATAATTGACTTTGAAAGATACAAGTATGATAACTATTTCTAGACAGTATTTTATGATAAAGAATTACAAGCAACGGGAAGTAACAAAGTTCAAGGATATGTAAGGTAGTCATGATGGTTTATGATATACTGAAATTTGCTTCAAATTGAAGGCATGATCAAGTGATTAAGGACTATTGTTTATATACTATTGCAATTCCATTAGTTATTCTGATGTCAATTTAAAGGCATGATCAAGTGATTAAGGACTATTGTTTATATACTATTGCAATTCCATTAGTTATTCTGATGTCAATTTAGAAGGGGTTATTTGAATTGTAAAAGCTCCAATTAAAATTTCCTGTCCTGCTGTCACATGAAGTTCTACTTAGATAAACTTTTTCCTTTTCTTTTCCATATTATATTAGATCAAACATCAAATCTTCTTGCATTAGTCTATCCTATATAGACCTTTTCCGGCAATGTTTGTTGTGTTATTGCTTAATCAGTTGTTGTCAATATGACAATGATGCTTCTGCAGGCTCAAGTTCATAGACACACTCACAACTTCAGGGAAGTGCAGCAGTGTACACTTTTATCTATTAAGACTGGTGGATGCAGTGAAGATTGTTCATACTGCCCTCAGTCTTCCAGATACAACACTGGACTAAAAGCACAAAAGCTTATGAATAAAGATGCTGTCCTGGAGGCAGCAAAAAAGGTGAAGTTCTTTGTTAATATACAATTAAAAAGTTGTATCTCTGCACATTGTGGCTAAGTTTCCTTACTTGTTAGAATGAATTAACTCGAGCATCTTTTTGTGGAAATTTTCTCCTGAGACGCACTGTGAGATCTTTATTATTTTCTGGTTAGGCTTGGAGATAAGGTAGTGTCAAATTTCCTTCATGATCTCCATCTTAACCCACTAAAGCAAAAGTCAACCAAATAGATTTTGCCACATAAACACATCGTGTTCTATTGAATTACCTTTTGTCCATTACCTTCTGAACAAAAGATAGCATTACCCTTTACCTTATCATTTTCATTCTACCTTTAGTTGGTAATCTAGTATACATATGCATTAGCATTTCTATATAAGATTCCTCAGCTTGTTGTGTGATTGGGTTGTATTTATATCTGAACAGGCAAAAGAGGCTGGTAGCACTCGGTTCTGTATGGGTGCTGCATGGAGAGACACCATAGGAAGAAAGACCAATTTCAACCAGATCCTTGAATATGTGAAAGAAATAAGGTAGTATACCGTAAAGAGAATATACTGACTTCTACAAAAAAAATTATAGTTATATTATGATATTTATATGGATCAAACCTCCATTACCTTTGACACATTTTTGACAAAATTTAACCACACAACACATGAACTTGTTTTTATGCTAACGAACATAAGTGTGTATTTGTACTAATTATGTGTAATATTAGCTAATGGGTCTGTCTTCTTCTTCTGGGGTGTCATTCCTGGATTGACATGATTTTGCTAATTTGTCTAACATTTGGAGTCTCTTTATGTGCCATGTGTGGTTGTATGAGCGATGTTATCATGGCATCCTTAAGAAGCTGGATGGTGAAATATATTACAACCTCCTCTGACGAGTTGGATAAAGAGAGAGGATAAACAGAGAAGATGACATTGTTGTTGGATGGTGTGGTAGAATACTTGTCTTTCTGTATTTCTGTTATAGATGCTTGAAGATACCTGTGAGAGATGATTGACACAATTCTTGTCTAATCAACTTTTAGTCTTGGGATGAAAATATTGCACATCTTGAATCCTTCTGCATGTGCATGAAAACTTTGTGTCATGTGATCATCACAGATGCAAGAAAGAAGATTTAACTTGCAACACAAGTTTTGTTGAAGGCCTGCCAATCTCTAGCGAGTTCTGAATCAGTAAATGCAATTGTAATCCTTTTAGTATTCTGAAAGAGAAAGAAGATTCAGTTTGGAAAATATTTTCCACTACAAATACCTTTATATAACTTGATAATCACTTAGTTGATTAATTTCATTTAACAAAATGTTATTATATAGATTTACACTTAAAGTCAAAGACCTCTTCCTAAAAGGAAGATCAAATGTGATTTTGCCAAATTCCATCAAAACAATTGAAATAAATTCAACTAAAATCTGGAATCTGAGTCCTTTTTAGAGAAGTTTAATGCTAATTGCCTTTTTTTGGCTGCCCTTTAGATTGATCAATAAAGTGGTGATAAGTTGATGTTGGTGTGACAAAACATAATGATTGTTGTAACATGATCCGAAGAGAATTAGGGAAAAATTCATCTTTGTTGATAAATTCATTGACCGCAAGACTCATGCTTTCTAACATGTCTATTTTCAGAATTAATAAGGTACTAACCAGTAAGATATTTCAGATATGACTCTATCTCTATCTCGTTTTTATTATTGGAAAATTCTTACTTTTTAGATGTCTAATTCTCACGTTACAAGTTCATGCCACTGGCATTATGCTGTGTTCAGTACTGAGATTTCATTCCTTACAGATAAAAATCTGTTTCAATTATAGTATAAATTTTTGGTACAAATAATACAGAGTGCTATTTGGTTTGTATGGAAACTTTGGCTTTTTGGCATTATTTTATATTATCTTTTGCATAGCTGCATGTTGAAAAAACCTTTCTTGAACGATGTGTCAATCGTACAGAGAGTAGTCCTATAAGATATTATAATCTTGTTAAATTTCCTAGCGATGTTCACAGTCACAATGCTACATAGGTATATTTGCTCATTGACATCTTTTAGATAGTTCCTTTTCTCACTCTGACTAGTTTCTGTTAGCATTTCTTATTATACATCCGTATTACTTGTCTAATCTTATCAGAAACATTTTCATGTGATAAGGGGTATGGGAATGGAGGTCTGTTGCACTTTGGGAATGCTGGAGAAGCAGCAAGCTTTAGAACTCAAAAAGGCAGGTCTAACGGCTTACAACCATAATCTTGACACCTCAAGAGAGTATTACCCTAATATTATTACCACAAGAACCTACGATGAACGTTTGCAAACCCTTGAGCATGTTCGTGAAGCAGGCATCAATGTCTGTTCAGGTAATTTGGTTGGTACAGGTGTACTTGTTCACTCTCTTCTAAGACATGCATAGTCTGTCACATGTAGTCTTGCAATGGATTTGGTATTTGTGTGACATTATCATCATACTTCTCTTACAATAAAAATCTTTTTGCCAAAAGAGATCTACTTTTTCTCACATGGTGAGATGATATAGGCTAAATACTAAATATAGTTCATGCATAAGTAACGTCCAGTCTTCTGCATCAGGAGGAATAATTGGGCTTGGGGAAGCAGAGGAGGACAGAGTTGGATTGTTACATACATTGGCAACTCTCCCTACACACCCTGAGAGTGTTCCCATTAATGCACTGGTTTCAGTAAAAGGCACACCCCTGGAAGATCGAAAGGTACTTCTATTCAGCATTTTGCAATTGGAGGTCTCTGGAAAATATTCTGTACATGTTATATAACTTGCAAAGTGAGCATCAACCTTTTACTAGGTGTACAAGAGAAAAAGAAAGTAGGAAAGGAAAATGGAATAACAAGAGAAAATTATGAGTGGCAATTTTAGTTCTCCATCCAACCTTTAGATTATTTCTGATTGTAACTGGGTGCTGGTCCCCACACCCAACCCCTTTCTTCCCAAGCAGACAGAGAATGAGCACCACACTCACCAAAAAGGAAATAAAAATGGTGTAATCCCTTACTACCATGTCATTTTCCCATAAACATGACCATATATTTAAAAAATGATTATACCAAAAAATTGCTGGTGAAAAAGAAAGGAAACCTGGACAAAAATGCGCAAGTGTTTGTTTGAGAATTAGATCTGCTCACAGCTAAAGTAAGGCTGAATCATAAGAAACTTGTGGCCTTTGAGTACCAGTCGTTGCCTGGTTTTTTTCTTTCTATTACTTATCAACTTCCTAATAGCTGGGAGGCTGTGATTCACATACACTTAAGTCTGCAACAGGAACCTGTTTTTTCCTAATAGTGGTACATAAAGCTGTCATACCCTCAGATCATTCCACAATCCAGGACCACAAACCACCCCCAATACATATTCTGTCAGACATCCCGAGTTGATCTTACCCCGGGTTGACTCTGATACCACTTTCCTAGTAATGATACATAAAGCTGCCACACCTGCAGTAGTACCCAGGACTGGGTTAGCTCTGGTACCACTTTATTACACCTTGGACCCATAGAATGGGACTCCGGCACAATAGGCTACCTAGCAACTTCTTTGCACTTGTCCTCATTTTAGGGAAATGATTAACTCTGGTTGCTAGAGGAGTCCATATACCAACATATTTACCTTTCCAATTTTTTTTCACAGTCAATGTGGGAAATCTCCAAAGCACTCATCTGAAGATTGGTTTTGTTCGACTAACCAAATTGCAAAAGAAAAATTAAAGATACCTAATAAAATGTACAAGAGAATATGAGATATCAATATCTAAGATTATACTAACAAGTATTACCAGCATGAAATTGTAGTGTCATATTTGCATCCTTGATTGTAAATACTGAAAGAAAAAGTAAAACGAAAAGATTGAGTGCATTTTTGGGAGGACTTCTACAATGAAAGTCCACCTAGAAAATGGACTTTTTATTAAGTGCTTTTTGAGAAGTTTTTTTGACATTACGGAGAGATGCTTGGTGAAAATCCATTCCAAAAAGTGCTTTAAATTAAAAGTTCATTCTTCACATGAAATTGTGTTTGTAAACTAGTTGAAAAGTGTAAATTTGACATGTAGATAACAATATTGTCCCTATTTATATTAAAAGTGTCTTCCACGGCATAAGAATTCTCAAATCAGCTATATAATTTTTCTTAGCAATAATTCAATAAGCTGTAATTTTATATTTTCTAATAGTTATTACTTTTAAGATTTTTTATTGTGGAATAGTTTGAAAACAAAATTTTTTTTTTTTTTAGAGCTTTTCATCTGAACTTGTGACAGCTTTTAGAAGAATGAACGTACTTCTAAAGTTGTCTTCAGTATAAAGGGGCTACTATAGTGAGATTATTATTAGTAATTTAGATAGAAAGAGAGAGGACAAAATTGGAAAATACCAACTTTTACAATTCTCTTGGAGTGGGAAATGGGTTTTTAGAAGCCACCAATTCTCACTTCTTTAGAATGGACTCGTATATCTAAAAGTTCATTTGGAATATGTTTCCAAACAAGCTCTTAATTTGTGGATTATTTGTCCATTTCACTTGCATATTGCTTCTTTCAGCCAGTTGAAATATGGGAGATGATTAGGATGATTGCAACGGCACGTATTGTAATGCCTAAAGCGATGGTTAGGCTTTCAGCTGGCAGAGTTCGGTTCTCCATGCCTGAGCAGGCACTTTGCTTTCTTGCTGGTGCCAATTCCATCTTCACCGGGGAGAAGCTGTTGACAACTCCCAACAATGATTATGATGCTGATCAGATGATGTTCAAGCTTCTTGGACTCATTCCAAAAGCTCCTGACTTTTCTGAGAATTCAGTCAAAGATTTTGAACCAGAAAATATTGAAGTGGCAGCTTCGAGTTCTGGTTGAGAATGCACTCTTTCTTTATGGTCCTTTAACCTGGAAAGCTGTTATCCTATTAGATGGACATGCACATCATTTCAGAACGCCCTTTTTTTTTCTCTTTTTTTTCCTTCTTTTGGCATTTTTGGTAGTCATATAATGAAGATATTGTAGCATGTAATTTTCTAGTATTAAGCGTAGCCATGCAGAAAATGGTGTCTTATTCTTCCTAGTAAATTTCCTAAAACTCCATTTAAAGTGTGTGATCAAGAAAATTCTTGCTCTTGTTATTCACTAAGGTCAGTTTATTACATAT
Organism: Paulownia fortunei; assembly: GCA_019321725.1. NCBI lineage: Eukaryota > Viridiplantae > Streptophyta > Magnoliopsida > Lamiales > Paulowniaceae > Paulownia > Paulownia fortunei. The sequence continues at coordinate 15,114,372 of CM033123.1, forward strand.
CATTCATAAGTTTTGTTAATGTAGTATTACTAGCTATTGTTATAGACGTCTGCTAGATTGTTTTAATAATTATTTAGAAGATGTTTTAGATGACAATGTGTGAATTATCAAAATATATCATTCCTAAACACTTTTACATGTACAAGTAAGTGCAAGTTTGATATTGCCAAAGGTTAGATATATTTGGGGAAAAGGTGAGTTGTAATTGTATAATATTACTGAGATGATGAAAACTTGAATCCTAGCTGTGTATACTTTCATGGATGACCGATTTATAAAATGTTTTCACGTTTTTGGAGATTGAAAATGCCAAAAAGCATTTATTTTCGTCTCAAAATTATATATGTGGTTTGATTTTAACATCAAACGTAAGATGACAAATGTAAAGTAATTTTATAATATTACTCATAAAAGTAGTGATTGAGTAAGAGAATAATTTTGGAATAAATTTCTGTTTTATAAAATAAAATTTATTTTAGAACATCCCAAAAAGAATATGAACCATAAATTTGGAATAGTGTAGAGAATGAGTATAAAATGTTTCCAATTTTTCTCCACCATTTTATACTCTACTTTCAGATTATATTCCCCTATTTTCAAACATATCCCCCCATTTCTCCTAAACATGATTAAACTGCCCGAAAATATCTTTAAAATGTGTAAATCAGAAATTACCAACGCATTAACCTTTTGCATACACTAATCAATTCCTAACATCAACTAATTAAGTCTTACAAAAAAAAAACATCAACTAATTAAGACATCTTCTGTAGTTTACATATCCTAAATCAAACACAATTTTCTTGAAAATCACATTCACTATCAGAAAGTGAATTATCTGAAAATTGATACCGTAATGGGAAATGTGGCTGATATCAAATATGGATTTTCTTAATCCTCTTAAGTTCTACAGTCTATGGAACAATTCATATGTCTTGAAAATTGGGCTGCTATTGTTGATCTATGCCCAATAAAAAAGTTTTACTTTATTAGTAAAAGCCCAGCCCATTCATACATTGTAAGCCCGTGTGAATCTTTTTCCTTATTCTTGGCAGATACTTTAAAAAAAAGTCATGTCATCTTAGGGATGACACAGATTTAGTCAAATTTGAAATTTGTTCTACTAAAAAAAAAATTAAACCCGATACTTGTTCATCCCGACTCGATTGAGACTCCACCCCGCTTGAATTCTAAAGTCGATGGGTCCAACCCGCATGGACTCACCAAGTCATTAAGAATAAAATTTTGATTTTTTGAACCTTATATAATTACTTTTTTTTTCATATGACGATTGAGTTTTGACATTTTTGACTTGGTACTGATGGTAAAGTATATTTTTTTTTTCTAATTACCAAATGTGATAATAAACATTAATTTATAGAAGATAAATATAATTATATTATGTTTCTCACTATTTTGGAATATTTTATAGATCATGTCTACATACATTATCTTCAATTTTAATATTATTTATTTATAATGCATTTAATATTGGGCCGCATATAAGTCAATTATAATATTTTTGAATTGAAGTTAAAGTTTGAAAATAATTTTTGATTTAATTTAATAATATTTTAATATGCATAGTCACTCCACTTAAAAATCAATATTTTAAACTAATTATTAAGTATAAAATATATTTTAGATTAAATAATAATATGGGGGGTTCGAAGTAGGTCCACTGAAACCCTTATCCACTCTAAATCCGGCCAAATTTATAAACTTAAAATCTATATTAGCCCTGAATTTTGTTTATTCAAATTTGGACCCACTCTAAACACGATGGGCTCATTATGAGTTTGTGTTTGAACCCACCTTATTGTCATTTCTATATTTTTTTAGACACATGACAAACTATGCTCTTATATATAGTGTCGGTATGCATTATCTATAATGGAAGTAAATATATGTTTGTAGTAGAACCTTTCTCAAATTGTTGATATATACATAGGGATGGTGATGGAATGAATCCAATTTGTCTCATACCCATTTTTTTTTGGGCGGGTTTTGAGTTTTTCATTTCAAATTCAATTACACTCAACCTGATTTTTATAATTTTTTTTAAAATAATTTATTATATATATGTATATGAGTTTTGTTTTTTCAGAAAATTTATTTTTTAAAAAAAGTTTTAATAGTTTTATTTATTTTTTAAATATTAAAAATAATATTTTTTTTTAAATTATAAAATCAATCTAATCGATCTATCCACCAAATTTGAATTTGAATCTATATCTTTAAAAATCTTTAAACAACTCAACTCAGATCAGTTTTATTATCAACCCTATTTATACATCTATTTTTTCATGGACAGACACGATGCGGTGGATGGTCCTTTGTAAAGATGAAGGCTAGTAAGCCCATTGATCCACAAAGTCCGGATGAATGACAGGAACAAAATCCTTTAGCCCATTTCTATTTTAAGAAAAACCATTATTTCGAACAAATTAACTACATTCTTTAGAAACTATTTTTTTTTTTATATGATCCTAGCTTATATAGTTGAAACATTGACTAGTTTAATTTAAAATTTATTTTTTGATATCTAACCTTTTTTTTTTTTTTTTTTTTTGTGGCTCTAAGATTTATTTTCTTGATGAAATAGAAAGAACATAGATGAAACTACTAGCAAGATTCAAGATCAATAGCTAGTTTTGAAATCGCATCAAAATGTAATTGTTGTTTTATTTCTTATAAATGAAATCAATTTGAACAATATCATGAAGAAATTCACTTCTTGTTTTTATACTTATTTATTTTGACAAAAGATAGCATAAAGTTTTTATTTAGAAAATACGGTTCTAACATTATTATGTTTTATTTAAACAAAAATCTGTATAGTGTATTTCCTGAAAAAATATATTACTACAATAACGATGATAATATAAAATTAACTAATACAATTATGTAAGTATAAGGGTATTTTCTAAAATGAATCTTATTTATGTCACAAAGTTTAAGCTAAATATATATATATATATATAAGAATTATTGAATATCAATTATGTCAGTTCACCACTATAATCAAAGTTGGAGTTCTCATATATTTTGTAATTAATCTAATGAGTTGCTGGCATGAGAAGGACTGCATGGCAATGCTGACATTATAACTTAAATATTAATATCTTTGAACTAATATTCCCATAATTGTGCATCAACATGATAATGACACAATTAAACAAAAGAATTTAATATTTTGAGATCATGCCATGCAGATCCTTATTGTACTTCTCATGAATTAAAAATAAAGATTGGAAAACAAAAAGGAAAAAAAAAGGGTCATATCCATGTGATCTGTTTGGTTTCATTTTCATTTCCATATTCATGTTTTCTGTTTCCAAAAATTGAGAATAAGATGTATTTGTGTCAGAATGAAATTTTTGGAAAGAATAATTATTTGAGTTGGTATACTGATAAGTTGATTTAAGATATGAAAATAAGAAAATATTTCAAATGTCCGATAACATATGAGACAAGAATTCTTTTAAGTGGGATGTAGCAATTTGGAAATAGGGCCTTGGGCTTCTTAAAATTAAAATTGAGTGGTTATATTAAAGATGACATTGTGGCGAGTTTAAAGTGAGACTCGTTGAATTTGGATTAAATTTGTTAAATTTAATTTATAATTTTAAAAAATAACATCACTAAATTTTTTTAAAATTAATATTACATAAAGATATATATATATATATATATAAAAGAAAAAAGAAAAAAGAAAGTGATACCAAACATGACCTTATTTCTTATTTTCTTTCTTATCCAACAGTCTCCCAAATCCTCATTGGTATACATATACATATATGTGTGTATATATATATATATATGTCATAAAATATTGTCAGCTGCACACTCCTAAGGAAGTCTTTCCCACAAATTTCTATTTCCTAAAGTCTCCATCCCACCATCTATCTTATCCCTTCTCTCCCTTTACAAGGTTGACATATCCATATATATATATATATATATATATAGATATATATAAACCTACACTTGTCAACAAACCCACTTGCCCTAATTCCCATCATGTTGTCCTCTTGAATTTCCATCACTGCCCTTCTTCATTGTAGTAATATCCATTAATGGCAAATCCAGTCAAATTAATCTATATTCGATCTTCGTTTGGTTCAGTTGAGTGACAAAGCATTGCAAATATTATGCAAATAACTTTGAAATATCTTCTTATAGATTTTCTAAGTGAGAAACAAATATGTTTCATTGTGTAACTTTGACAAAAATTCTAATTTTTATTTCTTTCTTTCTATATTAAAAAATTTATTTTTCTTGATTCTAATCATCCCGTAGATAAACAAAATCTCAAATTAAGATTTACTCAAATCAAACCAAGATTGGAAATTTGTTGTTCTTTTAAAATCATAACTAGATTTTGCAAATAACTATCTTATGTTGAAATTTAATAAAAAAACTTACTTTGGTAAAGGAAAACAACTAAATTGTAAAACTAGTATGGCACTTTTTTTTTGGTATACTTTCCAACTTTGTATTTGAAATACATTTTATTTAAGTAACAAACAAGTTCATATAAATAATAATATTCAATATATATTATTGAATATAATATTTACTGAATCCGACCATAAATAAATAATTATATATGGGTGTTGAAAATGCTATATCCGTAGTGCAACTATCACACCACAAATTCTCACACTTACCAATTAAATGTGTGTGTTTATGTTAGGTATAATCACAATTACTTTCTCAATTTAATGTAGCCAGCCTCTCTGCATATATTTAAATTTTTCTTGTCTGAAAAAATATGTACTTGTCAAGAAGGTCATTCTTACTAGATAAGCAATTATTGCGACATTGTATTAATTGTTGATATATGATGTAATATCTTATTCATCATTAGAAATATGTTTCTAATTTAAGTCATCAAGAGAGATTCTGATATTTAATTTACTTACTTACCAATCAATCAACAAAATTAATTAATTTTGTACGAAAATAAATTGGGAACCTTTACACTTAATTACGTCTTTATATAAGTGTGTACATGCAATCACAAGATTAACTTCTATTAAGTAAACATTTATACTAATGAAACAATTGTTTTCAATTAATAGGATAATGATATAGTATTTTAACTTATGACCACATCAAAATAATTATCATTCAAAATGATTAATTAAGGTCTTCCATAAATGTAAGCATCGTGTGAGACTTATAAAGCAATGAAAAATGAAAATTCTAGTTAATACATGGTGTGACGTATTTCAATAGAAATTTATAGGACGATAAAGAATAATCCAACAAGAGGCTCGTAGGCTAAGTTCACAATACCTAAGGATATCTTAAGTCCACAAAATATGAAGTCATTTTGGTATATGCACCATCATACTACACAAAAAGTATACCTTCCGACAATTATGTGTAAATACCATTATTTTCGATCATTTTGAAACACGTTATTTTTATATTAAAACATTCATATTCTTGCACTCTATTACTAATTTGAGCGTTAGAAGAGAATTTCGGGCTAACTTAAAGACTTTAATTGTTGTTCCTATCCCAAATAAGACATTTCTAGCTAACACTTTTTTAGATGAAAAACCACGAATTTTTTTTTTTCAAAAATTCAAGAAATTCGAGGTGACGAGATATAAATACATGTTGCCATTGAATTTTTAGATAACCTATCCTTGTCATTGGTTTTAGTTGTTAATACATGTGTATTCTTAGCTTATTGACAAATGAATGATATATTTAAGATATAGTAGATGATTTCTAAAGATGTTCATTGGAGTTGAGGGAAATGTTTAGTCTACTGACTTAAATTAGACAAGGAATAAGACATAAAATAGAATATGCACATAGGGATTCAAGATAAAAATACTTTTTTCGTATAAACTTAATTTATAGTTATTAAACCAAATAAAAACTATATTGTTAACGAAAACTTAATATATTGGTACGGAAGAATATGTTTGCACAAATCACATAATCAATATAAAACACATAAATCGAATATTACCACACGTAGCAAAATTATATCGATCTATATATTGCGAATCAAACATGTTCACTAGTTTCGATTTGACAGGACCACAAACATATTTTCAAGATTCATTCTTGTCGAATCAATTACGAACATGTCTTTACTAGAGTTATTCACTCTATTATACATATCAAATTATTGGAATTATATGGTGGTGATGCTCTAAGAAAGACGTAGAGAGAAAAAGTGTATATGGAGAGAAAATCATGAGAGAATACGCAATGTAGTATAGGAATTTAATATACATCGGAACACACAAAGAAGAATTTCAATCCAATTAATAAACTAAATCCTATCCAAATTATGGAATGAACATTCCAACTCAAATTTAGAGGTGAATTGGGTTAGAGTCCTAAATCCGACCCAATTTCAAACACTTTCATATTTGAATAGATTCACACATAGATGACTAGTATATAAATAAGATTTATGGCATTATTTTTTTTTCTTTTTTTTTAAAAAAATTATGCTATTTATGAGAGAATAGTTGGTTGGATCACACCTCATAATAATAGGTGAATGAATCTATAATCTTGCCATAAATAATCATTTGAAAGTTCTTGGATGCTATTTCTTTCTTCATGATTAAATTCAAAATGTAATAATATGGTAAGAGTTAAGAACCCTCAATGCCAACTTTACTAACTTTATCTGTATCGGTGAAGCCTCAATAAATAAAAGGCATGAGAAGGAGGCAAAATTATATGATATAAAGTCCTACATAAATTTGGGTCATTTTTAGTAGGTTTAGGAACTCACAATCTTGACAATCACAATCCTCGATTTTGTACATTTTACATGATACGTATCTCAATGTTTAAGGCAATATTTGATTAGCATTCGAAATTTCTCTAATTATTCTTTTAAAAAATAATTATATTTGTTTTACCTCTTCCCTCAATACAATTTCTTCTTTCTCTCGAACAAAAGGAGACTTACTATAAAACATTATCACTCATTTTTCAATTTTATGTTATTATGAATATATATCTTTTTTTTTTTAATTAAAAAATACAATATATAATATTAAAAAAGTGATATATAACTAATCAACAAAATCTTACAGAAAATAACATCTACGGCAGTTATTACAGAAAAAATTTAATCCGCCCCAAGATGTGCAGATTGGCAAAAGACATACTACAATTTCATTATTGTCTTAAAAAAATGAGTGGTTAGGATTGTTCGAATTTAATTAATTTGTTTAGTAAATTTAAATTATAATCCACCTAGCTCAGTTTGTTGTAGTTGCAATTTAAATATATAATAACACGAATATTGTGCCATACATAATATTCCATACATATTACGAATATTGATATATATTGTGGTACATCAACTCAATTAACTGTGGAATATTTTCATTAATTACTGTGGTTTTTTTTAATGAAGTCATCATGTAACTTCAATGATACATATTATTCCTTATTTTCATCGTTTGGTTTTTAGTTGCGCATTGTGGGATTCTTTCTTAATTCTAAGTTTTTTAGTATCAACTTTTGTAAAAGAATATGTTATCTTTATGCCTATTCAATATTTCTGTATTTAAATTATATCAATATTGTTTATTGTGGTTATTGTGAGAATTTTTAACTGTATAAGTCTTATTAATATTATATTTTTACAATTAGTGAAATATAATAAGATATATAATAATTTAATAAAATATAATTAATAAGTATTTTAAAAAAATAAAAATATATTTTCTATCAATCCTCAAACACGTGTTCCTTCTCTCAAAAGGAAAATATTTTGCGAAAGAACACCAATCAATGCCTATAATTCTTAGCTCTCTCTCTCTCTCTATTTTTTTTTTAATCTACAATATTCTATAATTCTTACCTCTCTCTCTTTTCTTTTCTATTTTAATCTACAATATTCTATAAAATGTATCTTATATTTATATATTTCATACAACAAAATAAATATATATAAATTCTTCTCCATGTGTCCCAATTTATTTATTTATTTTTTAAAAATATTTTAAAATTTTATTTTATGTTTTGAAATAAACTTTTTTTGCTTTGTAAGCACATTCTTCTTCTTTTTTTCTTTTCTTTTCTTTTTTTTATCTATAAGGACATTCTCTGTGAAGTAACATTACTATATACCATCGAATTTCAATCATAATGTTTAAATAAATAGTGAAAAGTATATTAAATTTCTAGTTTTAACTCTAAAAGACCTATTTTAGTTGTGTTACTCATTCTAATTAATTAATTTAAATTTAATTGTTATAACAATGCGAGTAATTGAATTAACAATGAATAGAAAAAATAAAAATAAAAAATCAACAAAATAATTATTTACGTACTTTAAATGCAAATATATTCTAAATACATGTAGAGATTATTTGTATCTAACATTTCATTATTTTAAATTATTAATTATAATAATAAATTTATTTGTAATATAAAAACTTTCAGTTTACAAATTATATCCTCCTTGAATTTAATCAATTAATGAATGTACCGTTCCCTATATTTTTAAATATATAATATTAAACTGCCTTCAATTTTAAAATAGTTCAGACGAGAAACCGACAATTTCTGATTAAATGTTTTCCGTTCCAATCTAGAATTTCACATACTTTATAATTATAATCAAAATCGATTTCTCAACTTTTTTAATTGAAAAAAAAAAAATAAAAATAAAATTGCTAAACCCAAGGCAAAGTACAAAAGTTGGCAACGAAACCACATCCGAATTCACACTCTTTGAGAGTACTTTGGTTGTTGGTTCCCATTAAAGCAGGCAATGCATCAGCAGCCGTTGAGCACTCAAAGGACAAAAGATATTTCTTGTACACATCGTGTAAATAGTCTCACCTACCAGGTTATTGTCGTCCTTTCACCCTCCGCGCATGCCCATTCGTGAATTCCGCCACTATTCCCCCCACCCCACAAACACGACCTTTTTCTTTAAACCCACCCCCACTCTCTGTATCTGTAGGTATATGTTGTACATATTGTGTGTGTATATATATATGTACATTTCTCAAGCAAAAAACTCGATAGCTTTTCAGTCTTTGTCGAGAGAGAAGGAAGGAAAATCAAGAATGGTGGATGAATTCATGGTGTGCGTGGACAGGATAATAGCATCAGCTGCATGCTTTCAAGAATCATCATCGTCGTCGTCGTCAGTCAATACTATTGAGAGAGCAAGAGAGGAAGAAGAAAGTGTTAATGTTAGTGTTGTTAGTGAAAATGGTGATGGTATGATTAATGGTAATGGAAGTGTTAATAAAGATGGGATTTTTGGTGGTGAGGGGTGTTCTTTTTCTGCTGTGAAAGCAAAAGGAGGTGTGAGAGAGTGCAGAATTTGTCAGGAGGAAGATGAGGAGAAAGATATGGAGGCTCCTTGTGCTTGCAATGGCACTCTCAAGGTTTTAATTTTATTCTTTTTTTAAGTTTTTTTATGGGTTTTGGTTATTTGCTTGCTCTTTGCGTTCCTTTCTGTGACTGATTGATCTTTTGTGTGTGAAAAAAATTCTCCTTTTTTTGTGTGTACCTGCCACTCCTGGGCTTGTTTATCTATGAACTTTTTCTTTACTTGTATTTTTTTCTTTTTTGTTTTTTTCCTGTTTGGTATTCTATCTTATTTTAAAGAAGAAAAATGTTTCCTTTTCATTTCTGGGTTTTCTGTTGTTTAATCTCTATTTAGTGCTTTTTCTTTCTTTTCTTGTTTTTTTTTTGTTGGAATTTCAGGTTCAAGTTTTTGTCTTTGCTTCTCCGTTTCACAACTTGGCTTGCCTCTCTCGGGTTTTCTTCTGAAAAATATTTCCATTTTCATTTTTTTTCTCCGTTTTTACATTGGTATTGGAGTCTGTTTGTTCAAATAAAAATTTGTTCTTGGGATGATTAGTCTGTTTAGTATGTGGGATATCTCTAAAATGAGCATTGATGCTTTTTTAATGGGCTGTGTCCTTTTTTGTATTCATTTATTGTTATTTTTCGAAAGATGCTATGGTTTAAATTTTGGGCGGTTGTCCATTTAATGATGTCGTCCCCACTAGGATTCCTGGCCTATATTTGTCCTTCTGTCATTGGATTTTTTGTTACTTTTTGGCATGAGATTATTAATGAGTGGATTCATGAAGTCCTCTGTGATTTGTAACTATCTACACTTTTCAATGATTCATATTCTTCATTTGCTTGGACTTTTCATTTGGGGTAATGTATCTCATTGCACATGTGAACTACCTTTTCTTGGCCTTAAACCAAATATGGATTCTTTATTCCTTGTCGAATGAAAGAATTTGTTTCTTTACCCCCAGTATGGAACTATCAAGAGCTAATGTTGAATCATAATTCAATTTCATGGGCTTTTTTATATAGTTATTGAATCAATGTTTTGGTCTACTGTCTGCTTTTTAAAAAATCTTACCATCATTTATGAAAATATTTATATTTGTAATTGGGACTAGGTTATTAACTGATTATATATTCTTTCCTTATGCTTTGATCACTCTGTGATGCTTCCATGTTTATGTTGCTACAAGATATCATCATTTGTCCAAAATTGTGATTAATTTTACTTTTTTCGCTCATCTGAATGTTTCTTTTGTTTTAGTCATTTTACATGCCTGAGAATTGTTTGGTTGAAGTTCTGTCTGGGATTTTAAATTTTTTGCTATCCTTATGTACTTACTTTCCGCTGAGAGATAGATACAAGGCATTTTTTCGTGCATATAAGTGGATTTTAAATAATAGCTGGAAGTCTAATTTAATTTACAGTACCATATGTTTTGCAATGTGAATCTTTTTTCTTGTGTTTCTTATGAGTTATTGGCAGATGCTCTGTAGTAGATTTAATTTTGAATTTCCTTTGGTTTTAATTTAGTTTGCTCATAGGAAGTGTATTCAGAGATGGTGCAACAAAAAAGGTGATATCACCTGTGAAATCTGCAATCAGGTCTGGATCTTGTACTTGAATTTATACAACAATAAAATATTGTGTTAAAACACAATATGAAGACCGTTGTTTCTCCCATCAACAGGTTTTTTCACCAAATTATAGCAGTCCGCCACCAAGAACCAATGCTGATGTTATGGCTATTGATATCAGGTAACTGGTGGATATTTTATCACCTAATGAAATTAGATTCAATACTTTGTGATGAAATTAGATACAATTCTTATTCTGACTGCTAGATTCTGCAATTTAGTCTTATACTCTGTTTAATTATTACTGCATTTCATCTTTCACAAATCCATGCAATCTATTTTTTGTTAGTTATTTTATGTTGGTTGGTCAGGTTCCATAGTGAGAATGTTGTATATGCAAACACTTTCTTAGTTTTGAAGGCTTTATTGCATTAGTTTGTTTTCCAACTTGTCTAAGCGTGTGAATCTAGCCTTCCATTGTATTTTGTAAAGAAATTAATGTCTTGGGACTCACTTAGGATATGTCATTGACATGCTGCAGAAATGAATGTTTTAGGACACGACAATGATGCTTTTCAGGATCTAAACATATGAAGTGAACTCAAGAATGCTCTTCAAGAAAGCTTTATATACACATTTTTGGGTTTGGCTACATGAATCTCTTTCTTTTGCCCTCTTTGTTAAGTGTTCATCTCTTAAACTAAGATTGCGGTTGAATTGTTGTACAACAATCTGTTATGTGCAAAAGAGGGCGATGTAGGAAATAGATGACTCTAGTGATCATCTAAGGCGTGCATGTCTCTAATCACCTCTGTTACCTTTCGTCTGCTTGTCATGTGCTTTGTGAGTCCTTGAACAAAGGGTTTTTTTTTTTTTTTTAATTTAAATCTTATTTTAAAATAGAATTCAAGAACCACTGATTTACCTCATTTTGTTATGTAGATTATCATTTCAATAAATCATCTTTTTTCAATCATGCTTAAGTTTTTCAGTTGTACTAAACTTCGTCCTACTTTTTATAGGAAATGTTGCATCCCTTTTTTTTATTTTCTTTTTCGTGTATCATGTTGCCAATTGGACACCATATGCAATCACCGAAAAGATAGTTAAGTCTCTTGCTCTTTCCAATACATAGCTATTCCCTTATGATCCTTGGAACAAGTAGTTGCACAGTTAGCTTAGGAGAATTCAACAATAGCTGTTAATGTGCCCTGGAGCTACTCTTTTAGCGCCTCTTCTTTCCCAAATGCGTAGTTTTGGCAGATTTCTTAACTTCTACTCAGACTCCAATACCTAGGCAGACTAGATATGCTTCAATGGTACTTTGATTGGTGTTAGATTATGCTGTCTAGCTCCTACTTTTTGTCTTTTTCAAAGATCTGCATTTTTTAGGTTCTCTTTAGAATTTAAATATTCTGTATATTTCTCGTTCCGATTGGGGTAAAATTATCTCCAGGTATGTATTCATTTATTTATTTTTTTGGTGGGGGGTGCTACAATTATGAAATTGGGGTTTGGATGATTTTGAAGGGGGTTTGGCTAAGGTTATTTAAATAGAGCTAACTGAGATGTTAGATTGAAAATAAGCCCTTTCAATAAACTAAACTACAAGAGCTTACAAGATGTTTTTCGTCCGTAAGGACAATTTTGAAAATTGATATGGTAAAATTAAAGGAGTTTGAAGGATCTTAGATAGAGAGGAGAGAGGAGGTAACTAATAGAGAAAGAAACATTAAGTGGATGAAAAGCATAAAAGTGAAGGGAGATGGTGAATGGAAAGAGTAGGAACATTAGTTGCGGCATTGAGATCCTAGCTGGTAAAATCCTACAAACTATCAAAATAGAGAGTGGAGAATTAAAACTCGCAATTGGATGCATATTGATTTCGTATCTTCTACTTCTGTTTTTCTCTTGGCTGTTCATTGAAATCTCAATGTCTTGTTTTCAGTTTTTTCAAAAGTTTCCAATTGATGGCCTGTTCTAATCTGCTAAGCCTCTTACAAGCTACATAAAGATGTTCTAGGACAAGCGGTTTGATCAGATTGCTGGTGCATCTAATTTCCGAAATGACATCCTGAAAATTTCTGTTTTACAAACAATAGTGTATAATTTGACTATTATACATTGTCCATTGGATTTTGATCTCATTTGCAGCCATTGAAGTGGTTTCTATTACAGCTTCTCGACTTCTTGATTTTGAATCCCATATTTGCCCGAGCCGACACTATTTTAGATACTCACAATTGAAACTTTGCTTTTATTGAGTTATCTTAGACTGATGAACTTCCTATAATTTTGCTTTCATATAATGAATTTGTCAAGATTCATGACCATCTCTTTCCCTCAGACAAGCTTGGGGTCCTCACATTGATCTTCGGGACCCTCGTTTATTGGCTTTTGCCGCAGCTGAACATCAGTTTTTGCAATCAGAGTATGATGACTATGCCATAGCAAATAGTGGAACTCTTACCTGTTTCCGCTCGGTGGCTATCATCGTAAGCTGACCAAAATAAGTTTCGACTGGCTTTTGTTGTACCTTTCTTTCTACCTTTTTGGTGCACGTGTAAACTGTGAGTTTTTCCACATCTGTAGTTAATGCTACTCTTGCTGATACGTCAAACTCTAATGGTCACTAGAGACTTTGGAATGCTGCGGGAATCATCAGTTTTCTTCCATGTAAGTACCAGTTGGCATTTCTTCACATTCTACAGGAATGCACATGGCTGTTATAGAGGAATTCATCTTAGTTGTGTCCTTATTTTTATGTCATTCGTGGTGCTGCAATTATCAACATCCCAAAATTTCAATTCAGTGAAACTAGATAAATTGGTTCCCTTCGAGATAAACATATTACTACATAATTTAAACAGTACAAAATATGTATTAATTTCAGTTGTATTTATCTCAACAATGTAAATTTAACTTTTTTTCTGTTTTTAATTCAGTATCAGATTTCCGTTCTTCAGCTAGCTAGTTTTCTTCTTCCTTGCTATGTGGTGGCTCGTTCGTGGTACATTGTACAATGCCGAAGGAGGAGGCAGGTTTGTTGATATTTCCTTTCCTTGACATGGTAATTCTGTATGGTAAATGTTATTTTTAAAGTCTGATTCTACTAAGTAGCAGCAATGAAAAGAACCAAAAAAAGTTGACCCTAAAGTAACATCAAAAAATCTGACCAAAAGTCATGTAGTTCTCATTATTTAGTGAAGTATACCTGACTAAAGGGCTCTTATAGCAGAGCAGCATAGGTGCTTTTGTTAAGAGATGGGCGTTAAAAGATCCTCTCTTTTTTTCCCCTTCTGTGTGCTTATGAAGGAAGCTTGATTCGTAATCATAAATATTATACAAAAATGAAAAATATTTTGATCCCACATGTAAAATTTGAGATTTGATTTTGCAGTACTTTCAGTTTCTGGCACAAGATTTTCATTGCATTTAATGCAGTGGATGCATTCTCTTCTCATGCTTCAAATTAACAAATTGCATTGCCTATCCCAACATAAAAAGGATTTGGAGACATATCAAAGTGATGTTGCCTAGATTTCTGTTTGGCATTTTGTCTACTTGTTACCTTTCCAACAATCTGCCTTGGATTTGGAGATGCATGACATCAGCTAACTGGTTCAACCCTCCCCCCACCCCCTACACACACACACACACACACACACACACAAGCACATTTGCCCAGAGTCACATGCTCACGCTCTCAAGCACAAGCATGTACATGGGCATCGGAAGGGAGGTCATTCTACTTGAAGGTATAGTTAGAGTATATGGATTAGATAATGAATGAATATGTTGTATGCAACTAAAGCGTCACATGGATTCTTGGCATTGGGGAGTGCTAGTGTATGAGAAGGTGCTTGATTTCAAGAGCAAACAAACTCAAAATACATATCAATGATTACCCGAAATATCTATATTTACATGTTGCTCAGTATGCTGAAGCCATTTGATCACCTTATTAAGAAGGCCGTTCGTATCTACCTCATCTCTAATTTGTACTATATTTCTCTCTTCATCAGGGCTGAGAGCAGGTGGGGCGCTACCGGATGAATTGAAGTCAAAGTCATCTGGTTTACTTTTTTTTAATCTTCATGCAGCTAAGCTCTTTTATACATAACATATCTGCTTTCCCTCAATGTGCATTTCATATTAAAAGGTCTGAACAGCCGAGGATTGAATTTTGGTGCTACAGTTTAAGGTATTCCTATGATGTTTGTGATTCTACCTGGTGACTCAGAAGCAAGTGTAAATGGGAAATGTTGAGTTCACTAGGTGTTTTTTGCCTACTAGACATTTTGTCCAAATGGGAAGTAGTTGATATTCGAGCCTCTTGTTTCCTTGTCATGTTCTCCCCATTGCAGCAGCTGCTGCTAACAGGAAAAAGAAAAGGTTTACAAAGAAATCGCAATGGCTATTACCCTAGGGTTAAAAATCAAATTAATTTATTCGGCACTCAATTTGAAATATGTTTGAATTTGATTCATAAATCATAAGAAATAAAGTTGAACACTTTTTTTTTTTTTTTTTTTTTTTGTTGAGATTTGACCCAAATTAGTTAATAAATTACACTTGCCAAATTTTTTTGAAAGTTTTGCTTGATTATGGCTTGAGTAGATTCTCAGTTAAACAAAGTTCAGAAAAAAAAAAATATTCAAACCAATCTTGAATAAGATATAATTTGACCTGGCTTATTTTGATTATACTCATACTATTCTATAAACAGAATATTGTCCAACTCTTCCTCCTAAGCCTAATCGAAAAACAAATATCGCAATGGCTATTCAATGGATCCAACAGATAAAATAAAATAAAATCAACAGTTGAAAGTCATTGTCTAATCTAATCCTAGCCCGAGTGTCTTTTCTGTCTTGTAAGTATCACGGTACTGTTTAATTTGATTCTATGGATAGAATTATCCTACCTTCCTTTCAATCATGTCGCCAATAAAAAGTACATAGGCGTGGATTCACGATACATGTGTATTATCCTTATCCACTATGAGTATTTGAACGACAAATGAATATTTTATTTTATAAAAAATAAAATATTTATTTATTATTGATATATCGATTGTATTATCTATTGATATAACATGAAAGATCATGAATTACTAATTTGGCTTCTCAATCCATATTATTCACGACCAAATTTTCTGTCTTCTCTCTTTATTGAGTATAAATATTGTATATGTATATACATTTGTTACGTTTTCACATATTATTATTATTCTTGTTAGATCTATTTTTGTGATATTATTAATTTTACTTGTTAATCAAATTCAATTGTTGTAATAATTGTACAATTTATTGCAACAAGTAAAGAACAGTAAAGTAAATGATATACAAAATTTTTATATACTTCAAATACAAATATACTCTACAATGCGTAGCCACCACCTACAATGAATACTTCACTAATTTAAATTACAATTACAATAATGAGACTAATTCAAAATATAAAAACTTTATTTTTTGAACAAATCAATTAGTGAACTTTCAGCGAGATTCCCACGACTTTTAAGTTTGCATCGTTGAATTCCCTTTAATGCTGAAATTCGCAAATTGACCTTCTCTCAAATATTTTTAAATTCTTCTCCTGAAGAATTGCGCATATCATTCGAAAGGCCCACCCTCTTCTTCCGATGAGTGAATAAAAACAAGAGCAATTTTCAAAGTTTTTAGCCATGCACTTCTTTTCTCAAATGCGTGTATTGCATATTCAATATTTGGATATATACGTAACATCAATTATATTCGAATATCCACTTCAAAAATGTCTATACACGTTGCCTAAAATAATACAACATATGTCAACATTTTTTCCTTATCAGAAAATATCTCAACTTATTTTTGTAAATAAAATCTTTTCATCAATGCAATCCAATAAAATCTGCACAAAAAAATTAGATAATTAATTTATAGAAGATAAATCAATAAAATTAATTAATTTTTGTGGAAGATAACAAAATTTTCAATCAATACCAACTAATTAATTTTATCATAATTAATTATCATCCATTTGAATAGTATGTTTTGCCGTGACATTTGACTAATTAAGAAAACATCAATCTTGTACCTAATTATGCATTCTTGTTCTTGAAGCAGGAAATTCTCTAATTTCTTGTTTTTCCTTTGATGTAGGAAGAACAATTCAGCTCCAAAAATTGTCCATTCTCTCAAATTCTTTCGGCTAAAATTTTATTGGAATCTTTATGTCATTTTTTTTTCAGACATGGATGTTGAAATTTGGGCAAGAACTAACTAGTAATTTCCGAACGTTATTTTAAATTTAAATTTTAGTCCTAATATTATTTGTAAGGAGTGAGATTACTCGTGGAGTAGAATACCGACTCTGTTACAGTTTTAATTGTGAGTTTCTCATTTTTTTTTTGCAATTATTTGCCATATTTATTTAGAACAACAGCATGGTTGATTAAATATTCAGAGATTGTGCCCCAACTCCCAACCCCCACCCCAGCATAGCTCAGTTGGTTAGGTTACAAAGTTGTTTTTAGTGGCAGTAGCGTGCGGATTCGATTTTTTTTGGTAGTCGATCTCCGTTGAATTGAGATAGACCCGTTGTGGGTATTAGGGTACATGATTTTTTAGATGGATTTAAGACATATCCCATAATTTAACTTTTCTTCCGAACTCTAGAAGTGGGGTGGAAGGAGCACTCGTCATAGAGCGTTATTCAAAAAAAAAAAAAAAAATTCACAGAATTCAACCGCTTGCTCTAATTAGTCCAAAGAGTTGCATCAATTTAAAATCAACTTAGAAGAAACCTTCATAAAACCATAGCTATGGATTCAAAAATAAATAAATAAATAACTCAGCAAGTCCATTAAATAGGGGAAAAGTTGCTACTTGCTAACAAGTGATAACTAAACAAACACTATAATCATAGAATTTTAGCAAGAATATTCTTAATTAGTCGTGTGTTTGGGTGCGCAAAAAAATGATATAATAAATTTTGAAACTGTCTTGATTAAGATTTTATTTTAAAAATAAACTCTCACCTTATTTTGATTCGATTATATTTTAGACTTTAGAAGATGATCAATCAATTAATGAATCTAGCTTGTCAAGAAATCATAAAAAAGAAAAATGAATGCACTCATTGAGGTACGGAGTTTATTTAATTATCTACATTATTCAGTTCTATTATTCATTTTGCTTTGATTCTAATTTAAACATTAAAAAATTTGCCCCCGCAACAATTTGTTTGATGTAAGCAGTCGAAGGATTTTGTAAGTACAACCTTAGCACCTAACAAATTTTTTGATGCAAATAGTAGCCCATGTAACAAAAAATAGCAATTGATAATTTGAAAAATCAGATTGATACCGCATCATATATGTATTGACTTAATGCAACGGACAAATAAATCTTTAAATTTTACATGTTAGAAGCTTAAGTTTCTTCATAATCTAAAAATAAATTTCCTTAAACATGCCCCTTTATTTTACGAGTTAATCAAGCCATTATTTAGATCCACTTTGTTCAAATGAAAAGTCTTTGAATTGGATATTGAATTTGAACTAATTGCATCTTTTTTTTATCTTTTGCAACATATGAAAAGAAAATATTTTTGACATATTACAATAACACCCCTTAAGTATAAAAATATCACATAGACCACTTATATGATCGTGGGATTTAAATAGAGAAGGTTTAATTACTTTTTATTAATTTATGTGATTTTTAAATTTTCTTTTTACAGATTTGGTCAAGTATATGAGTATTCTATTGATTCTATTTGGCTTTTTAAAGGGAGGGATGCCTCAGGGTGTGAATGCACAATTTTCAAAAATAGTGGGACTTTTCTGAATTACGTCATACCTTAGGGGTGTCTTTGTGATTTATCTTCAATTCTTTTGCTTCGGCCGTGCGCTAGGATAAGGAAAAAAAGGAGAAAAATGATGAAAGAAAACAAGTGGAAGCTATACGAGCTAAAGTATATATTATTTAAAATTGATTGAATTTTTATTAGCATTAAACTTGTTTTTTTTATTTTGATTTAAAAATAATGAAAAAAACTATACAAATTTGGTTGAATCGATGAATTTGATATATATATATATAATATTAAAAGTTTTTTTTTTTTTGTTTCACTAATAAGCACACGTAGGCGACACTTTATATACTTTGTTTTTCAATCCTATTAAGTAGAAAAACGATTAAATTTAAAAATCTTCGTAATACAATGTAATAGACTATCATGAAAAATTCGACTATAATCACTCCCACATTTCTTACACCAAAATCAAGCTTGACAAAAAAAAAATATTTGTATATCTTTCTGATTGAAAACAAATAAATTAATGACAACACTAGACAAAAGTTTTCAGACATAATTTTGTGGGTGTGATAATTTTCCACTAAATCTTATCACCAATGAGAAGGATAAAGAGACAATGAAGTGTTTTAGTCCATGCATAATCACTTCCTTTTAGGATTATAGATGTGGAATCATGTGCTATGTTTTCTTGATTACAAATAAAAAGGCAAATATTTAATATAAGTAAATGAAGAAGGCACCATCATCTCCTCAAAAGGCAGAAAAAGAACAAGTTGGGGTAGGTTGTCTTCTATGGAAAAAGTTGTACATTGACAATGATTTGGTCCCTTAACAATTTAGTCCACATAATTAAAATAATTAGGCTCCAAAATTATAAGATTTTAATTCTTACATGATCCTTATCGAATTAATTAGTATGCTATAAGTACTTTGATATTCACACCTTTTGATAAATAATTTTTTTATTGTTTTCCTAAGATATTTTTATTATTGATATTATCAATACTTTGTAAATTTGACTTGTCTATGTTTGTCTTGTTATTCATTTAGAAGAACTTCTCATATCCAATTTATGGCATTGGCTTATTTATTATTATTGCTTGAAAATTAACTTATCAAAAAATATCAGTTAAGCCAATTATTATAAATGATTTATAAAAAAATTGTGTACATGCTGATATGGTTTAATGACTTAAAAATGATGGTTTTGATAAAAATAATTAGCATTGCTAGACGAAAAATGAGTATAAATAAAAATTTCTCCATAATTCCAAAATTAGAATCTCTTGCCAAATTTTTTAAATATATATATATATAAATTATCACTCTTTTTTTTTTCTCTCTTTCTCTATATATATTATTGCTCTTTATATACTTTTTATCGCTCTTTGTATATATATATCATTATTTTTCTTTATATATACATTTATATATATATATATATCGCTCTTTATATTCTTTTTTGTATATATATTACTCTTGATATATATAAATAGCTCTTTTTCTTCATATATATCTCTCTTATATAAGATTAGGTATTGGTTGTCTAGAAATAATTGGTCATAGTCAAGATCAGTAGTTCCAGACTTCCAGTCAATACTCATGTCGCTGAAGTCCTGCACAAAATCTTGAGATTAGATATGCTTGGATATAATGAACTTTGATTATTTTCTCTTCAAACTAATCAAATGTTAATTATAACATAATTAGAGTTGTTTTATTTATTTATTGGTAGTTATGCAATTAGTTGTATTCAAACAATTTGTGAACACCTAAACTGTTATATCTTCTCAATCCCACCAAAAATGGGCCATTCATATCAAGAATAATAGTTTATGGGATTTTTTATTTTATTTTTGTGTAGTTGGCTCCAATTAGAATTTTTTTATTTTTTTTAATAGTAAATCGTTACATACATCATTATATTAGAAATATCAGTTATCAAAAAATAAAAAATAATTAGCAATTAATAATATATATTGAACTAATAATTTAGTGCCAGTATTATAAAGTATACAAATATTGGGTTTCAAACTTAGCACCACTAGAGTCTCGAGACTTCAATCATGTCACTTGAACAATAACTTATATTTTTATACGAGCGAAATTTAAACCCAAGACTTTAGTGAATTTCTGGACTTCAATTTCAATTGTACTACTTGAATAAAACCTTATTAATTTGATTTTAGGATTGAAAACCAATGTATTCAACACTGAGAATATGATTTCTTGATGTTGAGTATATGTCAATTTTATTACACAAAAGTCATGAAAAATTAAAGATTTTAATATGTCTCTTTCTTGGCATCCATGTTTCTTGCCATAATTTGCGCAATGATTTCAATTATGTTTCGGATGCCTCCTCCAAGTTGAATAACAATTGAGAATTTGGGTATTGCTTACAATAAAATAAGTTATTAAAGGTGTCGAGTTGTCTCGTCGAATTGTCCCGACGAGAGTTGTCCCACCGAATTGTGTCGACGAAAATTTTTTGACGTTCAAATCAGAAATAAAAAGAATTCAGCCAATAAAAGTTCGAGAGTCTTTTGTTTATCTCTGTCTGAAATATAAAGGGATATTTATAATGATTTCTGATGACATAAACCCATCATGCAAAAAAGAAAAAACGTTCAAACTAAAATATGATTTTTGCGATTGTGCTTCTTGTGACGGGCTCGGAGCATATATCCATTGGTTTCAAAGAAGATTAATCAACTGCTTAATTTGTTTTTTTCTTTTTATTTGTATAACTATCTCGTAACTTAGAAATAACCTCATTTTATTTAAAAAGTATGGCTATGCGTATCCATAACAAGTAATGGATGAAATACCACAATTAAGATTGATTGTGTTAATTTTCATCTGTTAATGTTAAAAACCAAATTAGTGTGTAAAATTCGACAAAAATGTTAAATTAAAATTTTAAGTTCGAAAAGAATTATTATCGCAATGCCCATATGATTTGGGAGAGAGACTTTTAAACTGACTTATAAGATCACAATAAGTTTTTATAGCAACTTTCATCAACATATGTAAGGACGATTGAAGGTTATGGAAGAATCTCTTGGAACTTTGTTTTCATTTTCACAAAGTATTTTTTTCATTTTTTATTATTTAAAATTTTTAAAATATATTTATTTTATTCATTTTTATCAGAAATCCAACTTATTTTTATTTTTAAAATTCATTTTTAAACTTATTAATATTTCATACATTTTTTTTTGTACTTATTAAACTTGTTTCAAACTTAATAACTTTTTACGCCTTTTTATAAAAAAAAAACATACCATAAAATCAATATATTTTCAATTTCAAACATATATACTCTATATAAAAATATATCAAATTTAAATATATTTTTATTTTTACATAAAAAAATTTGATAAATATATTTTCTATCTTAAATATTAAAAATATGAAAATGAGTTTGGAAATGAAGAGGAAAGGGCTCTGAATGTTTTGGCGATTTTATAAAATCTTTTTGAGCCAATATGTCTTTTTGGGATTTGGTACTAATATTTTCTCATGTTCTTTCATAGTACAAAAAGGTCAAAATGTACAATTATTTGCTAAAGGAATTAAGTGCAAAAGGATGTTAGGTTAAAATGTACTTCGCCCTTTTATCCGTAACTATATTTAAATTCAACAATATATAATATCACGAGTCTAAATATATTGTTAAAAATAAAGATATTAATGAGTGTGATTCAAATCTAAATTTGTTTTTGACCCACCCTACTTGGGTGAGACCATAAATAGATTTTGAGCTTAGTCTTGAATTTTAGTATTTTTGAATTTTGATTCACCCTAAATTCTTTCATTTAAAAATTATATGTATATCGAAATAAATATTAATGTGATATTTATATAAAAAAATATATATAAATTACTGAGTCACATATAAAATTTAATTATAATATTCTCATAAAATTAAAATAAGAATGTAACATTAATAAATTGTTTATACAGTCAATATATATATATATATGTGTGTGTGTGTGTGTGTGTATAAGTAAAAAAATTATATTCTAAGCTATAATTTTTCAAAAATAAAAAATATACATAAATTTGTAAATAATTAGTTTTTTATTAATATTATTATCTTCTCATATTTGAAAATTTATAATGATATTCTTTTAAATAATATATTTTTAAGTATTTTTAGAATGACAAAAATAGTTTAGAAAGTCTAAGGCAAGTCAAGTCTATGGTTTTGACAAACTCGCATCCGTGGCTAATATCTTCTTTTCGGAATATTTTTATTTCTAAAATAATTTTTTTTACCTCTCAATTAAGTGAGTTCCCACCACTATTTACTAATTACTCTTTTCGTCTCAAAATAAATTTATTTATTTTGTATTAGATTTTTAGGTGAGAGTTGAAAAATATAATTTTTTTGTATATTTTTGTGTTATTATCTTAACAAGTAGTGTACATAATTACTTTAATTAAAAAAATAATCTTGAAAAAAATGATTATTTAAAATAATAAAATTAAATATAAAAAGATACAGAGAGTACTATTTTTTAAGGACAGATAGTAATATTTTAAGAATGGAGTATAAAATACAGTAAATTTCGGATAAGTGAATGTTCAATAAATTAATAATCACGCTTATATAATAAATTTTTTTAGTTAGAATTCAGGCCAATGTACCAACGAATTGAACCGAAAACTATTTTTTAATTATTTAATTTGTGCTTTCTAACTTAAACTTTTGAGTCTTTGATTTTTTCATTTTTTTCTTCTTCTTCCTTATAATTTTTTTTTATCTATTTTATAATTATTTTGTAAAAAATGTAGATTTAAAGGACACATTCGTTTACTAAAATATATTAATTGGAATAATGAAATCGAAAAAGATTAATGACCACAAAAATATAAACACATAGATTATCTTGAAGTAGTGGAACTTAACTGTATCACAATGAATATATATAGTTGTATTACAATGAATATATAGTTGAAAAAAAGGAGATAAAGAAAAAAAGAAGCTAATATTTAAAAGTTTTTTTATAGAGTATACTGATTCAGTTGAAAATCATTATAAATGTCATATTGATTTACAACTAATTTTCTAATTTTTCGTTATTTATGTTATGATTATTCTCTAAACATACTTTATATTGTGTAAATTTTGAGATAAACATTAAAAATTAGAATAACATTTTCTTTGATATTTCTATAATTTATTTATTTTTTTAAATCGATTAACCGAATAACCAAATCTTAATATGTTCATTTTTTTTATTTATGATTTTGGTCAACTCAATTTTTGATTAATTGGAATTTCGGTTCAATTGTTTGGTTTAATCAAATTTGCACCCCTACTTTTGAGAAAATATTTGATAAAATATAATTATCATCTGGATCAAAATTATTATTAATAGTTGCGTCCATTATCCACCAAATAATCTCTTCATCAAATTGTGATTCATTGCTAGGCGTGTCCATTATCCACAAAATAATCTTTTCATCAAATGTTGATTCTATTTCTGAATTATTTTCACTAGAATAATTTAAAATGTGCTCAATCATCGTTGCATTTTCATATCATATACTTGAAATCAATATTTTTAAAATTGAATCAGATCGGTCGATCCAATCGGATCAAACCAATTAATCCCATAAAATCATTTAACCGGTTTGACCGATTTTATTTTATTTTTTTTAAATTATTTTAAATTTTTAAAAAAATTTAAATTTGATATTTTATTATATTATTGTTTGAATTTTGTGCTTGGTTTATATTTTTTTATGTAGTTATTTATTTATTTATATATTTAAAATACATTATATAACAATTAATCTATTATATTATCATTTTACATAATAAAATAATAAAATATAATTAATTTTTATTAAATCAATCCAACTACCGGTTGAAACGATTAGATTGATTGAACTACTAATTATTAATAAAATTAATTTAATCATCAAATTTTATAATATTAAAAATAATATATAATGATTATTGTATTCAAATCAATGTTTCAAGACATATTTATAAAATTGATAGGACTCAATATGCTAATTCTTAAGTCATGCATCAATGTTTTATTATTTTTATTTATAATTCATGCATGAATCTCGATAAAAGAAAAAATAGGTATAAAATTAATTAAACATAATTTTTTATAAATTAATAAATTATTTATTTATTAATAAACAAATAAATTTTATACATAATATTTTTAGCTAATCCTAACAACTCATTTATAGAAGTTTGAATTTTAAATTTGTACAAAATCCACGTAAGATGATTTTGACAAACTAAAGGACAAAGGCGAAACCGCGTGGGCCCACTCGCTATACTACAATACCACATCCACTCCCGTGGACTTTTTGTTCATAGTCCAGTACCCAAGAGGCCCCACATCAAAATCTCTTCCTGGATTTTGCACTTACACGTGTCACATCTGGAAATGATAGACGTGATTTCGGGCGGGGGTCCTCCGGAGAACCGCCTACCCGCGTACAGAAAGAAACTTGTTTGACAGCGATTTGGCGCCAAGAGCAAAACAAACGCACGGATTTTTAAGAATTAAGAAGGAAACAATAAAGCGAAAAGGACAACAAAGAAGGGTCCAAAAGTAAAAAATTCTAATTATATTTGTATATTATATATATGAATAATTATAAAATATTTTTATTTTTTGTGATCATTTTGAACTTAATAAAAAAATATTTATATTTTTAATAATTGAAAATGTATAATTTACATGTTATATATATTTCGCAATGTACTCATTCAATAATTCTCAATTTTGATAAATAATAAATAATTTTTATTTGCTACTTATAAATTATATCAAATTTAATTTGAAGGATTAACTTAATATTATAAAACTAATTAAAAATATAAATCATGATAGTTTTTGAGAATTTTGGTGATTCTTAAATAATTATCTCTACATTGTATCGTAATTATAATAGTGATACATGCAAATTGTTTTTTTTTTTTTTTAATTTAACAGTGAGTACAAACACTATATCTACAACAACAATATAAAAATAAATAATCAATATAATTATAAGTTTTAAATGAGCATTATATATGAAATTCAATGGTTTATGAAAAATGTTGATCATTGGTAATTATTATCTCTTCATTTTGTCCTAATAAAAAATAATGTATATATGACATTTATAAAATTATCTTGGCATAATTTAAAAGTCAGCACATACACTACATTTTGCAATGAACAATTCATTTAGATTGATATCAATACTAATTCATTTTCATTCTTTTCGTAATTTTGGGTCGACTTTTTGACAATAATTATTTTAAAAAAATTATAATATAATCATAAATAAAAAGTATCAATTTTTGCCCCCAACTAAGTTTGACAGAAGTCTTAAAAAAGAGGTTAAAAGAATAAATTATTATTCCTCTATCTAGAATTTCTAATCATGAATAGTTTTATTATTTTGATTTATTAAATATAATATTTTTTTTATATTCTAAACTCCATCAAGACCTTCTTTTAAAACATATAATTATTAAAATTTCAAACAATTTTCCTTTGATGTTATGATATAGACGGAAATAGATAACAATTTATAAATTTATCTCAAAATTATATTTGCATAGTTATCTTCTTATTTTTGTTAGAAAAAAAAAATATTTTTCTTCACGTACTTCTCTTTACTATCCAAAATCCAAAATGAACTAATGCAGGTATTTAAAATCCAAAATGATCTAATGTAAGAATTACTAGATATATAAAACAATAGGAGATTGACATTGAGTATTGAACAGTGACAGAGGCCACGGTCGCCCCATTTAAATGACTGTAATTCTATTTATTTATTTTGATATTATATTTAAGGTTTCCACCTCGATTAAGTTGTAGGGATAATGTTCACCCTCAAGAACACTCTCCAAGTAAATTTGATTATGTAGTGTCTACGGTATACTCGCACTCAAATCGAACACGCGACTCGTTTTATTTTTTTACAGACTAGCAACACACAGATGCCGATACTCCTCTCCAATCTTATTAAACCTCCTGAAAATTCGAAACACCATCAATCACATTTATACACCAAGCGCTTGTCATTGAGCCACTTACTGTTGGCGCGACAAAGTATTTATTTTACCACTATAATTTCTTCAATCATTCTCTCTGCTTCAAATTCGTCTAGCCATCAACTTTTGTTTCTCTTTAAAAATAAAAATTGCAATGAATAATGACCAACAAAATAGCCATAAAATTGTGAGTTATTGAAATTTTCAAGTATTGCTTTTCTAATTGTATAAGTTACTTTTTATTTTGTATTGTACATAATTAAAATGGTTCTCATTTTTTATTTAGAAGTTACTTTTTGTTGGAATTCTTATGTAAATATAATAAATATGATAAATTTATGTGTGAATATATCACTAATTATATTTCATTTACATTTGTGCTCAAATAATTAGTTGACTTAAAAGAAAAGATCTCAAAACTTTTTCATATATTTATATTTTTGACAATTCAATGTCAGTTAAATTAATATTTTTAAAATTGAATCGGAGCGATCGGTTCAACCGATCCAATTGAAAACTAAAGGTCGGTCCAGTCAGATTAGCTCCAAAAACCGTTTTGATCAGTTTGATCCATTAAAATTGCTAAAAATCGGTCAAAACCGATTAAAACCGCTCACAACCGGTCAAAATCGATTTGAGCGATTTTTATATTTTTTTTTAATTTTTAATTTTTATAAAGGTTTAAATTTGATATTT
Organism: Paulownia fortunei; assembly: GCA_019321725.1. Lineage (NCBI taxonomy): Eukaryota > Viridiplantae > Streptophyta > Magnoliopsida > Lamiales > Paulowniaceae > Paulownia > Paulownia fortunei. Next base: position 15,141,811 of record CM033123.1, read on the forward strand.
TGTTATATTTATGTAATTATTTAAATTTTATATTTTATTATATGTATTTTTATGTAGCTATTTATTTATTTTTATATTTAAAATATATTATATAATAATTAATGTATTATATTATTATTTTATATAATAAAATAAAAAAATATAATTAATTTTAATAAGTCGATTCGACCGCCGATTGAACCTATTCGATCAATTAAATTATTAATTTTAACAAGATCGATTTCATCACTATCCAATTATAAAAATATTGAGATAAACTATAATTTCCGTCCGTCCGTGATATTGAAGATCAACTAGTTAGACAACCTTTTCTCATGTTTTAAACCACTGTCCACGGTTGCTATTCACTTATTTTGTATCTTAATTTGAGTGACAAAAATATTATAAAAACATTTATTTACTCAATTTGAAAAAGCATTATGAGAAAAAGCTAGTATAAATACAATTATTAGATATTTTTTATTTTATGCCTTTATAAATTTAGAATCCATTTTCATTATTTAAAAAAAACTCAACTTAGTAGTTATTTTGCTATAAAGGAAATAACAAAAATAAATTTAATTAATCTTTTTCTTCTTCTTTTTAACTTTACTTTTGTTGTATTCTGATCCAAATATAGATAAAAAAGTGAATACTCTTTAACAAAAGATTGGGAAAAACATACAATTGAGATTCCCAAGCCACATCATGTATATATGAATCGACACACACACATATATGTAAATATACTTGCATATATTTTACATATTGTTCAAATCAGCAGAAGTCATTTTCAACAATAGTCAAAAGCAAAAGTGAACTAAGCTAGAGTTTGAATTAACTGCTTTCCTTCTCATGGCTTTTCATGGCTGTATATTAGCTGTCAAATAAACGATACCCATTTTCTTTTTTCTGTTTTTTCCTTCTCTTTTTTCCACTTCAATATGCTTTCACATCATCATTCATCACCACTTCACAGATATAACTATAAAATAGACTTTTGAAATCACCCTCCGCCTCCATTAACACCTCCCCATTCTCTCTGTTTCTTTCTCTACACCCCATCACTTTGTACAAAAACATATCAATTTTAGAGTCTGCTATTTCCATTGCTTTCAGGCTGGTTTCTGGGTACAACTTGTTGAACAGAAGCTTTTAACTAAGTGGACTTTTTTCTTTTGCGTGTGTGTTCTATGTGTGAAAGCATATACATGCACATACATGTACAGAGACAAAGAAGAGGAGTAAAGGTAGAATCTTTTTCTTTTCTGGCCTTGTTTTGCTAATATCAGCACAAATCCCAAGGCCTTTGTAACCATAAAGCCGAAATACTAGTAGAGAGATAGAGAGACAGAAAGAAAGAGGGAGAGGGGTTTGGACGGCTGCTCTATGGAAATCTTAAAGTGGGTTCTGAATTCTACTGCAAAAAGTTGAGATTTTTATTGCCATTTTTGGATTCTTGAAGTGGGTTTTGAAGATCAAGTATTGAAGTTGAGGATTTTCTGATTAATTCTGATGCTGGTTTTGCATAGAGGTGAGTCCTTCAGCCTTCATCTCATTTCAATACTTTTTCCCAGTACATTCATTTTTTCATTTTTTTTGCAGGACTGATTTATCTATCTTTTAGTGAGGTTATCAAAACTTTTTATGATTTAATTCATTCATCAACTTATGGAAGATTTTGTCTGAATTTGGTTTGTTTAAAGAGATTGTTAGTTTGCTCTGCTTGTGTTTATTGGCTTCTGGTAGTATTGCTCTGCTTGTGTTTATTGGCTTGTGGTAGTATCTTCATATGCTTATTTTGCATAATTAAAGCTTAACTAAAGTCTACTCATGAGTTACTTTTTGAACTTTTGACTGAGACTGCATCTTTTTACAAAAATATTGTTATGTTTTTCTTCTCCCCAATTTTTTTTGACCAATCCATGGATTGATGGTTTTCTATGAACATGAACAGTTTGCTAGCTTTCACTAGTAGATTTTGATGATATTGCTGTAGTTTGGTATTTTGTTATCTTTGAATGCTTCCCATCTTGTATATTTTTAAAAGTATGCTGAATTGAGTACTCAAAAGAATATTAGCATATGGCATACGCAAACGAGTACATTCATGCTTCATTGACAATTAATAATTTTTAATATGAGGACACAACAATTAACTATAGGGAGGAAAAAGTTGGTTATAATTTTTAGTGTCTTGTGATGCTATCCCATCTCTGTTTTATTATGTGAAAAAACCAGAAAGTTTGATCCATATTGTTTTCTGATTAGGAGAGTAGAGCAGCATCTTCACGGGGTAGATACAGCTTGAAACCATACTGGTGGTTGGATGGCTTTTATCTATTTTTTTCTCTCAAATTGCATGCAGTTGCCCAGACAAAAGAATCTAAATTCTGGTGTAGATTCGACTACTGATGGTGTGGAGATTAAGTTTTTCGGATCACAAATGGATATCCTAAATTGATAAAAATGTAAATTCCGGTCTGTATATTGTGCATCATTTTATTCGATTAAGTAGATGATGCTGGTATAATTAACTTGTAAGGTAATCTTGTCTGCTTGTGAGCCTATATCCTTACATTAGTGTTTCTTGATATTGTTTCTCAGTCAAACTCTTTTCTATTAGACATCCCCTTAAATTAAGTGATGTTTTAGGAGTGATGATGAAATCCTTGACCAAATCGGTTCTGTGTTTCTGGAATATAATATAATACACTAGTTATATAAATATTACATTATTGCACCCATAATTTTTTTTGACTCAACTACTATGCTACTGCAATCTGTCATCAGAATACACTGTTAGAAGTTGTTTGTTTAGAATAGTACTAGTATTCTGCCTCAGATGTTCCTGAGACAATGTGATTATTTAATGCTCTGCCACTTAGTAGAACTGTGAGTTTTCTCTCTTGGTACCCATTTATCCACTCTAATCCTCCAATCAGAGGTCCCTTCCCTTAACTTTACTTCAAGAACGATAAATCCTTTAATCTCATCCAACCTGGGTGAACCTCTGAAGATATGCCCCCTAAAATACATGGCCAGAAACTATCCCTTCAGTTCAGAAGCACGTGGGATCAGGTAGAGGAATGATTGGATATTTCTAGCATTTGCTTTAGCATCTTGATTCTCCATGTTCCATAAACTGATACATTGGATGGACAAGGCTTTTACTTCTCTTTCACTCCAGTTGGATCATTTATTCGATTTTTTGTTTCATCATGTGTTCCATAACATGTATGCCAAGTGTAAGTTTCCTTATGTATCTGTAATATGGAATACAATACAAGATGAAATACCACATTGAAATAGAGGTTCTTGATTGATTGAAGCTGCCATAAAGTGCCTTCCTGTATAAAGTCGTGAAAATTAGTCCACAGTAACTAATGTGTTGACTGTATCAGCAGATTATATAACATATGCTATATCCAGTTCTAATTCTTGGTGATCTGCCTTGCATGGTAGCAGTTACGACTTTACAGGGTGGTTAATGGAATTAGTTCTTTTATCTAGAGGACAAAACAATATATGATCCAGCAAATGAATTTTATTCATCAGGACAGACTGGGGGAGAGTACCTATGATTTTAGGGAGAGAGATTGACTTATTTTCTTATCAGTTAATTAGTCTACTTTCTGGTTTATGTGACTATTTGCCTGTATGTTAGATAGATTTCCTTTTTCTCCTACAATTACTTATTCTCTTTGCTGATTCTTGTCTAGTGAGAGGAACCAATACAGGAGAAGATGATGCAGCACAAAAGAAGCCCCATCCCTGTTGATCAAAGCAGCTTCATGAACTTGATGTCCAAGCGACTAAAGACTGATGTACCTCTTTCTTCCAAGGTTAGTCATTTATGATGGTATTCCTAGTGCTTGGATAGTAGAACTCGTCTACACTCCACTTTCTTGTTATTCCTTTTTCAGGTGACATGCAATTCAAATTGGACCATTTAGTAGCTACTGGAAACTAGAGTTCACATTTATATTCTGGCATGATAAAGTTGTTGATCTTTAATACTTACCTCACAAAGAGAAGTGTAAACTTCTCCACAAATTTTGGTCTGGTAACCAATGCCTGCATCTCAAATGTATTTGCACTATAGTGTCTGGAATAAGACTAAACTGCTCAAATGGGTTACAATTCTGACATTGATATCATGGAAATGGCAAGAACTATTCTTTTCTTGTAATGGATTACTGATTATTTTGGGATTGGCTTTTCAATCAAGATTTTTACATTCTTTTTTTACTTTTGGTAAGATCTGAATTGCGTAATAGTGTAATAATCATTGTGACTTTGGTAAACCACCATTCATATAATATTACTTGAACTTATGCTTCAAGGGCTATAAAGAACTATGTTGAATATTAACTACTTGTGTTCAACTCATTTTCTAACTCATTGCTGTTCCTTTATTAATAAAGGGAAGAGTCTGATTGTTCATTAACGACTTCCTTTCCTACTTAGCTTTGACTACTCCTGAGCAATTGGCTACTCCTGCCCTCCTAAGATTCATAATAGCTCTTCCATTGTATGAAAAATCATCCTTCTACCCTCTGTAGTTCTTAGGCTTGATGTTTGTTGTGTGGGGTTTGCCACCCTTGTCCGTGATAAGTAAAGTTTTCTTGGAAGCAGGAGAAGAAAGAGAAGGTCAGTGAACGGATTTCTGCTCTTCAACAGCTGGTGTCACCATATGGGAAGGTACATGTTAAAACATACACTTTCATTTATGCATGTAATCATCAGAAAATGGATATGATCTCTCTTGGATGCATATGAGGTGGAAGACTTGTTCTTCTTAAAGTTGCTCCTCTCTGATCCATACAGTCCTCTGTAGTGGGTGGCAGATGGGACAAATCAATTGATTCAAGGCACATACTAATTCATGGCGACTTTGATTTATACGTCACTCGCTAGTCACCTTCATCCCTAATTTTTTTATATTCACTACAGACAGATACAGCTTCAGTCCTTCTGGAGGCAATGGAGTACATAAGTTTCCTTCACGAACAAGTCAAGGTAAGGATTCTCCTGGCTCATGTTCTTTAGCTAAGAGATCACTAAAATAATTCTAACATTTGAGTGGCCTTGAATTGTGTACGATTCTAGCAGTAATAAACCAGGGAATGAATTACAGATCCTGAAAATAACTGTAAAGGATATTGGCTGAATTAAGGCTGTATGCATCTTCCTTTCATTGAGTGAGTAAATGTTCATATTCTTTTCCCCCAATTAGTTTCTATAAATTGAACAATATCATTTCTTGCCAGAATTTCTGGATAAGGGCTAAGCATTGCACAAAAGTATTCTCAATTAAATCATGCCGAGATCTATTATATAGTATTTCATTTGCCAAACTTACATTCAATTGGATTTTTCCTTATGAGCTAATTTGTAATTGCTAGTCTTTTTTCTGGATATGGCTTCTGATAAGCATGGCCTTTCCGGCTTGCTCATCTCTTCTAAGAAAGCATTATGAAGCAGGGAATCTTTCCGGAAGTATGAGACTCTTAGACACTTTTAGGTGGGTAATGTGGGAAGTAAAGGAACGTGATAGCAACATTAAGGCCACATATACTTTGGATATCTGAAAGGAGGTTGGTCACAAACTAGATGAACATAATTAACATATCACTTCGAAGAGAAGATTATCTTGGTGAGAACTCTGACATAGCTTCACAACCTTAGGTTCCACATCCCTGACTGCATGAAAGGCCACTAAGTTTAGTTCTGTGGTTTTTTTGCGCAAGTATAGTGTCATAGAGACTTGTTTCTAATGGATGGAGGCTAAGAGGATGCTGAGGCACTATAACACTAAATATTAAATTTTGTGCATATTCATTTTTAGTGAGTAGGAAGGCTGAGCCGCTGAGGATGCAAGGCCTTCAAAACTTTTAACAGTAGCCGCATATTTGTATACCTCTCCTGCCAGGGGCGGAGCTAGGATTTCAGTGTAGGGCGGTGAGATTCGATTATTAAAAATATAATATTAATTATTATTTTCACCTATAGAAATATTTTCTTATTGTGGTTTTTTATTACCTAATTATTAAAAAATAAATACACGTATAAATAAAAATGTGATATTTATACTTAAATTTCTCATACCTATCATATTTGTATAGTATTCGAACCAAAAAACAACTTTTAAATGAAAATGAGAATCAATTCTAGTTCAATCTAACACAAAACAAAAACTAACTTACAAAGTTAGAAATATAATTCGTATATTAGAGTAATTTTCACAGTTTCATCACAATCTTATGAATAATTATTAAGTGTTCAAAATTGTCTTATTATTGTGAAAAAAGAAAAATGTTCTTTAAATAAAATGCATAAAGTTTGAGGGGGGCAACTGATATAATTTCATAATTCAAAGGGGGGCAAAAATTTTAATTTTATTAAATTTTGTAAACAAAAAACATATTTGTAACCGCCCCCCTCCCTCCGCCTCTTCCTCCTGCTCCTCAAAAAGAGTGCAGAACATGCCCAAAGTAGAAGAAAGGGATTGATAATGTGTAACTTCTAGTATCTCACCACCAAACAAATTGAGATGGAAGTTTGATGTGTAGCAATTTAATTTTCCTAATAAAACTGGTAATTCTTCCTTGTCATAATGTTGGGTCCACGATCAATTTCCCAGCGAATATGAATGATACATATCTGAATATTTCAGGAGCCTTCTGAACTTTTAACAGTTCTTATTTTGTTGGGTCTTTCAGGTATTGAGTGCTCCATACCTATATGGTACACCGGCACAGATACAGGTATGCATTAATCAGTAAAACATCTGAACTGTGCTTCAAGAAGAAGGTTTCATTTGGTGAATTGCCGAGAAAGCTAATTCTGGGCTCTGCCGTTCCCTATCTGTGTTCCGGCCCTCAAAGTACCTGCTAAAAATCTGATTAAATATGGGGATGATAGCATTTTATTCATGTGATGTAGTAATGTTCTCAAATGAATCGAATATTTCTATAGAATTCTTCTTGCTGCCCAGTGTCTGCAGTTCTGTTAGTGATAGCAATTGCATTATTTAGTTTTTTAACTTTAAGGACCTGTAGAATGTTTTTGCAATATGTTGTTTTTTTGTCCGTTTTCATAAGAGTATATTGCGTGTGACTGAAATGCATCACGTTTTGGTGTATTTTTCTTTCCAAGGGTGAGGAACCATGCAACCTCAAAGCCAAAGGCTTATGTCTTGTGCCAATTTCGTTCACGCTTGGAGTTGTAAGCAGCAATGGTGCTGATATATGGGCCCCCATTAACCAGCCCCCCCAATTCAAGAAGATTGATGTGGGATGAAGCTTCTGTGATAACAAATAGTTGATGGTGGGTTTCGGAGAAAATATGCATTTTGGTTCCAAGAACATCTCCTTCTCCCGGGTAAGCTCGTTGCAGTTTTACAATGCTGAGGATCAAACTTAGTTTCCATTGTGCCAGAAGTCAGGTTTAGTTAGAAGTTTATGATACTGAGATCATAGTGTTATGTAGATGCAACAGAATTTGTAAATTGATGAGGGTGGAAAAGAGTCGCAAAACGAAATAAAGATCTGCAGGAGGCTTATACTTTTCACCATAGTTTGCCTTTTTTAGCTCAAAACTTTGTTGATGATGCTCTCTGGGGCTATTCAAGAATTGTAGAATTAAACCTATAAGGGCATATGTATTTCACCTTCCAATGGATTAGTGCTACTATCATTGCTCCATCAATAGAAAGTCTAACATCCAAATATTTATGATGTATTTCTTGGTTGGTTCACTTCTAAAATCTGAACTCCTTGTGCCACATTTTTTTTTCAACACTAAATGCTACAGAAAAAACAATTTTTCTGTTTTGAAAAGTTTTCTTGTTATAGTTACTGTATTTTCCTTTTATTCATTCTTATTCTATTATGTAAAATTTTCGTCTCTTTCCAATTTTCAGTTTTTAGTATTAGATGACATTTTTTCTCTTTATTAAACTATCTATGAATGCAAGTTTTAGCAGCAAAACATTGGTAACTTTTTTTCCAGTGTTCTCAATCGATTCTAATAGGCTGGTTTGAGTGTGCTCTGGTTGAATTAGTCTTAAATAATCATTTATGTGGTTGAAATTATTTAAATTTTTGGGTTTTGGTAGATATTTTTTTAGTTGATTATTTATTTTTAAAATATTTTACATAATAATTAATTAATTATATTACTATTTTATAGAGTATAATAGAAAAATATAATTATTTTTTATTAAATTAGTTGAAACGATGATTGAATTGGTCTAATTATTAAATAGTTGATCGACAACAAAATTAGAAGGGTGTTTGACTGAGTTTATAAGATCTTCAAAACATCTTATAAGGTATTAAAAAGTATTTAGTAATTTTTTTTCTTAAAAAGCTTATAAGATTAATTTTATTTTTGTTTAAGAGCTTATAATTTTTTAAAAAAAATACCTCCATTCCAATTTATTTTTAAATTAAGATTTTATTTTAATAATTTTTTTTTAATTTTAATAATTTTAATTATAAAATTGTCATTACTAATATTTTAAAAGCACTATAATCTTATTTCACTCAAACATTTTGATAATTTATTTTTAAAGTAAAATCTAACATCTTATAAGATATTTTAAATAAATTTAGTCAAATACCCTTAGGTTGATTATTGACTGATAATAAGATAGCAAGATTAGTTTGGTCATCGACCGAAATAAGATCTTTGGTGACCGATTTAAATATGAAAAACTTAGCTTTCCTTTTTTGGCTTTCTCCACATTAGCTCTCTTTTTTCCTCTCAATGTCTAACAAATGACAAGCAACGATGATGAAAATTTTGATTTTTAATCCGTTTCAAATTGTGATTATTAGTTTTCAACATTATAATACTTATGGTTGATGTGTTTTTAAAAATTAAATGTGAATAATAATACTAAAGAAATGTCATGTGTTGTTGCAAATGTCATGATGCAAGAATTGATGGAAAAATAATTTTTTAATAGAGATAAAAATTGTTGATGCCAATTTTCCCACTAAATAAGTTAAATTCATCAATGTTGTTGATCGGCTTTTTCCTGAATATTTTTTTGTCTGGCTACCAAGTTCTTTTTTCTTCAGTCCATAAAAAAATGTTATGATTTCTATGAAAATTCTTTTTTATTTTCTATATATGTCCTGTCATGAATATTACATATATATTCTAAAATATTGCACATGCAAATCTATAATTTATTTGATAAAAATGAATAATAATGTATGTGAATCGCATAACATAACCTATATCAATACAATAAAATTTACCCTACGATTAAGGTATTTCGAGCGATCACTGTGGGTTGGACTTCTTGTGCGTAAAAGTGTACAGTTTTTATTGAAAATTTGAATGTTGGTTGACGCATGTCCCGTAATTTACGCCTTTAGGTGTTAGGGATAGGTGTCTAAAAGGTTCAAAATTAGTCCGACGCAAGTCGGGAATCTGAATTATAAAAAAAAAAAAAAATACAATAAAACTTACCTAATCCTAGACATAATTTATGTTCGGAAGTACTTTATTTTTCACATTATTCTGGGAGAGCAAATTTGTTTCACACATGCACGCAAATGCATTAGAAAAAATAGTACAAGCTCAAAATAATACAGAATAGAAAAAATAGTACAAGCTCAAAATAATACAGAAGAAAATTAACTCGAAAACAACTTAGATAAAATTAAACATATTAACAAAAAAGACAGGACAAAAGCATAAAATAAAACAATTCAAACAACAACAAAAGCTAAAAACAATGGTTCCAAACAATATTGAAAATAGGAAATCGAGGCAAGAAATCGACATAAAAGTACTAATTCTCTATCGAGTAATAAAAAACCTAAAAAACATAGGAGAATTTCTACGCTGGCACATCCACAGTTGTGTGCACGAAGAGAAACAGAAAATAGTTGTGTTTAATTGTCCCACCATGTTTCTGTGGGCTGCCAAGGGACATGAACTAAGCCCACCATAAAGTTTAAATGTTGTTGAGAATACATGCATTTTCATTATGCTCAATTTATAAGAAATAGTAAAAAAATAATAAAATAATACACATAATTTATGTGGTTCAACATAAATTTGCCTACTTCACCGATTATTACAGACCTTTCACTAAAAGGAGAAAATATACAATATTTACAACACTCACAATTTAAGAAAATTGTTTTCAATTTTTTCTTACTCAACTCTCTGCACCTCACCACATTTTCTTCATTTTACCATACAAAAAATACAAAATTGGGTGCTGTATTAATAAATCCAGCAACCCATTTTTCACACGTTTTTGCTGCCTAAAATTTCAGTTGTCTTCTCACACGTTTGTCAAAATGTGCGTTTTCTTTGACAAATGAATGGTGATAAAATTCAAAACGATGGATGGTTAGTTGTTCAACCACTTTCTTTGACAATTGGTATTAACCATCTTTTTTTTCTGACATATGCAGGACGACCTAGGAGATTATTTTTTTATTGTTTTGCTTTATTTATTTTTTATCTACTTCATTAATTTTCTTTTTTGCTCTTTTGAATTTTCATTTTTTAGAGTTGAATAGTCTTTTCTCTTCATATAAATTCTCTATGCACTAGGGCTAAAGTAAAAAATATTTACTTATAAAAAAAAGTAAAAAATATTTACTATAAGACGTTTAATATATTTATTTACTATTATATAGATTTGAAGATGGTCGACTATCTTAACATGCCTTCATAACTCCATCCCTACCATGCACGCAACGTTTGACATAACATAATGAATCTTTTTGCTCGAGTGCTAAAATGAATTTTGCTAGCGATTATTTTATATTCATTCTTATTTTATAAAAATAATTAATTAAAAATTATTAAACTAATTAGTTGTATCACTTGTAACCATCGATGCAATGGTTCTCTCACAATTTGAGACACCACGGCCACCCTCACACTTCTCATACCATAAATATCAGCAGTAGCAGCCAAACAAACAGTAAGAGCAGCCCAGTGCTTTCATCAACCGCCGGAAGCCCAACCGTCGTGCCACCAAGCTCAACCACTGCCGCCGCCGCCTTATGCAGACCAATGTCACCAATTAAACCACTTCAAAACTCCCCCACATTTCAGAATTTCAGCCCCCAAAACCATGTTAAACCTAATGTCAGTCATCTAAGTACATGCACATGTTTGTAACTCAAGAATATAGAACCTACTGATTAAATCGTGCGTAAATCTAAAATATTGGTAAGAAAATTGTAACAAATATGTTTCATCGGTTAAATGGTAGAATTATTAGACACAATAAGGACATATAATTGCATTAATACCTTAAAAAGATAATTAATTTACTCCAAAGAAATTTCTAATTTTGCATCATATTAAAGAAAACTCTGAAATGATATTTACTTGTGTGCATATTTTATATTCAATCAAAACTATATACCAAAATAAGAAAAAAAAAACGAGGGATAGTTCGATACGAACAAATATAAGATGCCGTAAAAATGTGTTAAGATATATTTTTGGTCCACATTTTTTATGGAGTTTTCATTCTCACTCCATTAGTTGTTCTTGGTTTTTTCTTTTTTTTTTTTTTTTTTGTGTGTGTACAATATATTTTCAGTTTTTCTCAAAGTACTTAAATGGGTAATCTTGCAGCTATTGAAAAAATTACGTTATTCATGGAAATAATCTTATGTATATATCTAATAGCATTTAATTAACTTGACTAATTAAAAATACTTTCAACAACCTAGTGTCTTCTTAAATTATTACAATGTATTAGAAACAAACATTTACTTAAGACATAGTGTTTTAGTTCAATTTATCTTTCTCCTTGACAGACTTATCCTTAGGTTCTCAACCTTCAGATGAGTAATTCATAGACTCAATTCAACTAAGGAGTTCCCAAGAGTTCTTTATGCTTTTAATATATATATATATATATATATATATATTATGTAAATTAATTTAATTATGCAATTTGTAATTATTTTTCGTAGATTTAATTTTATTCCCCAAAATATACTTTATTTTCATGTCCCCAAACTTAAAGAAAAAAACACAATATTCATTTAATTTGATACTTTGTATTGCACTCCAATGATTTAAAAATTAACAAAAATTAAGTTTAGCCCAAACCAAATCTAGCATAGGCCAAGTCTAGGCCCAACTCTTATGGGCCATGTTATTTAATATTTTTAAAATTATTTTATATATTATTTTCATTTGCTAAACAATGAAATTTTGGGATGATTTGAATAAAATAATAAGAATAATAATAAAAGAAATAATACACATTTTTTATAGTAATTTTTCTATAGAACCTGAAATCACATGGTGAAGCCCGGTTTTTATGTAACTCAACAGCTCGGCTAACTGTGCACAAAAATCCCGCTGAAGAAGATGAGGCGACATAGGACAGAAGCATAACAAAAGACTTCTTTCATTTCATTCTGCAGTAGAATTCTCTTCACAAAGTCTCTGAAGAAGATGAGAGGTTCTGCAATAGCTCTGATTCGTAGAGGAATTGCGGCAAAATCTTCACATGAATTCGGTACTTTTAATGATCCATTCTCTTTTTTCTGTTCAAGTTTCCATAATGTCTTTCACGAAGATAGGCCCTTTTCACCTAAGCCCAGAATAGATTTCGGTTGTATAAATGAAGTAGATGATGCTATTTGCTTGTTTCGTGAGATGGTGAGAATGCGGCCGCAACCTTCTGTTGTTGAATTCACCAAACTCTTGAATGTTGTTGTCAAGATGAATTACTCTGTTGTCCTTTCCCTGTTCGACGAAATGCGTCAGTTGGGTGTCCCTGTGAATGAGTATACGATGAATATCATGATTCATTGCTACTGCCTTCTGAATCAGGTAGAGTTTGGGTTTGCTATCTTGGGCAGCTTCTTCAAGCGCGGTTACAAACCAGATATCACAACATTCGGCACTCTCATGAAAGGGCTCTTTTTGGAGATAAGGTTGCCGAGGCAGAAACAATGTTCAAAAAGTTATTGACTTTGAAACTATGTGAGCCTGATGGTGTTCTGATTCTTACTGTGATAAATGGGCTCTGCAAAGCTGGGCACACTCTCGCTGCGTGTGATTTGCTTGAGCTTTTGGAAAAAAGAAGCTGCAAACCCAATGTTTATGCATATTGCGTGATAATTGATGGTTTACGCAAGGATGGAATGGTTGATCATGCTCTCCAATTCATATCCAAAATGATTGACAAGGGCATTTCACCCTCCGATGTCACGTATACTTCTATGATTCAGGACTTGTGCGATGTTGGTAGATGGAAAGATGTTAAAGACTTAGTAAATGAAATGGTGGATAACAAGATATCTTTAAATGCAATTACTTTTAATGTATCGATGGATGCTTTTTGCAAGGAAGGAAAGGTGAAAGAGGCTGAGGATGTTGTGGAAATTATGAAGCAAACAAATGTTTGTCCTGATATTGTCACGTGCAATGGGCTGATACATGGGTACTCTTTGATAGGGCATATGGATAAAGCAAAAGAAGTATTTGATTCGGTAGCGGACAGCGGTCTTAAGCCTTCTATCTTCTGCTATAACAGTTTGATCAGTGGATATTGCAAGAAGGGAAATGTGGATGAAGCTTGGCGTCTTTTTGTCGAACTTCCTTGTAAAGGTTTAGAGCATACAACAGTTACCTATAACACCATGATACACCATGATACATGGATTATTTCGTGAAGGTAGGTTTGCTGATGCCTGGAAGCTTTTCAGTGATATGAAAGCTCAGCAAGTACATCCTAATTTATGTACTCACAATATCTTGTTGGATGGCTTGTGCAGAACAAACCAGATTGCTAAAGCATTTTCATTTCTGCGCATAATGGAAGACAAAGGTGTTAGTCCTAATATAATCACTTATGGTATCCTCATTGATGGATTGTGCAAAGGTGGAAAACTTGACGTTGCAAGAAATCTTTTAAATCTACTTCCTTCCAAAGGCTTGCAACCTAATTTTCAAATATATACCACAATTATTGGGTCACTTTGTCAAGAGGGATTTGCAGAGGAGGTAAAATGTTTCTTCATAGAAATGGAGAAAAGTGGTTGTGCACCTGATAGTGTGACATACAGCGTTATTATCCAGGGTTTGCTAAAGAAGAATGAGCTTTACAAGGCAATGCCATTCTTGGAGGAAATGTACAAAAGGGGATTCACAGTCGATTCAACCACTGTGTCCATGTTACTTGATCAGCTGCAACGAGAAAATATAGATGCTATTCTTTTGGAAATGATTAAGAAAGTTGTACAAAAAAAAATGAATAATCTTTTTGGCGTCTGAAATAAAGTACTATGTTTCTATGTGCTAAAATGAGTTACTGGTCATTCTTCTCTCTCTTTTCTTCTTATTTTTCTGTTTCCATTTTTTCTCTCTTTTGTAATGTGGAGAAGTCAGATATCCTTAATTTGTACACATTTGGGTTACTCGATTTAAAGTATATTAATCACTTTTGGCTAAGATAATGGTTAGAGACAAAAATAAGACAAGCCTAAACTAAGATGTCAAAACACATATAGTTAGTGTCAAAAAAACAAGTAGCAAGATTGAGAAGATAAAACAGCGTTAAATTGTACGTCACATACAATTGGAAAACGATGAGAACTTTGGATCTGCCAATGACCATATATTCATATGACATATGTGAATATTATAACTAAACAAGTTCGAATTAATGACATTTTTACCAAATTTCATATTTTAAAATTATATTCCTAGATATTGATTACATAAATTTAAAATAAATTTTGAAAATATTGATTACGGTAAACTATAATGATTTTTTGTTTTCTTTTTTCCTTTACCATATGTACATTTGAGAGAAAAATTAACATACTTATAACCCTTTGTATGAATGTATGATTTCTGCAGTTTTTGGGCATGCAAGATTATAAGGTATGCAGGATTATGTAATATTAGTAGCGTTAAACATTATTCCCGTCCACATTAACATAGTCGATTAAGTTTACCTACGGTAAGGGTCATATAACTAAATCTTAGAATTTTTTCAACTTAAAAGATAAAATTTAAATTTTCAAAATGAAAAAAACTAAATGTGTGAATAGACCAACTTAAAAGATTAAAAAAATAATTTTGCCCGTTGAAAGTATATGATGTATTATCCCAAGAATCCAAAAGATTGATATGAAAGTTGTAACAATATATTACTTTTGTTACATTGTAAAATTTTGTAGTATCACAAGAACATACAATGGCATTAATTACCTCACAAAGATAATTAATTTAATCTAAAGATATATTTTATTTTTGTATCATATTTGAGAAAACTTTGAAATGACATCTATTTATGTGCACATTATATATCCAAGCAAAACTATACCAAATTAAGACAGAAAAAGGAATAACTTGATATTGTATTATATGTTAGCAAATATAAGTAGCAATAAAATTGTGTTAAGATATATTTTTTGTGCAAATTTTTCATGGAGTTCTAAATCTCACTTCGTTAGTTTCTGTGGGAAATATAATTTTAGTTTAGAATTTTCAAAGTATAAATTAACTTGTCTCGTTACATTTGGTAATAAATAACACTTTCAAGACCATTTACTTAAGTCATATTTTTCTTCTTCCTCTTCTTTTATTTTTTATTTTCCAATTTATTTTTCTCCTTTATAGACTTGTCCTTAGGCTCTCACATGAATTAATTAAATATGTACTTTCAACTAAGAATTAAGAAGTGCCAAGTGCTCTTTGTGCTTTTATTATTATTATATATAGAGTTGAATTAAGAAGTTTATGCTTTTATTATATATATGTGTGTGTGCCGATTTAATTATGCAATCTTTTCCTAGGTTTATTTTATTCCCAATATATAATTTTTTTTCATGTCCCCAAAAATTAAAGAAAAAACACATTAGGCATCCATTGACTGGATGTGTGCAAGGGTTGGTCTGATTAGTTAACAAATAGGATATTAATACGTTGATTAAATTTGTCACGCCCTAAATTCACAAGATGGAGACTGCAAATGAAACTCCAGCACAATGGTTGAATCCACAAGATGGACAAATAAAATTCCAGCACAATGACTTACTCTAACGACTATTTTCCACTCGTGATTGCTTTGCATAAACTATTTCAATTTTTCTTCGACAATCAAGGTGAGATATCACAAATACCCCTGGATAATTAATACTTTTATGTTTTTTTTTTATAGTTTTGAGCAATTAGTATCATCGTATTTTTGTTGTTTGATCAAGTATATGAAAAACATTATCTTCTCCATACTTATTAGTAAACAATGGAGTCTAAAAGTTACTTTCTTAACACATACAATTAAAGACTCAGTACAAAAACAGTCCAAGAAAAATATTTTCATCAATCATGAACACTAGACACAACCATATCCCACAAATACATCCCAAAATAAAAACAACAATTTAGAGAAATCAAAATGAAAAAAGAAAAAGAAAAAGTGGAGAAGCAGCGCAATAGAACAAAAAATGAGAGCAATATGAAATGGGCTCAGGAGAGAGTTATTTATAAATTTATATATATTAGGATCACTTGAAGCCACACTTGCTGCAACAAAGTATTATTTGTAAATTTTCTCAGCTTAAGAAAAAAAAAAAGCACACACACCCACACAAAAAAAGAAAAAAAAAAAAGCTTAAGGGAAAGAAAAGGATGAGTTAATCAGATCTGTTCATACATTTTCCATTTCAGAATTCTTGAGCCGATTTAGAACGTAAAATATTCTTTTTTGGGTTTTAGAATGAATTGCAAGTATGTGTGTGCAAATTTGTACAAGAAAGTGAAAACACACGCGCTAATTAATGTATTATGTGTGTGTATTTATACAGACAAACTAATGTGGTCAAAATCGACAGTGCCTTGTCAGAAATTGTCCGCTCTGTCTCGTAAAGGTTCATGGTTTTAAAAGGCCTCTAATAAGGTGAGAATAGCCCCATATTTATATGCACACTATCTCATAATTTTACACCAATATAGAATGCTCCAACCCATGCCTTCCTACATCTGGAAGACAAAGGCCTCATAATTTTACACCAATATAGAATGCTCCATCCCATGCCTTCCTACATCTAGAAGACAAAGGCCACACAGTTGAACCAAGTTATCTCTTTCATGTGTTTCTTCTTATTCTTTATTTTCTTTTTTATCTCTCTTTAATTTTGTAATATGAAAATGGAAAAGTCAGATATTCAAAATTTGGACACACTTTGATTAAACCAATTAGTTATTGTAATAAAATTTAATAAAAGTAATGGTAAGAACAAAAAATAAAGAAATATTTGAAGTAACCCCAAACTTAAATGTAAAAACAACATAAATAGTTTGTTTGTGACAGAAAAAATAAGTAGCAAGAGTGAGAAGGTAAACTCACCTTAAATTAAAAAAATGTGCGATGAACCAAGCTTGTTTAATCAACAAGTCCACATATTGTATACGAATTTAACAACTAATTCTAACTAATTTCAGAGAATGAAAATAAAAGGAAAACAAATTAAGAAAACCACTGAATTTGTCATAATAATTCTAACATGGTCTAAATCATGACTCAATAAATCAATAATATAATCATCGAAAATTATTGCAATCACATACATCAATTTTTAAGATAAAATTAACCACACAAGCCATTATAAAAAAATAAGTAACCACTGTTTTATTATTTTGTCGAAACAATAGTCCTGATATTATAAATCTATAGAGCCAACAAAATATTAGGTAGTCACTAAAGTTCAAACTTCTCGTTTCATTTTGTACTATGCATTTTATCAAATATTAGTTGGGTTAAAAATTAGCAAAACCTGTTTAACCTGTGTCGTGCACACTCCTAGTGCTTCTTTTCTTTCATATCCTACAAAATAAATAATATTCAGAAATAAAGTTAATATACTTTTTAAACAAAAATTATACAAATTTTGCCAAGGTGATAAGTAACAACAGGAAAAAAGGAAAGCACAAAGCTTTTTCAACCTTTGGATTCCTTAAATCATCTTTGTAGCAGTTCAATAGTATGAAGGTTGCAACCTCTTTGTAGAGATCTAAACTTCTTGGGTACATTATGGTGGAAGTAGAACTACAAAACAAAGTATTCTTTTTTTTGAGTTGAGTGTGCCATGTAATTAATATTTTTTTTTCTAAAAAAAATAATAATACAAGATAATTATTTATGATACTTTATCTCTGTCTTTCGGAGTTGTTATGCTTTTTTTGTTCTATTATCCATTTCACCAACCGCTCTCATAGAGATAGTTTAGATCTTGGTTGGATATGAAGAGGGTTAACAATGTGCACAGAATGAGAAAGAATAATGCGCTAGTCACAAGGAAGAACCTTCAAGTGTACTTTTTTTTCACGCAATATTAATTGCTATATAGTGAGATTACCAGTTTCAACCTGTACGATAAAATTTTAAAAAATACATTGCAACATCTGTAGATGTATTTTTAAAATTCAATGCTATGTGAAAATCAGTTGTATATACTTATATAGGAAAATGCACGTTCTTTGAACATGCATAAATGATCTAAATTTGAAAATTATATATGTTTCATTTGTTAAATTGTAAGATTTATTGTAACAAAATAAGGATATAAAGAACATGCATAAATGATCTAAAATATTGGTTTGAAAATTGTAACAAATATGTTTCATTTGTTAAATTGCAAAACTCATAGTAACCTAGCAATGATATATAATGGTATTACTAACCTTACAAAGATAATGAATTTATTCCACAGAAATATATTATTTTTGTCTTAAATTAAAAAAAAACTTTCAAATGACATTTATTTTTGTGTATAATATATATTCAAGCAAAACTATATCAAAATAAGACAAAAAGAGGAATAACTAGATATCATATTATATATTAATAGATATAAGAAGCTATAAAAATGTTTTAAGATGCATTTTTATGCAAATTCTTCCAGGAGTTTTGGGTCTCACTCCATTAATTTTGGGGGAATATATTTTTAATATTTTTCAAAGTTATTTTGAACCTAAGTGGGAATTCTGTTGAGAAAATTACATTATTCGAGGAAATAATGTTATGCATATCTATAGAATATGACTTAGACATTCTCGTAGATTAAAATAACTCAACTTATTACATTTGTAAGTAGAAGAACCTAATGCTTATCCTCAGGCTCCCACCTTATTTTAAGTTCCTCCCAAACAAATGGCTTACTTTTTTAATCAAATATATACTCAATTCAACTAAGATTAGAGAAGTGCCAAGAGTTCTTTATGCTTTTAATATATATATATATATATATATTATTTTAATTATAGAACTTGTAATTTTTTCCTAAGTTTGTTTTATTCCCAAAACATAATTTTTTCCTATGAAGGAATTTCTCGTTAGTTATGATTAATTTCTGGTTATTTATTATTAATTTCTACTTGTATGACAATTTAAATTTCTTTTTTATGTAACTCATTATTTAACACCTCTCGTTTTTTCTTCCCGACGTTGGTTATAAACTG
Source organism: Paulownia fortunei (assembly GCA_019321725.1). Taxonomy (NCBI): domain Eukaryota; kingdom Viridiplantae; phylum Streptophyta; class Magnoliopsida; order Lamiales; family Paulowniaceae; genus Paulownia; species Paulownia fortunei. The sequence goes on from CM033123.1 coordinate 15,161,275, forward strand.
GTCAATTATTGATCCATATTGCAGTCCATCATTTTCCACGCCTAATGATCAGGTCTCAATATATTTCTATTTCTGTTAACAAAATTTCCATTTATAACTACTAAGCGCCAAAGAATACAAGCATCCTTTCCATAAAAAAATATTGTTTTTTCTGAGTCCTATAAAACTATAATAAAATGGTTTACTCTATCCCTTAAGAAAACTGATTGACAAAAAGTTTAATTCAATCCCTTCTAAAACATAAGTATACTTCTCAAGTAATATAAAAAACCTCAAAAAGCAAACTCAATCTTAATAAAAAACATTCATGAAGTCAGGAACTCATGTTCCATTCTTCTTGTTAAATAAATATGATTGTTAATTAATGACTTCTTAAACAAGCGTAAAACAATTCAAAAAAAATCAATATAGATTATTACTTAAAAAACATTTTTTTAAAATTTTATACGTAATTTTTTTTTATAGATTTGAGCAATTATTATCATCTTATTTTCATTATCAGGTAAGATATACATTATCTCATTCATACTTTATTAGCTCTGACAATTAGATAAAATTATTTATAAACATTTGAATATACTTCCATTATCTAAGGAACCCGAAATAAAAGGTAAAACTAGAAAAGAAAAGGATAAAAAAACTCTGAACTGACTCAATGAAGTAATATTTATAAAATATAGCAAAAGGACCTGAAGGTATAAGTGTTTTTATTTGAATACGAGCTTTTTTTTATCTTCTTCCTTTGTATTGATATCTCCTCAACGAGTATCGTCTTTGTCAATATCTTGTGCTTAATATATAGAGAGCTTTGACTTAACTAACAACTTACTAGAGTTTTAATATATGATTCGGATGCCAAATTGAGTTATTAAGTTACTTCAATAAAGTTATTTTTTTTAACAAATATGGTTAAATATCAGTTGATTTGTAGTTCCCTTTGATTTTTTTGTTTACATTTTTCTTTTCAATACAATTTAATAGTTAGAAAAACCCGAAAGAGATACTTCTCATTGAACTAAATGCATGTGCATGTGTGTGCATGTTAAGGGTGAACTAGTGCAACTTGTGTGCAGTTGTGTGTAATTACATACATACATACATACATACATACATACATACATACATACGTGCATATATATATATATATATATGTATAGAAACGTGGAAATAGAAACAAAATACCTTCAACAGAATAGCTAGAAGACAAATAGATGATTGCACAGTAAAATTTAGGGGCGAAATTTGCGTTTTACTTTATGGCAAGATTATTAACATAAACAATCTATATATTAAATTAATTCTTCACATACTATCTCCCTCAATATAGGAAGCCCTAAGTATAATAAAACACATACCTTGTGCATCTCCAGAATATAAGTATCGTGAACTTCTTCACATTGAAGGAGTGTGAATGGCACCCTCCAAGTCTTCTCAACTTTACATGGAGACAGATCACGTTGTTTTCTTTCCACCGAATGATCTACACTTGATGATTTAGGCTGCTCCTATAAAATTATTCGATATTGTGAAAAATTATAGAATTAGTTCGACATAAGTTCAAGAAAAGTAGGAAGATAAAAAGATAAACTTTTCATCTATTAATTGATAATATTTTACAAATTAGTTCCGGTTTAACATGTAGAGTAGTCTGCATTAGGTGTTGGCCTATGTCATCATGTTACAAATTTGTGGAGGTGGATATTGTTTGGTGATATATTTAAGCCTTACAGAGTTTGAAACTTACACATAGTTGACCTTTAAGACAAGATCTCTAAATAAGAATAGACTATTTCTATTTAGTTGAAATTAGGAATAGACTTCAAATGTCAAGAAAAAAATAAATTCAAAACTTAGACTAAAACCCTATTCGTAGAGATTTTGCTATAAAAATAAATACAGCACTCTATAAATTGCAATCAGACAAAGTTGCTTATTTTCCAGCACTATAATGTTAGTGTAGTTTCCAGTCTTTGAGTAACAGATATACCTTCAATTTTCCAGCAAGATGCGGCATCACTGAGGCTGTTCAACTGGTAATACACACAACTCAAAACCATCAAGACATTATTGTTGCTCGCTTGACCTTGACTGCCTCAAATTTGTCTTAGCAGACCGCTGGACTCACATTTATTGAATTAGGAAGTAGACAGAAATAAAAGAGAATCAAATAGAAACTTTCATCAAGTAGTAACCACAAGGATCATACATTTGGGAAAACTAAATAAGCCTTGTATCAGATAGGAAAATACCTAATCATGATAATTTGACCTAAGTTGTTTTGAAATGTAAACCAAATAAAATCTACCTTCTTAAATCCAAGTTCAAATACAATACTCGATAGATAATAAATTTAGTGTGTAGATGATGGATAAATATTTTATTATATAAAAATTAATATATTTATCTATCATTTAAATACCCGACATACAATACATCAGGTATAGCATGTATATTATCACAAAGATATAATTTGTGCAAAATGAAACCATACAAATTACATGTTTAAACTAATAAAATTTTCCATTATTAAATCCCTACAAATGTTTCCCCCGTATTTTCCTTTGCAACCAAACAAAAATGCTTTGATTAGAATCCGAGGTCGAAGTGTAAATTAAAGAGGAAAAAGAACTACTCGTCCGTTATTTAATAACCATAACTACACAAAATCAATTCAAAAATTTTTACAGCTATTTGTGGCATATATTTGTTTAGAATATTTAAGAATATGCACAATTCATTGAAAAAGTGGGTTCCTTTGTTGTTTCAACTTTAACTTTCACTAATTTTTCACTTGGAACATTTATTTGAAAAACAAAAAAAACAATCAAGAATTTTAATAAATATAGTTTTGTAGAGTAAGAATTTACTTAGTTAAGTTATTACTTAGATTGATTTGATTTTTCATTCATTGTATTAGAATATAATAAAAATTTATTAAATCAACTTATAAATTATGTATAATTTTAACGAGGTCACATATTTTATTGATCATCGGACATTTATTTAGAATATGAGAGTTTTGTCAAAAAAATAAATAAATTTGAAATTAAAAAATAAAATACGATAGCAACGAATATCAAATTAAAAAGTGACGTAATATTTTTTATTCTACTTTTATTATGAAATTTGGCTATTATAATTTTATTCTGTCCACTAGGAACCACAAATACGCAAATAAAATGACGGAAAAGAATATAAAAAAGGAGGGAGAAATAAAAAGAAAGGGAATTACTTTGACATGAAAATGTTGATGCAGTCTTGTACAGCAGAAAGATGTTATTTTTTTTACATGAAAATAAATGAAGTGCGTCGTAAATTGAAGGAGATTTTGCTATTGGTCGAAAAATTCGTAATCAGAGTAATTGAGTTGATTGATAGGAAATTAGTTTCATGTGGACCAACATACAAGATAAAATGAATCTGAAAAAACAAAAATGATACTTACACTTAGCGATCACCATGAGATTGAATGAAATCACGCTCATCAACACAGATATAGGGGATATGGGAAATCTTTGGCCGCTCAGAATCATCACTTTGTTCTTCAATGCATCTCTCCTTTAATAGCGGGCAATCGTCAATGTATAAATCAGTTAATTTGGTGAGGCGTTGAATGGCTTCCTTAAAAGGCAGACGCTTTAACTTTTTGCAGTTGAGTAGAGCTAATGATTCCAGAGATGACAAGTTCCCAATCCACTCAGGCAATGCTTCAATTCCAAAACCATCCAACAGTAACGTAGAAAGAGAAGTGAGATGTTGAAGCTGATCCGGGAGTGAGTCCCAATGCTCTATTCCGTACAATTCTAATCTTCCAAGAGAGTGGGATCCATGCAATATGCCATCTACAGTGTTACACCTGCTCAAAATAATTATAATTAATTAATTAATTATTGTTCCACCATTATTATCACATCTCTCACAACATTGCTTGCAATATTTGATTTCTGTGCAAAATTTCAACTTCATAAATATCAATCTTTTTTTACACTAACATAATTTTTACATGAAAATGTTGATGCAGTATGTATTGTGGAAAAATGTTAGTTTTCTTACCTATTCTAGTATTTATATAAAAAGAAGACAAGTAAATTTACATGGAAACAAATGAAGTGCCTCATAAAATAAAAATGAAGGAGATTTTGCTATTTGTTGAAAAATTTGTAATTAGTGTAATTGAGTTGATTGATAGGAAATTAATTTGGTATGGACCAACATACAAGCACTCATTAAAATGAATTTGAAAAAAACAAAAATGATACTTACACTTACTGACGATGATGAGATGAAATTGGTTCCCAATCCGCAAGAACGTTGAGGATATGGGAAATCTTTGGCCACTCAGAATCATCACTTTGTTCTTCAATGCATCTCTCCTTTAATAGCGGACAATTGATAATGTTCAAATTAGTTAATTTGGTGAGGCGTTGCATGGCTTCCTTTGAGGGCAGACGCTTTAACTTTTTGCAGTTCAATAGAGCTAATTCCTCGAGAGATGACAAGTTCCCAATCCACTCAGGCAATGCTTCCATTCCAAAACCATCCAACAGTAACGTAGAAAGAGAAGTGAGATGTTGAAGCTGATCCCGGAGTGAGTCCCAATGCTCCATTCCGTACAAGATTAATATTCGAAGAGAGTGGGATCCTTGCAATATGCCATCAAGAGTCTCCTTGAAGGAAACATAATCCCATGAATCTGACCAATAACCCATCCTTAATTCTTGCAAGCTGCGAAGAGAGCCAATCTCCACAGCGGAAATAGTGAATTTGGGAACTTTCATAATTTTCAAGTATGTGAGACGAGGCATTTTCTGCAGACAGCCAATCAGCATGGGCAAATTCGTTAAACTGCTTAATTCATACAATGACAAACTCTCCAGCGACGGCGCACATGACTCTACCATTTCACTTGGCAAATTGGTCAGCCCACGAAGTGAAGTGAAGCCTTGTGATTGTCCGCGGCTTGGATATGGTATTGACTTCAGATTTGGGCACTTATATACAAGCAATTTCTCAAGAGAATTGAGGCTGTGTAGATCATCTGGTAATTCTCTCAAATTCGAACAATTCCATATCTTCAACTCCCTAAGAGAAGCCCCGCCACCTCCCAAGCATGGAACTAGATGGGTTAAGTTGGGACAAACCTCTATGCTCAACTTTGACAGATTTTGATTGTTACAGAATAACCCTTCTGGGAGACACACCAATCCATCTAATCCCTCAATTCTGAGTTTTGTAAGAGAGGTTAACTTGATCCCACATATATTTGCCAAAGGTAGGCCGCTGTCCATCCTAGAAATCTCCAATTCTTGAAGGCATGGGAAATGTCTTGGAGCACTCATCAATTGCTTGCAACCTATAACCTCCAAGTATTCAAGGCAAGGAAATACCACCACTTCACATGGTTGAGTATCAGTTGCAGTTGGCAATTCTACTTCTACCCACTCTGTCAGGTTTGACAAGCCGAACAACTCGAGCCTTTCAAGCGCCGGAAACACAATAATTGTCTCTTTGAAAACTCCATTGTTGGAGCTACTTGATTTGCTGCAGTTGTCAATGCCGTAGAATGAAGAACCTATGGATCTCACATTCATCAGATCACACAAATAAAGATACTTGAGATGTGGCAAGTTCCCTAGCATTGGGATTTCTTCACATTTTTCGCAACTTTCAAGTCGTATCTTCATCAAGTTATTAAGTCCTTCCCAGAGGCCTTTATCTCGTACTGCCATCTTCGAAGTCCATGATGGGAAACTTCTGCCTCTGAATCCATAAATCTCTAAGCTCTTCAGATTGGGGTGAGGTTGGAGGCCTTCCAACACATTCTCGTCATTTGCTTCACCTTCTCTGGATTCATTCCACATAAACTTTAACTTGAATATGTTTGGCTTTCGAGATAAATCTGCACTCTTAGCCTCATCTTTATCATGCACCATTTCTAGATTATGAATCTCTATTTGCCCTTTGAGATTCTTCAAGCTTCCAAGCTCTGCAATTCCACGGCCCTTCTCGTGGCCCACTTGAAAGTATGGTAGTGTTTGAAGAGAAGTTAATCTTCCTATCTCAGGAGGCAATTCTATATCAGGAATGTGAAGATGCCTTAAGCTAATCAAGTACTTCAATGTATTTGGCAGAAACCTCAAATAATTAGTCTCCCAATCAAATTTTCTAACTGCTCTTAATGTCTGCAAGTGATAGAGTTTACCAATTGAATCAGGCAAACATTCAATTCTTGTGTATGAAATATCAAGATATCTCAAATGTATTAGCTTCCTGATCGAACTTGGCAACTCTTTAATGTCATCACCCACCAGAGTTAAAACATGCAGGGAGTTGAAATCTGAGAACATGTCATCAGAAACTTTACCTTTGAAGAATAATGTACGCAGACATCTTGCTTGTCCTTTTGGGATAGGAGATGATTCATTACTACTAGATTCGCGGCCAATGTACCGAACTTGACAGATGTCATCCATGACATTATCATTCACACGAATGCTCTTAGAACCTAAAACTGAGGATGCTAGATCATGCACAAGGTCGTGCATGTTACAATGTGTTATGTTGTCGTAGCTATCTTTCCTCACAACTTGTAATAAGGAGTTCTTCAGAAGAATGTTAAAAAAATTGTTGCCGATAGTCTGGATATCATTTCTTTGATCTGTTTGAAGAAATCCTTCTGCCATCCAAAGCTCAATCAGTTCTTCCCTTTGGATGCGAACACCTTTGCGAAAAATCGAACAATATGCAAAGCACTTCTTAAGTGATGCGGATGACAAATTATCATAGCTCAATTTTAATATCTTCAAGACATTATTTCCATCTCCTCCAAAATATGAAAGCCAATTCTCTTCAATTGAGAGCCACTCATCTTTCGATTTATTACACAGCAATCCCCCTACTACGTTGGCCGCTAATGGCAAACCTTGACATCTTTTTGCAATATTTTTCGACATGGTCTCAAATTCTGATAGAATATCTCCTTCCCCAAAAGCTTTTGCTTTGATAATGGACTCACAATTAGATTCTGATAAGCTTTTTAATTCATGGATATGAAGTGTTTTCACAATTGAAGCAACCATTCCATTCCTCGTAGTAACAATGATGCTATTTCCCGTAGTGGAACTAATTCCTGATAAGGAATTTTTGAAATTTTCCCACGTGTCCTTCTCTTCGTTCCAAACATCATCAAGGGCAAGCAGATATCTTTTAGCTCCCAAATATTCTTGAAGCTTTTTCAAAAGAACTTCTCTGCTTCCATGTTCAACATTTTCTGTTGTTAATGATGTAAGAATACTCTTGAAAAGAATCACGGGATCAAATTTTTTGGAAACATGCACCCAAATACGTTTTTCAAAATGAGCCTTTATCTTTTCATCACCGTATACTTTCCTAGCTAAGGTTGTTTTCCCCAGTCCACCCATGCCAACAATAGGAATGACAGAGAGTACTTGTTCAGTTGGGCTAGCAGTTAGCATTTCCACTATTGTTGGCACATCGTTTTCTCTTCCAAGAAAAATTGGATCGAGAGTGAACGAATCAGTTTCCATGCCTGCAGGTGCGTCTGATCCAGCACCAGGAACATGCGCACCTGCAAGTCCCACTTGAAGGCCGAAGCCGCTTGCCTCTTTGTTAATTTTTTCCAAGTTCGCATTGATATCCCTGATTTTACGCGCCATTTTCAGACGGCGTGCAATGGGAATACGGTGTGGGAAGAAGGATGGTACCTTATTTTTCTTCATTTTGTTTTGGGTCTCCATTTTCTTGGAGAGATCTTCATAGTTGAGCTCATCTAAAACATTATCAGCATCGAAAGCCACACCTTCAAGCTTCTTCAGCCAGCGTTTGACAGCTTTGTCGGTAACTTGCTTCTTCTCAGCATCGTCCAAGAAATCCTGAATCATGGAGACGGACTCGTTTAGCTTTTTCAAGTCTTTCTTGAAATCTCGGAAAAGGCTGATCTCTTCCGCCGAAACTGAGAGCAGATTTTGAAGCACAACTTGAATGGTGGCTCCAACGACAGCTTCTTCCATTCTTTCGCTGTGGATATTTCTCTTGGATCTGAGGGTGTGTGTGAGAGAGAGAATACTTGAAGAGTTGCTGAGCAAAGTTACAAATGAAGAAAATTTTAGGGACCTTTCTTTTTTTCTTTCGATTTTTCTTCTTTCCACTTACTGAAGAAAATAAAATTATATGTAGATATAATTATTGATTTTATTAAAGTATAACAGTAATTGGTTATTTTAGTTGGGAAAAAAGTTAGGAATAAGCAATTAAAAATTTTGATGGGTTGAAATAATTTTTGAGTGCATGTTATATAATTTTTTATCAATAAAATTAATTATACCACCAAATAATATTTTGTTTTTTAACTTATACATACATGCTATATCAAGTGTATATAATCTTTTATTAACAAAATTAATTATACCACCAAACTACGTTTTATTTTCTATTTGTACATATTACATTTGGTGGTGTATATTATATATGCATTTCACCACATGTTCACATACAAATACATATATATAAATATACGATGATATACACACTCGTTTACACAATAAAGTGCAGTAATTTTCTGAAATCATACAACCCAACCCTTTTCATTTCCTTTAAATTATATTTAAATTCTTGTTGTTATGGACTCATACACATAATTTAAGTATATCTCTCTGTATATATATGTATGATATAGTGTATGAGAATATAATACACACATAGATATATAATGTGTACACAAAATTTTCATGATTGATATTTTGAAAAGTTGATGGAAGATTGCTTGGCATGTTTGATGGGGTTTGGGTAATCAATTATTTTTTAGATACAATATTCCCACTCATAATAAGTCATTGTCAACCTATTCTTGCAAGACTTGAAAAATTAACACCAAATTTTAATTTTTGGTCACTTTTCTATTTTTTAAAAAGAATACGAACACACATAAAACTACATACTTTTGCAACTACTCTCCTAACATAATTATCAGTTGGGGGTGGGTGACCACTAACTAGGGGGCCCACTACTTTCTATAACTATTTAGTTAATATAGAGGACAAAATGAATTTATTAATTTATTTAAGTGAGAATATTGTTATCTATTAATATTATTTTTTTATATTGATGGGGTACTTCAAAAATGTTAATAGTAGCGAGATCAACTCCATAAGAGATAAAGTAAATTTAATTTTAATTTTTTTGTTAGGATTTAAAATACCAAAATTATTATCCACTAAATATAAAGTTTCACATTTATTGATTATTAGAATCATTGTAAATATATTTAATATCAAAATCCATTAACCTAAATTTAATTGATTAATTTTAATTTTAAACTTTTTTTAAATTAATCATGTGATATTTTCATTATAAATCAAAACATTTAATTGTATTTTGGGTGGTTTGGATAAGTATTTTGGAATAATAAATTAAGAATGAATGTATAGAAAAATATGATGTATTATAAAGAAAATATATTGAACAATATATTAGATGTTAGGATGTGTTTCGAAAGAATGAATTGAGAATGAAATTATTTTGGGAATCACAAGACTTGTATTATATTAAGATTCATTCTAAGAAAATAGTTTTTAAAAATACTTAAAATAATTTTAAAAAATATATTAAAATAAAATCATATTTAAATTAATAAATTTATAGTGTATGTGTGGGGACTGGGGAGGGGTTAGAGGGGGTCGTTGATCAATTATTGCAAGGTCGAATTTTCCCATCTATTTTCTTGTCTGCTATAAAGTCATTGCATTGACTTGTCCTTGTCCTTACAAGACTTACTATGGAGAAGGGTGTTCAATGATCTGTTGCACTAGAGTACCATTTTCTCCAATCTATAAAATTTCCTCGTCTACTACAAAATCATTATTATTGACTTGTTCTTACTACAAAATTTGTACTATCTTTTATAATCATTTTAAGAAATTTTCATAACATATACTAAAATAAATAGATACTTGAATTAGTCAGCTGTAAAGTTTGATTTCATTTTAATTGGTTAACAAAATTATGCTGATTACTACTTGTTCTTATATTAAACGATTTTTAAACTCTTCCAGCTTCAAAAGATCCAGTAAAGATTTGGGGGAGGACATTAACATAATGTTGTCTCATCCATAAAAAATAACTGTTCTTCCTACAATATTTGCACTACATTTAGATACATATTTCTTAAAACATTTTGATAAATTTTCTTCAAATAAAGCATATTTAAACTATTTAATTGCAAAGTTTGATTAGTTAATTTAACATGATAATAAATTGATTACTACTTGTCATAGATTATGTGAATCTCAAAAATTATCCAATTTAAAAAGTTTCATAAAACAATTGGAGGAGGAGGTTCAATTATATTGCACTAAAGCAATGTTGTTCCAACCATGACATTTTTTTCATCTAACACAAAGTATTGTTAATGACTTATTCTTACAACAAGACTTGCACTACATTGAACTATTTCAACAAAAAATATTTTTAACGATAAATTTTTTCATGATATATCATCAAAAGTAGGATATTTTGGGAGTTGATTGAAGATTGCTTGAGTAAGATACAATGTTCCCATTCATGATAAGTTATTGTCATTGACCTATTCTTACAAGACTTGAAAAATTAACATCAGTCAATTTTAATTTTTAGTCCATTCTCTACTTTTTTTAAAAAAAAAATTAACACTTATATAAAACTACATATTTTTGAAAATACTCTCATAACATAATTGTCAGTGGGGTTGACCACCAATTTGATAGCTAGGGGATCCACTATTTTCTTGTCAGCAATAGAACCACTTTTCATAACTATTTAGTTTAATACTTGCTTTTGATATTTTATTTTAAATTTATATTCATAGATGCATACTAAGTGTTTATCATGAATAATATAAAATGAATAAATTCAGAAAATATACATTTAATGTATTCATATGAAAAAATAATTTACTATAGAATCGTAATACAATGAGATGAATCACATGATTCTAAATTTGGGATTAGAAAAATTATTCTCGGATGAGGACTAATTATTCTCGGATGAGGACTAATCCATAGTCATATAAGAGGATACACATGAGTAAATTCCGGCCAAATATTGTAGGAAATGTGAGATAACATTTCAATTAATTAAACCAAATCTAAGTCAAGATTAATCACCTGAACCACTATGTTTTGAAAAATTATAAAACCCCATGAGTGATCATGTTGCATTAGATTTCTTTGAGCTGTAAGGCATGAAAAGCAACCAATAGATTCCCCCAAGCCTAACTTTTAGCTAATATAGTGTAATGGGCTATAAAATTTAACCACAAATGTTTGTGGATGGTGGGATGGTGGTCTTGGTGGTGATGAGCATGTAATGTTTGATTAAATGTATATTATAAGTTCGAATATTAATATTTTTTAATTTTTGGGTATTGAGATTGGAGGAGTTTTATTATGAAAATTGTGGTCCTAATATGAGTGATTGTTTTTTTTTTTTTTCCCGGAGGGGGGGTGGGTGGGTGGGGATCGAAGTGCAAAATTAGTAGTCGAGGCAAAAATGTTTATGGGATAAAATTTGAAAGAGTGACTATTTTAGTAATAAATTCTCAATTTTTAAGCACGTTTATTTGGGTTATGGAATCTGATCATATGGAGCATTAACACTAACCAATATGGCACTTAATGTATTTCTTGTTAAAGCATGATGTCAAGTTTTTGGTGAAACGATTTAAAAATCTAGGTGTCTACCAACCCTTTTGTATTTTATTATCTTATTTTGATTAGTTAATTTAATATTTTAATTGAGTTGTGCCAATTACTCAATTATTAAGTGAATTTCAAAATCATCCAACTTAAAAAGTTTCATAAAAAATTTGAAGAAGAACGTTCAATTATATTGCATTAAAATAATATTATCCCAATGATGATATTTTCTCATCTAAAACAAAGGCATCGTTAATGAATATTCTTACTACAAGACTTGCTCTATATTTAGATTAATGCTTTGAGTTAATTGCATAATACTCTCTATTATTTTTGCCAAAATACTAAAAGATTTGTCAAGTTAAAAATATTGCCCAACGATTTCGTGTGAAATTCAATACTCTGCAGAAAACTCTCATTATGTGGAACTTAATAGGAATTATAGAACACGCATAAGCAATGCAAAGCTGGATGTGTTTTGCTGGATTTTGACGGAATTTTCTACCTAAATTGACAAATTTATAAAAGCAATTGATATATAATATCAAATGATATATAAAATTACAAACAAGTCCCTATAATTTAAATTAAATACAAATGTAGAAGATTTCTTGAATTTCTTTTGAACTATTTCAATTAAAAATATTTTTAGCTATAATTTTTTTCATGATATATCATCAAAAGTAAGATATTTTGGGAGTTGATTGATGGTTGCTTGAGTAGGTTTGATGGGGTTTGGATGGTTAATTATTGTTGAGATACAATGTCCTCACTCATTGTAGGTTATTGTCATTTACCTATTCTTACAAGACTTGAAAAATTAACACCACTCAATTTTAATTTGTGATTACTTCTTTGCTTTTTTAAAAAAGAATTGACACTTATATAAAACTATATATTTTTGCAAATACTCTCATAAAATAATTATAAGTTGGGGTGACCACTAATTTAATAGCTAAGGGACCCACTATTTTCTTGTCGCCAATAAAATAACTTTTCATAACTATTTAGGTTAATAATAGTGGGGCAAAATAAATTTATTATTTTATTTTATTTGAAAATATTATCATCTATTAATATAATTTTTTTTTATGTTGACGGGGTATTTCAAAATGTTAATAAAAATGTTAATAATAGCAAGAGTACATATCGATTTTATAGTATTAAGGGGTAAAATGAATTTAATCTTAATTTTTTTTTGTTAGTATTTAAATCATTATCCACTTATATATAAAGCTTCACACTTATTGATTGTTAGAATCATTCTAAATATATTTAATATACAAATTCACTAACTTAAATTTAACCGATTAACTTTAATTTTTTAAACTTTTTCAAAAATTAACCATGATCAGAATATTTAGATATATTTTGGAGAAATATTTTGGAAGAATGAATTGAGAATAAATATTGAAAAATATGATGTATTAGAAGAAAAATATATTAAATATTTAAATATATTTTGAAAAAATAAATTAAAATAAATTATTTTAGAGAACCATGAAACTTGTAGTATGATTGGATTCATTTAAAAAAATTATTTTTAAAAAATAAATTAAAATAAAATTGCTAGCATATGTTTGTTTTAGATGTGGAGATTGGGGGGGGGGGGGGGGGGGGGGGTTGATCAATTATTGCAAGGTAGAATTTTCCCGTCCATTTCCTTGTCTGTTATAAAGTCATTGTCATTAATTTGTTCTAATTCTACTCCACTAAAGTAATATATTCTCTCATTGATGAAATTTTATTATCAATGCGAAGCCTTCGTTATTGACTTGTTCTTACGACAAAATTTGTACTACCTTCTATTAATTTATTAAGAAATTCGTCTGTATATATATAATAAAATAATTATATATTTGAATTAATGAGCTACAAATATAAAAGATTATGTGGATTATTATTTAATTCATTGATTAAGCGATTCTCAAAGTTTTCAATTCAAAAAGATCCAAAAAAAATTTCTTGTCAGCAATAAAACCACTTTTCATAACTATTTACGTTAATAATTAAGGAGTGAATTTATTATTTTATTTAATTTAAAAATATTGTTATTTATTCATATAAGTTTTTTATGTTGATGGGGTACTTTAAAATGTTAATAAAAATATTAATAGTAGCAAGTATACATATCGATTTTATAGTATAAGGGGTAAAATAAATTTAATTTTAACTTTTTGGGTTAGGATTTAAATGATTATCCACTTATATATAAATTTTCACACTTATTGATTGTTAGAATCATTCTAAATATATTTAATATCAAAATTCATTAACATAAATTTAACTGATCAATTTTAATTTTTTAAACTTTTTCCAAAATTAACTATGATTGGAATGTTTAGATATATTTTGAGAGAATAAATTGAGAATGAATGTATTGAAAAATATGATGTATTAGGAGAAAAATATATTACATGCCTGAATGTGTTTTGAAAGAATGAACTGATAATGAAATTGTTTTAGAGAACCACGAAACTTGTAGTATGATTAGATTCATTTAAAAAAAAATATTTTTTAAAAAATAAATTAAAATAAAATTATATTTAAATTAATAAATTGCTAGCATATTGATCAATTATTGCAAGGTTAAATTTTCCTTGTCTGTTATAAAGTCATTGTCATTGATTTGTTCTCACAAGACTTACTATTGGGAAGTGCATTCAATTCTATTCCACTAAAGTAATATATTCTCTCATTGATGAAATTTTTTTATCTACTACAATGCCATCGCTATTGGCTTGTTCTTACGACAAAATTTGTACTATCCTCTATTTTACTAAGAAATTCTTCTATATATGTAATAAAATAATTATATATTTGAATTAGTCAAACAAATATAAGCGATGAACTAAATTGTGTCGATTATTATTTGATTCATAAATTAAGCGATTCTCAAAATCTTCGATTTGAAAAGATTTGAAAAAGAATTGAGGGTGAGTATTACCGTAATGTTGTCTCTTCCATCATATTTTCTGGTCTGCCAGAAAGCCATCGTTAATGATTTGTTCTTACTACAAGATTTGACTATATTTAGATTCATATTAGTTAAAAATATTTTTATATTTTTTTTTTCAAATAAAGTATATTTAAATTAGCTAGTTGCAAAGTTTAATTAGTTATTTAATATGCTAAATAAGTTGTACCGATTACTATTTTTAGATTAAGTGAATCTCAAAATCATTCAGCTGGAAAAGTTCCAGAAAAAAATTGGGGGAGGATGTTTGATTATATTGCACGAAAATAATATTGTCCCAACTATTATATTTTCTCGTCTAAAATAAAACCATCGTTAATGACTTATTCTTAGAACAAGACTTACACTATATTTAGATTAATATTTTGTGGTAATTGCATAATACTTTCTATTATTTTTGCAAAAATGCTAAAACATTTCTTGAGTTGAAAATATCGTCCAACGACCTTTTGTGAAATTCAAAACTCTGCAGAAAACTCCTCATTCTGTCAAAGTTATTGGGAATTATAGAACATGCATAAGGAATGCAAAGTTAGATATCTTTAGATGGACGTTGATTGACTTTTCTACCTAAATTGATAAATTTACCCATGCAGTTGATATATAATATCAGATGATATATATAATTACAAACAAATCTCTACAATTTGAATTAAATATATATTTATTTTGAATTTCTTTTGAATCACTTCAACAAAAAATATTTTTAACTAAAAAATTGCATCAAGTATCGTAGTACAAATAGCCTCAATTTTATTTATAAAATCAAGTAATGATTGGTCAACGAAGTAAAGTAAGATGAAAAATACAAAGGCAAGAGTGAAGTTCTTATAAGTAATACAACAAATACCTTATGAGTAAGAAATTTTAAAGGAGTGACTTACCTAATTATCACATATATTCTTTTTTTCAAAATATATCAATTCAAATTAATAACACATGTAAGTTAAAAATTTCTAAATTCATCAATTCTCTCTCTCAAGTGTCGAATTAACTATGAGTTTCAATATAAATTTCAATTATTTATAAAAATCTAAGAATAAAATTTTATAAAAGTTGAATGAATTCTTTCTCAAAACTTCAAAGATCTCATAAGTTTCTCAACTCTATGATGCATAGGTTGTATTATCCTTATGATCATGTATAAACTTTTCTCTTTCGAGTATCGAATCTCATATATCAAATAATCTCAATTATTGGCCAAATAATCAAGATGTAATACTAAACAAGATAACAAACAAGATGAATAATTTAAATAAATATTATTGGAATTCAAAATAGAGGTTCAAAAAAAGGCTACATCATCATCTATAAAGAAAATTTTAGTTCATAACGAATGAATATAACTTTAAGAAATACATAAGAAAGAGTATGAAAATTATTCATCAATTTGTGAAGTGAAAGAAATGGTTGAAACTCATTTTGTATCTAAGAATCCTTTATCTGTAAGAGTGGCTTGTCTATAAGAATTGCTCTCTTTCCCCAATAATCCCCTTGTAGGCTTTTTAGGATCCTTAAAATTAGATAAGAAATGCCTCAAAAAGGACAAAAATCCTATTTTACCTCCTTTTTCCGCTTGGGTGCTACACATTATGTCCAAAACTAGCTACAAGACAGCACCTAGGTCAAACTAGCTTTAACTATCTGCATAAGAATTGTAGCCTTGTCTCTTACCATTCTATATTTTCATGAATCAGCTCAATATTTTATTTGTGGAGAGAGTTATGCCTAAAATATCAAAATATTTTATAATAACAAATTTTAGTCCAATGCTGACTCTTAAACTCGATTTTTATCATTGAAATCGAAAGAACCAAATTTCATATTAAACATAAAAGTTGTAGATCTATCTCTTACATTTTCAATGGATTAAGAATTAAGTCAATAAATATTGGAGCAAAGAGTTATTATTGAATTACAAACATTGTCATCAATAGCACCATAATGCGGGTTCTTCAAAATTTGAACCAAGTTTTTGTTTATTTCCATTTTCTTCTCATTTGTCATTACCTACAATATTTCAAACTAAATGCATAAAAAATAATATAAATACTTAAAAACAAACCAAATATTAATTAAAAGACATATGACTTGTTGGTACAAAACCAACTTATCACATGTATTAATTACACTCCATTTAACAAATATTAATAATAATTAAATAAAAATTAAAATTGACAATTGAGTATTATAAAAATAAAATCCTAATTATTTATAAAATGTTAAGTAATGTTAAATAGTTATCTTTAAGTTGTGTCATAATCATAAATTAAATAATATAAAAATACATATGAAATATTTTTTGCATAATTTAAACATAAGGGCAAACAAAATACATATAAAAATAATATCAAAATAAATTATATTTTTGCTCCTGAGTAATGCTTTTACATTCATATTTTGTCCAAATGTCTATGAAATCGTATATTATCTATTTTTTTTATTTTTTCATTAATTTTTTCACTCTTATTTGTATTAAAAAAATCATAATATACTCGTACATATTAAACACCGAATATTTCTCATCCCGTATTTAACTAATTAGGCCTCAATCTATTACGAACACATATCTAGTTTGAGCTCAACCTTTGTTGGGTTGGGCCCAGAACAGGAGAAGTTTCGCTTTGATATTTTAAAATACGGTATTTTAAAAATCAAAATTGGCCCCTTAAAAAGTTATATGAATGTTATAATGAAAATAATTTTTAAAAAAAATATTATATTGATAATATTTAAAAAATATATTCATTCATTAGTCAATTGATACTTGTAATAATGTTATAATCCAAAGATGTATATTTTTGTGTTTGGAAGCTTTAGCTTGTCAAATGATGATGAAATTTTGATTTATTCTCTTTGTCTTAAATTTGTTATTTTAATTTTTAATATTCTCAAAATAAAATCTTATTTCTTAAAATCTTATTTCTTTTCCACAACTTTCTTTTCAAATAAAATAGTAAATAACACATCACTACTTTTAAACCATTATACAATTATGTTTAAAAATAAAAATACGAAATTACACAAAATTTATACTTTTTCAACTCTTATTTTACAAGCCCATAGTGGATCAAAATAGGCCATAATTGAAATAGAGAGAATATTAATTTAAGCGGTAGGATTTGTACACATCAAGTTAAAAACTTAAGTATTTCTTAGAGCTTATGTACTACTCCAAAACCTTTAGTTTTGATGGGGTCGGACGAAAGATAGAAAAAAATAAAAAATAATAATATATTTGAATTTAATGTTTCTTATGTATAATTTTTGAAGGATGAAGTGTTTTGAGTTATAACCATGCAAATTGCATGTGAAGTATAAGTAGTCTACAAGCAGCCAACATAATTTATGGCTGAGTAGTAGTCTTAAAAGGAATTGCTTCTTGTTTTCATGTTTGTTTAATGATTTCCGTAATATACTAAGTCGCTAACCTTATCATTCTCGCATGTAATTATTCATATATGGATCGTTTGAAGTATAGTATAATTGTCAATGACAAAGTTCTCAATGTGTGTTTTTATTTGATTTTATTATTTTCAAGGAACAAATATTCATTACATATAGATATCCAAAACTAACAAAATAAAAAAAAATAATAATATAAAAGTAGACTAATATTCATGCTTTTAATGAGATTCAAAGAGTTTTATATCTATCTGTTTGTTAGACAATCTAAAAATCTAATAGGTGTTGACTAATACATTCTAAAAATTAATCTTTGAACTCTTTCTATATGACGTGTAATTATAGTGTGCAAAAAGTATGGTTAAGAGTATATTAATCAACACGAAACTAAGTTTGAGAAAGCTCCCAAACCATGCCATTTCTACCCAAATACTCTACATTAGCTATACCACATTAATTCCCAATGAGGTTCCATTTTGCAACTAAACCAAATTCAAAATTCAAACATTTGAATAAGCCATCCATTTCAAAGGCTTATCCTTCACATAAAGAAGCTTCACCTTGCAAGAAGTACATGCTTTACAAATAGGGGCATAGTAACAGTATTTTGTTGGGTTGGTTTTGCTCTCTACATTCTCATGGGGGATGGAAACAAGATAGGATTATCATCATTTCACTTTATGACATCATTATATACATACCATAAATATTCCACGACATAAATTTTCAAATGACTGGCCATGTAGATCATAACCCTATTTTCACACCTTAATTTTATCAAAACAATAACACATCGCCCAAGCTAAAATGCAACTTGGGCAGAAGAGCCTTATTTTGGGAGGGAGGAAAATCAAAATTGCCTTGCAACATTTTGCAGTTTACATTCACAAAAGCCACGACGTAGTCCTGAGCTTTCTGGTCTTCTGCAGATAGTCCGGTTAAATTTGCCACTTTCCATCTACCAACCAAGTGTTCTAGGATGTCAGCATAGTCTCTTGATGTATTGACACCAAGACGCTGAGCAACAGCTGAAAAGTGCTCAAATGTGTAGATAAATCCAAGGTAAGGGCTGTTTTCTGTCCTTGGATCCTGGAAAAGTTTAAAAGCACAGAAGAAATGGAAAGGAGTCAACATCACATGTTGCCGAAAAACTAGATTATTCTAACTCAAATTTCAAGTTCCAGCCAAATCAATTGATAAACACAATTTCTAGATAGAATGTGGTTCACAGAGTCTCATAAACATACAGACTTTGCACACAGTTTTGGAAGTCTGAATGCATCATCTGCTCATTACTAGGAAGTTGAGTGAATATATCTATGTAATAGCAATGTAAAAATAATCATCTGGAATTTCCTTGGCTCTTTCTCTTAAATTCCTTGACCTGATCATGAAATCCATCAGTAGCAGGATCTGGCAAGAAATCCTGAGGTTGCCAACATTTTTCTACAGGCTTAAGTTGGACCGCTATATATTATTCTCAGCCCAGTCTTCCATAGCTTTGAAGATCTCAATTTTTTGAGGTGGCATAGGGTGTGTAATTTGAACATGAATAGACATAGGTATTGCCTTTCATCATGTTATTACAAGAACAGACAGATAAAAATGTCAAAATTGCAGCATAATCGAGTCATCAATATTTCCATAATAAGCAAATATTTGTACAAGCTTGATGAATACAAGCAGAAAACACAAGCATAACCTATTAACACAGAAAAAATTTTCTACATGTACATCAACCTTTGCCTTCAAGATGACTCATCAACCCAGCAACAAAGTTTTCCAGGCGAGACACACAGACTGACAGGCATTATCCATCTATTTAAGGGTCCCTACCCCAATATCTGAATTCAAGAAATACTTGAAAATTGAAATCCAAATCAAATGGAGGGAAATACGAAGGAAACTTTGGAATTAAAGGAAAGACATAGTAACAACTGGCTAAGCTATTTGAGATGCCAAGCAAAGTCTCAAGCAATTCAACCATGGACCAAAATTTTGCTCACAGAAACATTCATGCATAAAAGAATTCTGGCACAAAAATATTTATTTCACATCCGCAACATAATAAGACAACATAAAACACTTGTTTCACAACTCATATAATGACACAACCTTAAAGAGTGAAACAGTGATTTCTGATGGAAAAATGGTAATTATTAAGGAGAGAATTAAAAAATAAAAAGTGAAAAGCATTTGAAAAAATAAAATATTGAATGTCCATGTAATTGGAAAAAGACGGGGGTGGGGGATTGGGACCAACTATTTGATACTGAGTCCACCCAACCATCTAGCTGAAACTGAAAATTTAAACCTAGGAACCATGAAATTTAAAATAACCATCTTTTAGACTTTCAGTAATGATGTAATGATCTTACGCATAAATACTTGCATCTTTCTTCTCGTCACCCAACTGGACAAATATAATTCCAAAAATTGCATGGTAGTAAAATTTAAGCAAATAAATGTATATACATGTACATTTATAGCGGAAAATAATGTTATACAGTAAAAAAATTAAATAAACCCGTTCTTCAATACTAATAAATAATAATTACTTTCTCCCTCTCTTTAATTTTGTAATCTAGAAATGGATAAGTCAGATATCCTTAATTTTGTTATCGCACTCACTTTTAATTAACATAATGATAAGGACAAGAAAATAAGAAAAGTATTGAAAGTAACCCTAAACTAAGATGTGAAAACAACCAACCCAACTAGTTAGTTTGTGATAGAAAAATAAGTAGCGAGACTCAGATTGTAAAACCACCTTAAATCAAGACTTCGAGTTGGGTATGATGAGGATTTTGGATCCAATAAACGAGGATTTACAAATCTGCCATATGAGAAGATAACTTGTTAGGTCTTAATTAATGATACTAGCTCTGAATTAATGATATATTTCCAGTTTGCACACCATGGAGATTCCAGCCAAATGTTTTGATTACATAAATTCAAATTTTGATTCTGAAAATTTTTTATTTTTCTCTAGATATGGCTAACAATTAACGTAATTTTTTAACAATACGTAAATATGAGAAAAAATAATATATTTACGTTCATGAATGTATGGTTATTGTAGTAATTGTGTATGCAAAATTATATAATATTAATTACTAATGTTTTCATTATTAAAATTCAAAAATTTGATTTTGAAAGTTTTGATTTTTCTCTCTACATGGAAAACTATTAATGTAATTTTTTACAAATGTAAATATGAGAAAATAACAAATTTATGTGTATGAATGCATGATTATTGTAGTAATTACATATGCAGATTTATATAATACCAATTACTAACTTTAAACATTATTACTCCGTGGTGATTGGATTTCACTTTGGATCTTTTGTTGTGATATATTGGTATACATTAACTCAAATAACAACTTAAAGCTAAATTTATACTCAAGTTGCTTGCTGTGATTTCAACTTTCAAGTTGCAATATGGAATGAACTATCCAAGAAATTAATATTGGGAAAAAAAGCCTCTACTCTATCAACAGAAACCAATCAAGACTTTAGTGAGGTTGATTATATTTGGTGAAGGAAATAGAAATTAATTAAGAATAAGACTTAGTAAGGTTGATTGTAGTGTACTGATGAATAAATATGAGAACAAGAAATTGAATAAGATAGCAAAAGAATTCATATCCAACTACATTTTAGTAACTTAGATGAAGTTCAATATTTTAGCGAACCAACACTAGAATTTCTACAATAAATGCCTCAACACACACTACGATTAGATGTGATTATAATGTACTACAAACCTTCAAACTGAACTTGAATCAAAACAAAAGGTAACAAACACAAAGGTGTTGCACGGTAGGCTAAAACCATTGTACCCATGACTGAACTAGAATGTGAAAATGGTGATGATTTGAGTGAATCACTTGTTTTCTCACTAAAAACAATGGTAAATCCCTGAAGCAAATGACTAAGAAAAACAAGCCTCCAAAGTCTATTAAAACATCTAACTCTCAGAAAAATAAAATAATATAAACCCTTATGTTTTTAGGAAAGGTAATAGGATACAATATAGAGAATATGAAGGGTATGGCCACATCCAAGCTCAGTGTGCCAACATCGATGTGGCAGTAACTCAATACCACTTGGAGTGATGCTAAATGATCAGCAGAGAGTCAAGGTGAGGAAGAAGAGCAGATTAGCAATCGTGTTGCATTTTGTTCAAGAATCCAAAAAAGAAAGAAATAGACTGACATAGAAGTATTGTTCTTGGTGTTGCTACATTGCTCAGATATGGTTCATTAGCATTTCCTACTGAAGCCAATATAAACTTAGCATCTGTGGCAAGTACAGAGGACATAACAGATACGAATTCTGATAATAGCTACGATGAAGAAGGACCCAACATAGAGGACATCCAACATATGTACCAAGATTTATTTCAATAATGGCTGAAGATCTGCAAGATCAATGAAGGGCTAGAGAAACAAGTAGTGACAACGACAAAAGAGAACGAGGCACTATAGATCAATGTAATTGCATCCGACCTTCGTGTTGTTGAGAAGGACAAAGAACTTAGCTTGTTCAAGATAGAACTTGAGAACACGTTAAAATCTGTGAGGAAGTTGAAATCGGGCATTACTCAACTAGAAGAAATCCTTTCATTTGGAGATCATGTTGACTTAGGATATACAAGTATAGCTTCAACCTCAAAGACCGTGTTCGTCAAGGAAAATAACCCTCTCTGTCAAGAAATTCCTATCTAAAAGGCAAAGACCTAAACCCAAAAGACTTGTTCCAACATACTATTACTGCTAATTACCTGACCATATCAAACCCAAATGCTTTAAACTTCAAAAACTTTATACAATGGTATGCACATTGATTCAATCTTTTTTTTGAGAGTATTGCAACATTTTCAAAAACATACTCCTAAAATAAAGACTGATTTAAAATGAGAATCTAAGCGGAGAATTTGGATCAAGAAAATTAATATTTCATGTCATGTTGCACACACCTCTCTAAAGGCTAAACATTGTTGAATTTTGGTATTTTGATAATGGCTGCTCTAGATATATAACTGGTGATGAAGGAAAGCTAAAGAACTATTAAAAGCAAAATGAATGATATGTTATCTTTGAAAATGGTTCAAATCAAGAATTATTGGAAAAGGGACGCCATATATAGATGGGCTAAAAAATATTTTACATATGAAAGGTCTTATATCTAATTTGATAAACACAAGTCGACTGTGTGATCTAAATTTGCTTGCCAAATTCAATAAAGAATCCTATCAAGTGTTTGATGAATCTAATGCATGTGTTTTGACATAAAAAAGATATTCTAAAATTATTACATATTGCAACACCACATGAAGTGTTGCAATACCCAAATTGATAAGACTGAATTCAAGTACTAAAAACTGAAACATCTGAATTTTACAGCTTGCATAAATTAATCTCTACAAGTATTGTCCTTGGTGTACCAAAGCTCAGTAAGCAAAGTTATGGTGTATGGTGGACCTTGTCAGCTTGGTAAGCAAAGAAGAGAATCTCACAAAGTGGTGTAACACACAGATACAATATTCTGCCTAGAACTCTTACACATGAATCTTATGTGGCCAATGCAGGTAGAAAGTTATAGGTATTAAGAAGCATACTTTCATATGTGTTGACAATTTTTTTAAGATTTATATAGGTTGATTTCATTAAGGAAAAATATGACACATTTCTTATTTTTAAAAGATTGATTGTGAGATTAAAAAATGAGAAAATATGTAACATTGATAAAATTATCAGAATAAGAAGTGATTATGGAAAGGAGTTTGAGAATTCTGCCTTTTCAAACTTTTGTGATAAAAATGAGATTTTTCATGAGTTTTCCACATCCAAAACAACATAAAAAATGGTGTTGCAAAAAGAAAGAACATAATTCTTCACAAAATGGCTCGTGCAATGATTAATTCAAAAAAACTTACACATAGACTTTGGGCAGAGCCACTCAACATGGCATGTTACAACATAAATTGTGTACAGCTAAGTCTAGGAACTAAAATGAATACCCCAAACTTAATATCTTGCTAGTTCTCGAGCAAAAGAAAGAAAGAAAACAAGTAAAATAACGAGTGATAATTAAACCTACTAGCCAAATGAGTTTCAAAAAATGTTGTGAGTTTATAACTCAAGGAAATATCAAAATATCAAAATATCATCAAAATGCATGATTTCAACTCAAATGTCAAATTCACCCATCTTTAAATCTTTTGAGTGTGTGTGTGTAGCCTCTTACACTTAACGTTTTACTACTTAGATTGGTTTATGCAAACTCACAACGAAATTATTGATATCTTATTTATTTGCTTTATAATTCCATAGGCTTGTTTTTCATGTCACTCTCCACTAATTTAGACTAACACAACACCAAGTATTATTAGCACTTTGAAAACTTGTAATGTGTGGCTAAGGTAATGGTAGGATAAAAGATAGTATAGTAGCTCAAATTACTCATAACACACAACTATTCTAGAACCTTGTTGATGAGCATCACCACATTTTCGTCTCACACCTTCATGAACCTTTCTTTTTTCTTTTTTTTATTTGTCACACCACTTTATTCATTAAATTCTCTTTTTTTTCACATTTTTTTTGAAGTGCCACACCCCCAAACTTATTTGTTTTTATAAACAACGGGTGTTGCACTATTTTCTCATATTTCTTGACATATTTTTTTTCGGGAGTTTTGTACAAATCACCACCTCTCTTTTGCCATTTTTTTTTAAAAACCACTTTCAATGCTCAAAATGATGATACTAGAATAACAATGAGTTGAGTGTGGGGTAATATATAAGATAAAAATAAAAATATTGATTGAGGTTGATTTGTAGGGTGATAAAGAAAATGGCTCATTAGACTCAATCGGGGGACACTAGGGATTATGCATCATAAATAGGGTGGTTTGAAGGGCTCAAATGGTCCAAAAATAGCCTAAATCACTTCCCTAATGTTATGTAGCCTAGAATTCGCCTCGAGTGACAATCAAACAAGTTCTAAAATTATATGAGATCGCAAAAAAATATATCAAGTTCACATAAATTTTTTCTAAGTAAATAGAAAATCCAAATGTTCAAGGCTATGTGCTCAATATGTCAAAGGATTACAAGAAAGATAAAATTACCACAATAGTCAAGCACATACATAAGCACAATATTCATCAATTTTCAAAAGTTATAAACAAACAAAATCAAATGAAACACATACATTCACCCCCAAACTTAGAACTAACATTATCCTTAATGTTAAATAAAATAAGATAAGGCATAAAAGACTTCCCTGAATGGTGTTAGTTCTCATCAACTTGATCATTATCCTCTTCTAGAATAGTGATGGATGTGCATTCATTAGTTGGTGGCATATCACTCCTTATTTTACAAATCCTCCCCCAAATTTGAGTTGGATCTTGAAATGAAAACAAACAAAAATAATTATCAGACTAAAATAACAAAATTAACATTAAACAACTAAATAATAAAAATAAAAGAAAATTTAAAATACTTGGGTTGCCTTCCAAGAAGCGCTTAATTTATAGTCTTCAGTCGGACTTCTTCTTTGCTCAACCGGGGTCTAAGAATAAGTGTTTCTCATGCCATACTTTTGTATGCTCCAAAAGTGTAGGTGATCTCCAAAGATAAGTATATTGAGTATAATCCGGCATGGGATCAAGTGCCTCTTTCATATTGTTGAGTGTATGTCCAATGACCAAAAATAGTTCTCTTTGTGTGAAAGAGATGTTTCTATTATTTTCAATGTGAGAGATGATGAAATCTAAATAGATAGATTTGTCAACATCCTCAAGTAAACCTTCATTTTCCACCATATAATGAGTTAATAAGCAATCTACCAATTCGTAATCCTCTACTTCATACTTGTGCAATGAGATCCCCGTATTATTCTCCACAATATTTGACATAGGCCTGTTATTTTGTAAAAGATGAGGATAAGAAACTTTCTGTGATGACTCTTGAGAAGGGCTTGGTTGAACATTTTCTTGGTCTTCTCTATTCTCCACTAGAGGTGTTTGTATTGATACCTCTTGTTCATCTTCATGAGTTGTTTTATCCACAAGACAGAGAAGACAGTTTCCCTCTCTTCATCACTTAGCAAACTAACATCCCAATATTCTTCTTTTTTCTCCGTTAGAGGTATTGTGTTGATATATCTGTTTATCCTTCATCAATTTTTCAATCCACAAGATGGTTTCAATCTCTTCCTCACTTAGTAAATTATCATCACAATGTTCTTTGCCCTCTTCATTTTCCTCAGTTGTGTAAGGCAAATTTTCTTGATGTCTTGTTGGAAACATGTTATCCATCTCACAATTTTGGATCTCTGAGTTTTGAAGTTGTGATGATGGATTTTGGATATCAATTGTAGCGTCCAACATGAATTGGCTCTAAGTGTTTGCTAATCGAGCCATTGCTTCATCAAAAAAAAATCCTCTCTGGTGATAGATTACTAGGTTTAGTTCGCAACAAGATTCAATCGGTAGTACATTTGAATTGAGCTAATGCTTCTTCAAGGCTTTGTTTCATCTTTAAGATGGGTAACTAGGTGTATGCCACATCATATTCTCATAATTTCTCCATGAATTATTAGAATGATTTGGCCATCCTTGATAATAATTGGAGAAAGGATAATTTTGCAGCTGGTTGTAATTCCACCCAAATTGAGCATGCTCAACATATGGTGGTGCAAATTGATTGCTCCCTTGAAATTGTGTTCTTGCATGAAAACCGCCATATGACTCACGTACCTTGAATAGTGAATGATTAGCATTTGCTGCAAAATATTTCTCTATCTCTTTTGAAAGTATTTGTACTTGAGCACTCAATGCATTAATAGCATCTACTCGATTCCTTCTAGAGGCCAGAGTTGAAGCTTGATTTGTCATGTCATATTCGGTTGGCCAATAGTATGAATTATATGCTATCTCATCTACCACTTTTTGATCATATCACACACACAAGAAGACATCTGCGATTATAAACAAATGCATACTCAAACAATGAAAGAAAAATAAAAATAAGAGAAAAGATGAATAAATATATACAAGAAAAATTCAAAATAAAATCAAAGTTACTTGGTATCGATATTAACAAAACAAAATAATCCCCGGCAACGGCGCCAAAAACATATTGCAAAAATTCGTGAACGCAAGTGCACGTTATCGTATACAAGTAATAAAGTGATTAATCAATTATCATTCCCACGAGGATTGTTAATTTATTAAGTACCGAAATTATGTTAACTCTAATTTTATTTGAATGAATGCATTTTTGTGATTTTGTTTATAAACTAAATTCAACTAAACTTAATGATAGAAAGCATTTAAAGATAAAATTCACTAACTTAAAAGCCTAGGGTTATGATTTCATTGTCATTAATCCGAATTGAACAATTCATCTCATCAATCTCAATTTATTTCCTAAGTGATAGTCGAGAATCCCTAAATTATCCACTAGCCTCTCCCAAGGTCTAATAAAAATATCATCAATTGCTAACCCACTATATTCCTATGTGAATTACAATAATCAACAATTCATTAGGTTCTATGGAGTCTCAAACATGACTACACAAACCATGTAAGTATATTTCTATCTCACATGTAATTTATGATTTTCTACACATAGAACTAGAGACATATATCACCTCCCGGGTCAATATGATTAACAAATCATTCAATTAGTGGTCAAGTAATTGAAAGCATTAAAAATAATATAGAAAACTCAACTTCAAAATAAATCGAGAATTGAATTGATACAAATATTCAAAATATCATAATTAGATTACATCATAACCCTAGAAAAATAAATTAGTTCATGATGGTAATGAAATACAAATTAACAACATTCATACACATAATGAAAGAAAGAAAGAGGACAATGAAATAAAACTAGAAAGAGAATGAAGTTCTTCCCTTGTTGATGTCTTCTTCACAAATCATGAAAGAATTCTCCTCTTCTTCCTCTCTTCTTCTCCTCTTCTTGTTCTTGGTTTTCTTTTCTATTCTCCCTCTCTCCCTCTCTACCCCTCTCTCAAAATCTGATATGGAAGCTTTTAGAATGCTTAAACTTGATGGGAGATGCCCTAAAGATGGCATAAAATACCAATTTGCCCTTACTTGCCCGGTTGGCTGCGCCAATTTACAGCGCCTAGGCGCTGCATCACTTTGCAGTCCAGTGAGGGCAGCGCCGAGGTGCTAATTTCCAGCACCTAGGTGCTGCACATTCTGTCCTAGACAGTGATTGCAGCGCCTAGGCGCTGCTCTTGCTGTCCAAGTTCGATGTCTGCTGCGCTTATATGTTCTTTCAACTGATTTTTCACCCATTTTGAGGCTAAATTAGCTTTTTGGTATCTTCATATGAATTGTATCTCTGTGTCTTGGCTTTCTATGGGAATTGAATCAACTCAATATGAAATATGTGCAAAGATTTATGCCTAAAATACCAAGATGTGTTATACCTAAAATATTCAGTCAAGTATATACTATTTAACCCAATTTTTCTCATTGAAATAGAAAGAAATGAATTTTATGGTAAACATAAACATTATAGATAAATCTCTTGGATTTCCAATGATTCAATAATTAAGTCAAAATAATATTGAAGCAAAAAGTTATGATTGAAATACGAACACTACCCCAATAGCACCAAAAAGCGGATTATTCTAAATTTAAACCAAGTTTTATGTTTCTTTCTATTTTCTCCTCATTATGCTATTACCTACAATATTTTAAACTAAATGCATAAAAAGTAACAAAACACTCGAAAACTAAACAAAAAGTTAAGCAAATGGTACTCAATTAATGGGTATAAAATCCACTCATCAATGACACTATATGAAATATGGAAAGGTAAGAAGCCTAATCTCAGTCAATTTTATATGTTTGGATATGAATATTATATCCTGAATTACTAAGAACATTTAGGTAAGTTTGATCATAAAAGTGATGAAAGGGTCTTTCTTGGATATTCTTTGAATGACAGAGCTTATAGAGTCTATAACAAGAGTACTCATACTGTTTTGGAGTTATTCAATGTGGTAATTGACAATCTTTGTGATCTTGTAGGTGACTCACAAAAGGAGAAAATTATGAGTCTGGGTGATGAAACAAAAATAGGTAAGGATATACAACACCTATATGGAGAAAGAAGCCTAAGCAGTATGCTAGCAAATGGTGCCACACTTGAAATCAAACCGTCGATATTATATAAGATATTGCAACATCCTCTAACTCAGAGAAGAAATAAAGAGTTTTCATATCTCTGAAACAGTTAAGAACCATCGACGCAGCAGAAACCAGAACAATCATCCTATTGATTAGATAATTGGAGATGTCTGTGAATGAATGAGAACAAGGCATAATGTGAAGGTAATTACAGAGATATGGTAAGGTTGGTATGTTTCAGTTCATCTCTTAAACCTAATAATGTTAAATAGGCCTTAATGGATAAGGTTTTGGATTATTATACAACAAGAATTTCAACAATTCATTAGGAATGATGTTTTGGACCTTACTACCGAGGGCTAAAAATGTCAATGTTATTGTTATCAAATAGAATTTTAAGAATAAAATGGATGAATTTTGTAAAATAATAAGAAATAAAGCTATGTTAGTACCTTAAGGTTACACTCAGGAGGGGTGGATTTTAGTGAAACATTTTGCTTGTTTCTATACTTGATTTCATTAGACTTCTTATCACCACCATTGCATGTCACATAAAAGTTGTTGTTCCCAATTACTATGGATGAAACAAATGTTGGAAGATTATGGATAGGATAAGATGTTTTGTATGTTTATTGTGATAATTTTAATGTCATATATATATGAACTATGTCCAACATTCATGGATATGTGAAGGTAAATTATAGAGATATGGTAAAGTTGGTTTGTTTCAGTTCATCTCTTAAACCTAATAATGTTAAATAGGCTTTAATGGATGAGGTTTTGTATTAATGTTATGCAACAAGAACTTGAACAATTCATTAGGAATGATGTTTGGACCTTACTACCTAGGCCTAAAAATGTCAATGTTATTGTTATCAAATGGATTTTTAAGAACAAAATGGATGAATTTGGTAAAATAATAAGAAATAAAACTAGGTTAGTACCTTAAGGTTACACTCAGGAGGAAGGGGTGGATTTTAATGAAACCTTTTGCTTGTTTCTATACTTGATTTCATTAGACTTCTTATCACCACCATTGCATGTCACATAAAAGTTGTTCCCAATTACTATGGATGAAACAAATGTTGAAAGATTACGGATAGGATAAGATGTTTTGTATGTTATTGTGATAATTTTAGCGTCATATATATATGAACTATGTCCAACATTCATGGATATGTGAAGGTAAATTATAGAGATATGGTAAGGTTGGTTCATTTCAGTTTATCCCTTAAACCTAATAATGTTAAATAGGCCTTAATGGATGAGGTTTTGGATTAATGTTATGCAACAAGAACTTGAACAATTCATTAGGAATGATGTTTGGACCTTACTACCTAGGCCCAAAAATGTCAATGTTATTGTTATCAAATGGATTTTTAAGAACAAAATGGATGAATTTGGTAAAATAATAAGAAATAAAACTAGGTTAGTACCTTAAGGTTACACTCAGGAGGAAGGGGTGGCTTTTAATGAAACCCTTTACTTGTTTCTATACTTGATTTCATTAGACTTGTTATCACCACCATTGCATGTCACATAAAAGTTGTTCCCAATTACTATGGATGAAACAAATGTTGGAAGATTATGGGATAGGATAAGATGTTTTGTATGCCATTGTGATAATTTTAGCATCATATATATATGAACTATGTCCAACATTCATGGATATGTGAAGGTAAATTATAGAGGTATGGTAAGGTTGGTTCGTTTCAGTTCATCTCTTAAACCTAATAATGTTAAATAGGCCTTAATGAATGAGGTTTTGGATTAATGTTATGCAACAAGAACTTGAACAATTCAATAGGAATGATGTTTAGACCTTACTACCTAGGCTTAAAAATGTCAATATTATTGTTATCAAATGGATTTTTAAGAACAAAATAGATGAATTTGGTAAAATAATAAGAAATAAAACTAGGTTAGTACCTTAAGGTTACACTCAGGAAGAAAGGGTGGATTTTAATGAAACCTTATCCTTGTTCGATACTTGATTTCATTAGACTTTTTATCACCATTGCATGTCACATAAAAGTTGTTGTTCCCAATTATTGTGGATGAAACAAATGCTGGAAGATTATGAATAGGATAAGATGTTTTGTATGTTTATTATGATAATTTTAGCGTCATATATATATATATATATACATATATATATCTGAACTATGTCCAACATTCATGGACCAAACACATAGATATAAGTTACCATTCCATAAGGAATTTAGTTGAGAAAAGTGTTATGGCATTGAGAATGTTGCAATTGAAAATCAATTAGCTAAAATTTTCACCAAACCTCCTGACTCTCAATGATTTGATTTATTGAAAAAACCCTTAGTGTCAGTGTGTCGTAAGCATTATGCATGCTAATGTTGCAACACCTCATATGTCTTGTGCTCGCCTGCAATTTTGCAACACCTTGGTAGAACATTATCATGCATCTTTTAGATTTATGGGATATCATGCATTTCTAAGAATTCATGAAGCATATTGCATTGCATTGCATCTTCATGACTACTTCTTAGTTTCTCATATGTCAGTGAGCCATTATGCAATATCATTAGTCAACAAGAATTAACTGGTGTTATAGATTTCTATTTTTCATAGATGATAAATGGAGGCCTTTGCAATATCATTTATCAATAAAGATAAACTGGTGTCATAGATTTCTATTTTTCATAGATGATAAATAGAGGCATTTGACAGAAAAAGTTATCTATCCAATGGTGTGGAGGTATCCATGGATAGTTTGATTTTATCTTATATTCAAAACATATAGAAAAATAAAAAACCTCTATCATGTGAAAAAAAGTTACAATTGGAATAGAGTGAAAGCTACTAACTGGTTAAATTTATTTTTTCATCTTGTTTTGTTCAACACAAAGTGTTGAAAATTATCTAAAATTAAAAGATTAATTGTTTAGTATAATTGTTGATGAGTGTTGTTGGAGATGTTTCGACATTAAATATGAACACTTTGAAGTCAATCTTCATATAGTTATTCTTTTTGCATCTATATGTCCTATTTTGTTGGGATTACTGTATCATAATTAAGCATATTTTAGGAATATTTCATTAATGCATGGGGTGGTGAAGATCAACTTACTTGATTTGATTTTGTGATATATATTTGGAAAATAATCAATTTCCCAATGACTTTCTTTATTTATGGGTGTGAAATTGAAAATTGAATGGATTATAGATATTTTGAGATATTTACAGCGTTTTGGGTGGTGGGAATTAAGGTTGCACATTAATTTGTAAGTGTCACAACACTATTCTACTGGAACCCTAATCCCTCATATTGCCATTTTCTACGTACTCTCTCTTTATTCTCTTGCTTCTATCTAACATCTACTTGCAGAACAATAATTACTATGCAAACTATGGAGAGTTTAGACAATGAAACCATTTCATCATGACGAAAAAGGTTCGCAGAAAGAAAGGTAAGAAAGGAGAGTCATCCTCATACCCCAAACTATCTGAAACAACGATCGTGAAAGACTTTAAGATTTTGACACCAACTTCGATTTGCATGGTGCCCATGGATACTAAGTGGGATTTCATGGGCATTCGGTCTGAAATAGGTGGTGGTGGAGAATAAACACCTGGAATTAATGGTCTTCTATCTCCAACTCTGATGGGTACTACTTAGGTTCCAAGCCCACCTCATGAGGAATCTTCAAGTGGTTATAATCCATTGGATTCCAACCATAAAACTTCATCTTTGCCGGTGAGACACTATAACACACGTCTGACATTACTGGTAGTTGGGGGGTATTGAAGCATCTGTTAGTGAGGAGGTTCAATCCCAGGGTGGTGATGTTGAAACATCTGCTCACAATACTCCAGCCGCAGAGAAGACTCAATTGCAGACGATCCCTCCTCCTCAGCAGCTAGCCCCTATTCTTCTAAATACAACAGTATTTGATTTTTCAAGAGTTAAGAAAATGAAGAAGGGGACCAAATCAGATTCAGATTATAAGCAAGAAAAATCATCCATTCAAAGGTCCAAATGGTAGTTGACGCCTAAAGTATGGTCCAACTCCAACTCATCTGATTCTGGTTCAAAAAGATGTGTCTAATTTAAAAGAATCTTTTGAGTCTAGCCCAAAGTACAGACCTAAGTCCAAAGTATCATCCGAGTTATCCCAATCTAATAGGGAATTAAAGGAGAAATTTGATACAAAGGGAGGATTGCAAAAACTAGTCTGAATTTGATGAACAACTAGAAGATATAGAGAAATATAAACCAGTTGATTTAGAACTCAGAATAAGTATCTTAGGGGTGTTAATTAAAGAAAAAAACTATGCTGAGAGAAGAATTCATATGGTTAGTTATAACAAATGGGCATTGTTCATCTGTTAGAGATAAGGGGCTATAAGGTACGATTTCCAACAAGAAGCCTGTTAAGTATGTAGGGTCTATGTTTGAAAGACGATCTAGCAGTTTAATCTTGAAGTGATTAACGAATTTTTTTCGGGTCACCTCGTATTAAAGTTGACAATGTTCCAGAGAATACGAATCTTATTGTTACAACAGTAAGGAGCAATATTGTGACTGTTTGGCCAAGTGTAAAGAATAAGTTTCTTGCCATACAGGCTGGATCCAAAAGTACTTATGGTATTCCTCCTTTCCCCTCTCTCATTTATAGTATACTCACATGTTAGGTCCATTTGGGATATCACACAAGTTGGTCGGAGGTGCTCATTTCAATGACTTTCCTCAATCTGACAAGGGCAATGAACTAGTTCAGATACTAGATGGGCAAGATAAGTAGGGTATGCTGCAACACTTAGTACAACATTGACAGCAACATCTGTGAATAGAAAAGTTCACCACCCGAAAATAGGGAAGAAATTTATATTTAGTCGCTAAAATTATATTTCTCCGAACAAAAACTTGTTTCTTACTATGATGTTTGTTACTCTGTCAGTATCTATTTTAGTTTATTACTTTGACAGTATCACTCTCATGGGGGCATCTAGTGCATGATTACATTGTTTGTATAATATGATAGTGAAAATATTTTCTGATCTACAAGTTACTTTTGTTGAAGCCTGTTTTGTTGATAAATCTCATTTTTTGTTTTGCAGATACTAGGAAAATCAAAAAGTTCGACTAGACTGCTGGCTAGTTCACATGAATACACTCAATGATGAAGTTGAATTCTTCCCTCCTATGGCTCGAGTGTACTAATATGCTTGCGAATATGGTTGTGAAACAAATTTCTCTGCTAAGGGTAAGGTTGCAATAAAATAATAAAAGGGCAAAATTTTGGTAATAAGTATAGCTTTCAGCCTTTTAGTGGTGCTGCTGATTTGATGAAACATGCCTCACAAAGCAAAATGTTGCTTCTTGTATCTTCATTAGTAATTTATAAATACTACTTATGCTTTGCTTCATCTTAGTATATATTGGTTGATTGGCTTATATATGAATTTTCGTTCCATGGATTTCAAAAATCCCTGTCGATGTTTTAGTGAAGTATATGCTAGTCTTTCATTGCAAACTGAATTATCAAATTTAGAATAGTTCTTTTTGTTACAGGTTAGCGAGGAAATTCCTTGAAAATTCATTGCAAAACTTAACATTTCCGACTATGCTAGGGCAAATACGTTGCAAAATTAATTGCTCAAATTTTACTTTTATAAAAAAGTCATCACAAAAGCTAATCTTCATGACTGAGACTTTTTCAAATTCATCGCAAAGCTAATTTAGCAACGAATACTTCAAAATTTCATTGCAAACTCAATTATCAAATTTATATTGTTTTTTCTATACGTTAGCGATGAAATTCTATAAAAAAAATCATCGCAAAAATAAGCATTAGAGACGATACTAGAGAAAAATCGTTACAAAATTAATTGTTTATATTTTATTTTTACATTTTTCATTATGTTAGTGATTAAATATTAGAAAAAGTCGACTCAAAATTTAAACTTTGCTACAGGATTTCTGAAAACTTGTCACCAACTTACTAATTATATGTATATTTTTACATTTTCTTGGTTATTTAGCGATGATTTTTCAAAAATTTAGGGATGAGTTCTTCAGAACTTCGTCGCTAAAATTCAACAATCAAATCAAAATATTTGCAATAATTTTTCTTCAGTCGGCAATGAATTATTTCGTTACTAAGTTTGCAATGACTTCTCAATTTTCATCGCTGAAATGTTTGACGACACTCTTGTAGCGATGAACTTGGCCAAGAAATTTTTTTGTCGCTAAGTGTCATTATTGACGAATTTTTGTAGGTTAGCAATGAATTATTTCGTGCTAAAATGCAGTTTTCTTGTAGTGATGCTAATTCACCGCTAAAATGCGGTTTTTTGTAGTGTGCTCAAATGATCTAGCTACTAGACTTCACAAAAAAAATGTGATCTTATTGAAGCATCCATTACTGAAATGAAATCTTTGCAAACTATAAAACTTTACTCAATTGTTGTGGTGATTAAAATTACAACAGCACATCCGCCACCAAATTTTATAGTTGAATTTCCATCAATATCAAAATGTGGTTATCCACAATACATGAATTGATTAGTAACTGAATTAATTATATGAAGGCACAAAATCCCTTAGTTTCTTAATTATTCAAATTTTTATTGAATTTGTTTATCTTATTTCAAACTGTAATTTATGTAAAGACCCGCATTAATTCACTTATAAAGTCAAACGGCAACTAAATCCAATGGAATTTTATCCTAATTTTGACTCAATAATAAATTGATCAGCTACATCGTCTTGTCCATTTTCGCGTGATGAGGAAATATTTTACTAATGGCTTTTGCACCACAAACATAAACAAATGTGTCTAAAATGCTACGTTTCCAATAAACGCAATTAAAGATTTAGTACAAAAATAGTTAAAGAAAAACCCTTTCATCAATCATCAACCCTCTTACACAGCCCATATCCCACAAAAATACAACCATAAACAAATACAACTTTTAGATGAATTAAAATTAAAGAAAAATGAAAAAGAAAAAGTGTAGAAGAAGTCAAATAGAACAAAAATGAGAGGATACCTCTGCCTCCACTACTCTTTTTGGAAACATATATGAAATGGGCTCAGGAGAGAGCACCATATCAGAATTGTTTGAAGGCAAACTTGCCAAGTTCTGCAACAAAAAAATATTCATAAATTTTCTCAACTTAAAAAAAAAAAAAAACACATATACACACATAAAACGTAGATTTCTTTTTCTTCTTATTCTTTATTTTGTAAATTTGGACAAGAAAGTGAGTGAGTGATGAGTGCAAATGTGTGGGTTTGTGTCCTGGCCTCCTAATTAACTTGTCATGTTTGTGTATTTGTACAGTCGAACCTTCCTAACATGTGGAAGAGAAAGGCCAGGCAGTTGAACCAAGTTGTCTTCTTTCATGTTTTTCTTCTTATTCTTTATTTTCACTGTTATCTCTCTTAATTTGTAACCTGGAAACGGAGAAGTCAGATATTCAAAATTTGGACACACTTTGGTTAAGCCATTTATTCGTCGTAATCATTTTAATTAACATAATGGTAAAAACAAAAAATTAAAATAAAATTTGAAGTAACCATAAACTTAGAGGAAAAAACAGCATAAACAGTTTGTTTTCCGACAGAAACAAATAAGTAGCAAGAATGAGAACATGAAACCTCCTTAAATCATGACGTCACAGAGTTGATGAAGATTTTGGATCCGATAATTGAGGATTGATTTATAAATATGGCATATGAGAATGTGACTTTCTATATGAATTCAAAATAGATTCTGAAAATTTTGATTTTGACGTGGAAATAGTAAATTATTAATGTAATAATTTACCATGTGTAAATATGAGATGATTATTGGGGTAATTATATGAGTGTAGAATTATATAATACTAATTACCAACTTTAAATATTATTACCTGGTACTGATTGTATTTCACTTTGCATCTATTTCATGTATACAATTGAACCAAGTATACATATGAACCTAGATGCAAATGAACCGTATCATATACAAATAGAGAAAGGAAAAAGGTACGATGTCTCAAGTTCCATCATTGTTTCAAGTAGTCATATCAATTTTTTTGAAATCATACTGTTAGTCAAAATAATGATGCATCAAGAAATTTGTTTCTCATTTACGTTGAAGATTTTACTAAATCAACCCAGTTTACATGAACTCAAGTTACTAAGTTTTAACCTAAGCCGCTTGATGTGATTTCAACTAAATATAAAGGTACAAAACTATATTTAAACTAACATTTATCATATAGATATATGTAATATATACACTTACCATGTATGTTATTTCAAAATATATAACATAAATTATATTGTTCAATACTAGATTTCTTATATTTATAGTAAAACTAATATATGTTATAATTAGCATAATGAAGTTCAGTAAGCTTATTCAACGTAATGAATATATGGGAATTTTCTTAAAACATGTCATATAACATGAACCTTAAGATTTATAGTATTATATTATTGTAATTTATATACTTTTAGCCTTGTGTGACACTTAAAAGTATTAATAATGAAGGCATATAGTAAGTACTAATGAAACTTCTAGTTACTAGCACTACAAAAGAATTGGTCTTCAGTCACACCATTTTTTCTCAAGCTATTAAAAATATAGGTACTAATTAATTTATTGCTTACAGTCTGGCCTCTGTAGATAAAATTTCAAAAACCTATGGTTAGGAGAATTATTGTAGGCAATATCACTTAAGGTTTTACAAGGCTATCTAGTTGATCAATTTACTTGATTATTGCTTATGGTTGTGAAATTTTGCTAACCATATTAATTGGTTGTTGTTATGGTGATCAAATATGACTACACACCATTCACCAAATTTTGTAATTGGGATTCCATCAAGAAAATGTGGTCTTTAATATTATGTGTAGGCAAGAATCCCTCTAATTTTCTTCATTATTCAATTTTTTATTGAATTTATTTTATCTTATTTGAATAAAAACATTCAAGACAAAGAAATAATTTATATAAAGATCGAATTAATGTACTATAAAGTCAAATCACAACTAAATCTAATGGCATGTTATCCTAATTTTAACTCAACAATAAAGAGATCAACTAGATCGTCTTGTCCATTTTCACATGATATCAAGTATTTAATTTTTTACTATTGCGGTTGGTGCCATAAGAGTAAACAATGGTGTCTAAAAATTTACTTTTTTTCAAGACACACAATTAAAGATTCAGTACAAAAATAATCCACACAAAATATTTTCATCAATCATGAACACTAAACACAGCCATATCCCACAAATACATCCAAAAACAAACAACAATTTAGAGATATTAAAAAAAAGAAAAAGGTGGAGAAGCAGCCCAATAAAACAAAAATAAGAGGGTACCTCTAGCTCCACTGCAGTTGTTGGAAATATATATGAAATGGGCTCAGGGGAGAGCACCATATCAGCATCATTTGAAGGCATACTTGCTGACTTCTACCACAAAGTATTATTTATAAATTTTATCAACTTAAGGAAGGAAAAGAAGAGGATGAGTTGATCAGATTTCTTATAAATTTTCCATTTCAAGATAATATATAGTCCACTGATTAATTCGGTTCAGTTTTTTACGCCATACCCGGAGGACTACTTTATAGCTTTGGCGGCAAGTCCATGGTTTTTGTTTAATCATGATCTCTTTTCACAACAGTGGAGGGTCAATTCCCGACCTACAGATTCTACCCTCTCCAAAATCATTTTGAATATTCTGATTCAATATAATGTCGTATTTCATTCAATTATATACATCAAGTTTATAAAATATTTAATGTAAATCACATACACAGAAACGGATCAGAAAATGGATACCGAGGGGCAATATCTTTTAAGAAAAATATAGTTTAAAAGATATTTTTAATTTTATTTTTTTATGGGGAGGCAAGTTTCTAAAATTTAACAATTTTATATATAAAATTTATATTAAATTAAATTTTTTGTGGAGTTGGGAGGGTGGGGGTGGGGGGGCGCCGCTGCTCTTGAGCTAGTTGCAGCGAAAATTGCAATTTTTGGCCAAATTGGGCTCAACATGTTAATAATTTGGAATTAGTGTCCTAAATTGCCAATTCAAAAAATAAAAGCAACACTTTCTCCAACCCCTTAGTTAGAGAACCAATTTTCCAATTAAGCCAAGGGTAAGAACAAAAAATACAAAATTATTTGAAGCAATCCCGAACTTAGATGTAAAAACAGCATAATAGTTTGCTAGTGATGGAAAAAATAAGTAGCAAGAGTGAGAAAGTAAAATCACCTTAAATCGAAAAGATATTTGATAAACCAAGCTTGTTTAATCAACAAGTCCACATATTAGGTATACGAACAAAAAATAATTCTAACCAATTTCAGAGAACGAACATAAAAGAAAAAAAGAAGAAACATTGAATTTGTCATTATAATTCGAATATTGTTTAAATCATCACCCAATAAATGAATAAATAAAATTTTCACAAAATGAGAGCAATCACATTCATCAATTTTTAAGATAAAATTAACCACACTAGCCATTATAAAAAAAAAAAAAAGTAACCACTATTTCATTAATTTGTTGAAACCTGCTATTATAACTCTATTGAGCCAAGAAAACATTTGGTAGTCACCAAAGTTCAATTTTTTTGTTTCAATTTGCACTATTACATTTTATCAAACAATAGTTTGGACAAAAATTAGCAAAACCCGTTTAATCTGCACCCTGCAGACTCTTATTTCTCCTTCTCTTCAATATCCTACAAAATAAATTATATTTATAATTGAAGTTAATATACATTTAAAACAAAAGCATTTATGCAAATTTTGCCAATTTGTGGTGATAAGTAACTATAGGAAAAATGGAAATCACAAAGCTTTTTCAACCTTCATATTCCTTAAGTCATCTTTATAGCAGTTGAATAGTATGAAGGTTGCAACCTCTTGTAGAGATCTGAACTTCTTGGGCACCTTTTGGTGGAAGTAGAACTACAACACAAGATATTCTTTTTTTGAGTTTAGGTGAAATTTAATGGGACAAGTAAATAGCAATTTTTTTTCTAAAAATATAATAATACAAAATAATTAACTATGATACCTTATCTCGTCTTTCAGAGTTTTTGTGCTTTCTCTGTTCTATAGTCCATTTCGCCAACCGCTCACGTAGAGATAGGTTTGATCTTTGTTGGGTATGAAGAGGGTTAACAATGTGTACAGAAGGAGAAAGACTAATACGCTGGTCACTATGAAGAACCTTCATTTGTATTTCTTTTTCCCGTGCTATCAATTGGTGTATAGTGACATTGCCAGTATCAACCTGCACAATAAACGTTAGAAAAATATATTGTAATATTTAGAGATGTATAATTCAAATTTCTTAAGTTCCATGCGATGTGAAAATCAATTGTTTATATTTAAATAGGAAAATGCATGTTTTCTGGAAATGCATAAATGATCTTAAATATTGGTATGAAAATTACAACAAAATGTTTCATTTGTTAAATTGCAAAATTCATTGTAACAGAACAATATGCAAAATTCATCAAAAATATTGGTATGAAAATTGTAGCAAGTATGTTCATTTGTTAAATTGTAAATTTATGGTAAACCAATAAGGATATACACTGGCATTACTAACCTTATAAAGATTATTGATTTAATCCATAGAAATTTATTATTCTCATCTCATATTAAAGTAAACTTTGAAATGACATATATTTGTGTGCATAATATATATTCAAGCAAAACTATATAAAAATAAGACAAAAAAGAGGAATAACTAGATATTATATTATATATTAATAAACATAAGAAGCAATAATTGATATTCAAATTTGATATTTAGTTGCCAAACACTTGTAGGAAACTCTATTACAATTTGATATTTAGTTGCATAAAGTCCAATTAATCTGTTATTTTCTGTAAACATACAAAATTTCTGATCATCCAGATTGAAACCTAAGAATTAAAATTAAAAAGACACTTGTTCAAATTTGCAAAGATTGCTTAGTCATTCTAATCTTATGATTAGTCCAAGTATACCAATCCAACCACATTGATGGTCTAACCTTAATGGATTCATAATTGAATTTAACATTTGCCCTCAATCAATTGCCTAAAGTGAATAACATTGACATGACAATAAAAGTTAAATTTCTATGTTATCTAGAAGAAAACCACCCCCCGAAAAAAATCAACTACACACTACTTATTTTTTATAGAAAAATTGTCTTGCTTTATATGAATAAGATTATAAGTTCTCCTTAATCATAATATATATGAGGGAATTTCTCGTTTGTTATGATTTTGACCTATTTTGTGTTGATTTTTATTATTATAGTAATTTAAATTTCTCTTTGATATGACCCATTATTAACACCTCTCATTTTTCATTTTGTCGGTTACAATCTGTTCAATTGTTGACCCATCTGTAATTATTCCATCATTTTCCACACCTAATGGTCAAGTCTCAATATATTTTGTATATGGTTACCAAATTTCCATTTATAATTACAAAGCACCAAAGAATAAAAACATCATTTCCATTAAAAAATATTATTTTTTTGAGTCTATAAAACTATAATGAAATGCTTTCCTCTATCACTTTTATATTATGTTAGTCTAGGATTCTTAAAGAAAAACTTATTCAAAAAAAGTGTATTCAATCCCTTTCAGAACATACGAATACTTCTCAAGGAAAATAAAAAACCTCAAAAAGAAAACTCAATCTTAATCTATCATATTTGTAATAGAATTGGCTACAAGTAAATTCATGAAGTCAAGAACTCATGTTTCATTCTTTCTATTAACGAAATATGATTGTTATTTAATGACCTCTTAAACATATGTAAAACAATTCAAAAAAAATTCAGTACATATTAGTACTTAAAAAACATTCTTTTCAAAATTTTCACATCTTTTTTAAGTTTCGTGCAATTATTATCGTCTTATTTTCATAGTTAATCAAGTAAGATATACAATATCTCTTTCATACTTTAATAGCTCCAACAATTAGATAAAATTATTTATAAGCATATGAATATACTTCCATTATTTAAAGAACCAAAATTAAAAGGTAAAACTACAATACAAAAAAAAAGCAAAAATAGCAACAAACTACTT
Organism: Paulownia fortunei; assembly: GCA_019321725.1. Lineage (NCBI taxonomy): Eukaryota > Viridiplantae > Streptophyta > Magnoliopsida > Lamiales > Paulowniaceae > Paulownia > Paulownia fortunei. Next base: position 15,203,631 of record CM033123.1, read on the forward strand.
TGACGATAAAAAATATGAAAGTCGTAACAAAAATGAAAAACCTAAATTTTCTGAACTTGATTTTATTTAGCGATGAAATTTTGGAGAAATAAAGAGACATTTCTCCCAAACTCGCACCAAAAGCCGCGTGATTCAGCGACGAAGCTGGAATTTCATTGCTAAATATGAAAGCCTAAAAATTTTCAAACATGATTGTTATTTAGAAATGGAATTTTGGAGACATGAATAATCTTGTCACTAAGAGTTACTAGTAGCGACGAAAATGCAAATGTTACCGCAAAGATAAAATACCAAAATTTTAAAAATAATTAATATTATATTGTAATCATATATAAATTGGCAGAAAATCTTGTATCTATAAAAATAGGCACATAATTACTAATGACTAATTATATCAAAAAAAAAATAGGAAAAAATAATTAGCCAATTAGTAATATTATCCTCGTAGTTTGTTCTGGTAAGAATACATTTTGTCAAAACGAATTGCTTAAATTTTATTTTTTATTTTTTATTTTGTTCGTGATGAAATGTTAAAAATTATTTCCATCGAAAAACATGGGCCTTGGGACGTGATTTTATCATATTTGTCGCGAACTTAAAAAAACTTAAGTACTTTATTTTTAAAAAATTTAATAAGTCAACAATGATTTTTTTAAAACACTTCGTCACTAAACATAAAACATAGTGATGAGTTCGTTAAAGTTTCGTTTTACAACAATCAAAATCGATATTTTTGCAAAGATTTGGTGGGGTTGATATTTTTCATTTGAATGCGTGCAACGACTTCTCAATGTTTCGTCAATAAAATATTTGGCATCACTCTTATAGCAACGAGTGTGGCGACGAAAAAATTTCATGGCAAAGTATATTTTTTGACAATTTTTAATAAGTTAGGGATGAAAAAATTCTACAGTAAAAGTGGTTTTCTTGTAGAAGGAAAAGGACACAAACTTTAAACTAACTTAATGAACTAACATTTAGAAAATATGACAAAAGGACATGAAGGTTCTATCTTTCCATCTCTCTCTCCATTCACAACAAGTTTTATAAGTGTTTTTATTTGAATACCAGTTTCTTTTATCCTCTTCCTTTTGTATCAATATCTTCCCAACAAGTATCATTTTATCATTATCTTGTGCTTAATGTGTAGAGAGCTTTGACTTAGGTAACAACCTACTAGAGTTTTAATATATGATTCCAATGCCAAATTGTGTAATTATGTTATTTCAATATAGTTACTTTTTTAACAAATATGAGTTTTTTTTTATTTTTTTATTTATATTTCTCTTTTCAATACAATTTTATAGTAAGAAACATCCAAAAGATACTTCTCATTGAACTTAATGCATCGGCATATGCGTGTGTATGTTGGGGGTGAACTAGTGCAAGTCTTGTGTAGTCGTGTGTAATTACATAACTACATACAAATATATGTGTATGTACATATACGTAAACCTAAATAGTTTCTTGGAAGATTTTCTGTATACATACGTGGAAATAAAAACAAAATATCAACTTAAACATAATAGCTAGAAAGCAAATAGATGATTGCACAGTAATTTATTGAGGCCAAATTTGCATTTACTTTATTATGGCAAGATTAGTAACATAAATAATATGTATATTCTATTAATTCTTCGCTTCCTATTTCCCTCGGTATATTCGGAAATCCTAAGAGTCATAAGGAACATACCTCGTGCATCTCCAAAATGTAAGTGTCATGAACTTCTTCACATTGAAGAAGTCTAAATGATGCCCTCCATGTCTTCTCAAGTGTAGATGAACATAGATTACGTTGTTTCCTTTCCATTAAATGCTCCACACTTGATGAGTCAAGTTGATCCTACAAAATTATTTGATATTGTGAAAAATTATGAATTAGTTCAACATAAGTTCAAGAAATGTAGGAAGAAAAAAAAATCATCTAATAAGTGATATAACATGTAGAGTAGTCTGCATTAGAAATTGGCATATGTCATCATATTACAAACTTATTGAGCTTGTTTTGTGATATTATTAGGGCTAACAGAGTTTGAAACTTGCACATAATTGAGCCAACAAGACAAGATAAAAGCTTTGGTTAATTGCTACCTAATTGAATTGAGATATGTAGAAATAAAATTTGAACTCACAAAATCAAAATAGATAGAAAGAGCATAACCAGAAAACTTATAAGCCAAAAAAAGAGGATTCGGTTCTAGATTCACAAACACTACACAAACCTAATCACTTCTTAATAAATGAACGACATCTCATCTTAAAAAAAAATAAAAACCATAGCAAAAAGATCACAATCCTGCAAATCAAGATCACAAATATAAACCAAAAGTATAGAAAAAAATAGAAAAAAAATCAAAGGTGAGACTATTTCTATTTAATTGAAATTAGAAATACACTTCAAATGTCAAGGAAAAAATATTCTTAGAGATTTTTCTATAAAAATATATATCACGCTCTACAAATTGCAATCAGACTCGACATTAAGATTAATTAACTGAAAGAGTTACCTATATGAATTTGACTCTAGTTTATTGATCATATAATTTGGAAATTAGAATAAAGAAATATAAAATTACATCAATACTACAAGATAGATTCTGATATGGCTAAACTACTAGTTGTGGTCCAAAAATCCCTCAGCCATTTTGTTACAAAAGGGCAATTTCTCACTATTAACCTCATTTATTAGCTACATGATAACTGAAATTTCAGTTGACTCAAATATGTAATAGACGACTATTTCGCAAAATTGATATACATTAATAGCAAAGACATGAGACATGTTCAAGCTAAGTTTCATGATCTTTAAATTGATAGAAAAAGAAAAGAAAAAATGTGTCAGAATCGTCAAAATTTTCACAAAGGAGATCAAGCAACTCTACTAGTTCTTCTCCTGGAAATACTCTCAAACTTCATTGTTTTGGTACCATAGGTTATTTTAAAAAAAAAAAAGGTTAATTCTTTTTTATTTTTTAAATTCATCCCTTTTAATCGTGTTCTTTCTAAAAAAATTTTAAAATCTTCTTCTCCCTTTCTATCTCTCTCTCTTTCTCCCTCCTGAAAAGACCAATCTCACGCCTTGTGTCTTTCTCTCTTTCCTCCTCTGTCCAAAAAAAAAAACAAAAAAGGAAAGCTAGTTTTCATATTTAAGGAATATAGTAAGTGCCCCTCAAACTTCTAGTTACTAGACTGCACAAAAAATAAACATCAATCCCTGGATATATCTTGTGGCAAAAGAAAGTACCAAATTTTGAAATTGAAATTCCATAAATAAAATGTGGTCTCAACAATATGCGAAATTTATTAATAACTTTTCATAATTAAAAACTGAATTAAAGAAATTTCCCTCTAATTTTCATAATCATTCAATAATTTCTTTGATCTTATTTATATTACTTTTTTGAGAAAAAAATGTATTTTAAAGGCCACATTAATCCACTACAAAGTCAAATGGCATGGCAACCAATGCGATAGAATTGTATCCTAGTTTTGATGTACTTGACGATCAACTATATCGTTTTGTCCATTCCACATGATGATCAAATATTTGACTATCTTTTGTGCCATAATAATAAATAAAGTTATCTAAAAATTATTTTCCATACACACAATTACAGATAGGTATAAAAATAGTCCAAAAAAAACCCTTTCATCAATCATCAACTCTAGACAGCCATATCCCAAATACTTCCACAAACAAAAACAACTTTTTAATGAAAATTAAAAAAAAAAGGAGATGCAGGCCCAATAGAAGAAAAATGAGAGGATACCTCTGGCTCCACTGTTGTTGTTGGAAACATATATGAAATGGGCTCAGGAGAGAGGACCATATCAGAATCGTTTGAAGGCATACTTGCTGACTTCTGCAACAAAGAATTATTCTTAAATTTTCTCAACTTAAAAAAAAAACACATACACACACAAAAAACAAAATGGAAAAAGTAAGGAAGGGAAAGAGAAGGATAAGTTAATCAGATTTCTTCATACATTTTCCATTTCAGAATTTTTGAGCCGATTTAGAATGCAGATTTTATTTTATTTTTTTTGGAGGGGGGGGGGGGGGGGAGGGGGTTTCTAGAATGAAGTGTGTGTAAATTTGGACAAGAGAGTGAGTGAGTGAATTAGTCTGAATATGTCTGTGTGTATGTGTGTGCTATTTAATGTGTCATGGGTGTGTGTTTGTACAACCGAGCCTTCCTACATTTGGAAGAGAAAGGCTAGGCAGTTGAAACCAGGTTGTCTCCTTTCATTTCTTTTTTGGGTCTTATTCTTTATATTTCTTTTTTTTTTCCTCTTTAATTTTGTAATCTGGATATGAAGAATTCAGATATCCTTAATCACATTTGTCCAGTTTGCATAAATTCAAAATTTGATTCTGAAAATTTTGATTTTTCTCTTGATTTGGTAAACTATTAATGTAATTTTTTTTACATTATGTAAATATGTGAAAACAATAATATATTTACTGTCTATGAATGTATGGTTATTGTAGTAGTTATGTATGCAGAATTACATAATATTAATTACTAAGGTTTTGATTACAAAAATTCAAAATTTAATTCTGAAAATTTTGATTTTTCTCTCTAAATGGTAAAATATTAATATATATTTTTTACAATATGTAAATATGAGAAAATAATAAATTTAGGTGTGTGAATACATGATTATTGTAGTAATTACATATGCACAATTACATAATATTAATTACTGACTTTAAACACTACTACCCCATTGTGACTGGGTTTCACTTTGGATCTTCAATTTTGATATATATATTTGATATACATTACCAGCTTATATTAAACTCATATAACAACTTAAGTTACTAAATTTATACCGAAGTTGCTTGATGTACTTAATATAAAAATACCAAAACTAATGGTTTGTTTTTTTTTTTTTAAGTTTCAACATGGAATGAACTATCCAATAAATAAGCCTCTACTCTGTAGTGAGACTAATTATTTTTGGTGAAGGAAATAGAAATTTATTAAGCAAAAGACATAGTAAGGTTGATTATAGTGTGCCGATGAAGAAATAAGAGAACAAGAAATTGATCGATCAAGATAGTAAAATAATTCATATCTAACTGAATAAGTTGTAAATACCAAATTAAACAATTACTACCTTATTGCTCTCAACAATTTAATGAACTACCTTATCCTCTAGATTTCAGGAGCGACCTTGCCAAAATCAGTAAGTTCACATGCTTACGTGCGTTCCAATCGCCAACCTCAACCTCAAGCAACATCTAGTTTATTTGCAAAAAGGCAACAATATCATTTAATGACAGAGATACTAACTCAACCCATAAATTATTCAGACCAAGTCCTAGCTACAGTAAAACAACCAAGCAATTTACTGGCATACATTCAATATAGAATGAATTCCTGTAATGTTGATGAGCTTTAATGTTTTAGTGAACCAACATTAGAATTTCTACAATCGATGTCTCAAATCACACTGCGATTAGATGAGATGATGTTGCACTGCAAACCTTCAAATTGAACTTGGATAAAACAAAAGGAAAAGAACAAAGGCGTTGCATTGCAGGCTGAAACCTTTGTGTCCATGATGGAACTAGAACGTGAAAATAGTTTGATTTGAGGGAATCACTTGCTTTCTCACTAAAAACTTTAGCAAATTCTTTAAGCAAATGAACATGAAAAACAAGCCTCCAAAATTGGTAAAACATCTAACTCTAAAAAAAATAAAAGTAATGACACCTTCTGATTTCAAGAAAAGCAAAAGAATACAAAATAGGGAATGCGAAGGGTATGGCCACATCGAAACTGAGTGTGCCAACATCTTGAAGAGAATGTGGCAGTCACTCAATACCACTTAAAGTGATTCTGAATCGAAACAGAATCAAAGTGAGGAGGAAGAGTAGGCCAGCAATCGTGTTGCATTTTGTTCAATAATCCAGAAAAGAAAGAAATAAATTGACGTACAAAGTGTTGTATCTAGTATTGCAACACTGCTCAGGTATGCCTCATTAGCATTTCCTACTAAAACCTATATAAACTCAACATTTATGGCAAGTACATGGGACATAATAGATTTGAATTCTGATGATAGCTATGATGAAGGACCCAATTTAGAGGACATTCAATGCAAGTACCAAGAATTACTTCAACAATGGCTAAAGATTTGCAAGATCAACAAAGGACTCTCTATCTAAAAGCTAAAGACCTAAGCCAAAAAGGTTTATTCCAACATGCCATTACTGCCAATTACCTGACCATATCAAGCCCAAATGCTTTTAACTTCAAAAATATTTATACAATAGTTTACACACTGATCCAATATTTTTGGGGGTATTGTAACATCCCCAAAAACATACTCCTAAAACTAAGATTGATTTGAAATAAGAATTTAAGAGGAGAATTTGGATCAAAAAAATGGATATTCCATGTCATGTTGTACTCAACTCTCGAAAGGCTAAATATTGTTGAATCTTGATATTTTGATAGTAGCTGCTTTAGACATATGACATATGACATATGATAAAGGAAAGATAAAGAACTATTAAAAGCAGAAAGAATAATACATTACCCTTGAACATGTTGTCAAATGCAGAATTCTTGAAAAATGGACACAAGATGTGGATGGGCTTTCGAAATTAAAAAAATATTTTACATGTGAAAGGTCTTATGTCTAATTTGATAAGCATTAGTCAACTGTGTGATCAAATTTATTTGTCAAATTCAATAAAGAATCCTGTCAAGTGTTTGATGAATCTAATGCATATGTTTCAACAAGAATGAGATCTTCTAAAAATTGCTACCTATTACAACACTAGTTAAACTATTACAATACCCAAACTGATGAAACTAAACTCTGGCACCAAAAAATTAAAAAACTTGAACTTTACATCTTGCACAAATTGATCTCTACAAGTGTTGTCCTTGGTACCAAAGCTTAGTAAGAAAAGTTTTGGTATGGACCTTGTCAACATGGTTAGCAAAGAAAAAAATCTCAAAAAGTGTTGCAACACACGGGTACAACACGCTGCTTAGAACTTTTGCACATGGACTTTATGGGGCTAATGCAGGTAGAAAGTATAGGTGGTAAGAAGTATACTTTCATGTGTGTTCATGATTCTTTTCAGATTTACATGGGTGGATTTTATTAAGGAAAAATTTGATACATTTCTTGTTTTTATAAGATTGTGTGAGATTAAAAAATAAGAAAGCATGCAACAATGATAAAATTGTTAGAATAAGAAATGATCATGGAAACGAGTTTGAGAATTCTGCTTTTTTTATATTTTTGTGATAAAAATGGGATTTTTCATTAGTTTTTCGCATCCAAAATACCACAACAAAATGGTGTTGTGGAGGTAGAGAACAAAATTCTTCACAAAATAACTCTCGTGATACTGAATTCAAAGAAACTTATAGACTTTGGGTAGAGGCACTCAACATGGTGTGTCATAACACGAATTGTGGCCAAGTACTAAATGACACCATATGAAATATGGAAAGGTTAGAATTACAATCTCAGTTAATTTTATATGTTTGGATGTGCATGGTATATCCTGAATGACTTAGAACATTTATGTAAGTTTGACCCTAAAAGTAATGAAGGGGTTTTTCATGGATACACTTCGAATAACAGAGCTTATAAAGTTATAATGTGAGGACTTATACTATTTTAGAGTCATTTAATGTGGTAATTGATGATTTTTGTAATCTTGCAAGTAACCTATGAAAAGAGAAAATCATCAATATGGGTGATGAAACAGAAATAGGTAAGGACATATATCACCTACAACAATAGCAGTATGCTACCAAATGTTGCAAAACAAAAAATCACATTGCCCGATATTGTACAAGATGTTGCAACATCCTCTAACTCAGGGAAGAAACTGAGAGTTTTGATATCTATGAAACAGTCAGGAATAATCCATATAGCAGAATACGAAAAAAACATCTAGTTGATCAAATAATTGGAGATGCATCTGAATGAATGAGAATAAGGGACAATGTGAAGGTAAATTACATAGATATGATAGCTTTGTTTGTTTCACTTCATCTCTTGAACCTAAGAATGTTAAAAAGGTCTTAATGGATGAGTAATGCACCAAGAACTTGAACAATTCACTAGGAATGATTCACTAGGAACAATTCATCAAATGAATATTTAGGAACAAAACGGATGAATTTAGTAACATAACAGGAAATAAAGCTAGGTTAGTGGCTTAGGGTTACACTCAGGAAGAATGGGTGGATTTTAATGAAACCTTGCCCTTGTTGTTATACTTGATTCCATTAGACTTCTTTTGACCATTACATGTCATATAGGTAGTTGTTGTTCCCAATTGTTGTATTCCCAATTGTTGTAGATGAAATAAATATTGGAAGATTATGGGATAAGATAAGATGTTTTATATGTTCAATGTAATAATTCTAGCGGCATATATATCTCTAAGAACCCTATCTAACATTCAAGGACCAAACATATAGATATAAGTCACCATTACATAATTGATTTATTTGAGAAAAATATTATGTCCATTGACTATGTTGCAACTGAAAATTAGTTAATTGATATTTTCGCCAAATCCCCTAACTCTCAGTGATTTAATTTTTTGAAAAAAAAAACCCTATTGTCAGTATACTGTAGGCATTGTGCAGGCTAGTATTGCAACACCTCGTATGTCTTATGCTCACCTGAAATGTTGCAATACCCTAGTAGAACATTGTCATGCATATTGTAGATTTGTAGGTTATCTTGCATTTCTAAGAATTCATTAGGCATACTGCATTGCATTGCATCGCATCTTTATGATTGTTTCTTAGTTTCTCATATGTCAATGAGCCATCATGCAATATCATTTGTTAACAAGGATAAACTAGTGTTATAGATTTTTATTTTTCATAGATGATAAATGGAGGCCTTTGATAGTAAATGCTATCTAACCAATGGTGTTGAACTATTAATGGTCAGTTTGATTCTAATTATATTCAAAACATGTACAAAAATTAAAAAACCTCTATCATGTGAAAAGAACTACAATTAGAATAGAGTCAAAGTTACTAACTGGCTAAATCTATTTTTTCATGTTGTCTTCAAATAAAAGTGTTGAAACTTATCTGAAATAAAAAGATTATCTATTTAGTATAATTGTTGATGAGTGTTGTTGCAGATGTTACGACATTAAGTATGAACACTTTGAAGACAACCTTCATATTGTTATTCTATTTGCATCTATATGTCCTATTTTGTTGGGATTATAGTATCATAATTAGGCATATTTTAGGAGTACTTCATAAATGCATAGGGTGGTGAAGATTTGCTTATTTGATTTGATTATGTGACATACATTTGAAAAATAATCAATTTCGCAACGACTTTCTTTAATTAAAAATAATAATAATTCATGTGCCAACCATGGTGAGTAATGAGGGTCACCCTCATACCCCAAACCATTTGAAACTACCATGAAGGACTCTGAGATTTTCGCACCCACTCTGATCTGCATGGTGCATATGGATACTGAGTGGGATTCAAGGATATTCAATTTGAAATAGGTGGTGGAGAAGAAACACTAGGAATCAATTCTCTCCCATCTCCAACTCCGGTGGGTACTACTCAGGCTCCAAGCCCATCTCATGAAAAATCTTCAAATAGCTACATGTTACATAATCCAGCTCTGAGACCTTTGTCTCTACGAGTAAAACATTATAACACACGTCTGACATTACTGGTGAGAAGGTTCTGGGTGTCGAAGCATCTGTGACCACACTCCTGTTGGTGAGGAGGTTCAATCCGACAATAGTAATGTTGAACCATCTGTTGACAACACTTCAACCATAGAGGAGACTCAATCGCAGTCGATCCCTCCTCCTTAGTAGCCAGCCCCTATTCTTCCAAGTAAGACAGTTTTTTATTGTTCAAAACTCGAGAAAAGAAAGATAAGGACAAATCCTATTTAGACTGTGACAAGAGGAACCCTCCATTCTAAGGTCCGAACGGTTGTTAAAGCATAAAATATGGTCCAGCTGCAGCTTATCTGATTCTAGTTCAAAAGATGAGTCTGATTCAAAAGATGCTTCTAAGTCCAGTCCCAAGGATGGACCTGAGTCTGAAGTGTCATTTGAGTCATCCCAATCTATTGGGGAAAAATTGACACGAATGGAGGATTGGAGGACTAGTCTTAATCTGAAGAAGAACTAGAAGAAATGAAGGAAGATGAGCTAACTAATTTAGACATTGAGTTAAGCAAAGCCTTATCTAACACATTTTATACAACTGAGAATAAGTCTCTTGGGGGTGTTGTGATTAAAAACTTATGCTGAGAGAAGAACTCATATGGATGCTTATGACAAAGTGGGCATTGTTGATTTGTTAGAAGGAGGTTCTAAGGTACAGTTACCAAGGTTGCCAATAAGAAGTCTACTATATGTTCGAAAGAGATCTATAATTTTAATCCAAAGATGATTAATGAATTTTTTGGGTCACTAAGTATTGAAGTTGACATTGTTCCAGAAGATATGAATCTTATTGTTGCAACACTGTGACTCTTTGGCCAAGTGTGAAGAAAAAGTTTCTTGCTAAATAGGCTAGATCTAAAAGTACTTATGGTATTCTTCCCTCCCCTCTCTCATTTATAGTGTCCTAACATTTCAGGGGCTTGTGAAGAAACAAGGTAATTATCTAGAGGAATTGAGAAGTTCTTTGGGGATATTGAAGATCAGTGTCATCCATTAATTACATTAAATTATTAAGTTATGTGTATTACAATTTGTGTAGATTTAAATTAATTAAGTTTTTATAATTTGTGTGGTATAAAATTAATTAGTTTAATTCAATGTGTAGTGTGTATTTATTTCTTCTTCTGTAAATGCTCAAGTCCCTAGCCTTGTAAATCATCAAGGAGTGAAAAGGAAAATAAGACTAGTAGTTTTATATATAAGAGTGTAGTCTTGTTAGTTTTGAGTGTTTGTGAGAATATAGAATTTTTTTTATAATATCTCAAAGTTTAATATAATATTTGTTGTGTCTCCAATTTTAGAGTGAATTTCTTCTTTAAAAGATAAAATTTAGAATCATATATTCTACATTAATCTCAATATTTGGTACTAGAGCGAGACCATCTGGGACCGTAGGGGTGTCACATCTCTTGAAATTCTAAGCATGCTCTATGGTTGCAGTTTTGACTGAACTTTTACATCAGAAAAGATTTCTTGAGATTGTTATTGAGGGAGTTTCTTTGAGTCGTGAGAAATTCAGTGCTCTGCAAATTTATTATCAAAACTTGTTCGATAATATAGAAATTCTGTCGACATGATGGAAGATCTTCAAGTAGTTGAGATAGATGAAGTTGAGGACGAGGAAGCAGATGATAAGATGAGGATAAGGATGAGTAGGGATGGCAACGGAGTGGATTTTGGTCGGGTTTAACCAAAACTCGAGATCCATCACATCAAGATTTTTAAAGACCCGAAACCCACGTCACCTCAGACCGATCGAGTTTAGGTTAAACCAGTTAAACCCGTTTTATAATATTAAAAATAAAAATAAAAATAAAATTGTTAAAAATAACACCACTAATTTTTTTTTTTTTAAAAATGTATTTGTTAAAATATAATATTACATATATATATATATATATTAAAATAAGAATAAATAAAAAAATTAAATGGGACGGGTCCAAGGTAGCGAAAGTTTGAAAATAAAAAACTAAGACCCGCCTCAAACTTGTTTATAAGTTTAAAAACTCACCCTAAGTGGAGCGGATTGGACGGGTCTAGGTTTGGACCCACCCCTTTGCCATCCCTAAGGATGAGGATGAAGAATATGATGACGCTTGACCATCTTTGCTTTTATGTGTTTTGATGCAGTTCTTGAACTTGTTATTTTTTGTAAAAGGCAAGTATGTAGAGAAAACACTTGAATTCACAAAACCAAAATAGATCACAAGAGTATCACTTGAAATTTTATAGGCTAAAGAAAGAGGATGGGATTCTAAGTTCATAACTAACCTTAACTTTAGGATGAAAAGTACAAAAGTCATCGCAAAGATGAATTAATGGAGAAATGATGAAAAAAATTCATTACAAAATGTTAATGTTGGTGGCGGATATTGATATTTTATTGCTAATTTTCACAACTGTTAGCACTGAAATAACCATTTCGTGGCTAAACGTACTTTAGCAATGAAAATTACAAAAGTCGTCACAAAAGTTGATAGACTAAAATTTTTGGCGGGACATTTAGTGCATGAAAAACATTGTTTGTATGATGTGATAGTGACAATATTTTCTGATCTACAAGTTGCTTTTGTCGATGACCATGTTGTTGATAAAGTTCGGCTGGTTTACAAGCCAGTTCACATGAATACCCTCGATGATGAAGTTGAATTCTTCCCTCCCAAGGCTCGAGTGTACGTACCAGTATGCTTGCTAATACGCTTGAGAAACAGATTTCTCTGCTAAGGTTAAGGTTGCAAAAAAGTAATGAAAGGGCAGAGTTTTGGTAATAAGTATAGCTTTCTGCCTTTTAGTGGTGCTGCTGATTTGATGAAACCTGACTAAGAAAGCAAAATGTTGCTTTTTGTATCTTCATTACTGATTTATAAATACTATCTTATGCTTTGCTTCATCCCAGTACATATTGATTGATTGGCTTATATATGGATTTTCGTTCCATTGGTTTAAACATCCCTATGGAGCTTTTAAAGTGAAGTACATGCTGGTCAAGATCTTTTCATCGCAAACTGAATTATCAAATTTAGATTAGTTCTTAATTTTTTTTAATAGGTTAGCGATGAAATTCCTTGAATATTCATCGCACAACTTAACATTGGCGATGATTCTAGGCAAATTAATTGTTTAAATTTTACTTTTATATTATTTATTTGTAAGCAACGAAATATAAGAGAAAAAGTCATCGCAAAACCTAATCTTCGCGATGATATTAATTCAAATTCATCGGGAAGCTAGTTTATTGATGAATACTTCAAAATTTCTTCACAAACTCAATTATCAAATTTAGATTATTTTTTTTACACAATAGCGGCGAAAATCTATATGGAAAAAAAAATCATATCAAAACAAACATTAGCAACGAAACTAGGAAAAATCTGTCATGAAATTAATTATTTATATTTTATTATATTTTTTATTATGTTAGCCGCGAAATATTGGACAAAAGTCATCATGTATTTAAACTTTGCAACGAAATTTTTGATTGTCCCCTACTTATTAATTTATATTTATATATATATATATATATTTATATTTTTTAGTTATTTAGAAACCATTTTTTCAAAAAAGTTTGTTGCTAGGTCTCAAATTTAGTGATAGAATTCGTTGCTAAAATCAATCATTTCAACAATCAAATCAGAAATATTTGCAACAATGTTTTTGGAGTCGGCGATGAATTTTTCCGACACAAAATTTGCAACTTCTCAATTTCATCGCTAAAATGTTTGGCGACACTGTTGTAGCGACAAACTTGGCAATGAAAAATTTTTTGTCACTAAATGTGATTAGCGATGAATTTGTGTTGGTTAGCGACGAATTATTTCATCTCCAAAATGCAGTTTTCTTGTAGTGCGCTCAAACCTCTAGTTACTAGACTTCCCGAAAAACATCATGTTAAAAAGGCATCAATCTTGGGATGTATCCTATGGTAAAAAAAATATTTATAGAAATGAAATATTTGCTAACTATAAAACCTTATTAAGTTGTTATGGTGATCAAAATTACAACAGCACATCTGTCACCAAGTTTTTTAGTTTCCATCAAGATCAAAATGTAGTCATCCACAATAAGCGAATTGATTATGTGAAGGCACAATATCCCTTATTTCTTAATTATTCAAATTTTTATTGAATTTATATTATCTTATTTAAATTAAAACCTCTGAGACAAAATTTAATTTATGTAAAGACCGCATCAATCCACATGTAAAGTCAAATGGAAACTAAATCCAACGAAATTTTCTCCTAGTTTTGGTTCAATAATAAATTGATCAGCTACATCTACTTGTACATTTTCACATGATGATGAAATATTTAACTAATGGTTTTCGTGCCATAAGAGTAAATAAGGTGTCTAAAATGTTACTTTTTAAATAAACGTAATTACAGATTTTGTGCAAAAATAGTTTAAGAAAAACCCTTTCATCAATCATCAACCCACTTACACAGTCCATATCCCACAAAAATACATCCACAAACAAAAACAATATTTTAGATTAATTAAATTTTTGTAAAAAAAGGAAAAGGAAAAGTGGAGAAGCAACCCAATAGGACAAAAATGAGAGGATAATTTATCTTAATTTTCGACACTTAAGAATAAATTTTTTTAATTCAATTGTAAAAAATTAGTTTTTAATTAGTTAATTAACTAATCATCAATTAAAGAGTAAAAAGTTACAATTAATTATTTAAAAATATAATTTATCAATACAAAATTTAAAAATTACGATGAAAAATTAATATCAACTACTTTAGAGTATAATTAATTAAAAACTAAAAAATTATAAAAAACATATATAAGATTACTATTATATAATATTTCTATTTTTATTCCATTTTTTCTATTAATCAATATAAGTCCATTTTCCATTTTTTTATTAATTAATATTATTCAATTCCTAAATCACTTTTAATTAGTCAACTAAGTAGTTATCAAGTAGGGAATACAAATATAATTAATTAAAAAATTATATATATATATATATAGAAATTAAAATTTCAATTTTCTTTTATTTTGTTCTTTTTTCTTCTTCCTTACACCACCACCACCACCACCACCACCAAGCAAGCTCTACCAGTCGCAAAACCAAAGCGGTCGTGCCACTTCTAGCCACCCAACAAAAACAGTCTTCCAAACCCCCCTCGCACATCCCCAACTCCACCCCCTCGCACATCCTCCCTAAAATTGACTTTGCATGTCAAAAACCCATAACATTTTATTTTACAAATTCTGCAATTTATGGTGAACTCCAAAAAATGCGTATACATATGGGTGTGCTGGCAGGAGCTTGCTTTGGTGTTGGGTTTGGATGGAGGGATTCGCAGGTGGAAGGCGGGCGTGGGGATTGTTAAAGAACCAATTTTGCAATTAAGTCCTTTTAGTTATTGTGTTCACTTTTAATAAATGTAATGGTAAGAACAAAATATAAGAAAATATATGAAGTTATCCCGAACTTAGATGTAAAAGTAACATATCAGTTTGTTTGTGACAGAAAAATAAGTAGCAAGAGTGAGAAGGTAAAATCATCTTAAATCCAATAGACGTTTAATGAATCAAGCTTGTTTAATCAACAAGTCCACATATTATGTATACAAATTTACCAAATAATTCTAACTAATTTCAAAGAACGAAAACAGAAGGGGAAAAAAAAAAAGAAACATTGAGTTTAAATCATGACTCAACAAATGAATAAATATAATTTTTGGAAAATGATAGCGATCACATACATCAGTTTTTAAGATAAAATTGACGACACTAGCCATTGTAAAAAATAAGTAACCACTATTATATTATTTTGTCAAAATAACTTTCCTTCTATTATAACTCTACAGCGCCAAGAAAGCATTTCACAATCACTTAAGTTCAAACTTTTTGTTTCATTTTGTACTATACATTTTATCAAACATTAGTTGGGACAAAAATTAGCAAACACTCCTATGGCTCCTTTTCCTCAATATCCTACAAAATAAAAAATAGTTATAAATGAAATTAATATACATTTAAAAACAAAAATATTATACAAACTTTGCCAATTTACGGTGATAAGTAACTATACAGATAGTTTAGATTTTGGTTGGATATGAAGAGGGTTAACAATGTGCACAGAAGGAGAAAGAATAATGCGTTGGTCACTAGAAAGAATTTTCATGTGTACTTCTTTTTCCCTCACTATCAATTGGTGTATAATGACATTGCCAGTTTTGACTTGTACAATAAATTTAGAAAAATATATTGCAACATTTACAAAAGTAAAAATCAAATTTCTTAAGTTCATCAATTGTTTAAATTGATATAGGAAAATGCACAATTTTTGGGCATGCATAAATGATCTAAAATATTGGTATGAAAATTGTAACAAGTATGTTTCATTCATTAAATTGTAAATTTCATAGTAACCCAATAAGGACATATATTGGCATTGCTAACTTTACAAAGATAATTGATTCGATGCATAGAAGTTCATTATTTTCTCCTCATATTTAAGTAAACTTTAAAATGACATTTATTTGTGTGCATAATATATATTCAAACAAAACTATTAACAATAAGACAAAAAGAGGAATAACTAGATATTATATTATATATTAATAAACATAAGAAGCAATAAAAATGTGTTAAGATGCATTATTTATGCAAATTCTTCATGGAGTTTTGAATCTCAACTGTTAATTTTTGGGAATATACTTTCAGTTTGTTTTGAAGTTCCCTTGAACCTAAATGGGAATTATTGCAGTTATTGAGAAAATCACATTTTCGTGGAAATAATCTTATGCATATCTATAGCATATGACTTAGACCCTTTTGTAGTATAAAATAACTCGGCTTATAACATTTGTTAGTAAATAACACTATCAAGAACTTAATGTCTTCTTAAATTGTTAAAATATATTAAAAGAAAACATTTGCTCAAATCATATTTTTCTTCTCTTCTTTTGTTTATATTTTTATTCATTTCACATTTCTCTCATATTAAGAGAGTGGTTTTTGAATTTTTGAAAGGTTAAAAATGTAGAGCTTATAAGATCTTAAAAAATAAGATGGTTGGAATTATTATTTTTTTCTTTTTAAGAGCTTATAACATCTAAACACTTTATTTTTTATTATAAGCTCCTCAAAGAAAAAAATACCCAAACTTTTGTAGGCCACTTTATTACAATTTGATACTTAGTGGCATAAAGTCCAACTAATCTTTTATTTTTGGTAAACTTACAAAATTTCTGATCATATTGAAACCTAAGATTTAGAATTAAAAGACACTTATTCTAATTTGCAAAGATTACTAGTCATTCTAATCTCATAATTACTCCAATTCTACCAATTCAACCACGTTGATGGGCTGATCTTAATGGATCCATAACTTAATCTTTTCATTTGCCCTCATTAAATTGCCTAAAGTAAATAACATTGACAAGACAATAAAAATTAAATTTCTATGCTACCAAGAAGTAAAACTAAACTATATAACCCCAAAAAACATCAACTACACTCTAATTATTTTATATAGAAAAAATGTCTTAGTTTATATGGATAAGATTATAAATTTCTCCTGACCTAATGATCAAATCTCAATATATTTTGTATATAGTAACAAAATTTTCATTCATAATTACTAAGCACCAAAAATAAAAGCATCCTTTCCATTAATAAATATTATTTTTTCTGAGTCTATAAGACTAATAAAATGGTTTACTCTATCACTTCTACATTATGTTAGTCTAGAATCCCTAAACAAAACTGATTGACAAAAAAATTTATTCATTCACTTTTATACTTCTCAAGGAAAATAAAAAACCTCAAAAAGAAAACTCAATCTTAATCTCTCACATTTGTAATAGAGTTGCCTGCAAGTAAATTCATGCAGTCAAGAACTCATGTTCCATTCTTCCTGTTAAAGAAATATGATTATTAATCAAGGACATCTTAAACAAACGTAAAACAATTCAATATAGATTTTTTTTTTAATTTTTGATCAATTATTATCATCTTATTTTCATTGTTATTCAAGTAAGATACATTATCTCATTCATACTTTAATAGTTCCGACAATTAGGTAAAATTATTTATAAGCATATGAATATGCTTTCATTGTCTAAGGAACCAAAAATAAAAGGTAAAACTACAATACAAAAAAATGTGAAAATAGCAACAAAACTACTCTGGCGACGAAAATATGAATGTTCTCGCAAAGATGAAAAACCAAAATTGTCCGAACTTGACTTATATTTAGCAATGAATTTTTTGAGAAATAACAAAAAACTTTCATCACCAATGGTTATTGTTCACAGCGATTATATAGCTTTCGTCACCAATTTGTGGTAAGACATTTCTCCCAACTCGCACCAAAAGCAATTTGGAATTTCAATGCAAAAGATGAAAGCCTAAAATTTTA
This sequence comes from Paulownia fortunei, assembly GCA_019321725.1. Taxonomy (NCBI): domain Eukaryota; kingdom Viridiplantae; phylum Streptophyta; class Magnoliopsida; order Lamiales; family Paulowniaceae; genus Paulownia; species Paulownia fortunei. The sequence goes on from CM033123.1 coordinate 15,221,730, forward strand.
TGAACATAACTATTATTTAGCGATGAAATTTACTGTTAGCAACAAAAATATAGAGACATGATGAATAATTTCATTGATAATGGTTACTAGCAATGAAAATACAAAAGTCTTTGCGAAGATGAAAGACCAAAATTTTAAAAATATTTAATATTATCTTGTAATCAATTAAAAAATTGGCCCAAAATCTTGTAGTAACTATAAATTTGTTGTTGTTTATTTTTTAATTCATAAACAATTTGCTCAAGATAACTATAACAAAATTAAAATAAATATTAAAAATATGAATAGTTATAAGGACAAATAAGATAAATCTTTATTTTAAAAATAATTTTTTAATTTAACAACTTAAAGAATAAAGCTAAGAAAACATATTTATAAATGTTATAATTAACTAAATTTTATATAGTTTAATGTATCTCAGTACACTAGTTATGATAAAACATATAAGTAATTAGTAATGATTAATTATATCAAAAACAAAAATTATTTAGAAAAAGATAATTAACTAATTAATAATATTATTCTCGTGGTTTGCTCTGAAAAGAATTCATTTTGTCGCAAAATTAACTGCTAAAAAATTATTTTTTATTTTTTATTTGGTTCGTGATGAAATATTATAAATAATTTCATCGAAAGACGTAGGCTTTGCGATGAGATTTTATCATATTCATCTCCAACTTAATATTTAAATACGTTTTTTTATAAAAAAAATTATAAGTCGGGTATGATATTTTCAAAATACATCGTCGCTAAATGTAAAACAAGCGATATGTTCGTTAAGGTTTCATCGATAACATCGACTATTACAACAATCAAAAATGACATTTTTGCAACGATTTGGTGGGGTTCACAATGATATTTTTCATCACAATGCTTGCAATGACTTCTCAATATTTCATCACAAAAATATTTGGTGTCGCTCTTATAGCGACGAGTGTGACGATGAAGAAATTTTGCAATGTGTACATTACGATGATTTTTAATAAGTTAGCAATAGAATTTTTTTTTGTTAAAAAGCAGTTCTCTTATAGTACTAGAAAGAAAAGGACAAAAAAACTCGAAACTAACTCAACGAACAAATATTTATAAACTATTACAAAAGGGTATGAAGGTTCTATCTTTCCATCTCTCTCATTTGCGTGCAATTTACAACAAGTGTTATAAGTGTTTTTTATTTGAATATCAGCTCTTTTTATCCTCTTTCTTTTGCTTCGATATTCTCAATGAGTATCATCATATCAGTTTTTTGTGCTTGATATATAGATAGATTTGACTTAACTAATAACCTACTAGAGTTTAATTATATGATTCCAATGCCAAATTCGGTAATCATGTTATTTCAATAAAGTTACTTTTTTTAACAAATCTGGTAAAAAAACATAAGTTGAATTGTAGATTATTTTGATTTTTTGTTTATATTTTTTCTTTTCAATATAATTTAATAGTCAAAAAAAACCCAAAAAATACTTCACATTGAACTTAATGCATTGGCATATGCATATGCATGTGCATGTGCATGTGCGTGCATGTTGGGGGTGAACTAGTGCAACTCGTGTGCAATCGTGTGTAATTACTTATATATATGTATATACATACATATAAAGTATTACCTTAAACATAATAGCTAGAAGGCAAATAGATGATTGCATAGTAATTTGTTGGGGCCAAATATGCATTTTACTTTACTATGGGAAGATTATTAACATAAATAATGTGTATATTCTAACTATTTCCCTCAAAAATAATATGTAAGTGTCATAAGGCACATACCTCGTGCATCTCCAGAATGTAAGTGTCATGAGCTCCTTCACATTGAAGAAGTCTAAATGATGCCCCCCAAGTCTTCTCAACTGTAGATACACATAGATTACGTTGTTTCCTTTCCACTATGCTCCTACAAAATTATTTTATATTGGGAAAAATTATAGAATTAGTTCAACATAAGTTCAAGAAAGGTACAAAGGTAAAAAGATAAACTTTTCATCTAATAATTAATATAACATGTAGAGTAGTGTGCATTACATGTTGGCCTATCTCATCATGTTACAAATTTGTGAAGGTGGATATTGTTTTGCGATTAGGTCTAACAGAGTTTGAAACTTGCACATAGTTGAACCATTAAGACAAGATAAGAACTTCGGTTAATTTGTACCCAATTCAACTGAAGTAAGAATTAGGTATGTAGAAACAACATTTGAGCTCACAAAATCAAAGTAGATATCACAAGAGTATCACCAAAAAACTTATAGGCCAAAAGAAGGGATTGGGTTCTAAGTTCATAAACACTACATAAACTTGATCACTTCTTAGAAAAGAAACGACATCTCATGTTAAAGAAATAAAAAACATAGCAAAAAGATTACAACCTATAAATGAAGATCAAACATAAAAAAAACAATAATTATATAAAGAATAAGAAAAAAATCAGAGCTTAGACTATTTCTATTTACTTGAAATTAGAAATAGACTTCAAATGTCAAGGGAAAAAAAGCAGTCAGAACTTAGACTATAACCCTATTCTTAGATTTTTATAAAAATAAATATCACACAATAAATTGCAATTAGACTTGAAACTAAATTAAGAACATGAAGGTTAACTAATTAAAAGAGCTACCTATATGAATTTGCCACAAGTTTATTGATCATATAAATTGAAAATTAGAACAAATAAGTACAGAATTATGATACATATATACATCAACACTTCAAGATAGATTCTCATATGGCTAAACTACTAGTTGTGGCCCAAAAATCCCTTAGCCATTTTATTACAAAAGGGCAATTTCTTACTATTAACCTCATTAAAAACTACATGATAACTGATATTTCAGTTGATTCAAGGAGATCAAGCAATTATACTTGTTCTTCTCCTTGAAATACTCTCAATTTCATTGCCGGAGTCACTACCTTCTTTTGGCCTTGTGTGACACTTAAAAGTTTTATTATGAAGGAATATTAAGTACTATTCAAACTTCTTGTTCTAGCACTATCAGTCGATTATTTTTATGGTGATTAGAACTATGACTACACATCTGTTACCAAATTTTGTAGTTGAAATTCCATTAAGAAAATGTGGTCTCCACAATATGCGAATTGATTAATAGTTGAAATAATTATGAGAAGGCAAAAAAATCTCCCTCTTATTTTCATAATTATTCAATAATTTCTTTTATCTTATTTATATTTAATTTTTGACATAAAAAGTAATTTATTAAAGACCGCATTAATCCACCTACAAAGTCAAATGACAACCAATCCGATGGAATTCTATCCTAATTTTGACATACTCGACAATATATTGATCAACTACATAGTCTTGTCCGTTCCACATGATGATCAAACATTTGACTATTGTCTTTCGCTCCATAGAGTAAATAAAGATGCCTAAAAATTTATTTTTCAACACACGCAATTAAAGACTCCGTATAAAAATAGTCCACGAGAACCCTTTCATCATCCATAAACAAAAATAACTTTTTAGAGAAAAAAAAAAGAAAAAAAAGAAAAGTGCAGATGCAGCCCCAATAGAAGAAAAATGTGAAGATACCTCTGGCTCCAGTGCTGTTTTGGAAACATATATGAAATGGGCTCCGGAGAGAGCACCATATCAGAATCGTTTGAAGGCATAATTGTTGACTTCTGCAACAAAGAATTATTCTTAAATTTTCTCAACTTAAACACACATCCACACACACACACACACACAAAAGAAAAGAAAAAATGGAATGCTTAAGGAAGGGAAAGACAAGGATGAGTTAATCAGATTTCGTCATACATTTTCCATTTTAGAATTCTAGAGCCGATTTAGAATGCAGATCTTTTTCGGTTCTTGGGTAAGAAGTGTGTAAATTTGGACAAGAGAGTGAGTGAATAGTCTGAATATGTGTGTGTTTGTGTGTGCTATTTAATGTGTCATGGGTGTGTATTTGTACAGCCGAGCCTTCCTACATGTGGAAGAGAAAGGCAAGGCAGTTGAACCAAGTTGTCTCCTTTCAAAAAAATATTCTTCTTCTTTACGTTTCATTTTTCTTCTCTTTTTAATCTTTAAATGAAGAAGTCAGGATTTACAAATATGGCATATGAGAATATGACTTTTTAGGTCCGAAATAATAATATTTTACCGATTCACGTATCATGGAGATTACAGTCTAAAGTTTTAATTACATGAATTCAAAAATTGATTATGAATATTTTGAATTTTCTCTAGATATAGTAAACTATTGATATATTTTTTTGTAAATATGAAAAAAATTATATATTTATGTGTACGAATGTTTGATTATTGTAGTAAGCAAGTAGGCAGAATTACATAATATTTACTACCAAGGGTTTGATTACAAATATTCAAAATTTGATTTTGAAAATTTTGATTATTCTCTAGATATGGTCAACAATTAATGTAATTTTTTTACAATATGTAAATATAAGAAAAAGTAATCTATTTAAGTGTATGAATGCATGATTTTTTTTGTAATTATGTAGGCAGAATTGCATAATATTAATTACTAAGGTTTTGATTACAAAAATTCAAAAATTAATTTTGAGAATTTTGATTTTTCTCTCTATATGGTAAACTATTCATGTAATTTTTTTACAATATGTAAATATGAGAAAAAATTATAAATTTACGTGTATGAATATATGCTTATTGTAGTAATTATGTATGCAGAATTACATAATATTCATTAAACATTATTACCCATGGTTATTGACCTTTGGATCTTCTACTTTGATATATATTTAGTATACATTACCAGCTTACATTAACTCAATCTAACAACTTAGTTACTAAATCAATACCTAAGTTGCTTGATTTTATTTCAACTTAATATAAGAATACCAAAACCAATGTTTTTTTCAAGTTTCAACATGCAATGAAGTATCTAAGAAATATTGGGAAAACTCTGTTATCCCTTACAATACACAATTTATTAAAATTTGTTGCAACGAACAAAACTTACTTGTAAATATAAAATAAACACGAACCATGAAAAAAACATGTGCATTGTACGTGAATAAATAATTTTATGATCAAGATTTTGCCTAAATAATTTTGGAATTACTACTGGCCCTGATCAATCTTTTCCAAGCTAACTTATGGTAAATTCAATGATTCGACTCAGTGAAAGAGAGTTGCGCCAATCTGTAATAATCTCTTGTATATATTCCAACCCAAAGTAAGCAGGTTTCAGAAGCTGAATATTACATTAAACTCTTCATAAGCATAATGGCTTATTCCAAATGATTTCTTTCAATGTTTAAATGGTAAAAAATTTAATAAACTCTTGTGCTTGATGTTTCCTAGTTAAATATCGAAGAACTTAATTGATAATTCCATTGTGGTCTGAAGATATTCCATAAACCAAGTCACTTTCATTACCGAGAAATTCATCTTTGGAAGAACCATACTGAGCTCTTGGTGTATAATCATTGTATGGGGATGTCATGCTCCAATCTTACTTCGTTTGCTATTAATGGCCGACAAACCTACATTTTTAGTAAATATGTCTGTTTTGATGAGAGCTTTTGATGGTAATATTTATGTTACACTAGATGTACGGATGAAAATCAAGTGTCCAATTTAATAAAAAAAAATTAAGACAATTGAATAATAGACTTGTTCCAAATATATGTATATCAAAAGTAGCATCTACAATACTGTCTTTGATCGTGAAATAGGGTTATCATCTCTGACTTGATGGAAACCTGCAACCACTCAAGGCGAGCTATTTTGAACAACATTGCGACATTGCTGAGGTGAGGAACAAGAATGTGGCAGTAGTTATGGATGTTGAGGTCAAATAACTAATAAGCAATGATTTTGAGGCTGTAGGCAGAATCGTAGAAAAATTCATTGTACGTGGATAAAAAGTTTAGACAAAATTATTGTTTTGGTAATTAAATTTGAGTTTTTGGTCATTTTCATTTTAAAATTTTAATTTTAGAACATTATGTGAAATAAAAAAGGTTATGTAATCCTTTGTGTCTTCTAAAAAAGGTTGAAGAACACCCCACTTTATTTATGATTTATTAAATTAAAAATGACCAACATACTATATATATACAATAGTAACTTTTTTATTTTATTTATCATTTTTCTTATTATTTAAAGTGACAGTTATTAAATAGATATATGCAATATATATACACACTAATACCATGTATGGTATTTAAAAGGATAAATCTTACTTTATCCTCCTTAACTTTTATTGAATATCATTTCACCTCATTATATTCTTAATTGTTTCATTTTACAATATTATACTCTCATTTTATTACACTTTACCCCCTTGTACTCGTAGTGTCTCACTTTACCCCATTATACTATAAAAAAATTAACTAAATTACCAATACCAATTATTGGTAGTAAAATTATTTTAAAATATTCTAAAATTAATATATTTATATTTATGTTATAATAATTTTTTCAATTTGATTAAGTAACACTAGATATTAAATTATTTAAATTTTAATAAATAATTTTTAATTTAACATAGTTCTTATTAAATTAGTATGTAATAAAATATTTTTTATTAGTTAATACACTTTAATTATGAATTTTCTACTCAATATAAATTTATAAAATATATAAAATATTTTTAAATAATATCTCATTAAATACATAAAATATTAGTAATAGTTTTTTTTATTATTAATAGAATTATCATAAGTTTATAGAAACTATGTTAAATTCAAAAATAATCATTATAATCAAGTAATAGTAATAAAATTAATCAGTAAAATAATTATGATTTTTTTAAATAGAACATAATATCTATTAAATTACGGTAAATCGACTATTTATATTTTATTTAATAGTATTAAATTATACCTAAAAATAACTTTTTTTTTAATTTAACATTATTTTTATGAAATTTTAATAATTCCATTAACAAACAAAAATTTATTACTTATATTTTAAGTGTTTAATAAAATACTTTTTAGAAATGTGTTATATATATTTATTATATTTATGATAAATAAAAAATTTATAAGTAAAATGTATTAGCTAATACAAAATATTATACGATATAGAAATTTAATAAAAATTATATTTATAAAAAACAACTGTTAAACTTTAAGAATAATAAAATTTAAAAATAAATTTAATATTAAATGTTATTAATTAAGTTGAAAAAATATTAGAATATAAATATAATTTTATTAATCTTAGAATTTTTTAAAATAATTTTATTATAAATAATTAGAAAGATAATTTGGTTAATTGTTTTAGAGTACAATGAGGTGAAATGAGACAATATAAATATAAGGTGGTAAAATTAGACAATTGACAGTACAAGAGAGTAAATGATATTCAGCAAAAGTAGGGAGTAAATTGAGATTTACTTTATTTAAAATATTTAAAATAATTATATATTGTTTAATTGTGAATTTTATTACTTACATTTATAATAAAAGTAATATATATTAGCATACTGAAGTTCAATAAGCTTAATCAATGTAATGAACAATTGATAATTCTCTTAAACCTAGTCGTATAACATAACACCTTAAAACATATAATGTTATATTAATTGACTTAAGCATTATATATTATTTTGAATAAAACAATTAGAATGTTAATAAAAAAAAATATTCTACACACATATATATGGTGTCTCTAAAGCTTGAAGATTTTTAAGCTTCTTTAATGGAAAATCTTTCTCTCATAATTGTTGATTGTAATTTTTCCAATAGAACCTGAAGTCGCTGTTTTGGTTGATCCGCTTTTTAGATGCCACTGCCAACAATTAATTTCAATGTTTCCTTTTCTCTATAAAAATCTTCACCTGGATTATACAAAAAAAAATTACATTAGTAAATCTTCAGATTTCAATATTTATTGTGTTACTTAATACTATTCAATTAAATTTTATTTGAAAAATAATTTTTTTTTTTTTGGCCCCATTAACTGAGGAGTAGTTGTTTAGCACTTTGCAACACATAAGACAGAAGCGTGTATAAGATTTTCAATGATTTGTCAAATTCACTACCAATTCAAAACCTGAAGTCGCTACTTCAAAGAACCCGTTTTGTAAGTACCTCCACCTGATTTCTGTTACTAGCAAGCACGTCTTTCACTTCATTCTGCAATGGAATTCTCTTCACAAAATCTCTGAAGAAGATGAGGAGGGGTTCTGCAATAGCTCTGATTCGTAGAGGAATTGCGGCTAAATCTTCACATGAATTGGGTACTTTTACTGATCCATTCACTTTCTTGTGTTCAAGTTTCCATAATGTCGGTCACAAAGACGATAGGCCCTTTGCATCTAAGCCCAGAACGTATTTTAGTTGCATAAATGAAGTAGCTTGTTTCGTGGGATGTTGAGAATGCGGCCTCAGCCTTCTGTTGATGAATTCGCCAAACTGTTGAATGTTATTGTCAAGATGAAGAACTACTCTGTTGCCCTTTCTCTGTTCGACGAAATGCGTGAATTGGGTGCCCCTGTAAATGAGTACACGATGACTATCGCGATTAATTGCTGTTGCCTACTGAATCGGGTAGACTTTGGGTTTGCTATCTTGGGCAGCTTCTTCAAGCTCGGTTACAAACCAAATGTCACAACTTTCAATACTCTCATAAAAGGTCTCTTTTTAGATGATAAGCTCGTTGAGGCAGAAAAATTGTTTGAAAAGCTGCTGTCTCAGAAACTGTGTGAGCCTAATGATGTTACTATTCTTACTGTTATAAATGGCCTCTGCAAAGCTGGACACACTGTTACTGCCTGTTATTTGCTTCGGGTATTGGAGAAAACTAGGTGCCAACCCAATGTTAAGGCTTATAATGCTTTCATTGATAGTTTATGCAAGGATGGAATGGTTGATGATGCTCTCCAACTCGTATCCAAAATGACTGACCAGGGCATTTCACCCACAGTTGTTACATATAGTGCAATGATTATGGGCTTGTGCAATTTTGGTAGATGGAAAGAGGTAACATACTTATTAAATGAAATGGTGGATCACAAGGTATCTCCAAATGTGATTACTTTTAATATATTGGTGGATGCTTTTTGCAAGGAAGGAAAAGTGAAAGAGGCTGAGGATGTTGTGGAAATTATGATGCAAAGAAATGTTTGTAAGGACATATGGATAAAGCAAAAGAAGTATTTGATTCTTTAGCGGACAGGGGTCTTAAGCTTTCTATCTTCAGCTATAGCAATTTGATCAATGGATATTGCAGGAAGGGAAATGTCATCATTTTTATCAAACATTTAAAATCCTAGGCCACAAAGATGAGGATTAACAGTGACTTTATTTCTAGATCTTTGTTTTTTTGTTAAAAAAGTTTAACCGAATAGAAATTATAAGAGATCATTAATGCACAACATATTAAATAATAATTTAATTTTAAATTTATTTTAACAAGGATAATTTTTCATTAAAAATAATTTTATTCCGTTTTCTATCTTTCATTTTTAATTACCAATTATGAAATTTAAGTCAAGCCAACAATAGCATTTTCGTTCCTTTCTCATTCATTGTATGTACCAAGTATAGAAAATGTTGTTTTCATAATTTCTTTTCCGTCTTCATTTCATTGTTAAATTCTTAAATTCATTCAATTTCTACCTTATTTCATTCCTGCAAATCACCCCTTACATTTTGTGTGTGGATGTATCATTATTGCAGTAGTTAGTTATGCACAATTACATAATATTATATGACAAGTTCTGTATCCAAGAAATTTTGCTTTCTTCAAAAGAAAAATTATACACAATAAAAGGCCCCTAATTTCTGCAAACAAAGCACTGATAATAGGCTTTGTCATGATAAAAGGAGAACAATAATATACTTTCTCATTCCAATTAAAATAATGATGCGAACCTATCAACATTTATTATTGTTTTTTTTATTTTTTTATTTTTTTATAATTCAAATATTCATACTTGATTTGACTAATTATAGGGTGGGCAATTTTCCCCTCTAATTCGACCATTAAGCAAATAATAATATGACAGCAACTTATACACACTTGGAGTGAACATTCAACGATGACTCCTATCATAACACAATAACTCACCCCACACGAGGTCCAAAGGCGGAGTTCAATAACTCACCCACAAACAAGTATATTTTGTAAGACTACATAACAGAAAATCTAGAGGCTTGATAACCAAGTGGTTTATATAAGTTGTTTGAAGAATTATGTTATATGATGAAATGCTGAAATAAAAAATGTCCAAATAACATAAGGGACATGCTTGTTCATGGGATGTGAAACTGATCATTTAACAAAAAAATGGATCTTAAGACCCCAACTGCAGTCATTCCAGAACAGTCTTTTCATCTCATTTTCATCATCTTCTTCTTTTAAAGTGGTGATCATTAAGCAAGAAAACGACATCCAAGCAGGACTAGTCGCATCGAAATTTAGCAGCTGAACAATTGTTAGATTTCTGATGATGGCTTAACCTTCTCCTTTAGAAACTGTAGTATGTGTTCTCGTTTCCAGTTATCAACTCTGCATAACACCAATAAAATTCTATGTTGAGCAAATTAACATGTACCAATTACTTAAACAAGAAATTGCAGCAAAGTGACCAAAAAGCGCTTGTTCTGCTCCCAAAACTCGTGTTTTAGTCATTGGATCTAATTCTTAATTTTTATAAGCAGGAAGTGAAGTTGCCTAGACTCCAAATTCACCTCATATCGGAATCTGAAATGTCACCCTAAGAACCGGATCCTTTGTGGGCCCACCATTAAAAGGTGACCTAATGCATAAGTACCGACTATACAGACACACACAGGCCAGAACAACAGCATCAGTGGAGCACTGCGCTGCCTTCCAACCGCCACCACATAGCTGCTGAGCTCTGTCAATACTCACAGACTTACACTGAAATTTCCTCACTCAATCTCATTAACCGAATTAGCAAACCTATAAACTCAGCCCTATGATTTCACTTCATCCAATTTCAACCAAGCCAAATTAAATTATAAGAATCCATATCCAAAATTCAACTTTGAGAGTTGTCTAAATAAATTACTTTCTTGACATTAACAATAAAGGGTACAAATTTCTTCCTTCATGTACAGGTTTCTCCTCTCTTCTCTTCCTAATTTTTCTTTTTCTTTTTTTCCATGTTTGAAACTAATCCGTCAGAGCACATAGATGACCATCTCGGGATTTTAGTAGTTCATGGCTATGGTTTGGGGTTGAGGTGTTAGGGAAAGGAGGAGGTGGAACCTCTATCAAAGCTTGACAAGCATAAACTTCGTTCTAACGGATGTGCACTGTGGCCATTGGTGGTCTAAATAGTATCCTCAAGTAGTGAGGTCAAGAAGAAGGTCAAATCAGAGCTACAGGTGCAATAAGTCAAGCCTCATATCCTTTTTTGTCATAACCTGTAGTGCCTACTGTCTGCTAAAGTTGAGTGAGACTTGGGCAATGTAAAAAGTATACCTAAGTTAACACTTGATCATATAACGAGCTAATAAAGATATTTTCCCCGCTACATTTTGGGATAAAAACGTTGAACAATACAACAGTAAGCTCACCTAATGGTTTCCTTCTGTTGTCCATCATCATCCAACATGATCAACTTTGGTGGAGAATTATAGGCATATTGAACTCTGACGGTAGGGAACTTATCCTTCTCTTCCTCAATAAAGCCAACTAATTCAGGATAGAAAACCAGTTTCCTCATGCAAACCTCTAAAATTGCACCAGAATAAATAACCTGCAACCCCCATTGAAACAAGATTCAGTGTTTATTCCTAAAATAAATATAAAGAAAACAGAATTATCTGAAAAGATAGATTCAAACAAGGAAGCAAGATATTGATCTATATATATACTTTCTGCCCAACAATATATCCATTGAAAACAGAGCAACAAACTAGACAAGCCGGAGTATTGTGTGTGATGGGGCAGAGACACAAGGACAAGGTAAGAAAAATGAAAACCTATGACTGAAGAGTCTTAGAGCATCTAACTAAATTAGTATTTCAATATTTCCAGTTCTGGAGCAAGTCTTCACATAAAAGCACATAATATGATAAAACATATACAGAATTTCTGAAGTTAACTAATTACTATCAGAAAAGTGTGGAGGGTACCTCAAATAAGTAGAGCATATTAAAGCAAGTCATGCCTTGTCAGAACAAAATGACATATAGAGTAGAAAAAAAGGAAAAATAAAGATGGAGCTACTTGTCTCTGATGGGCTCACCAAAACCTTACAATCCCATTATCAAAAACTCCAACTTAAGCACAAAGATTCTTCTTATAATATATAAACCAATTGTCAGTAGCCATACCTTGCTCGTAGCATCATCAGAATCCTCAGCACAACATTTTAAACAATCAGATACCAGCTCTGCAGTCAATGGGAAATTGATGTATTATAAATCATCAGTGGAACACAGATGAAAAGATCTTAACACATTGATAACATTGCGTTTGATGAGTGAGATGAGAAAATTTTCAAAATGTAAATAGTTTGTCATGATTTTTACTTTTTAGTCTCTCTAGTATACTTGCATTGCAAGGGAGATCAAATCTACTTATCAGAAAATCCTATTGACTTAGAGGCACAAAATGACTCTTAGTAAACATCTTCATGCATTTGATCAAGATTTCTAGTTTTGCACAATTCTTTTGATTTTATCTTCACCATCACCATCTATATCCCCATGATTCACTGCTTGTTGATTCTGAAGTCCTCATTTCTTTCTGTCTTTTTCTGGTCTCAAACCATCAACATTTCATAGAGAATCTCTTTCATTTTTTTAAATTCTGTGTGCCTCTTGTTTATGTTAATCTTTGAAAAAAGGGATGAAAAGGCTCCTTTGGAGATAGTTGTCCCACATCCAATTATCTTGTAATTGAATCTACATTACCATATATCTTATTTAACGGGTGAAGTAATTTTGGTCTCTGTGTAACCAGGTAAATTCCAGGAAATATGTAATTCAACTAATTAAATGTTGTCATATTGGCAACTCATACCTTCAAAATCATATAGGTAGATAACTAAATATTGTCCTGATAAAATACAGATCCTGTACAATTTTGGGTCTCCAAGATGAAGGGCTTTGAGAAGCAAGGAGATTTGGACGCTTCAGAGCTCCAAAGGATGTGTCAACCCTTAACAGTAAGTAATCAAGTCAAAATGGTATGTATATACATCAAAAGATGTCCTACAGATTAATGAACAGATGTCAGTGCATTGATATTTTTCTCTATGATTTCAAATTCTAACACTAGGTTTCATGCCCCTCAAAAATCCTCTGAAACCAAGATTGTCCCAGACCAGCTGTTTGGTCCAATAGTTTAATTATTAAAGAGAGTTCGGATAAACAGACTACATGTCATTTGGAAGGATTTTCAGCTATTTGTGTACCTAAGTAAGGAGCCTTTCAATTTCCTAGCCTGCTGCCCAGAAGGAAGATTATATATGTGTCTACTCCAACATTTATCTTCTTTCTTTTTTCTGCTTTCCCACCTCACTTCTTCATTTCTCCTGGCCCCCAAAACCAGACCCACCAGGTTTTCTTTCTTTCCTTCTTATCGCCCCTTTATTTCCCCCTAATCACTGACCAACCCCAACCCCCAGCGTCAGCCGCATATCAAGAGTCACAACCCCCATTCCCACAATTGATGCCTCTTCCCATATCCAGTTCTCCTCTCCTCTGTCTCTATGCCAGCCTTCCTCCAGTTACTTACATCACCACCATTAACTGCTATAAACCTGAGATGTGACTACTGTGTGTACCACGACTTGGTCGTCAGTGAACAATGTCTACGAGAATCATTACACCCAGAGTTTTATTTATTTAAACGTTCAAAAATCAAATGACTAAGCCATTTGATAAATTTTCTAAAAAGATGGCACAATCACTTCAAGTTTCATTTACAGCACACAGTGAACCTGTCTGCACCATATTTTTTTCACAAACCAAAAACATATCATCAAAATAAATAATCCGATAAAACTTCTCAAGTTTTCATCCCAACATATGGTCACACCAATAGGTTCACAAATCAAGTTTTCAAAAAAGAAAAAAAAAAAAAAAAAAAAAGTTCAAGAACTCAAGCTCAAAAACTAACTGTAAAAATCGATAGGGTGAAACAAACTAGTTGCACTCAATGACTCTATACCTTAAGTAAAATTATAAAATCCATTCATAAGCAAAGGAGACATCCCAACACTCAATCTCTTCGTTCCTATTGAAACCGCACACCAGAAACTTAATTTACAGCCTACTGTTGATTAACTTGTACACTGCAGTGCTAACAAGAGAAACACAAAAGATTCAAATTTTACAAGTACATGCCTTTCGTTTTTCCCATCAAAATAGGAAGTTGCCCACTAGCGCGCACACAACTCAAAAAACGAAAAAAATAATCAATGACCTTAAAAAAAAGCCTATCCCAAATAGAAAAAGACTTATAAACAATAAAAAAACGCAAACCTTTATTTGGCATTATTCAGCCATCTTTTCTAATCCCAATTTCTTGAAAAATAAAAATAAAAAATTCCATTCATCCTACAAAAAACAGCGCTAATCTGTCACACGTATAGACTTAAACAGCTAGGAAAGATGCAAATCATCAAATAAGACAACATAACAGGGGAAACAAAACATAAATCGAAGAAACCCAACGGCATCCGTGGAACCCAGAAACCAAAAGAAGGAAAAACTAAATCTTGTAAAAAAAATAAAGAACTAAGAACAAGCAAACGACCATAGATTCAATACAAATACAGAAATACCTTGATCTTTGATGTATTCAGCGAAGGTGTGGCAATCGGAGCAAAGGGCGAGGCCCGTGAAGCCTAAATTCTCGCACTCTTTAGTGCTAAGTTTCTGCTCTGCTTCACAGAAACAAAGAAGCAATAACAATGGAATTAATGACAGACCCAAGTTGAAAGAAGACATTTTGTTCTCAATTATCAGGAGCCGAATGAAGAAAAAGTACGGAGATATAGATGGTGGATGAGACTGTGAGACTGAGTTTATGTGGGGCAGCGTAGAGGAAGAGCAGGGGCAACGGCGAAAGTCAAGAATGATCGTAACTCATATAAAAACTCAAAAAATTCATATTCAAATTTTAAAGTGAAAGAAAATTCTTCAAGAAATGAAATTAAATTAATTTTTAAATGGAAGTGTGTAGGATTGGAAATCTAGCAACAAACTTTTTTATCACCAAATTTTTCCAAAACTTTAACAATTCAATCTTTATATAAATTTTTATGTGGTATTTTTAAAATTGAATCGGTGATCATTGTTTAATTAATGGTTCAATAAATTAAATTATTTTAATTATAAATAAAAATTATTATTTTATTATATTATATAAAATAATAATATAATAAATTAATTATTATGATAATATAAAAAAATAATTAATTAATTAAAAAATAATATATAATAAAATTTAAAATTCAAATAACTACATATTTATAATAAAATACTAAAAAAATATAATTCTAACTAATTTGATCAGTGCTTATATTTTTTAATTAATATTTTAATATATATATATATATATTTATTATAATAACAACCTAAAATATATAACATCACTAATCAAATAAATATCAGCATAAAAAAAAATATACAATAAAAAATCAATTCAAAAATCCTTCGTGCAAATATATTATCCACATAAATACTTTTCATCATTATTTTCAAATAATTCAACTAATATACTTTTATTATCTACACATTCTTAATCCACTTTGAAAATACACTTCTTGGGAATTTATTTTTTTTTTCCAAAAACATCTAAAGGAACACCTAATATAGCATTCGTTTGTGTCCTCTTGTGTAAAGTTTCTGAATGGACCGCATACAACATTCTCAATTCACACGAGGAAAAAAAAGAAAAAAAGAAAGAAAAACCTACAATTAAAGGGCTAATACAGGCCAAGTGATAGAGCTATGCTAGCTGATGGGGATGAAAAGGTCAAGAAAGGTGATTTGTGTTTATTGAGTTATTTTTTTTATCATCCTATAAATTAATTTTAATTAAAAAATTATTTTTTTTGTTATTTTACATATTAATCTACACTTAATTCATTTTTATTCTAATAACATCACTTTGAGTATTGAAAGTGGTTTAAAAAAAATAACAAAAGAGAAATGACGATTTATACAAAACTTCTCAAAAAAAAATGTAAAGAAATACAAGAAAATAGTACAATACCTATTGTTCATAAAAACAAATAAGTTTAGTGGTGTAACACTTAAAAAAAATATATATGAAAAAAATAAAAGTATAACGAATAAAGTGGTGTGAAAAATCAAAAGAATAAATGTTTGTGAATGTGTGAGACAAAAATGTGGTGGTGGTCTTTAACTAAGTTCTAGAATAATTGTGTGTTATAAGTAATTTAAGTCACTATATTTATTGTCTTTTATCATAACATTACCTTAGTCACACGTTATAAACTTTCAAAATCCTAATAATCATTAATATTGTATTAGTCTTATGAATTAATTTTTTTGTTTAGGGTTGTGATGTAATCTAATTATGATATTTTGAATATTTATATCAATTCAATTATTAATTTAATTTTCAAGTTGAGTTTTCTACATTGTTTTTAACTTTTTGAATTACTTGGCTACTAATTAAATGACTTGTTAATCATATTGTTCCAAAATGTGATATATGTGTCTAGTTCTATATGTAAAAAATTATAAATTGCATATAAGATAAAAATATATTTACATGATTTGTGTAATCTTGTCTGAAATTTATAGAATCTAATAAATTATTAATTGTTGTAATTCACATAGGAATATAGTGAATTAGCAATTGATGATATTTTTATTAAATTTTGGGAGATGCTAGTGGATAATTTAGGAATTATCGACTATCACTTAGAAATAAATTGAGATTGATGCGATAAATTATTCAATTCGAATTAATTATGGTGAAATCATAACCCCAAACTTTTAATTTTTTAAATTTCATCATTAGTTGATTTTTATTATTAGTTAGTTCATGTAGACTTAATTTATAATTATAAACATCCATTTTCATTTATTCAAATAAAATTAAAATTAATAAAATTTTAATATTTAATAATTTAATAATACTCATAAAAATAATATTCTACTCCCCATTTTATTATTTATTAATAATAACATGTACTTGTTGGTTTTTTGCTTATTTCCATCCCACATTGGTTGTATACCAAAGGGATTTGATTACTTAGCCTATAAATAGACATTGAATCTTGTTTTGAAAATACACCAAAATATTCTCTTCTCTCTATATTTGTGGAATTCCTTTGATTAGGAAATCCTAAGTTGTGGGTAATTTACCCAAGTTGTAATTTATTTGGAAGATTAGTGAAACAGTTGCGGTGCCCGGAGACGTAGGCAAAAGTTGGCCGAACTCCGTTATCAAATCTGGTGTGCTTTTTCCATTTTGTCTTTTAATTTCGCATTTAGTATTCTGGTATTCTTTTGTTAATTGTTAGTATTCAATATTTACTTGCTTTGGGGTATTTGTCCGCTGTGCATAGTACTTTTAATAGTAGGTTCTGTCTAAGGAGACTGGGTTTTAAGTGGGACCGTTGTGACCCCTCCAGCCTTTCCTGGGAACTTGCTATAATTAGTACTATTGTTGTGGATTTTATACTATCAATACCCCAACAAGTGGTATCAGAGCCGAAGGTTCGACCTAGGCTCGTTTGTTTTGATTGTAATATTGACTTGTTGGGGTATCGATAGTATAAAATACACAACAATAGTACTAATTATAGCAAGCTCCCAGGAAAGGCTGGAGGGGTCACAACGGTCCCACTTAAAACCCAGTCTCCTTAGACAGAACCTACTATTAAAAGTACTATACACGGCGGACAAATACCCCAAAACAAGTAAATATTGAATACTAACAATTAACAAAAGAATACCAGAATACTAAATGCGAAATTAAAAGACAAAATGGAAAAAGTACATCAGATTTGATAACGGAGTTCGGCCAACTTTTGCCTACGTCTCCGGGCACCGCAACTACTTCACTAATCTTCCAAACAAATTACAACTTGCGTAAATTACCCACAACTTAGGATTTCCTAATCAAAGGAATTCCATAAATATAGAGATAAGAGAATATTTTGGTGTATTTTCAAAACAAGGTTCAATGCCTATTTATAGGCTAAGTAATCAAATCCCTTTGGTATACAACTAATGTGGGATGGAAATAAGCAAAAAACCAACAAATCTCCAAGGCAACGGTACAAGCGATTTGATAAGTTTATGATGAAGCAGAAGTACACTCGAAGCAAATATGATCATTGTGTGTATTTACACAAGTTACAAGATAGATCTTTCATTTACTTACTTTTATATGTTGATGATATGTTCATTGCATCACAGAGCCAAATGGAGATTGACAAATTGAAGGCTCAATTGAATCAAGAGTTTGAAATGAAAGATTTAGGGAAAGCCAAGAAGATTCTCGGAATAGAGATAAGCAGGGACAGAACGAGAGGCAAGCTTTGTTTGACTCAAAAATAATATTTGAAAAATGTACTACAGCGTTTTGGTATGATAGAAAACTCAAAACCTGTAAGTACACCACTTGCTCCTCATTTGAAGATTAGTGCCCAGTTATCACCAAAGAATGATGAAGAACGAGAGTACATGGCCAAAGTCCTGTATGCTAATGCAGTTGGTAGCTTGATGTATGCAATGGTGTGTACGAGGTCTGACATTTCACAAGCAGTTGGAGTTGTGAGCAGATATATGCATGATCCGGGTAAAGGTCATTGGCAAGCTGTGAAATAGATTCTACGGTATATTCTTAATACTGTAGATGTTGGTTTAGTTTTTGAGCAGGATGGTAAAATTGGTTAAAGTGTAGTTGGATATTGTGATTCTGACTATGCAGGTGATTTGGATAAGCGAAGGTCAACGACTGGATATTTGTTCACTTTTGTCAAAGCACCAGTCAGTTGGAAGTCTACTTTACAATCTACGGTTGCTTTGTCTACAACAGAGGCAGAGTATATGGCAGTCACTGAAGCTGTAAAGGAAGCAATTTGGCTTCAAAGTTTGCTTGAAGACTTAGGAGTTGGTCAGAAGCACATTACAGTGCATTGTGACAGTCAGAGCGCTATTCACTTAGCGAAAAATCAAGTCTTTCATGCAAGAACGAAGCACATTGATGTTCGCTATCACTTTGTACGGGAGATTCTTGAAAAAGGTAATATACATCTTCAGAAGATTCATACTACAGAGAATCCTGCAGATATGATGACTAAAGTTGTCACAACAGTTAAGTTTAAACATTGTTTAGACTTGACCAATATTCTGCACATTTGATATGGCGCCAAAAGGCGCGTTTGGAGGCACTGCAGAAGACTACTTCATTTGCTCAGAAGACAAGAAATTTAAATTTCGAGTGGGATTGAAAATACGCAAAGGTGAAGATTTGTTGGTTTTTTGCTTATTTCCATCCCACATTGGTTGTATACCAAAGGAATTTGATTACTTAGCCTATAAATAGGCATTGAACTTTGTTTTGAAAATACACCAAAATATACTCTTCTCTCTATATTTGTGGAATTTCTTTGATTAGGAAATCCTAAGTTGTGGGTAATTTACCCAAGTTGTAATTTGTTCGGAAGATTAGTGAAGCAGTTGCGGTGCCCGGAGACGTAGGCAAAAGTTGGCCGAACTCCGTTATCAAATTTGGTGTGCTTTTTCCATTTTGTCTTTTAATTTCGCATTTAGTATTCTGGTATTCTTTTGTTAATTGTTAGTATTCAATATTTACTTGTTTTGGGGTATTTGTCCGCTGTGCATAGTACTTTTAATAGTAAGTTCTCTCTAAAGAGATTGGGTTTTAAGTGGGACCGTTGTAACCCCTCCAACCTTTTCTGGGAGCTTGCTATAATTAGTACTATTATTATGTATTTTATACTATTGATACCCCAACATACCCCAACAGTACTTTCGTAATTTTCACAACAAACTTGATCTGAGTGATCCAAAAAGTAGATTGAAGAAAAGTGGCTTTAGTAAAGCCCTTCCCATTTTAGATTTTTGCCTGAATTTTACTGACTCAATTAAGCTCAACATATATATAGAGGTAACTGGCCTATCAATTTAGCACAAAAAGGATAAGAAAAAAAAAAAAAAGAACGAATTAGTGGGATTTAGTTAGCTATATTTTTAGCACTCTACTTAACATATTTAGTGGACTAAATCCTACTTGTTAGCATCGATGTAATCTTACATAATATTTGAAACCGAAAAATTATAACTTAAAAAAAAAATTATAACTTAAAAAAAAAAATACTGGACAACTGGAAAAACCAGAAAGCTACTATGTTACATAAAACATTAAGATACATAAATACACACACTCCACTGTTATAAATAGTGAGAGAGAATTTTAAAATAGATCGATTCAAAAAATATGGCACAAAATACGATTAGGATACGTTCACAGAAAAAAAATATAATTATAACTTGAAAAATTAAACTAAAATTTTCTATTAATTTAGACAATGAAATATACATTGGTGTGGTAATGCAACAAAATCTCCAATCCTACAAAATCAGTAAAAACAACAGAAAGCCTGAAATCATGCAAAACCTAATTTCGTTAAGGCCATTATTAATTATTTAAAACTTGAACCACTTATTAACCCATAAAAGTAACTAACTCATAAAATCATAAACCAATTGGTGAACCATTCTCACATCTTTTTTCAATTCTTGGCTATGATACACAAATACTTCTAAAAAGTTATACTTGTATTTGAATAACTGGATATTATTCTCATGCACCCACGAATCCATGAATATATATTTAACACTTCAAAACATGTTAAAAAAAATAAAAAGAAAAAGAAAAATACATAGGTGCACACGTTTAACAATTTTGACATGTATATTAGACATGTCTAATGCTAATAAAACACAAATTATGAGATACACTAGGATAAAATGTTAAAATATCATAAACTTAATTGTGAAAATTCATTTAAAAATATAATTTATTTTCCTTCTTTTACTGATATACACTTTATTACACAAATTATCAAATATTTTCTATTCTTAATTATAAATAAATAAAATTACTCATTTTCAGGTAACCTATCCTAAATGTTGTCCCCTATATTTTTTACAATTTACGTGAAAAACACAGCCCCACACCATCTACAAGATCCAGAAATGATAACCAACTGAATGGTAAATCAAGCAAAACTGCACAAGTATTTCATCATTTGCTTGAGAAGCAAATACTAAATAAACATTTAAGGATTACTTTTCAATGTAATTTTGGTTCCTAGCAATAGTTTCGGAATTTCAGTTCCTCATTCTATACTAGAAACGAAAGCAATGGGTTATATATATGTGCAATAAGAATATGCATCTAATTGCCAGATAACAGCAACAGATGGATAAAATGCAGCGGCAACAGCCACATCCAATGGACTAATTATACGTTTCCAACGGAAAAAACACGTTAGAATACAAAATGGTTGGTTTCAACACGATGGAACTATATTTACTCCAAAAAAGAGGAATTTTTTTTTATATTTCTACTACTACTAAGCTGTATCTCACATAGATTACATGAGGGCACCGCTAGATCTCTGGCAAGGAGATAGGGTGCAAATAGGAGCAGGATGGACATCAAACAGCTGTATAATTGACAAGCGACTTCAGCTGTCAGAGAAATGCCAATAAGCAAAACTGTGAGCATTACCAGTTTATCTACTTTCATGAACGACAGCTGGAGATGATGTAATATTTTCAATCTCACTGGTAGAGGTCTTCGACTGGATATACGAACGAGCTACATCTAGCATTATATCCACCTCTTTCTTATACTGCAAAATTTGATCAGTTTATGTTTAGAAATAATCTTGAACAAATTGAGTTTATTTAATCTACCATGACAACCTTGTAGTAACAAGAAAATATAACCAGAATAATAAGCGGACAATCAGAAACATACCTCATTGATAGCACCTGATTTGATCTTGGATTGCATCACACACCACTTCTTGAAATGCGCACCTGTAAGGGTGGTGCAAATTTCAGAATTGCACTCATTTTATTTTAATTAACTATGTAATGAAATTAATACGTTTCCAGAGCTCAAAATGACTAAGCAATCAAAAATTTCGAAAGATTAGGATGGACAGTATGATTTACAAAGACACTGTGAAAAGATCAAGGAGAAAAGCACAAAAAGCAACAAGTTCTTCATAGTTTTTATTAGGCACCAGACAAAATGATTTATCGGATACAGTTAAGAGATGTCGCCAAAAGAAAGTCCAAGAAGTTATCTATGGTTCCCCACACAAAACAATGATGTTTCTAGCAAAAAAAAAAAGAAAAAATGGAACAAAACCACAGCAATGGGTTACAGGTTCAAAGTTGGGAAGGATCAAACTGGAAATTTCTTGAAAAGAAATATGGTAATTTACATATTGGTGTTTAAAGAAATACCAAGAAAAATGATGATGAAACAAAAAAAATTTCTAGACCGTAAGCACTTATTAGAATGATTGAAATCCAGAACCTTTAGTAACATCCTAATAGCACTGGTTGTCCACTCATCTGAACGTTTGCAATTTCTTTACAGGGTAAGTTTGCCGTACACATTAATGACAGTTAAAATATAATACTTCCAATAGCAGGGGGTACATTTAAGGCACTAAATTTTGTTAAAAATATGGTACGACATTATTGTAAACCTATTGCATAAGATCGTCTTCCCAAGGACACTAAATCGGTAATTAAGAGAAGTCACTCAAAATCTCACAAGGCCATCTCATGCTGAGTGTCCTTGATCAGCCAAATGTATGGCATTACATCTAATGCTTCCACGGACAAAATGACCTAAACAAATCCAACCCAATATCACCGGGCACTATCTACAAATTCAGTTAGTTCCTCGATTGTCACTCCAAACCACAATGAATACGATTACTAGAGATCAAACAAAGGTGGAGCCCCTTCCAACTTCTTCAGGGATTCATTGCGTCACTACCTCATTGCTTTAACATTATCGCTTTCATTTATTTACCCAATTTTAAAGAAGGCCAGAATGCTTCCTTGGCAGAAAATGCATAGTGCACCAGCCAAAAGTTTCAAACTTATTTTTGTCAAATCCAATGGACATAACTACTAATTTAAATCACTAAATAGATCAAAATCCATCAATATCCAGAGAAAACTAGGGTAATTTTCAAGTTCATTGTTAAAGATTGGATTCAGTGAAAGCAGCGGGGTCTCCTCCCATCTTTGCCTGGCCAATTCATCATTGTCAGCATACTATTAACATGTACAATTAACCATCCCACTCTGGGCTCCAATGAATTACACAACCAAATAACAAGCATCAACACATGAAATTGATCGAGTTCAAAACCACAAACTGCAAAATTAAGCACAAGCAGACACTTACCAACTTTAATATCCAAGGTGCACGAAGACTCAGAGTTAGACTCTAATGACCATCTACAGTGAATCTGATTATGTACAAGGAGAACAAAGTTAGAAACTAATAAGGGATAAACAAAAAAAGTTGGATTTCGGGTCATACTTATATATTCCATTAGCTTATCTTTAAGCCATAAACCACTATATATGTACTTTCTACTACATATTCTAAATATACGTACTGAGACCACAAGAATGAGATAAAAAATCAATAACTGATAGTATTACCTCAAAATATGATCCAAATGGAACATCATGTGCCTGTTGTACAGTCTCAAACACCTAAACACATAATTGATATATAATCACATCAATGCCACCTGACAAAACAAATTACTTAATGGTTATATCCTTATTAAGTTAAGTCCCACCAGTGTTTTCTTATCTGCTGACAAAACAGCATGTTGCCACTCTGTCATTGCTGTATCTGGAGGGCACATTGGACTGTTGCACACGGATCTAAATGTAATTTCTCTGACTTGACCATCATATTCATCAGCGGCATGCCACTGACCCATCTGAAATTAACATAACAGGAAATTTAAGATAGCTATTACAGAGAATTCAGAGTACTAAAATTTATAAAATGCTAATTTTGTGTCCATTGACCTAAAAACAGCTGAACACATCACATGAAGATCAGTGTCTCAAAATTTTTAACATCTTCACAAAAAAAATTCATGTCATGTCTAGTAAAAACTATATTCAGTGACAGCTTAAGTTCACTCCATTCTTGTTCAAATATATCTTAGTTGCATGCATAAAAATTCATGTAGGTTATGGGTGTTCATTAGCCCTGCAGTTAATTGACTGCAGTCAGTCACTAGTCTGAAAATCTTTAAGCGCCAGACCTCAGAAGGGCAAGCTGCAAGCATCGGTATTCCATAGTTTGTTTAAAATATATGATCCATATATTCTCAATATCTAGGTGAACATTTCCCACACTTGTGGATTCAGTTGATATTATGATAACTTTATATTTCCTTTTAACATACAAGATGAGAATTCAGACAAGCTTTCAAGAAGCGTATCAATGATTCTGGTATATACATCTTTGTCCAGAGCAAAACTGGTAAACTACTGACCATGCTGACATGTTCAGGGTTCATTCAGAAACAGAAGTAATAATTTCTTGGTCCTAATTATCGAACTGTTTCTTAGGTGTTTACTTCTCTTTTTCCTTTTTCTTCTTTTCTCTTTTCCTTTTTTTCCCCTTTTGGGTTGAGGAGGGATGACCATTTGGCACGCTCTGGTGAACCTAGCCAAAAAAATGGAAAAAACAAAAACATTGGCTCGGGTTGAGGCTTCAGTTGATGTATATATTCAGGTGTGCTTATTCACAAAAGATTAGCGCACTGAACAATTTTTATATTATCTATGTTATTTCAAGATTGATTCACAAGCACCAACAAAACCAGAATCGCACAATTTACTTTAACATGAAAACCTAAAGCATGAGTCATGGTTCAGATTCATTTTGACAAGTATACAAACTGTTATTAGACGTAATCAATAAGTAATCCTGGTATACTTGTTACTTACAATGAGGTTAGAATCCTTTCGGACACTACGATACTCATTTGTGAAGGTTGAACCATCATCCAACAATAACTTGAAAAATTGCTCCGCCGTGCTCGGAAAAACATCCTGCAAGTTAATTTGGAAAAGAAGAAAAAATTAATAAATATATTCCAAAAATAAGAGACCAGAAGATTTAAAAAAAAAAAGAGGAGTTTATATATACATTGTAAATGTCAGAAAGCACATCCTCCTTGATGAATGGTTGAAACTTTTCAGTCTTGGCCACACTCTCCTTTGAAATCTTAGATTGCCTTTTACTGCCTCCAATAGAGCTGCTATGCGCACGCAATGCAGACTGTTCCTTCTCCTGTGTGTACACAAAATAAATCGATAAATGTGTGACAGAGCTGCTCAGACAATTCAAAATGAGGACTATAGAAATTGTATACCTAAAAGCTAACAAATTCTACCTCTAGTAGCAACTTTATCACCAAAAAATTCATTTATCAAATACAACAAGCATCAATGTAATTGCATGATTACACTAATTTCATTACTAGTCATGGTCCTTCTCCGTTCAGCAGCATAACTACAAATTATAAGCTCCAAATGAACTGAACATGCATACAAAACACCAAAGTATAACACTGTCAGTGCTTCCTGATGGACTATAACATTACAATGAAAAGAAACTACACTTTCATATCAGCCAAGTATTGCATGCTTGTGTATTATCTAAGTGCCATATTAAGAGCATATTTCTCAAGAAAAATGAGCGAAGTGATTATGGATCCATCATTGCCTTTATTAAGAAAATCAATTTTTTTAAATCTATAATCAAGAAAACTTGGTTGTTATAATATGGTCCTACTATTTATTTTTCTTCGTTAGCATAAACGGTCAAAACACATAACAGTGTGTGGTAACCATATGAGTGGAATACTAGAAGATCAAGGCATTCATAAAAGTTATATCCAAAGACGCAACATATCTCACAGTAGAATATAGTTTGCTGTAACTAATCAAACCATACAGGCTTAGTTTGCTGTAACCAATCAAGCAATACGATCTAATGCATCAAAAATTTGAATATTCAATTTTAGTCTTTGGTTACCTCTATTTGTACAAATTAAGGGCTAACATCAGCAAGATATCACCTTCCACCTTAAGAAAAAGGCCTGAAGCCACTTGTTGGCTCATTGCCATTTAGTCAAGCCAAACATTCCTATATAATAGGTAGCACTTTCTCTAAAATCCCGGTAATAGGGAACAACGATTTAACAGAAGCAGAAGATCAAACCTTCTTCTCAGCTTCTAGCATGTCATGATAGTTCTTTGCTGCACGCTGTAAACCTCTCAATGCGTGATTTCTATTCCAGAAAGATGCAAATTTGTATCTGACTCTACCTGAAAGAGAAACATGAATTAAGTGGCTTACACACAGACTTCAGCTTCCATACTGTAAGTAGAAATAACTCCGCTGACAACACAATTAAATGTGAATGTAGTATACACGTTCAGCAATACCAAATTCGAACAGTTGTACGGAGAGATTAGCAATGATTTAGTCATTTTCACAGGCTGAAACAACATTAATGGCTCACTCACAACTAAGATGAAAATTCCCTGAATTTTCAACTACTCTTAGTTCGCAGTGTAAGTTTATATTGGATGTCAGCTATCAAATACGAGAATCCACAATGAAAAAGGAATCCAGTTGACAAAGACCATCATACAAGTATTTCTGTTGTCTAATTGTAGACTTTACATAGGGAAAGATCAAGAGACCAAACAACAAAAAGGATACTGAACAATTAATGAAGCTCCATCTTCAGGGAAAACTAAATAAATAATATTTAAATGACATTGTCAGGCAACTTGCCTCTAAGAAGTGTATTTATTTTGTGTACAAATCAAATTCTATTGAACAGGCTTCAAATAGCATGCATAACATTTCCTGTGACTTGCTGTAACAAAGATAACATTTCTTTTGTTTTAATTAGAGAATTTCAATAATGCAAAAAATTCCGTCTGCTATTGCCTCATAAAAACTTGCCACAACCAGACTGTCTATACAGCTATGACTAAACCAGAAAATTCATCAAATTGGAATATATTTGCTTCACCAGATTTCTGATTATGATTGGTGCAGGAACGAGGAAAAAAAGTCATAACACTATATACTTGTGAAATTAGTTATACTGTGATGGTAAATACACTGTACCCGTCACCAATACTTTTTAAGTAATCCAGATATAACTAGATATCTCCAAAACACCAAGGAACTAAAGAAACTTAATGGAAGCTAGATTCATACGAGATATCTGCAACTTATGGTTGTTTAGCTAGATTAAAGTGGCAAATTCAAGAGAGACATGAACTTCTTTTCACATTCAAAATGGCAAGGAAGATTATGAAGTTCATTCTGGAGGTGCCAATGAAGTATTCATCAATCTCTCTCAAACATAAGAGACATCATAAATAATCAAATCAGTACTTAGAGGCCCAAAAGGAAAGAACAATTACTAACCATCAGGATTTCCTAAAGGAGGCACACCATGCCCTCCAGCACCCATCCGAAGAATTATTGTAATAGCTGGATTTATAAATGCATGTTGGCTCCTCCTTATCTGAGATGGAAAAGCAACTAAATGGATTCAATCATTTCATACTGCCAGTAAATCAAACAAAAAGATAGTGCATAAGGAAAATGAAGGGGCATTATACCTCATCTATGTCTCCAAAAGGTATAATTACCTGCGAAATGCAAATATAATCAACAAGCAAAACCTAGAAAAACCAATTAACTTACACGCAACTGTAATCAGAAATCAAAAGGACATTCATCAGGCTGAGAGAGAAAAGAATTCAGTCTCACATATCTTTGAGAAAACCTCTACAGTGTAATGCGATACACCCTCATTTATATGTGCTTCGAGTAAATAGATATCACAGACAAAAAAATCATACTGAATCATGAATGAACTTGGTCAGAAGAATTAAGCTTTTCAGCCGAAGTTCTGAGAAGATGGCTTGTAAACAGAACTGAACTATTGAACAAGCAAAATCAAACACCCAAAGATGAGAAACTAACCTTCATTTGCTTCGAGAAAACATTAGAGTGGAAGCAGATATGCCATGTTGATACATACATCCGACCATGATACAAAAATGATCTCTCAAGTGCACATGAATAGCTATGCTCAACAACCTGGCGAACATCATCACTAATATCAGCAACTAAATTTACCTAAAATCATCTAAAAATAACAAAGGTTCTAACCAGCTAAAAATAACAGAAAAGGCATGATAAAGAAAGTCTAAGATCAAATCATTTCTTAAATAAGTAAGGAACTATGCCTCATCCGGGAGAAGATTAAAAATTGTTTGCAATGCCCCAGGTTTCTGATGAACAACTGTAGGTCCTTGTTTATCCAAAGTCCTTCTTCGAGTGTTAGCACCAGCAAAGCCATTCAACCCCCTACGAAGAAGGAGATTAAATTAGTCCAGGTACCCCACTGGAAAGACAATACTATCAATAACATAGATTTTTATAGTACATGTTTAGATAATAATTCATTTCTGACAAAAAGAAAAAACTAAATCTGTTCGTTATTGCTAACAGAAGAAAAAAAGGTTATCAGCAAGTAAAGCAAATAAGATGAAAATTTTAGAAAATGATTCGGTGTGCCTAAACCGAAAAAAAAAAGAAAGTTTACATGCATGCACATACTTATCATTCTTTAATTCAAATACTTGCTCAATAGATATTCTTGAGTTCAAACGAGCTTAGATTGGAATTTTTCACTAAAGCAGGTCACTCAAACCCAATAGAATAAGACTGGCTCCCACTCTCCTTGCTAGAAAAATTAAAGTACGGAAACTGCAAAATTGCATGTCAAACCTTTTCAATATTTTAATCTAAATGAGTGTAAGCTATCAAGTTGTCAAATTAGTAAAAACAAGAATGCACACAGACCTTGACAACAAAAAGAGTGATTGAAAAATTCTCGAGGATAGAATATCAAGCTAAATTCAACATCATTTACCAGCATAACCTAAAGATCTACGACAAATTTCAAAGTGTCAAGATAAAGAGAAACCGAAAAGAGAATTATGAACCACTTTCAAGTGTTCCCTCGATTAGCAGAAACTTCTGCATCAGAAGCACAACAACGTCCAATATTTCAAACATAAAGTAACTCCTCAATGTTAAAAGAAAACAAGGAATAATCCTATCTGCAATCTTTGCCATGTCAAAAGGTTCCAATGATTCCCCAAGCAAATGATTTTGTATATTTCAGGCTAGAGGAAACAACGTTAGGCCAATCAACAACAAGAAGCAGAAGCCTACGAGATAACAATTGGCAACAAAATAGACTACACAATGAAATAAAGCACCATGATGAGAAGGAGAAGCACAATTAGTTAGAAATAAAAGCTACCTGGAAGAATTCCTCTGGAGTTTGAGCGTTTTAATATGAAGACAGACCTAACAGACAAACCAAAAAGAGCTTTTAACATCAGCAGACACAACCGAAAAAACAATCACCAAACTTGCAAAAGAGGCATTATAGACCTCCAAGAAGACATGTCTATAACAATTTATTACCTGCCCTGATGGACTGTCCAATGTATACCATAGAGCACCAGTTTGACCTTCATGCTCAACAGGAATCGTTACCGAACCAAGAACTGCACTTTTCCAAATTATATCCCAATCATAAATTGTCACAATAATCTGCCCATACAATAAGATAGAAGAATTAGCTCTAGGAAAAGTAACAAAAAGGAAACAGCCGCTAGAATTTAAAATCACACCAAAGTACTTCAAAGATGATTGAGCTTTTTTTTGTTAGAGCTAATTAGTTGCCTATCCTATTAGCAATATTTCATGGTCAACAAATTCAGGAATGAAGTTTCATAACATATATATATAAAATTTCTCGAACATGTACTGATTTTTCAGACTGCATTGATAGCAAGATTTGGCTTTTGGCTTCTAAAATCCTTTTCAGAACTTTGAGTTTGTTTATATGGCGACATACGAGGCCTGTCCTTGGAGCTCCTCAAAATCGGGCTCAACATAAATTATAAGTAAATGTTCTGAAGTTCACAATTCTGCATGCACGATAATTATCAGGGCCAGATGACCCAAAACATGAAGCAACTAAGCAAGAGGAAGTTCAATTAAATTGGAAAGATAACAAACGAATTTCGGCACAACTTGATAACTCAATCACCAAAAAGGATTGCAAGATTATAACAGGACTCCACAAAGCACCCACATACTATGCAATAAGCACAAGCTGTTAGCATTGTATGTATTTCAAGATTATAATGATGTTGATTAATAGGAAGACAATTGGTAGTCTGGAATCTCCCACATGTGCATGATGCTTAATTAATGAAGATGAGTTTGACGTTGAATTCAGTTGTGCCTTCTAAGTTTTTAAAACAGCAAATGGTTAATAAAAACCCTGAGAGAGGAAAAGTTGCCGTAAGTAAGATCATGTTTCACAAGTGAAAGTCATGATAAATACATGCATGTGACTGTAACTGAATGTTCATGTTTGGTCAATTGGTTCTGAACAAACTGATAAAGCACCAGAACATTATTGTGCTTGCAAAGCACTCCAATAGAAAATGGGAAATAAGGCTATACACATTGAAGTCAGTAAGCGCACAGGTATTTATCACTTACATCAGAGGAACTCTACTAGACATTGACGAGTATAGTTGCAGTAGTGGTGTTAGCACAGTCGATGTGTGTGCTTAACTACAAAATAAACTAAAAAATTATGAAGTTATTTAATAATACTGTGTGTTTGCTTGAAATCATGCTAAGTATAGAAAAACAATATGTTAGGAAGTTATATGAGAAAATGTGATTCTCTAAAAATGAATAGGAGAAAAGGGGGAAAGATGCTGGAGAGAAAAGGGAGAAAGTAATATGGATAGAGAAATAGAGGAAGAGTACAGCTTCCTCTATGGAGCTGCTTCACACGTCATACTATAATTGGTTGTCATATGACAACAATCAGGTGCTCTTCAACCATATACTGTAATAGAGGAATAAAGGAATAGATAAGGCCAATTAAATGGAAGCAAGAGAACTTTATTTTAATCTGAACTATAAAACATAACATCAAAAATCTTTCTTTAAGATTTATTAACAAATAGGCTGCAACCCATTCACGCAGGGATCCAAATGCAGAATTTTGTTTTGCTGTTTTAGCCAAAAGTGTCTGTGTAAAAACAAATACCTCCACAGGAAGCTCATCAACAGAAAAATTGAACTCCTCCCCCCACATGGGATTTCTTGAGCCAGGAACCATAGAACTGCAAGAACACAAACTTAAATATTTATATGCATTTATGTTCATGAGAATGGTATAAGATAAACAGAAACCATCAGAGGAAGTATAACTATCAAACAGAAAACTGAATAAATTTTATAATGCTCCGTGACCTCTAATTGAGATTGAAACTGCTCAAAACCACAACGGAACATAAATAGAGTATAGTATCTAAAACTCTCCCTGATGTCTACTTTCAAATCAGAAAAATGAGTGAATTTTTATAATGCTCCCTGGCTTCTATTTGATATTAACACTTCTCAAAAACTATTAGCAACCTAAAAAGAAGTTAGTATCTATAACACTCCCTGATCTCTACATGAGGTTACACTGCTCAAAAACTAAAAGCAGACGAAAATGTAGTTAGGAAAAGATAAGTCAAATAAGCCGGGGGTGGGTGCCGGTGTGGAAGCACGAGCGAAAGCAGCAAATTGAGAAATTTTTAAGAGTGGGAACATCTTAGAGCATCTATTAAAAACAAATAAAAAAATATGTTAAATGTATATGGATATAACGTTATCAACAAATATATCAAACTTTTAACTTATAACAGCTCACTTGCATAAAATTAAATATGTTGCACAACTCTATATCTTCTCCAGTAATTTAAGCGGTGCACTGATTAAACTTAAAAAGAAAGTAGCACAGCCCACAATTTTTTTTGAAATACTAACACCAACTGGAAAAAGGCCAAACTGCCCAAACAAGGTAGCTAAAAGAATATTATAAAATGCCCAAAAGCAAATAAATAATCAAAACCCTAGGGTCATAGTCATCATCCTCAAACTCATTCACTCATCCTCATCGCCGCAGAGTAGCAAGCAGCCTTCCATTCCTCTTCATTTTATTTTTTTTCATTTTTCTCCATCTTTCTTCCCCCTTGTCCCTTCCTTCGTTCCTCTCCAACACTGCCTTTTCTCTCGTTTTTCTTTTCTACTTTTCCTTCATCACCGTCTCACTTCTCCTTCTAACTTTTTAATTTCTTCCAAATAAATTGTTTTTCCACCTATGCTATCTGCAGTCGCCGACCGCCAACACCTCATGTACCATACTTATCCTCTCTTTAAGACCTCTGAACTCTTAAAATTATGAAAGATAAAGCTTCTGATTTAAATGATTTAAGATAAAGCGTGCTTTATGAAAAACTAAAGCACCTTAAGGCAACACTCCTGCTTTGAAGTTGCCAGAGCAGGCACTTAGCACCGGAGCGGTGAGGGTCTCCGGCAATTATGGGACATAGGGAAAAAGCATCTCACCACTATGAAAAATGAAAAAGAGACAGCATCATATACATACACGTACACATAAATACACATGGGCACACTTATAATTGACATCCTTGGTAGAGCCAGCCATGCACGAAGGATTGAACTGCTTGAAAATCTTGGTGATCAAAACATGAGATATACTTTATGATATTAGTGTATCTACTTGATGCCAATAGTATTGAACATGTATCCGTATGTTGAATCAATTCGTTAAAATATCGCTCATTAATCTGAGTTCTTTGGTTGAAGATAGCGAAATTGTTCTCTTCAAGGTCTTTCTTTTAGAGGACTGTTTGTGTTGTTGTGTAGCACAGTATAGGTAGTTTTCCCATTTGAATGTAGAGACCTCAACTAGCAAAATCTCAACTACCATGATCCAAACTCTAAACTAAAATGTTATTTCAATCTCCAAGCCTGTTAACCTGGTGTACTTAACTTGACATCCTCTAAGTGGTACCAGTATTTTGGAAGGAAATTCAAATTTTTAATTGAAGTTTTCAAGTACCAAATCTAAAGAATTAACAGGTTAAATGACCAGATTCACTGAATTCAAGAGATATCTGTTCAGGACCAATTATGGCATTCAGATTTGGAATTGGAAGTCAAAAGAAGTTGGAATAAGAATTTTAATACTGATATAGGAATGAAAGAACAATTCGAATAAATGAAACTGACGACTTACTATTCGCTCCTTGTTAGAAGAAACAACTATGGATAAAGCCATAAAATGAGATGTCATTTCTAACTAATATTCATATCCAATCATTTTTTATAGGCATAACTTAAATTTGCCCCGTCAATTCCCAAAAACTACCATTCCTATGTTTACAGACAAGTGAAATCCCATTTCTTCTCAAAACTAAGTCAAATCCTCAAGTCCAAACATGATGAAACAATGTCTTACTTTTGCAAACAATATTTAAAGTGCATCTACATCAAATATCACAGGAGAAAAATAAATACTTTAATTTTCTGAAAACACAAAAAAGAAATGCTTCCCTATGATCAAGAATAAGTATAAACAAAGTGATATTAAGATTCTCCAGTTAAAGAAAGAGTAAAAATAGCCATAAACATGAACCTGAGACAAAATAAACATCGTAAACAAATGGCATCACTGAAACTGGCTAAAATTCAGATTCACATTATGTCATTATAAACATAAGATTGTAAGAAGAATGTAGCAGGCTTGTTTAAAAACTATTTGTTGCTTTAGGACATTAGAGGTCCCAAATGAGATGCAATCACCTGAAGCGCTTTTCTGAACCACAAGTGATAATTGCATAAGGATCTGATGTGCCATTCAAATTTGCCCCAATAAGATTCTTCGCTGCTAAAAGCTCCACCTGAACAGGGGAGTTGCTATTATAGGGTAACAAAGTTCAAGGACATGACAGTTGAAACTTGAAGTTTAATCCAAAAATAATTGAAGCACCACTAATACATCTAGCAAAATAAAAGACACTTCTCAAAAAACCTTTTAAGCTACCTTAATTAAGTACGCGGAATTAGCTTGAGGATCTCCTTTAAACTGGCCCATCTACAAAAGAAGTGCAGAACTGCATGTCAAGCAAGTGGAAAATTACTCCAAGAAACATGTAATAAATAAACTAAGCAAATTAGCACACAGTATGATAATTCGATAACTAAGCACACAATTATCAAATCTGCAAATAAGAAACCCCCATGAGTCAAAACTTCATATCAAACGCCAGCATCAGTAGAAGCAAGTCTTATCGGGGGAAATTCAGAACACCAACTGTCAACAAGAACCAGTATTTTAAGTCCAAATAACCATCAATTTTTTTTTCTATTTTTTGATTATCTAAAAATTAGCTATCGGTACAAGAGTAGTTTTTACCAACCTACTCCACCATATCAAGAAGGTAAAATTTCATAAAGAATGACCAAGTAGTTAACATGAGTTATATCATGACAAAAATCATGTAGATAAAACTCACAACTAGAACAAAAACTATTCACACACTTCTCAAAAGCCACCAAGTAGATAAAATTCGCTACTAAAACAAAAAGTATTGGCACACTTCACAAAGCCATTAAAGCTATACATTTATTTTCCTCATTATAAGTTCAAAAGTACATTTAACTTTTCTCAAGGCAGACAGAATATTCAGTTAAACAAATTCTAGTAGAAAGATTTCTAATCAACAAAACAAGTTATATGTTTTCACGACCGTTCCACGTTATGTACCAGTATTCTTCTTTTCACCACTGGTTTGAAGATGAGATGAATAACCCTTGCTTATGAATGACATGACAATATGGTTAACCGTAGGTTTTTAACAAGGCTGCCTGAACAAAATTTCATAAAACCTGATAACATATAGATTTCAAATATGATTAGCGAAATCAATTGACAGTATTTATTTATTGCAAACTCCCATGTCTGTTCTATTAGAAAATTAAAAGGCAGAGGCAATCTTCAATAATTTAATTCCTGTAAAGAATAGACTATAAAAGCTCAAGTCATAAAAACAAAGAAAGACAACTACTGAGACTAAGCTGTATTTGGATTTAACAAAGAATCCCAATATATAAAGACAATGTGTTTATGACATTTACATATATCACCTCAAACTCACTTAGAAGACCATGCAGGCTTAGCCTCATTTTGTGGCATGTGGCCTCTAAAGTTCTGTTATTCATAAAGATGCTATTATCCTTATCTAAAAGAGATTACAAAATATAAATATGTGCAGAGTTTCAGCACATCCATGCAAACTCCAAACACCAAGAAACTCAAAAGTACACCATTAATTTAGTACCCCTTAAAAAATAGAAATAAGTTAATAGAGAAAGGAGAATGAGCTCAGTAAGACATTCGGTGTTGTTGACACAACTACTTTATTAAATTAGGTAAATGGCAATTATAATGGTAAGAAATGTATATATATCTTGCAGATGCCTTGTTCTTCATGTGAGTGTGTCACTATTCATAATGCTTCTTTCACCGATCAGCAAAACTTTTGATCCGCTTTTTCTTTTTCTTCCTCAAAATCGAAAACTAACTTGAACCAGTGGATAGAATGTCTCAAAAATATCAATCATCTAGCCACTATAAGGAATGAGGATACTGACAAGTTCTCCTATAACAATGTGGATTTACTAAAACGACCCCATTATCCAAAAAGTCATCACAACCACCTGATCAATAAATTAATATAACATTCCAAAGAAAACCTACATCTGAAAGCAGTTGGTTCCAAATGTCAACCAACAATATCTAATTTACATAAGTATATCACATTATGGATATAGTTACAACTCAAATAAGTGACAAAAACATCTCAAATGAACCATAATTCATCACTAGCTGTGGAGCAGACTCAAACAATCATACTCCTTTGTATGGAACTGAAAGCATAAAAATGTGAAATTAACAGAAAGAAAAAAATTCATCTCAGTCAAAACTAGAGAATCATTACTGAAGATCCACATTGTGTTCAAATGTTATCCACACAAAACTCATATCTAATCTCAGAAAGTGTACTATACAATTGAGTTATTTGAAAGCCAGTTTATGAAAATTTAAAATGAACAAAACTAAATATTAAAAAGCAAAAGTAATCAGTAGTACAATTACAGAATAGACCTTTACTAAATCACCAACAATAATTATATTCCATTAGCTCAGAAAGGAAAAACTCTTTGATGTAACGAAACAACAAATAAAATCCATCACTAGATTATAAATGCATAAACAAAAATATCACATTAAAGCACCACCTTTCAATCCAATTAGGCAGTACTTTACACGATGACCTTGTCTTTACCATCAATCACATACAAAACTAGAAGCAATTACTATAAGGATACAGAGAATGGTCAATTGATCATATAAAACAACTTTCAATTCTCAGAAGCGCTATACATAACCCAGTGAATTAATAGATAAAAAAAAAACCACAAAAGGAAAGAAAAAAAACTGAGTTAAAAAGGAGCAGAAATCCATGGAATCAGCAGTTCAATTTCCGAATGGGCTCTTTTACGTCACTAATAACTAATTACGCTCCATTAACTCTACTTGGAAGGTTCCTCAAACAGAAAAATTCACACCAAATATACTGATCGCATACTACAAATACACAAACCCAAACGAAAACAAAATCAAAAACCAAAGAAGAATTCAATTCAGCCGAAAAATTACGGAAATGACCTTATCCTTATCATCAACCATATCCGCAACGCCGCCCGCGCCATCCACGAACGCCCGATCATCGCCGCCGCCGCAGCCACATCCATCGCCACCGAGAGAGAAGAACCAGTACGCCACCACCATAAACGCCGCCGCTGCAAACGTGACTTGCACCTCCCACCACGACGGCACTAGAAACTCCATCGCCGTATCCACCATTATCGTTCCTCCCAAAAATATTTTCTTCTCGAACTGCACGAACCGTACAAAAGGTCCACCAGCGGCAGAAACAAAGGAGGGAAAAACAAGAAATTCCGAAGCCTAAAAACCAAAAAATCAACACGCAGTTACACGCTCAGTGTGTGTGCTTGCGTGCATGATACATGGAGACAGGTTTGTGTATGTATAGAGAGAGCGAGAGAGAGCGAGACAGAGTCAAAGAAAGAAGGGAGAAAACGAGGCAGGAAAAGTACAGAATGCTGAATCTGTTGGAAAATTTAGCGTGGACTACTATTAATTTAAGTTGGATGTGAAATGACAGAAGTGGGTCTGTGGGAGTAGGGTAGTTGAGGGGGAATGGAGTAATAAGAGGTGACAACGGAGGGTTTTGTTGGTAGAAAGTGGAAAAGGTATCAATCACTTATTTGTTTGGAAGGATAAATTAGAGAAGAGAGAGCGACTTATATATAGAATGGGACATAAACAAAGTAACGCAAACAAGAACGAGTGTGAAAAGGGCTGGTGAGAGGAAAAATTAAAAAGGAGAATCTATTGGAATAAAAATATTATTCTAGTTTCTAATTTTAGCATTATATCAAGTTGGAATCAATTGTAAAATTGCTTTATTTCGTGGGAACAAAAGGGATAAGAGAGCTTTAGGTATATTTAATAAAAATTGGATGATTGTTGTTGTACTCGTTCATGGGTCATAAATTGATAATTCTAGGTCGGAATTGTCGATTGGAAAAGTCGATATGTCGACCCTTAATCATAATCGGCTCTAGTTGGTTATGGTTCGGTACCAAAATTAACAAACAGGAACCAACATGTAGTTTTTTATTATAGGTCTGATTAATAGCCGATTTCGACCCATGATTTTTTTTTAAATTTTGAGTTATATTTTAAAAAATTATTATTTATTAACTAAAATTTAATTTTATAAAATTACAACTTTTTAAAAATAAAAAAATGACTTGAAGTCTTAAATTTAAACTTTAATGAAAATTTTTGAATTTAAATTTGAAAAAAATATTATTAACCAAAATTTAAATTATCTAATATTTTAATCACAATAAATTAAAAAAAAAAAAAGATGCTTTAACTTGAAGTATTAAAGTTTAACCTTAAATTTTAATAAAAAATGTGCACTTGAATTTAAAAAAATATTAACTAAAATTTAAATATATAATTAAAATATTTAAAATAAAAAATCAGGCCCGTCGGATCGCATGTTGGGGAAACTCCACCCTAATCATTTTTTGATCCCAAGAGATGATTAACGATCTAACCGGTAGACCGTTGACCATAGATATCGAGAGTCGGTTACGGATCTAACCCGTGGACCGTTGACCACAAATATCAAACTCGCCTCAGATCTAATCGTTGTGTAAGTATAAATTGAGAATATCTATTATTTTTTAATCTTAGAAATATTATTTTAGTTTCTAAATTTAGAATGAATATTAAATTGGAATCAATGGTATATTTATTTTACTGTTCTTAAGAATTAATAGGTTCAAACTTCAATTTACAATTTTATCGTATAGATTGAAAATATCTATTATTTTTTAATCCTGATCAACATCTTGTGAGCCACCTAACCTTCTATATAATTTATTTTTTAACCACATGGGGCCACAAAATTTACTAATCATTTGACTTTATTTCATCTAATTTTACATGTATTATTCATTACTTTAAAAAAATTCTAATTATCTTTTCTCATGGTTACGGTAGTCTTGCTATTCTTTTTGGCTCTCTCTCCATTTTTCAGTATTAATATTTTCGACAAAGAATTCTTCGTTCGTCAATATCCATATCTATTCTAGCTTTGGCAACCCAAGAGTTGTCCCATTTTTCCCTCACTTGTTCATTCATCAATTATGTGACTCTCCCTTGTTTACAGCATTATCCGTGTAAGAATATTAACAACAATATATAATAAGTGGATTGTGTATATCTATACATAATGAATTGTCGATTCACGTATTATAAATTAAATTCGTTTTTTTTTTATCAAACCACAAATATACATTTCTCATTAGTGGTGAATAACTATTAGAATTATTCACTCAATTACACATTTCAAATCTTTGGAGTGTATAGTGATGCTCCACGAAATAACGTAGAGAGAAATTTTAGAAAAGATATGGAGAGAGTTTTGAGAGAATTACATTTTCTCACATATTCTGTTAGATAAGCATTAAAGATATATATATATATATATATTACTATTCAAGAAAAAATTTCAATCCAATTGAAAAACTCAATTTTCTTTAAATTGTGGAAATATATATAAAATATATGTTGGTCAACAGTCTTAAATCTAATCTAATTTCTAACAGTCCATAATCGGAAGACAGCAAGGATTTGATTGGTTAACTGGATTGGGCAGATAGACTATTTTATCAAGCTCCATCACTCCTAGTCTCAACATAAATTATTAATAAATAATCAAAAAATTATTAGACAGGGTATCTAGTGGTTGGGTTATGATTGTCCAATCCGGGCATAAATGGGTAAAAGACATTGCTACTTACAAACATCCAAGCTAGGGTAATGATGGTTAAGACAGATATTTTATGAAAGCATCTAAATTGATGAGGGTATTTTACCTTTAGTTGACAAAAATGCACTCAGTCCTAAAAAAAATAATATGGCTCAAAAAGATCTAGATTCATATATTTTTACATGAATTTGATCGGATTGAATTCGGATTGTAATCCTAAATTAGAGACATGAATCATCCGATAAAAAAAATTATACATCAGATGAGATTTTAAAACATGTTCTCTTTTGAATGACTTCTTTTACTATAAATAGTCGATGATTATTTTTATTAATAATTAATTAATTTATTCAGTTTTGTTTTTTTTCACTTATTCACATCGATCTCTTGAACTTATTCCGGACTTAAAATTCGAATTTAAAAATTTTGTGATCCTATCGGCCCAAATCATAACTATCGCCGACGTGCTATGTGGATTCGGAGAACTTTGAGGTATGCTTTAATTGAATGAAGGTGAAATAATGTTCCAGTTTCTGATTGGAATTTTATGATTTGATGCAGTGCATTAAAGCATGTTTTGGATGTTGAAATACAAGGAAACAAAGAGATTGGTGAAATTTTATGTCTTTAATTAGGTACTCATCTCATGATGTAAATATTAAAATTTCTAAGTTTTAGAGATCTTATATTCGTGTCCTAATAAATATATGGTATTAGTATGTTATTATAATAGCTTCTTTTATATTAATTCAGTATGATTCATTGCATTATTAATTGTATCTAATTAATATTTAATATAATTATGTCGACGTAATTAATAATGTGATTCTGAAAAGAAAAAAGAAAAAACCTAATCTTTTTGGCTATTACCTTGCATTAGTAATTAGTTTGTCTCCACATTCAGCCTTGTTTATTGATTTAGCTCCAACGAGGTATAGATGAGGTTGAGTCGAATGAGGTTATCCAATGTGAGTTCATATTCAAAGTCGTAAGTGACCTGAAATTAAAGAACTCGTTAAGTTCGTTAGATAGTTTTCAATTAAAATCCTTTGATAATTAAGTCATATTAAGATAAAAAAAAAAGATAATAAAATCATAATCAACAAGTAAAAATAGTTAAATAAATATCAATTACCTTTTACTGTATTGGTATGAGGTATGTAAAGAAATTTAACTCACATGACAAATATATATTTTTTACAGATGTCATCGTCATGGAGAGCATGGAGTCACATAGTACGAAAGGATCAACATAGGAAAATATGGATCGAATCCGATCGAAGTCCGAATTGAATTAGAGGTATTTAAAGAGCTTTAGCTCACTCAACGAGCATATACTCCTTGACATGTATCATCGTTATGCAGAGTACGAGATCATATCGTACGAAAGAATCAACATTAAAAAATATGAACTAGATCCAACTGGTTCAAATCAGATCAAAAATATTTAAAACAGACACATCCTTAACATGACGTGTAATATAAATAAACCTATTTTGGAGGGCAAAATGGTAAAAATGAATGTAATAAGTAATACCCATCATTTATGTTACTATTTTTCATCAGGCGCCGTAATCAAGGCCCTAATGGAATAGATTTTCACTTTAATGTATCAATCTTTTTTTTTTTTGGGCTACACTTTTAATGTATTAATCAGAATTTTGCAGCAATGTATTAATCCTCTGCATTATTATGTTGCTCGTCCATGAAATAAAAAATAAAAAATAAAAAAATTTGCATCTGAAGATGTTCAATCAATTTTAATTGAGATGAAAAATTAATGATGGAAAAGTATAATAATAATAAGTAATTTTCATACTCAAGTGAAAAGTAGTACTAGGAAGTGTAATTATAATCAATTCCAAGTTTCCCATTATATAAACATGATAATACTGTTCCAAAATTGAATATTCGGTTGGTTCTATTAATTATTAAATTTGATTATATTTGTGAATATAATATTGCACAACCTTGTTGACTTTTAAAAAATATTTTTTTGATGATATGCAACATAATAAACCTTAAGAATTGAAGGTTTTATAATATTAAAATTATCAAACTATGTACAATATATTTTAAATAACGTAACAACACTATTAAACAAAGAGAGAAATCAACAAATAAAAGTAATGAAAGAATTTTACACATTACTCATCCTTGTCGTTGATCTGGGTGTATCGATGTGAATGATAGATAAATATTTTATTTCGTTACTCATCTAAATATTCATAAATATTACCTACTCAGGTCTTGTACAACCCTATCGATGACCAATATGCTAGAAATCTAAAATTTGGATGACTTCCATTATTTGGAACATAGTAACAAATTTTGAATTCGGGAATAATTCGTTAGTCCTTAAAATTAATAATTCGAATATTATTCAGGATAATTTGAGAATAATTCAACAAAATATCATCATACAACAGAACACATCTTTATAATACACAATTAACTTGAAAATATATCAATACAAATACTTTATTATTTTATGAAAAATAATGCAATTATGTGGGAACATTCTCGATAAATTGTCCATAAAAATTATATTATCGAATAAAATTATATATTTGTATTGAATAAATAGATAAAAAAATAATATAATATAATTTTATTAAAAAGAATAAAGTTTGAAAATAAATCACTTTATTAACGAAAAGTTTAAGAGATTTTATCGCATTATGATTTATAAATGAAATATATACAGAATTTTAAAAATATTATATTTTATTCGAGTTATTTTTAAAAATAAGCATTGGGCCAGTGGTTTTGAGTTGAGATATTAGCCCATATACATCAAAAGTGCCAATTTTTTTTTTTAAGACTAACCTATCAGTTGAGTTGCTGAGGCTGAAAACGTTGTTAGAATTATGGTCGTTCAGTTCCTTGTAAAGATTTTTATATACCTTTTCAGATTTATATACCTTTATCCCCTTTAATACAACCATCTCGGCCCAATGGGCTACAGCTAATACGGCCCAATGGATCTGAATCTATTAGGTCGATCACGGCCCACAGTCTAATGATATGCTACCAGAATCATTAACCCGACTTTGTTAAGCTTTCAGAGTAATCAAAAAAATTAATAGATTTGTATCTAGATCCGACCAATGGGAATGGAGTAGAATTATGAACTTATAATCTTATTGATGATATATGACCCGAATAAGGTCCAATCACAAAAATCACATTTTAGTTTAAATTGTCTTTTGCCATGATAAACTATTTTTACGAGGCTAATGGATTTAAGTCCATCATAAATCATTATAAATATTTTTTCATCCTTTAGATAAAGGAAACAATTCATTTTGTAAAAAGACTCTTGAACTTTCATTAACTGAATTTTTTTTTTGTTTCTAACTTGAGCGTAGGAGGTTTTTGTCGAGACAACCCGGCACCCTAACGACTTATTGTATTGCAAACAGTACCTCAATTCTTAATTGTCATTCAATTTAGAGGAGGAGACAAGAAATGATACTATATCATTTTTGGCGCTGTTTGTGGAAATCTCCTATCGGTACTCCCCTTGAGTACACCATGATTCCCCATTTCGAGGTATGTTGTGGTGGGAGTTGGGTATCCAACATTGGTGTGGAACGGTAAGATAATGTGCTTATAAGCTTGGAGTTTATCCCAAACCTGTCATGAGGTTTTTTAAAAATCATGAGCGGACAATATCATGACTAAGGTACTGTTGATCTAAACCGCATCAGTTATGTTGTGGTGGGAGTTGGGTATCCCACATCGATGTAAAACGGTGAGATGATATGTTTATAAGTTTGGGGTTCATCACAACCTGTCATGAGACTTTTTAAAAATCGTGAGTCATTCGATTAAGAAAACATATCTCGATTGATGGGGGCACTGTTGATCCAAAGCACATCAGTTATATATGTTGATTATAAATTTAATTTAATCATTTTGATTTACATAACTTAATATGGGGATTGGGTTTCACTTTTATGTGTTGATACGATAAAATTAAATTGCAGAAATTATGCATTCTTCGGTTTTTGATATGTTATTAACTATTTTTCGAAAATAATTACAATATCTGAAAAGTTTTTTTTTTTTTTTTGGGCCAGAGAAATTTTCTGGTTACAAGGGATTATTTTTTTCTGAATAAACATTCATTATTTTGAGCAAAATTAAGAAATGGCAATCCCTAAAACAGGAGATTTGTCATGTAATGATCATGTCTATTTGGTTTTCTGCAGCTGCTTTTGGGACCATTTGTTGAACACCACTAACAAAATTTAATCATTATGCCTTCCATTAGTAAAAATATTACATCTAATCTTGAAACTAAGTGAGTTGAATGTGCCCATGCCTTTGCCATTTTTTTTTTCACTTTTATAATTCTTAATTAAGAAATATTACTAAGCACATTTAAGAAGATACTAATTTATTTATTTTTTTGGAAACTTGTTTTAAGTATAGGTATATTTTTGTTTTCCAAATGTTTTTCTCAAAGTTAAATAACATTGAGAAGAGATAGCACAACTCATGTATATGCTAAAGGTGATAAAGTTCATTATGGGATTTGTAGGTTAGAGAACAAAATATGTGCCTTTGTAGCTTAAATTGTGAAATTTTTACATTAACAAATACAATATTTTGAAATACATACCTTTTTTTTTTTTTTGGGTGGGGGGTGGGGTGGGGTGGGGTGGGATGGGATGGGGGGCATGTAGAAACAATATTGTATGGAATCCCATAGAAAATGGGAAAGATAAAAAAAGAAAGTATTATTATGTCTAACTTGTTTTGATCATTAATCTTACAAGTGTAGGGTGTGGAGACATAAAAACAAGCATGCATATAAGTTCTTCCCCTATGATTAAGTCACAGGGCATGAGGAAGTCGCAGGCTTTTAGGACACATACGTTAAGTGTACCAACCTTCTTACATGCTCATAATCATGACATAATGTAATTAATTTTTCTTTTTTCTACTTAGATATTGAATCACGTGAATCTTCTCTAAAGTTGATATTTTTATTTTTTTCATTTTGTAGAATTGAGACTTACAAATATACTTACAAGTATAGATCACCTCTTCTTCTTCTTTTTTTCTTTTTGAGATAATTTTCCTTTCATTTTCGTATAAAAACCTGTATGTAAGAGGGTCTCAGGCAAGCTTTTGAGTTAAAAATTATAGTGAATTATAAAAACTATTCTTGATTTTGAGTTATTTATAAAAAAAATTATCTAAATTTGTAAATTATATATACCCTTTAATATTTATTTCTATTTTACGAATTGCATCTATTGAAGGATATTTATAAAATAAATATAAATCTCAAGGAGATATTTATAATATTTTAATAGAGTATTTGTAATTTCGAA
Source organism: Paulownia fortunei (assembly GCA_019321725.1). Lineage (NCBI taxonomy): Eukaryota > Viridiplantae > Streptophyta > Magnoliopsida > Lamiales > Paulowniaceae > Paulownia > Paulownia fortunei. Next base: position 15,266,543 of record CM033123.1, read on the forward strand.
AGATAATTAATTTTTTTGTAATTATGCTAAATTAGTTTAGACCTAAAAATTATTTGATGCCGAAGGTAATTTTGAGAGCATTTGAATAAAAATGCTAAGTTAACATATTGCTAAGTTAGCTCAAGTGTTGATTCTACTTATTTTTTTATTTTTTGAATATAATTCCTAAAATTGAATTTAAATATAAAAATAATTTTTACAAAATCAAATATCCTAAACCTATTTTAAAAAAAAACTAATTGAGTATATATAAAAATCAAGGTACAGATGGATATTTTCAAGGCCTCCTTGGTAATTTTACTAGAAAAGCAAAGATTTTACTTTAGCTTTGAAATATGAATCTCGTTATCTTTCTCCCCCAATCAGTTGGAATCATTCCTGCCAAAGCAAAAGTGGAACAACTATTAAAGAAAGCATATAAAAAAACAAAAGATAGCCATTGCCAACCTATCTTTCAGTCATAAAAGTCTGATCATTCTTTCTTCTTTCTTCAACACTCACCCCCCTTACCCCCCCCGCCCCCCCTTACCCCCAAAACAAATGACCATCTTAAGTCCCTTTCTCCATCTCTGTCATACTCACTACTATCTTCTTTGTTCATGCAAGATCCCAAGAACTCACACACAAGGTAATAACTCTCTCTCTCTCTCTCACACACACACACACACACACAGAGAGTACTATGTGAAACTTGTTTCTGAACAAATGATGTATCAGGGAATGACACAAAAAAGTTTTAATGATTGAATTTTAGGCTTGTCATGAGGACTAATTTCCACACACACACACACACAATATTAATTACTAGTGCTTCTTAGTGTAAAAGTTGATGAGTAGTACTTCTGGATGGTGTGGAGCTAAGTTGCATGCTTAGTTTTGACATTAACTGTGCAGAGATAGAGCTGCAAGTAGCTCTGATTTTCATTCAAACTGATTATATTCCTTATAATCATGCATGCTATTTCTTTGCACTTTCACATACTCTATCTACTAAAATCTTAAAAAAAACAAACTATCTTCTAAAACCTTGCAAAATCTCTTGTATGGTTCCATTTGGAACTTAATTAGCCATTTGAAAGTAGTTGGATGTGCCTTAGGAAAAAGTATTATTCATTAAAGAAATGTAAAGTGCAATGTTTTGATAACAGTTTAGTGTGGAGACAAGATTTCTTTTAACCCTTTTCTAGTCTGATGGTCATAGCCATTTCTCAATTTTACCTATTGGACCTTTTGGATAGGAAATTTTGAATTGCATTTCATTAGAGTTCTCAAGAAATGGAACCTAAAAGTAGTGGATTTAAATTGGGCCTTTTGGAAAAAACTAGTCCTGTAATAGTCTAATATAAGGCTCAGCCCATACTTGATATTATTAATTTTATTTTTATTTTTAAGAGCAATAGTGTGAAATAGCCCCATAAATTTGGGTCAAAAAGAGTATATGTTTCCAAATACAATATTGAATAAAAATTTTCCCTCACTATAAAAAGTTTTGTATTTTGGGCAAGATTGGGTTGTACTTTGATAAATATTTAAAATGATTTTCTAGATATTTAAGTTTGAATAGAGTAAGTATTTTAATTTCTTGTCTTCAAATTTAAAATTATGGCATACCCAAGAAAAATAAAAATCATGTTATACTTTATGCTCACGTTACATTGTAGGAAGCCTTGGTATCAAAGAGCATTAGAGATGGCCACATTGTGGAAAGCATTTCCAAAATCTCCCCAAATTCCCACAAAAAATGACACTCTTTGGAAAACAATCTCAAAGACAAATGACATTCCCACAACAAATCCTACAAGGAAGCTAAGAAAATGTACATCCTTGAGCGTGGCAACATCGTTTACTCGAGTTTGTCTGTGTGCACCAATCTCTTCTTACACTGAGATTTTTCAAGCCGACGTTCCTCCAAGAAGGAGTTATAGCTATCCAAGATCAAAGCCTTTCCACAACTCACAAGAAATTAGAAGTACTCCAAGTGCAAGGATGAGCATAGAAGGGAGGAAGATTTTTCGTGGAAAATCTTTGACTGATGATGTTTTGATGAGAAGATTTGTTGTTGAAGAAGAAGCAATGATGCAAGTTAGAAGAAGAAATGAGATGGAAATTATTAGGAGGAGAAGTGCTATGAGGAGGAAAAAGCTTGGCCCAAGTCCCTTGAGTAGAATGGTTTTGGCTGAGGAGGAATGACCACATTGTGGAGGTGCCTAAGTTTATTTCCTTTTTTATTTTTCCCAATTTTATCATTAGAATTGGGTTTTTGGGTTGTGTTTTTTTGATGGGTTGGGTTATTTTATCCATTTTAAATTTTGTTCTATGTGGATTAATCAAGAAAACTTTCAAAAATATTGTAGAATGAATAAATATGGGAAGCCCATTTTGTTGATTAATTTAAAATTAAATTATTCAAGACTGGTTAATTCTGAAACAATAGAAAAGAAAAGTTGTGGAGAAGTATGATTGATTCCATAAAAAATCAACCATTGTGAAAATTAACATTTGTGTTTGTGAAACATCAATATATACAAAATCAATAAAGAAGTTTCATGTTTTATGCTACTTATCTCAAATAATTTAAGGCAAAGAGTTAAGAATGAAGTCAATGAGGATTAAACTATGCCCTCGACTTAACTCAATGTGAACCTAATACTCTAGCTGAAAAAATAATAAACTCGATAAAAGAAATTAGAGAAATTTTGACATTTACATTGTATTACTATCTATTTTAGATCCTTCATTACAATTGATATTATATTTTGTATTGTAATATCATCAATACATATAAATTATATAAAATGGTATTATCAATATATACGTTACATGAATTAAATGTATTGCACTACGAAATGCAATATCAATTATAATAGAGGATCTAAATTACTTTCCTCCTTCTGTATTTTTATTTTTTTTCTATGACTCAGCTTCTGACTTACAAATTAAAATTTGATTTCTTAATATAAAATTCTATAATACATATAAGGGATCACAATTTGAATTAGAATAGAAGACATTGGATTGACAAAATATTATTGCAATGCAATAGTTTAGTACAATTTAGTCCAATGAAAATAAGAAAAATCCATCTAAATTCATACCCTTTAACTTTATTTCTCACAATTATTGACCTTGACATAATTCTTTTTCTTTTTTTCCTTTTTTTTTTTGTCTTATAACAGAAATAATCATTGTCTAATCATGGAAATTATGTCAACAACATTAGGCAAACAAACATTGGAGAGCTCATTCTATATTTTTCCTCATTTAGAACCCTAGTTTAGCTTATACGCCACCCTTAGATTTTTGAGGACTTGTAATTCAAGAAAATGAGTTTGTTTTGTAACTATTAATGTCAACTCAATACTTCATTTGTTTTTTTTAAATAGTAAATTACATCAACGCCCCTTCAGGATTAGGAGGTATTACACTAATTTATCGAGTCGGCTCAAAATTGCAGTATCTTATTCTGTGTGAGGGTATTAGCATGGCTATAAGAGTTCGTGTTTCAATTCCTTTAATTAAATATGTGATGCATCCGTACATTGTAGCATGGGCATTTTGGTAATTTCACATCAGAATTGTTTGGGGTAACAAGGGCAAACTTTGCAAAGCAATTGTGCAAAGATCATAATACCAAGCATGCAAAACGAAGGGTATAATGGTCATTTGCCGTGAAAATGGATGCATGTGGCTATCTTGGTTGTAAATAAATATCACTTATTTATAGTTTAGGTAAGTTCTCTGTCCTACATTATAGCTCAACAATTTTTTTATTTTTATTTTTTCTGTCTTTTGAGTTCACATATCTTATTATTGATATTTGCCAGTGTAGATATTTAAAAAAATATAGCCAATTATATAGCGACATGTATAATATTATTTTATTTATTAATTTTATTTATTTTGATAATTTTTAAATTAAATTTTAAGATTGGATGAGATGTTTAATTGATTGGCAAATCAAATAAGGTCATTTATAAAGTTGAGAGTTTAATATATTAAAATCCTGATAAGCCCTATGATGTTGAAAGGGAATAAAAAACTCTTACTTTTTAATTATAAATAGGGATGGGTAGTATTCAAAAAATTAAAATAATTAGGAATTGTAAATGGTGAATTCTGAGTATGTTTGACTAAATTCGAAATTTATCTTGTCAAATTATTTTTATAATGTGAATGCTCCTCGAATCCGAACTTAGCGGGTTAGACTCGCTTAATAATTTTAAAAAAATAAATAAATATATTTTTAATAATAATATCACTAAAATTTCATAAAAATATATATTTTATAAAGTAATATCATATAAATATATATAAAATAAAATAATAGAGCGGGTTTGGAGTAAAGGAATTTAATTCAAAACTCTGGAATCCATTTGTAATTGTAAAATTGATTCTTTAGTTCGAATTTGAACTCACTCCATTGTCATGTCTAAAATTAACGACGACAATTATTCAAATTAGAAAAATATTGAAAAAATCTAAAGTTTGAGATTCAAAATTTATGTGTAACAGTTAAATTTGAGCCAGAATAACAATAACTTTATTTCAATAAATATTATAATATAATTTACAATAAATTTTTTTTTCCGCAATTCAGTTACTTCTTGGTCGAGTCTCAGGTATGTTACCGTTGCTTGAAGTATTTCAAATTTGGACCTTGGACTTAATACCTAATCTCTCTTATTCGCATACAGTATTCATTTTCCATCATAATATGACTATGAAAGTGCAAATATGCTAGCTTCTTGTTGTAATGAAAGTATTCAAAATCCTTTTTATAACTTAAATTACCTGCATATTTTTTTTATTCTTTTTCCTTATTTTTTTTTATCTGGTGTGCTCAAATGAAAATATTTATTACTAAAAAGCATATACATAAATATTTATAGCGAGTTAGGATGGTTGAAAATTAGTGACAGACTTAAATATAGGAGTGAATTATAAAATTTATTTTTGAGATTTGTGTTATTTATGAAAAAAAACTATTTAAATTTGTAAATTACAAATTTCACTTATTATTTGTTTCTAATTTACAATTTTGTAATTTACAAATTCCACCTACTGAATGAGGTATTTGTAGTATGAAAATAAAAATCAAGAAAATATTAAAAATTTTAAAAAATAATTGGATTTTTTTTATAATTAAACTAGACGTCATAATTGTTTTTATAATTTATCCTACATATAATGAAACATTATAATTTCAATCTTACACAAGTTATGATATTGTGAGCTCCACATGTTTAAGCAACATTTTTGCAATAATAAAATAGCAATCAGCATTTATGTATATATTTTGCAAATTGACCATAAATGTATGAAAACCATCATGCTTCCCATCAATTCCAAACTTTTTAGAGGATAAATTATTTATTTATTTATTTATTTATTTATTTTTATACCCAAATTCCTGCCTTACACCAGTCAGTCCTTAACCTACTAACCACCTGCCCAAGCAATTAGAAGGAGGTAAATCTGGGGATATGCCTCAAATGGATCACAGATTACCCCATGACTGTACACTTTTACGCACAATGAGCCGCTTTCAAAGTGATTGGTTCATACCAAACTCCGGCCGTAAGATTTCAATGATAACTGTGATTGCTCCATACCGAAATTCAACCACAGGTTCCCATCAAAATTCGAACCCCCACCTTATCGTTGAAAGTAAAAAATATGTTGATTGATCCACCAATTAAGTTGTGTCCGGGACCGATAAATTATTCATTGCTCTAATGGCTGGAAATGCAAGGCTTCATTGTTTTGAGTAAACCATATATGTATGAAAGAAATGACCCACATCCCTGTCAAATTGGCTATGGTCTAGCATATGGACTGGTAGCCCAACTTACAATCTAAAGCAACCAATCAGTAGTTATTGGTAAACCCAATCTTCTGAGCAACTTCAGTGTTACTTTGTTTTTCCTATGCATATATACATATATATTTGCATAATGCTCGTCACGAATGCCCCTCCACCCCCTTCCTAGAGATTGAAGGAAAATATAAATCGTAGAATGTGTTTTAATTGGATAATGCTTATTCAAAGAATTTTATATATTGATGCCCACAATGAATTCATCATAATCCAGCAGAGGTCGATCTTTATCAACTGAGCTATGTTTGGGATACCTTTTTCAGATATTAAAAGTATGGGTATTATACATATAAAAAGATTTATTTATTTATTTATTTTTTTGGGTGGGGGTGGTGCGAGGAAGCTATATTGTTAACTTTGCGTTTTGGCAAGTGTCTAAATTTGAAGTTTTGGGAGCCTCAAGAGACACACTTGTTCATGCACTAGTAATGGCACAAAAGTGTAACACATAAAAAAGTATATCAAAGAATCAATCCACTGACAATTCAGAATGTTTTTTTATAGAGGTAAAATTATCATAGTCCTTGGTTTTAGAAATGGTAATAAAATACTTTCAAATTTGAATTTGAATTTATTTTGTTTTAATAATTTTTTATTATTATAAATAAATTTGAAGCAGGTCATGAATTTTTATTTTCAAATCTACCTTCAATTCCTTTTTTAATTTTCTTTAATATTTTAAATTCATTATATATATATATATTCATGTAACTTTTTTTTAAAAATATATTCTTTAATATTTTTAAAATAGTAAATGGATTTAATTTATTTGGTCCGAATCCTAAAAACTTTTGGGATCACGAGTTTGATCAAATTCACCTCGTTGACATCCTTACTTGGTCTATATTTATTTTGAAATTAATTTTTTTATTGAATAAGTTACATACAATATAATATGATAAATATCAACTATTAAATCTGATCAACAATCAACAATCTATCCCTAACAACTATTAACAATTTATTATAAATTACTATTAAAATAAATAAATACTCACACATAAAGGACTCGGACCTAAAACTCTAAAACCCTAGAAATCTATAATAAACAACTACAATTCATAAAATTAATGTTACTTGTGCAATTTTGGCTGGGAAACTTTTAAAATGAAATGTGATTTTCATTTCAAATCTCTAATGATCCTCTTTCCTAATCAAATTAATTTTTGTGACAAGAACACTAAGGCTACCATCATCATGATTCCATCCCTATAGCAATAATATTAATGAGCTGTGTCACTTTAAAATGGATGTCTTCATCATCTAATTGTCTCAATGCATCAATTTCAACATATGCAAGCCCCTAAAATAATGTTGCAGTGATAAAGAAAGGATTTTTGTATCATATTGCACTAGAAGAAACATATGTATATCAATAACAAAATATTAAATCACAATATTAAAGTTGTATTTAATGATATACATTTAGTAACGATAATTTTTATTTTGGTATAATAATAATTTTGCAAATCTAAAAATGACAAGAATTATATCTAAGGTGGTATTATTTACAAGTAGTGAATATGTACACTGAGAACACTTACAAATATTATCAATGACTTACAATTCTTTAATTATTAATTTTCAACACGTATAATTTAACGATTCACAACTTCGCTTGAATATTGGTATCTCACAAATTCTGGTTTTATACTCTACGAAATGAGAAGTTCTTATTTTGGATTATGTATCCCACTACAATGGAAAGAATATATATAAAAAATATATATGTGTACGTCAAAAAAATATGAAAATAATTATACTAAAGTTGTCAACAGTAATATATAATTAGTGACAATAATTTTTATTTTCACAAATAAAAGTAACAAGAATTATATCAAAGCGACATTATTTATAAGTAGTGAACATATATAGTAACAACACAAATATTATCCCTAACAACCTATTTATAATTTTTTGTTATTAATTATTAAATTTATAAATGTTATCCCATTTTAATTTAGTTAGGTGTGAAAATATATCAACATGCTGGATAATATTTAATTTAAAACACACACACACACACACACAGAGTTAACTCTCACTCTTTCGTTTCATCTTCTTTACCACCAACCGCCGGCCACCCACCCCACCGCCGAACGCATATGATGCAACCTAACCTAAATTTCCTCTCAAGGGAAATTGACATATTAACGTAACATCCAATGAGAGTCACTAATTACATCAATTAGAGTAATGATAAGACTGGTTGTTAAATGCAAAAGATTGGTGGATTTGAAATATATAAAATAGAAGGTTGTTAAGAGTTTGTCGTGCTGATAAATAAATCAAACAGCTCAATTCTTGAATATTATTTTTCATTAAGTGTAGTACACTAAGTTTGTATAATATTTTTATGATTCTATTCGAGTTCGACTTGACTAATTAAAGTATGACATAATGTATTTGTAAAAATATTGACGATTCGATTAAGGGTGGTTAAAACTTTATTTTGTTTAACAGTTTAACAAATTTAAAATTACTTTATTGGTCTTGATTGATTCATTTAGATCTTATAATAGAACAATTTAATTAGATTGAATCTCAATAAAAGTAAGTGAGAGTTATGATTTTTTGAGAATATAATGTTTTGAAGATCTAAACAATAAAACAAATATGATGAAAATTCACATATAATTAAGTGTAAGGCTAGGTCAATAATGCATATTGAACTCTGTTATTTGTCTGAGTTCAAGTCATGAATTTGCATAAGATGGGATGAACCCAAGAAAGGCATCAAGAATAATTACTCCTCCAATATTATGGTTCTTATTTGACTTAGTGTTGAACTTTAGATGCAAATTTAAAAATTGAATGCATGCTTATATTATTATTATTAAAAATTAGTATTGATGTCACATTACTATTATGGATGGGAGGGTGGCTTTTGCCCCCCCAAAAAAAATATTTTAAAAAATAAATTTTATTTTAAAATATTTTAAAAAGAAAATATGAACAATAAATTTGAGATAGAGAGAATATATAAATTCTGTAATTAATTCAATTCAAGAAAATTCTCCACAGAGGACAGAAAGGGAAAAGACAATGTTTATGCACTTAACTTAAAAAATCGAGAAGTAAATCTTATACTCCATCCATTCTAAAATAATACATTATTTACTGAAGTACAAATCAAATGAATAAATTTTTAACTAACTTATCACATTGATCCTTTAATATTGTTAACGACACCTAAACTTTCAAATCTTAATAATTATTATGTTATGCAATATTATTCAATTAAATTTTTTTTTGCTTGGTAGAAACTTGCAAGTGAGTGGTGTGGAGAAGGTTATGGGGCGGGTCTCGTGTTTGCTGCGTGGGCTCGTACAACAAACATGAGCTATCATTTGTGTTATAATAAAATATTATAGTTTTGAATTATTTAAAAAAAATTATAAAAAAAGCGAAGCGCGTTAACTCACAACGATTGATGAAAAGTCAACAACTTATTAGGAGTAAGTTTTGATTCGTCCCTTTCTTCTTTTAAAGAAATATTAATTAAATTATTTAATTGTTACACTAAGAAAAATAAATCAAATTATGAATCAATATTTTGGGGAGCAAGAAAAAGTTTATTGAATGGAGCTCCAACAACTGTACCCATGTTTTCCCTTTTTTTCCTTTGTTTTCAATTTCTCCTTTGCTTTCTTCAAAGATGATTAAATTACAATACAAATCATTGTCACACCAAATTAATAACGAGTGTTAAGATAATATTTAAAAAAAGAAAATAATAGAGAGATAGATGGAACCAAACATTTGTTAAATTATAAAAGTGGGTGGGAGAATGGGATATATAATATGGGATATTGCTTTCCAAATAGAAATAATCTTTCTATTCAAGAAAAGTTAGTTGAGTTGAAGGTGGCCAAATAACCATTGAGTGCAAAAGTGGCCAACTCCTTGCCTACTACTATTTTCCTCCCCTTCACACTATCAAAAAAATTGGAATTTTTAAAAAAAAAATAAAAAATATTGTGGTAAGGTGGCATCACTTTTAAATTTATTGTTTTTATTTCTGAAAAACTTTAAAAAAATAATGGTTATTTTTAAAAATATTATTTTTTACAAAAATTCAAATTCACTTAAAGTCTGTAATCACATTTTAAGGGTATTATGGTAAAAATATATATTTTTTTTAAATTTTTATCTAAACTTTATGAAAAATTAAATTAGATCATGAACTGACAATCGATCCGATCCGATTATCCTTAAATAATCATTTTGGTCGTTCAATCGGTCAAAAATCGATAAAATTATTTTTTTTTATTTTTTTGAGAAAGTTTAAAACTTTAAACTTAGTATTATATTATATGTATAATATTATTTGAATTTTGGACTTTATTAGATATTTTTTTAGTTGATTATTTATTTATTTTTGTTACTTTTAAAATATATTATATAATAATTAATCTATTACATTATATTTTATATAATATAATAAAAAAATATAATTAATTTTAATTAAATTGATGGATCGTAAAATTGATTTGATCACCAATCTAATTATAATAATACTAATCAAAATATTAAAATGAGGGGAGCATTATTTGTATCGGGATAATATAAATTATCAATTTATTTATGTCGGGCCATAAAAATTTGTAAAATAGAAAAAAAAAACAATTCTTATGACTTGACCCCATGTAATTGACAAAATTGAGTTTTGAACTTTTAACAGTATGGTTTTATCACTCACCTACATGCTCCACCAGTAGGCCAGTCTCTTGCTTAAAGAAAGTAAAAAATAAGCATATTACCTTTCATTATCATCATGAATCATCATGATACCATAAGAAAAAAGAAAACATAAAAAATAAGATTATAAGCACGCACAAGCTAAAAGGTGGACAGGGGTGAGAAAAAGAAAATAAAGTTGCAATATTTTGCAAGAATCTAATACAGAGCTCAACAACACACACACACACACACACACACTGAGGGTGGGAGGTAGAAAGTTGTAAATAGTTGGCCAATTTTCAAAGAAAGAAGGCTAGAAAAGCTAGGAAAGAAGCATGTTATTGTCCACTAAGAGGGAGTCTGGCTAGAGGGCTAGAGAGAGAAAGTTGTTGACATACTTACAAGTGTATGCCTCCATAGAGAGAGGGAGAGGGAGAGGGAGAGGGGGTGGTGTAGGTGGCTGTTGTGGGGGTTTTTCTAGTTGGTACAGCTTTCTGGAAGGGTTCTGAAGGTTGGAGAAACAGTTAAGGTAATTATCTTTTTAAAGTGAATGAAATTGCATGCAGTGATACACATGATCTCTTGGGATTAGGCCACTTCTGCCTCCAAATGATGGAAAAGTATGCTTTTCTTTCCATTTTTTCTGGCAAGAATTTTTTCTTTTGTGTTGCTGGTGGAATTATAATTTCTGGGGTAACTTTGGTTCTTTCATGATTTGTAAGATTTTCGAATTCTTTTTTTTTTTTGCATAAATCAGTGAGTTCAGAAACTATCCCTCTCTCTCTGTTGGGGTTGATTGGTTGAAACTTTTGGACATGTCTAACTGGTACTGTTGTCTATCCCAATTGGATAATAAAGTGGAGATTGTCCCTTGATTTTTAGATTATCCTCTGGTTTTGAGCATTTCCTATGTTAAATTCTTGAAAATTTTGATGATACTGGAATAGTGGCAAATCATCAATCTTGTCCCCTTTTCAAATATTTGTTCTCTCTTTCAAAGAAGTCCTAAAACACAACCCAGTAGAATTATAATTTGTTGTAAATTCTTTTCTTTCCTCAGCAACTGGTTGGATATAGTTCCCTTGAATGATAACTGTGCATGATTTTTGCAAGAAATATGATCGAACCACATCTCCCTTCTGTATTCTGCCTGAGGCCTCCGTGATCTTTCATTCCTTTTTTTTTTTTTTTCATTTCTTTTTGGGCGTGGTTTATTTTGTCCTGTTTATCAAAAGCTTGGATTTTATTCACACAGTTTCACTGAACTTCCACTTGGATGCTTGGAATTTACCTTTAGAATTTGAATTTGTGCATATTCGACAAAAAATTGAACAAAAATTGCACTGATTAAGTTTTAGTTCCTTGTTGCCAAACATTTATGAAGAGTTCCAGAATTCATGCAAGTCTTCCTCATTTAAACTGTAAATTAAATCATTTATGCCTCTGCTAAGATCTCATCCAAATGTCTTGTTTCGTACTTGAATTATGGAAGTAAGGTATGTGCTCTTGATATTTGGACATGAGAAGTTGTTGAACTGTTGTGCTTCATTTTAAAAGTTGACTTCTTTGGCCATTTATATTACAATGAAGCAATTTAATATTCATAATTTATATATACCATGAAATGGACTAAAGATATTGTATATCATGCTGCTTAGGTAGGGGAAAACAGTAATGCTGAGAACATGGGAAAGAAGGGAAGCTGGCTCTCAGCAATCAAAAGGGTTTTTACACACAACTCAAAGGAGAAGCCATTCAATGTAAGTTATTCTAAGCTGCGATATGCTTCAATACTGATCGAAAGGAATCATAGCAGAGGCCAATAATTCATTCACATAATGAATGTCTGATTTATTAATGTTCTTCTCCCTTCCCCTCCTTCATTAGCTGATATAATGTTAAGAATGGTATATGATTTCCCAAATTATTCTGCTTAACCTTCTGACTAGTAGGAAAGTCCCGTCAATTTAGCCCCCCTGTCATTAGCTGATATAATGTGAAGAATGGCATATGATTTCCCAAATTATCGTGCTTAACTTTCTGACTAGTAGGAAAGTCTTTCCATTTCAGTTTTTGTATTGAAAAATTTAGGAAGCACTAAAAATCATGGGAATCTCCTTTATATAAAGCTTATCAGTTAATAAATATTAAATACGTTGTGTGTGTTTCTTGTGGATCGCTACACACCATGTCTATTTCATTGTTGACCGTTATTACTTGCAATACCATTTCAAGAGCTTAGATTTTGGTTCATTAACACTTCCCGAGCAATTGCAAGTCTCAGAGCAAATTTTTCACCGAAGTATCCTAGAGAATCAAGTCAATACTGATGTATGATCCTTAACTAGCATATGTTATTTCAGGGATCAGACAAGAAAAGCAGTAAGGAAAAGAAGAAGGGTAAAGGAATTTTAAGGCATGGAGAAACCAAATCATTCATTCCCCTGTTCAGAGAGCCAAGTAGCATTGAGAAAATATTAGGGGAAGCAGATCAACTGCTTATTAGGCCTCCTACATCTTCCGAACAGCCGAAAACACCACCTGCTTTACTTTGGAGGCCAGCCTCTCCAAGGGTTGCTTCACCTAAAGCTGCTTCTCATAGAGCTTCTTCCCCTAAGGCTGCTTCTCCAATAGTTTCTTCTGCAAGGCTCACTTCCCCGAAGGCTCCTTCTCCCAGGGCTCTTTCTCCCAAGGCTGTTCTTCCATCCACTTTGACTCCTGGGGCTGCTTCTTTGAAGACAGCTTCTCCTAAGGTAACTCAAAGCCGCAAGGAAATTAGCTATGTGCAGAGGCCAGAACCAACTCTAAGAAGCCAGCACCTTTCAGCCACTAAGATCCAGGCTGCATATAGAGGTTACCAGGTAATACCCTAACTCAGTCGAGCAGGTGTTTATAGGAACATTTCCTTTTGTCCTTGTGTTGATTCCAGTAACTTAACTGCTCCATTGATTTAAACCTTGTGATTGTCTTATTAGCTTCATTGTATTTTACTGAAAGTTATACATTCCATCTCAAAAAAATTACAAAATAAAGTTGGATGTTGACATGGAGAAAGTAGAATAATTACATGATTATGTTTGCACTTGACATACTTCATTTCAATGCTGCCACCATACAATAGTTTTTGCCATCAAAATCAGCATAAGGGTTGCAAAAGATGATTCGTGATGACAGTTGAAGGAAATTGTCCCGTTTGTTACTAAGTTCTTTTCTTTTGGACAATTCGTGGCGACAGGGTGGCACTTTATCATTCAGCTACAACAGTTCTGGTAGAATCAGAGTAGACGGCATGTTTCTTATACATTTTTAGTGGAACTGATTGCATTTCAACCATTTGGAGGTGTCTAGCTTATGAATGATATTTTATGATTCAAGGAATGTGTTTGAATACTACAATCAAAGTTTATATGTGACAGAAATTGGCTTCTGCAATACTGATTCGTATTACCATTGTTGGTCTATTTGCATTCACAATGGCTGCCATACCAAAAGCTTAAAGCAAATTGGGTGGTTCATGCATTTGATGTTTTAACATTTCAGGCAAGGCGGAGTTTCAGAGCTTTGAGGGGTTTAGTGAGGCTTCAAGGAGTGGTGAGAGGCCAGAATGTAAAGCGACAAACGATCAATGCCATGAAACAAATGCAGCTCCTGGTTAGGGTTCAAACACAAATTCAGTCACGACGGATACAAATGTTGGAAAACCAGACACTCCAGCGCCAAGGACATAGGAATGATAAGGAGGTCGAGAGTACCCTGAGCAAATGGACCTTGGACCAACTGGTGAGTTCTTAATCATATCAGTTTCCGCTGTCTCTTTAAATATCCCAAAAACCTACATCTTTGTCCAGTTAAATTGTTCATTATCTTGAGACTTGGTCTATGTTTTCGTTGTTAACATCAAATTTGCACTGCTTTGTACAAGAAAATAAAATAGTAATTCACTAGTTTGGCATGCCCTCTTCTATATCGTTAATGTTTTGGTGGTCTGACTCATATCAACCTAATGTGTGAGTTATAGAAACCAAGTAATTACATGAATTTGATCAATCTCATACGTAACCTACTGCTTTGAATGATCTGATGTTCGGAGCTCGCTCCTCAAAGAATGACCATTCTATCTAATGTGATTCATATTCCTGGTGTTGTTTATGATATGTAACTTTGACGTGCTGTTATATCCTACAAGCATCATCTTGTCCTTTTCCCTTGAATGGTGGAAATATAAATGCTAAAATGATTTTGCCAGTTCAAGGTTTTGTTGTGAATGCTCACTGAACAAAATGCATGCTTCTCAAATCATATATTCTTTTTGATGGTAGATTGTTCTCTCTGTCTGCTGTTGTTTTAGCCTGAGGCTGACCATAATGGAGATTGGGATGATAGCTTGCTAACAAAAGAGGAAGTAGAAGCAAGGTTACGGAAAAAAGTGGAGGCAATCATAAAAAGAGAGAGAGCCATGGCCTATGCATATTCTCACCAGGTAAAATGAAATTTCTTCATTCCAGATTGATTGATAAATGGATTTTGAGGAAGGAGGTTACATTAAAAAAAAAAAATATGTATCCCGGGGTTTATACTTGGCTGCACTTCATCATATAATTGAGCTTGAACCATTGCCATAAATTCTAACTGTCTGCTGTAAAAGTTAAATGTTAAGTCATGGCTTTTTTCCTGCATGTAGCATTGTAACTTTTAACTTTATTTTTTGCTAAAAATTCACTCCTCTAATTGGAGTAAAATGCAAAATATTTGCTCATCT
This sequence comes from Paulownia fortunei, assembly GCA_019321725.1. NCBI lineage: Eukaryota > Viridiplantae > Streptophyta > Magnoliopsida > Lamiales > Paulowniaceae > Paulownia > Paulownia fortunei. Next base: position 15,281,863 of record CM033123.1, read on the forward strand.
GTCTCTTTCCATCTGCATATTAAGTTGCTAAGCCTAGTCTCACTTGAAATTGGATCACTTCAAAAAATTTGTCAACCTATATAGTCACTAAGATAATCATTGCAAGATACTGTTAATGTTATAAATGTTGCGGACTTTAGTTATTCTGCTGCATGCTTCAATTTTCTCCAATGTGCATGGGACTAAGATCTCAACTGTGTGCCCTACATGTTACCTCCTCGTATATAATCATGACAACACATACTAAACACAAAAATGTTTGGACTTTTTTTTCCTGGTATTATGACTCGTTTTTTACTCCATTATTGATCTCCGACATCAGTTGTGGAAAGCTAATCCAAAATCAGCACAAAGTCCTCTGGACATTCGATCCAATGGATTTCCCTGGTGGTGGAACTGGTTAGAGCGTCAGCTGCCTCCAGCAAGTACTTCTCAGAGCCAAGCTGCTACAAAAAACGTCGCGTTAACTCCTCCCAGGCCCATTTCAGAGTACAAGCCGAGTCCTCAACTTAATGCAAGCAACTATAAGCACAGCAATTTCAATTCTGACGATCATGAAGTTGCCACGCCCCAGTCATCAAGGTCCAAAATCCCTGTTAGAATCAAACAGTTTCCTACCCCGAGTAGGACACCTCCACCGGCAAACAGCTCAGGTTTTATCAAGTACTCAAAACCGAGAGGAAGTGCAGCTAATTCGGCTTACGACCTCCCATTGAGAGATGATGATAGCCTCACAAGTTGCCCTCCATTCTCTGTTCCAAGTTACATGACACCTACTGTCTCAACTAAAGCCAAAGTGAGAGCAAATAGCAACCCAAAAGAGAGACTTCCGGGGACTCCGGGTAACGATTCGAAGAGGAGATTTTCTTTTCCTTTGACTCCAAATATTGGTTCTTTCAAGTGGAATAAAGGGTCTAACAAAGATTCTGCCTCTCAAATGGTATTGGAAAATCACCAGTCTTCACATTCAGTTGGAGATTTGAGCGTCGATTCAGCCATTTCAATGCCTGCTACAGTTGGGAGAAAGCCCTTTAATAGATTTGTGTGATATTCTATTTTCTGAACATGCTTTCTGTTTGTTACCCTCTGTATTCCATTTTCTGAGGGCGTTTTCATTTTCATACTTATTGAATGTATGCATGAGTGGTATCTTTATTACAGCCAGTCATGTAAAATAATGAAGAAACAATAGGAGATGTTGGCTTGATCACTATAGAGAAATTGATTTTTTTGCCAAATTCTGGCTCAAGAATCCTTACATTATTTTCCTATGATTGGTAGACTTATAAGCTCATCTGCAGTTTTAGTTTTTCATTCTTCAGCACAAACTCTCCCTCCTTGAAAAGACTTAAAGCCTATATATCCAGGAGAAGACTGATTGTTTCTTAGTCTCTCTCATAAACATATATCAATCATAAGATAAGTAAAATTACATTTATAGTACAAATATGTTGTCCACCAAACAAATCTGGGCAAGAAATTTCTCAGACTGTTTATATCAATCCAGTTGTGTGTTTCCAAGAGTGCCCTCATTTATCCTTAACTCGATTTTATATTAATTTCAAGTTATGTTTACAGTAATTCTTCACATAACAAATGTCGTTTCTAGTACATCTTTTAGGACAAATGAATGCTTGAATTTCTTACACCTTTTTTAGACATATATACACTTTTAATTATCACTCTTTGATTTTACCGTTGGCTGAATTTACAAGTGTAATCCACTTTGTAACTTGCTCATAATTATTTACCTCCCTTTGAGTAATAAGCTAATTAAAGAAAAAGAAAAAAGAGTGAACAATTATATTTGGTAAAAAATATAAGCAACCAAATTATAAATAATTGGTTCGACTCATGAATCCCAAATCTAGAACCCATCACATTACTGAGCCCGCTCTCGGCCCAAACCCATGGGTATCTAGTATTTACTCCATTTTGCTTTTGATTGTTTTTTGCTTTTTTCTTCTGATAAAATATGTTAAGAGTTACTAAATTATTTTTCCCCGAAAAAAAATCACCATTTATCCAAATTCAAGACATTAAATTAATTAATACATTTATTATATTTCAGGTTTGGTTTTCTTCAATTTTGATTAATCGAAAAATTACAATTCATATCAATAATTTTATTCAATTTTTTAAAATTTCACAACAATTTAAGTATGGCGTGGTTTGTAGATCAAACTATAAGCTTTTTTTTTTTTATAACGAACATTATTGATGTACTCGATTCAACAAAATATCTTACTGGGACTAACATTATAAAAAAAAAAAATTAATCTTTTTACTCTCTTTTTAATATTTAAGATAAGTTAAATTAGGGACACTTATAAAGTATCTTTTGCCAAGAAAAAACTGAGGAAAAGAATGAAAGGAATATAATTTCAATCTTGAGCAAACTGCAGTTCACTCCTTCACAAAAAACCCTTTTGGCATTAAACCCCCATAAAGCAAGGAAAAAATAGTTTACAAATAGTATTTTGAAATATTTTACTTTATAAAACTGCTTTTTTTTTAAAAAAAAAATAATAATTAAACCCTTAACTGCCTCTAGATATCACAACCCTAAATATCACATTTTTGCAGTAATCCTGCTAGAAATTAAAAAAAATATACCATATTATCAAATCAATTAATTAGTTTCACGTTGGTCCTAACGTCTATTTTTAGCAAAAAAATCTATTGATCAGCACTTGGGCAAGCACATCATTTTGGTTTGGTTATTACTATTTTTGTTTAATTTTTTGATTCTGTAATTTAATGAATTAATGTTTTTTTTAAAATAAAAATAATAAGATATTTTTAAAAAATAAAGAACAAATCATAATTGATATCTTATAACGATTTTAAGTGTTGACGAGTAAAATATAAAAAATAGTACAAAAATAAGAATAAATTATAAAATCACCCATGGTTTAATCTATTACATAAACTATCGCTTTAAGTTTATATATTACAAATATATATCTCAACTTTGCAAATTGCATCATGGTATATCATTGTTAAAATATGGTTTGTCCATCTTTTTTGGGTTGATATCAAATATTTTTCATAAAAGGGACAGACAATATGTGCAACTTGTACGAGAAATACAAATCTAAATGGAGTATTTGTAATAGTTCAAGGAAGATTAGTAATTAATGCAATTTTTATTTAAATTTTACACTGAATTTTTCAGTTTAATTTAATAAATTAAAATAAAATTTTAATTAATAAATACATTAATTTAATTTAGTTAATAAGTTTTTAATTTAATTAATGAATACCAAACTATTTTTTTTTAATTTAATTTTATTATATGCTAATTTTTTTATTCTAATACGATTCAACCTAGAAGTAAAGCAAGATGTTTATTGATATTAATGTTTATACATGATATGGGTTGACTATAGACCCCATACATAAAACCCAAAGAACAGAACAACTCTAGGCCAGCCCCCCACGTCTCTACTCACCCCCCACCCGTACCATTATACATAAAACTCAAAGTATAGAACAACTCTAGGGCCAGCCCACCCCCACCCCCCACCCGTACCACTATACATAAAACTCAAAGTACAGAACAACTCTAGGGCCAGCCCACCACCTCCTACCCCACCACCCCGGTGGTGGGGGGTGTGGGGAGGTTCCGGTGGTGGTCCAGGAAAACTAGGGGTTGGAAAGTTTTGAAACAATTGCAACAATTCATCTATCAAAAAAATAAGAAATTAGATGTAGATAAGAAAAAAAAAAGGAAAAAGAAAAAAGACAGCAGATTTTAAAAAATATATCAAAATAACATCGTACGACCATATTAACAACATAAGAACGACGTGTGATTTAATATTAGTGGGTTACAAATTTTGCAACTTTTAAAACATGAAATTCACGCACGAACATTTATGCCAAGGTATTACAATTATATCATGGACCTTGTTGCTCTATAAATTTTAATATATGAGGGTCCGCACTACAGCCTCTTTGTGCAACAAGAAAAGATGAAGGGGGTTGTTTGATAATACTGAGATTTGATTAATTGATTAATAAGGAAAAACATTTACCAAAAATAATAAATGTAAGAATTCAATTGAAAAGTCCAGTTCATATCAATATTATAGGCCCAATTAGAAACAGGGGCAAACTAGTAATTTTCCTAAAGGTAGGAAGGCTAAAATGGAAAGAAAAAAAAAATACTAACAACTATAATGCCCCTGGTTATTCATAGAATATAATTTTTGGTAATTTCATACTTTAGAGGATGTTTTACATCTCACCTCTATACTATTGAAGTTTTACAAATATCTCCCTCATACGATGATGAGAAGTACGCGATTTATCATTTTTTTCAATTCTAACTCTGTCTTATAAATTCTGAAAAATTGTGATGTTTATTTGACTGTTGAAAGGTTTAGATGAGAACAAAACTAAAGAATCAATTTCTACTACAAAATTAAGTTTAATGGATAAAGTACTTAAGTGAAAGTAAGTTCATAATATAAGGGTGTAATTTTCTATCAAAATGTAATTTTTTAGATATTTTTTTATCAAAATGTTATTTCTAAGGGAGTGAAATGCAATTTGTCCTTGGGGTTGAGTAAGGGTGTTCTTTAATGAATAGAATTGAACTGAAGTTTTAATAAATCGAAAATTTGGTTTTGAAGGGTTATACCAAATATCGAATCAAATTAATGCTTCGGTTTGATTATTATTATTTTTTAATTTCTTGATGATTATTATTATTTTTTAATTTCTTGATTATGTAATTTAATGAATGATTTTTTTTAAATAAATAAAAATAATGAGGTATTTCAAAAAAAAATAATGATTCATAATTATATCTTATAATATTCTATGTCTTGGTGAGTAAAAAATAAAAAATTAGTATAAAATTAAGGGTCAATTATAAAAACCACCCCTGATGTTTGACATATTTACAGAAATTAGCACTCTAAGTTTATAGATTACAAATATCTTCTTGATATGTATCTCTATTTTATAAATTGCACATATTGTATATTATCATTAAAAAGTCCATCTCTTTTTTTTGTTTTGTTTGATTTTTTTATTGATATCAATATTTTTCATAACATGATAGAGGGCATGTGTAATTTGTATAAAAAAAAACAAACTTCAATGGGGGCATTTGTAATAACTCAAGAAGTGTTAGTAATTTATAAATTTAGAGGGGTAATTTTTATAAATAGGTCAAACCCGAGGGTTGATTTTTATAATTAACTTTAAAAGTAAATGATAAATAAAAAAAATATTATATGAGAATTATAATTAGGTAATCAATTAGGTTCACTGAGCCGGAATCAAAAATAAAAATCAAATCTAATATTAGATTTTAAAAAAAATAAAAAATGAATATCAAATCGTTTTTTTTTTCAATTTTTGCTATATATTGAATTTTTTATTTTAATTTTATTCTATTGATTCATCAAAGTGTGGAATGCCTAGAAGTAAAACAAGATGTTGATTGATAGAAAATTTGTCTCCATCTTCAAGGGTCTTGAAATTCAGGGATTTTTTGATGTGGGTTGAATATAGGGTATTAAATTTCTTATTCTATTTTTTTTATTTTACTTTTATTTTATTATTTGGATTTATGATATGTGTTCATAAAATAAATTTCATTCAAATAATTAATAATATATATTTATCTTATGAATAATTGTCTATCATCCAAAAAAAATAAAATTTAAAGTAAAATAAAAAAAATGAAACATGGTATCTGAACCTTGAATATAGACCCTATACATGAAACCCAAAATATCAACAGCTAGAACAACTTTAGAACAGGGAGGCTGCAGAAGTTGGAATTTCAGATTTTGGTGTTCTGGGGGGTCCAAGGAGACTAGGGGTAGGAAAGTTTTGAAACAATTGCAACAACTCATCTATCAAAAAATTAAGAAATTAGATGTAGATAAAAAAAAAAAAAAAAGAAAAAGAAAAATGACAGCAGATTTTAAAAAATATATCAAAAATATAAAACATTACAATTATTTATCACATGAAATTGGGGTACCAATATTTATATCAAAAGTATTACAATTGTGTCATGAACCTCGTTACTATGTAGATTTTAATACACGAGGGTCCGCACCGCAACCTCTTTGCGCAACAAGAAAATATGAAGGGGGTTGTTTGATAATACTGATATTTGATTAATTGACTAATAAGAAAAAATATTTACCAAAAATAATAAAGGTCAGAATTCAATTGAAAATTCAATTTATATCAATATTATAGGCCCAATTAGCAATAGGGGCAAGTTAGTAATTTCTCTAAAGGTCGGAAGCTTAAAATAGAAAGAGAAACAACACTTATAATTATAATGCCCATCATTTTTTATAATTTCACATCGATATTGTATAACTCACTCCTCTACCATTAAAATTTAATGAAAAATTAGTTGAAAGATTCCCCCTTTTTTAATGATTTGTTCGTATAGTAAGTCGAACCCACTTTTTTATTTTTGACTTCTCTTCAGAATTTACGAGATTCTCCCAATTTAAATTTCCATCACATCACTGTACAAATAAAATGAAAATTGAAATGACCACATTAAATTGAATTTAATTAATATGACTGGCTTTAAATGTTAAAGTAAATAGACTTGACTTTTTTATCTTTTGCATGTGCAAAGTTATATTTTGGTGAAAGTTTGATTGTAGAGGCATTTAATTGAACAAAATTTCCTTTAATGACTTATGGTTGATGAAATTTTGTTAGTGTGGAACATGTCACATAACTAGTGCAACTGGTCCTATTTTAATAAAGTAATTGAATTTTTTTTTTTGGGGGGGGGGGGGGGGGGGTGGAGGTATGTATTTAATAAAATAATAAAAAACTTTTTTTTTTTTTTAACACTTGAATAAGTCTCGTTGGCAAAATATCTCATCCTTGGACTACCCTAAAAATCTAATAAACAATTTAATAAAACTCAATACTACAAATGGAAAGGTTTAGGTAGTGTTTACATGTTTTGTTTTGTTTTGTTGTTTTCTTTTTCTCCCCCATAAAAATAAAAGAGTATTTAATTTTGTCTTGAGGAGAAGACATTTTATAATTTGGATGTCTTTTCATATAAATTTTTAATCATGTCTATGTATAAATTATTATTATATTAAAATAAAATTTGAAAATTATATTTATGTTAATGTAATGATCGAAATATATAAAGATACATAATTTTTTTGCTAATATAATGATTAAAATATATAAATTTATATGTATTGATATGTGTGTGTGTGTGTATTAGAGTTTATTTTTAAATACTTTGGAAAGAGAGAGATTGCCTTTTAGGAGTTGAAAATTTAATTTAATTTATAAAAAGAAAATCATTATAAGAGAGTGAAAACGGTGCGTTCAAAATAACACCAAAACATTGTGTGAATTTTTTATCATAGTTATCGTGATTTTTTATTTATTTTTTATTTTGGCTTTCCTCCCAATAAAACTCTAGAGTGTATGGTGGGGTGGGGGTTAGGGGGTGCGTGTTGTGATATTAAATGATGAAGATAATACAATAGAAAAAGTTACACTATGTTTGGTTTCTTTGTGAAAAAATGTATAGAAATTAATACCACAACGTTTGTTTTTAGTAAAGTTTTGTCAATTGAATTGACATGTTAAACTTGACATTTTATTTTGAAAAAAATAAATTTAATTTTTATTTATTTTTAAAAACATATATAAAAAAAGAGGACCCTTTTAAAATGGAATGCAGGCCTTTTGAAAAGATATGGTATAGACATTAATAAAAACAGGGTTGAATATTAGGACGTATGATCTAAAATTATGATTTTTTTAAATATTTTCAAAAATTCTTTCCCGAAAATATCAGAAAACTAAAGACGTTTTCTCCTCAAATAAAAGGGGTGGGGGTGGGGGTGGGGGTGGGGATATTAAATGATGAAGATACTAAAATAGAAAAAAATACATTATGTTTGGTTTTATTATGAGAAAATATTTACAAGGTATTTATTTAATTTTTGTTTTAGTGAAGTCTTGTCGATTAAATTGACATGTTAAATTTGATATTTCATTTGGAAAAAATATTTTTTTTATTTTCAAATATAAAAAAGAGTATTTTTAAAATATGGAATGTAGGGTTTTTGAAAAAAATATGGTATAGACATTGAAAATAGGGTTAAAAATTAGGATGTATGATTTAGAATTATGATTTTTTGAAATATTTTCAAAAACTATTTCCTGAAAATATAAAAAACTACACACGTTTTCTCCTGATAATGCGAGTTAATTTCTCGGTAATGACTCCAAACCCTAATATTTTGTTATAAGTGGTCATAAAAAACATTATTTGGGAAAAAGACTACAAATGAAAATTTTATTTATTTTCAAATTTTCTTTTACAATTGTTACATTGCAGTTGGAAAACGATCATTTCAAACAATTTGTTTTTTGTTTAACTTTATATATATTAAAAGTATAAACCATCTATTAATATATCCTTATTTTAATTCACAAAATATTATTTTCGTATTTTTATGTGATTAAATATTTAATATTTCCATACGCATTGCATAAGTATATGCATACTCATGTACAATATTTAAATTGGTCAAATTCGGTCTGTGAATTTGAATCACTAATACCCAATCAAATACCTAACTTTCATTTACATCATCGTATTTAGTACTAATAATTTTAAATTCATAATAATAAATTTAATGAACTTATTTATATAACTTCATATTATATTAGATTTCAAATTCTTAATTTCTTACTTTTAGGGGTTTAAACGAATCAAATTGAGTCGAATAAATTACTATTTTTAATTTTTTTCGAACTTAAAAAATTGTATTTGACTTTCATTTGATTGTTAATTGAGTCGATCATAAATGAACTTTAATTAATGCGAACATGAATAGAACTTGAATAAATTAATCTTTTACATATTTTTTTGACTAATCTAGTCGAACTCAAAGTTTTATCGAACCAAAAAAATATATTCACGTTTTGTTTGTTAAATTAATAAACTAAGTTTTAAACAAGTTTTTAACAATCGATGTGGAATAAAATATCGAGTAACTTAGCTTGTTTTTCACCTTTATCTACTTTGAGCTATTTTTTTTGAATTATTGTGATAGATTTAAAATTTATTTTATATGAAATCATTAAAAATTCTTTCCATAATCCCTTACATCAAACTCAAATCCTTTCAACTAAATATGATTTAAAAATTTATCTCAAAACATCTCCAAATTAGTGGGGCAAATCCACAACAAATACAAACCCATTGACATAGTTTGGTTAATTTTTTTTCAAGAATTGATGCAAGTTATATTTTTATATACTTACTAATGAGGTACTAATTATGAAAAACTAATATTATAAATGGATATGCCCTCCTCATAGATGTCTAATAATTGCAATCCTACTCAAATTTAGATCATATCTATTCCTAGTTTTTATAATTTTTCAAACAAAGCAAGTCTAGAACAAGGGGAAGCTTTTGCCTACAAAATTATAGGGTTGTCACTTGTCAATTAAATTCAGTCCAGGTGCAGTTGTTCGATTTGCTTAAATTTGACTTCAATTTAATTTAAATTAAATAAATTTGAGTTGAGCTATTTATTTAAATTTATTTAATTTATAAGTCGAGTTTGAACTTAATAAAATTAAGTGAAAAAATATGTATGACTTCTTAAGTATTAGGTATTATTGCTAGTTTAGAAAAATGTTATATATTTTTCAACCAATTGATTTTGCACATTTTGTGCGTCTGCATATTTTTTGTAATTTATGTAAAATTAAATCTATTAAATTACTTATTTTATAGTAAGTTTTTCTTTCACTATTTAACGGTTTATTTTAATTCATACTAAATAAAAAAATTAATCATATTTTTAGTAGCCAAAGAAGATGATATAATTGGGGTGGGGTTGGGAGGGGCGGGGGGTGGGGAGAAAATAAAAATAAGAAAGAGAAAGAAACAATTAAAATAAGGAGAGAGAGTGGAGAAAATTGTGAAGTGGAAATAGTGAGATGCATGCCAATATATGAGATAAATAAATTAACAAATAAAATATTGTGGGAGAACACTAATCATGTCCTCTTCAATGTAAGAGAGTAGAGATTTCATGAGCATTATACAATAGAAGAATTTTTACACTACAATTTTTTTATTTAAAAAATGTTCTCTAAAATGATTTGTGAAGAAAAGTTCAATTCATGTTTTCTTCATTATTTATTTTATATTTTATAACCAATGAAAGTTTAATTATCATCATATAAGTCATTAGAATTTTTTATAAGTAAATATAATAAATTTTCTATCAATTTAAATTAATTATTTTCAAAAAATGAAAATAGTATTAAATAATTGCTATTAGAACCTAATTATTACATAGGAGTCTTCCTATCCAACCTATAATACTCTGACAAATAATATCAAAATCCAACTCATAAAAAAATTATAAAATATTTAAGTTTGAGTGACTTTAAACTCAACCCCAAACTAAAGATAACATACGATTTTAGGATCATATCATATTTATTCCTAATGTAGGCTCTTGCCAATCACAACCTAGGGGTGTGTATAGGGGTAGGCCCCCCTGTGGTGGTGGGTGGGGTGGGGGTGGGGGTGGGGGTTTGTTTGGCTATTAGAGAGTGACTTGTCAAAGAAATCAAGAATAGGGAGGGATACGAGTGGGATTCATGCAGTGGAAGAAGGGTGCCAAGTGGAATATCCATTTGTTTTGGGGCCATTTACACCTTTTCCTTTTGGCAAATTTCTGCAGACTTTTTTGTCTTTAACATTATTTAAGCTTTCTGGTAACATATAAACAACACGCACTGGCAAAAACATTTATTTATTTACTGCCCCTTCGTTTTCTCTCTTCACAATTTTGCCCCTCTTTGCTTACATATTTCATTTTCAGCCAGCATTTTTTTTTAATTGAAATATCGAGGAATATACTTTTTGACGGAGAGTCCAATGAAACTGTGGAATATAGGAATTGAATATTTGGATTAGAATTGAAAATACTTAAAATAATTTTTTTATGTTTGATCAGAAGATGTCAAGTTTGTTTTAGAAAATATTTTATGCAGAGTTATTGCTTAAAGTCAATTAAATATTACCTTCTTTTTATTTCGATTTCTGGAAGTCATTGTTGTAAAGTAAGTTTCAATGTTATATTTTATGTGCATTTTTATTCGTATTATATTCGTTCAAAATGGATTTTCAACCTCAAATTAAAATTAAATTCTTCAATATAAAAGTTAACCTACTACAAGTCAACTATGTTTGTGATATGTTAGAAGCAATTGAACTCCTGTCCAAGAAAACAATCCTTAATAAACTGCAAATCAAGAAATAACAATTAATTAAAAAGTTGATGAGCTTTTTTCAAACGGTAACTTTGAAACTTTATATTAATAAAAGATTTTAAGTTCAGGTATTACTAGGATTTTTCAGATTACTAAATTAGTAGTTTTTTCTATTATATGATATATTAATGTAATTTTTCATACTTTATTCTGTTTATATTTAATATATAGATATAATTTCATATTTCTTGAGTATGAAATTTAGATGTACGATTTTTTTTTTTAATTTGAATCCTGAAATACGAGTAAGAAATATAGGCATATGATTCGAGTCTTTAACCTTATAATAGGTTAGGCTAGACGTCTCTACTCCTAATAATTATACGTATGAATATTTTTTTGAATATTTGCTTTAAAATAAAAGAAAAATCAACTGATAAAAATTAAAAAGAAAGAAATTAATTAACCCAAAAAAAGTTTGCAAAATGGTAAACACGTCATAACAAGAAATAAGGGCAATTTTCTTGCATGACACATTTATTTGGTGCACACGCACACACATATATATACACACACGTATGGATCACTGTCCCTCTCCAACTAGTTTCCTTGTCCCCCCACTTCTCTTCTTCTCCGTCTCTCACATAATTTGCCACTCCTCACTTCTGTGGAGGAAACAAAACCTGAAAAAGAAAGCAAGCAAAAGTACAGGAAAATTGAAAAAAAAAAAAAATGGCCTTGCAGCTGAATGCCATCAACTTTCAATCACCAAAATGCCCTTATTTTGCTCTCCCCCTGTGGCCAGCCTCAGATCTCCTAAATTCTTCATGGCTTCCACTCTTCGCTCTGGTTCAAAGTAAGATGTATTTTCTTTTTTTTTTATTATTCTTTTTTTGGTTCTATATTTTTTATACCATTTTTTTTTCTCGAATGTGTTATGCCCAAAAAGGCATATTTTGGTTTTCTTTTTTCTCTAAAAGTTGGATCTTTAGCTCAAATTTATTGTCTTTCTTCTGTTTACTGATCTGGGTTTTTTACTTTTTATGTCTAATTTTTGTTTTTAATTTTGATGGTTTTGTATTAATGCTTGTTATCTTGAAGTAGTGTAGGGGATGATTTTGCGTAAGATTATTGTTTTCTGCTGCATTAATGGCTGATTAATATATACGGCATTGGGGAATCTGCTTTTGTATATCTACTTTGTTTTAAAATTGAGTTTCTGGGTTTGTTTTTTCTGCTTGCCTAATTACATTGACAAACAAGAAGGGGGTGGAGGTGGGGAGCAAGGATCCTGCAATTTTAAGAATCTTCTGTCTATGATTTTTTTAATTGTTATTTATTAGTAATGAAGAACGGATTTATTTAATTTTTTTCCTGTATAAACGTATAATGATTTTTTTTTACTATTAATGAATATACATGTGTATATACATTTATTTGCTTAAAATTTTACTACCATGCAATTTGTGGAATTATATTTGTCCAGTTTGGGTGACGAGATGAAAGATGCAAGTATTTATGCGTAAGATCATTAAAGCATTACTGAAAGGCTGAAAGATGGTTATTTTAATTTCTTGGTTCTTAGGTTTAAAATTTTCAGTTTCAGCTAGATGTTGGGTGGACTCAGTATCAAATAGTTGGTCCCAACCCCCCACCCGAGTCTTTTTCCAATTATATGGGCTTCAATATTTTATTTTTTGAAATGCTTCACTTTTTATTTTTTTTCCTCTCCTTAATAATTACCATTTGTCTGTTCAGAAATTACTGTTTCACTCTATAAGGTTGCGTCATTTTTGTGAGTTGTGAAACAAGTGTTTTATGTTGTCTTATTATTATATTGTGGATGTGAATAAATATTTTAGTGCCACAATTCTTTCATGCATGAATGTTTCTGTGAGCAAAAGTTTGGTCCATGGTTGAATAACTTGAGACTTTGCTTGGTATCTCAAATAGCTTAGCCAGTTGTTACTATTTCTTTCCTTCAATTCCAAAGTTTCCTTCATATTTCCCTCCATTTGATTTGGATTTCAGGTATTTCTTGAAGTCAGATATTGGAGTCTGTGTGTGTGTGTGTGTCTCTCTCTCTCTCTCTACCGCATATTACCCATTATATATAGTATTTGGTGGTGCCTCTTTGACTATGTTAACTTAGAGCTTTAGGTTATGTCTATTCATAACATCATTGTGTTTGGTACGACAATCTTTCTTTAAATTTTGTGCTGCAGTCATTTGCAAGGTAACATGCTGTGGAACTTGTGATGATGATATAAATAGTTTATATACGAGCATGTTTGTCATTCCAACACAAGCATATTATTCTTCAATCCATTGGCGGAAAGAAACCAATCCGAGAACTGATAACTTTAAAGCTACTTCTCCTAATGACAAGTAAAGGCATACCCACCAATAAAATAAAGGATAGTGGCTTTCCCTCTATTAGAAAACAAGGATTGAAGTCAAAATTTCTCCCAATCATAGGGGGTCTCCCCCAGTCCTGGTTCATCTGATAGTATGATAGCATACTTGTATCAGTGAGAGCCAGCTTTCTTGTCAGTTTAAATACATTGTCAGTACAGTTTAAGTTGACAATATGTATTAGTGTCAAAAGCAACTAAGCTATAACTCTGTTGAGAGTGATCTCTGGCCAATTCTAACGAAACATGGCCTTAAACTCTTTGTTCTCATTTATTTAGTTTTATTTAGTTCACTTTAACAGATTCTTTTACACTTCATTAAGCATTAAACAAGAACAGGTAGCTGTTCATGTCAGTTATTTGCATTCACTTGGAAAATTTTATTACTGGGTTGATGAGTCATGTTGAAGGCAAAGGCTGGTGTACATGTAGAAATTTTGTTGTGTGTTAACAGGTTATGCTTGCTTTTGCTGCTTGTATTCATCAAGCTTGTGCAAATATTTGCTTATTATGGAAATATTGATGACTTGATTATGCTGCAATTTTGACATTTTTATCTGTCTATTCTTGTAATAACATGATGAAAGGCAATGCCTTCTCTTTGCGTAAACAGTCTTAATGATTTTTTTGTTTGTGTCTAACTTGTTACAGGGAGGTTGAGACTGTCAAGAGGCCTTTTAGTCCGCCACGTGAGGTTCATGTTCAAGTTACACACTCTATGCCACCTCAAAAAATTGAGATCTTCAAAGATATGGAAGACTGGGCTGAGAATAATATCCTGGTTCACCTTAAGCCTGTAGAAAAATGTTGGCAACCTCAGGATTTTTTGCCAGATCCTGCTTCTGATGAATTTCATGATCAGGTCAAGGAATTAAGAGAAAGAGCCAAGGAGATTCCGGATGATTATTTTGTTGTTCTAGTTGGAGATATGATCACCGAAGAAGCCCTACCCACATACCAAACAATGCTTAACACCTTAGATGGTGTGCGGGATGAAACAGGGGCAAGCCCAACTCCCTGGGCGATTTGGACGAGGGCATGGACTGCTGAAGAGAATAGGCATGGGGACCTTCTTAATAAATATCTCTACCTATCTGGAAGGGTAGACATGAAACAAATTGAAAAGACTATCCAGTATCTGATTGGGTCCGGAATGGTGAGTCTTGCTAGATTATCTCGGTATTGAATTTTTCTTTTGCTGCCATCATTACTTTTTTCTTTTTTTTTTTTCAAGTGTTTAACTCTATGCTCTGTTATTGGATTGCCTTTTACATTGTATTTCATAGAGATATTCACTCAACTTCCTAGTTATGAGCTGATGATGCACTTGATTTCCAAAACTATGTGCAACTGTCTGTATGTTTATGAGACTCTATGAACCACATTCTATCTGGAAATTGTGTTCATTATATTGAAAAGTTCTGCGATGCTTTTTTTCTTGTTTAGCAATTGATTTGGCATGACTTGAAATTTGAGTTAGAATAATATAGTTTTTTGGCAACATGTGAATGCTGACTCCTCCTTTCCATTTCCTATGTGCTTCCAAACCTTTTTAGGATCCAAGGACAGAAAACAACCCTTACCTTGGATTTATCTACACATCCTTCCAAGAAAGGGCTACTTTCATCTCCCATGGGAACACTGCGAGACTTGCCAGGGAGCATGGGGACTTGAAGCTGGCTCAAATCTGTGGTACTATTGCCTCAGATGAGAAGCGTCATGAAACTGCATACACCAAGATAGTCGAAAAACTATTTGAGATTGACCCTGATGGAACAGTGCTGGCTTTCGCTGACATGATGAGGAAGAAAATCTCCATGCCTGCCCACTTGATGTATGATGGCCGTGATGATAACCTTTTTGAGCACTTTTCAGCTGTCGCTCAGCATCTTGGTGTCTATACAGCAAGAGACTATGCTGACATCCTAGAACACTTGGTTGGTAGGTGGAAAGTGGCAAATTTAACCGGACTATCTGCAGAAGGTCAGAAAGCTCAGGACTACGTCTGTGGATTGCCTCCAAGAATCAGAAGGTTAGAGGAGAGAGCTCAAGGAAGGGCCAAGCAAGCACTAAGGATTCCGTTTAGCTGGATATATGATAGAGAGGTGCAGCTCTGAGTTCATGATTGGACAAACTTTCTTCATGTGCTCCCTCACGGGTCTTTTCACCTATGGTTGTAACTATTGGTAAGAAAAGAGAAAATGCTCTTTAGCTTAAGTACAATTCCAATTCGTTGTTTTCCTTTGCGAAAAGTATTATATTGGGAGTTAAAGAGGCTGTAGATACCGGTTTGTTTCTATTGTCATATCACTAGATCTTCATATAGGACTGCTTCAATTACAATGTCGGTTTGATATATGTTCTGTTATGTTTTTCGTGTAGCTTTTGTGACTGTAAACTGCAAAATGTTGCAAGGCAATTTTGATTTTCCTCCCTCCCAAAATAAGACTCTTCCGCCCAATTTGCATTTTAGCTTGGGCAATGTGTTGTTCTGATAAAATTAAGGTGTGAAAATAGGGTTATGGTCTACATGGCCAGTCATTTGAAATTTTTTGTTAATGGAACGTTTGTAGTGTATATAAAATGATGTCATAAAGTGAAATGATGATAATCCTCTCTTGATTGCATCCCGCATGTACTTCTTGCAAGGTGAAGTTTCTTTATGTGACAGAAGTAGTCCGGTGAACATTCGCCGATTGAAGGCTTAATGCCACTTGGGTGGTACGTGAGTGGATGGCATGGGATAAGCCATTGAAAGTGGATGGCTTATTCAAATTTTTGGATTTTGAATTTGGTTTAGTTGCGAAATGGAACCTAGTGGGAATTAACCAGTATAGCTAATGTAGAGTATTTGGGTGGAAATGGCATGGTTTGGGAGCTTTCTCAAACTTAGTTTCATGCTGATTAATACACTCTTAACGTTAATTTTTGCACATGGCATACTAATTTTGGGAGAGGCTGATCTTGCCCCGGTTCGACCTTCGAGTAAATTTGATAGACGAGCTTCTGAACACTTAAGTTAGATTTTCGCATAAATTATTTTTTTTTTATTGACCCATTTTAAGCACGGATGGAACTTTCGGAAAGACGGAAATAGTCCCATGATACTCCTGTCATCAGATAGATTCGAACCACAATTCTTACGTTTTTTCCTCTTGTGCTATACAACTAAGTCATGCCCGTGGGGGCACTTTTAAATTTTTTTATATTGTCAAACAGATAGATATAAAAAGGTTTTTAGTTTGAGTTTTGATAATTTTTTAAATCGTCAAATAAATAAATATAAAACTCTATAATTACGTGGTTTTTAGTTTAAGTTTCGTTAAAAGTATGGGTATTCTATTTTTATATTAATTAATAATTTTTTATTTTGTTATTATTATTATTATTATTTTGGTTATTTTGTTACCTTTGGATAAATAGATGTAATGAATGTTTGTTTCCTAAAAAATATAAAATCCAATAACAACACATACACTAGAATTTTGTCATTGAGAAATATACCATACTTCAAACGATCCATATGTGAATAATTATGTGCGAGAATGACAATGTTAGCAACTTTAGGATATTACGAAAATCATTAAACAAACATGGAAACAAGAAGCAATTCCTTTTAACACTACATTCGAAACACAATGTTGGTTGCTTGTAGATTACTTATATTTCACATGCAATCAGCATGATTTTATCTCAAAAGTCTTCATCCTTCAAATTATATATATATATATATAAATTAACTTGAATATATTTAATATTTCGACTTTTTCACTAGGTATGTTAGAATATTGGAGTAGCTAGTTATATTAAGCTCCGAGAAATAATTGAGTTCTTAACTTGATATGTACGGATTCCACCAATAAAAAAAACACAAAGAAAATATTAATATGTGGATTTTTTGGAATTAATATTTGTGAATATATATATATATATGTTAAGAAAATTATTTCAAGTTTATACTTATTTAATTCTTTTGAGGGGTTGGAGTTAATTTGACATTTGCTGGCGTAGAGTTAGACAATATTTATTTTCAAAATATTATTTTTATTTATTTTATGGTAAAAAAAAGGTCACGACCAATAAAATACGCATTTAAAAATACTTGGCGGCCAATCCAACCAAAGGTTAAGCTCAAACTAGATATGGTTCAATAATGGCTTGGGGGTGTAAAATCTTGAATGAATTGAGTCAAAATCCTTCATTAATTCTTTGTCATTGGATTGAAGAGGGAAGGGTAGTCAAATGCATATGATCCTTTGTGGGCTGAATGCAATATAAAATATAAAATTAAATTGCGTTATTTTAAGATAAAATTAATATTTAATTAATCTTTGGTGCAAGGGCACTGTATCCAGAAAGCGTAGCCATCTCAGAATAAAACAGTTAGAAACCAGTTGTTATATCTTTGTATTGAATAAACGGAAAAAAGAACATATACGTTCAGGTTGAAGGGAACATTTGAACATATTACAAATTCAAACCAAAATCTTTCAGTCAAGGGTTGTGATTATTTATTGGATATAAATCCTAACTAGAGGGTGGAATTTAATTATCCTATCAAGTTCATCAAATTAATACACACATAAATTATCTATTTTATCTTTAAAATTAAAAATAAAATTACAATTTCTGCCCATTTAAAAAAAAAATTAAAGTATACATTCCTAATTTTTTTGAACAGAGTTACGAAACCCTTTTTCCTACAATTCATTCTTCTTGCTCATCTTTCTCCATTTATGAAACCCTTCTTCTACCTCTTTCTTTTTCAGTTGAGGCACAAAATGTACATTTGTTTATATTTCGTATTAATATATCATTCTTACAATTCAACAAAATATATATAATATTTATTAATGTATCAATTCATATTCAACAACTTATCATATTTTTTATTAATTATTTTATATTCTAACTAAAAAAAAAAGTAAAACGACACCTTAATGGATTGTAGTGTTCTTTTTCTTCAAATCTGCACTTAAAGCATATACAGAGCCATCATATTTATGTATACTGAAATCTCTTCAAGCAATCTTTTCACTTACAGATTGTCACCCAATAAAATTTAACAAAATGTGGTTCTAAATACTGTAAATTTTTGTGGTTCTTGGGATCCATAAAAAAAACTATTTATCTATGATAATATTTTAAATCAATCTAGAACTAATTATTTGCATCCCAAATTCATAAAAAGTTTGTGGGAGTATATCACCATGAGTATTTTCATCCATCACTTGACATAAACTATTTTCATTTCATAAAAGGTTTATTTTTGGATGTTGTATGCTGAAATGAATGGAGCCTAAATGTCCATGTTCATGAGAGTAAATTTCAAATTAGTCAACAATGATTGCGCAATTAGTGTTTTCTTTTATGAAGTAAGTTTCATTGTTTATCCCCATATTTTGATCTAACATGATCTTAGCATTTTACTTATAGAAAGAGAAAATTATTTACAATGTTCCAGAAAGACTTGAATAAGAAATTTTGCAAATACTTGAAGAAAATGCCTATGATGATGATGGTGATAATAATAATAATAATAATAATTGCAATCTTGTTTTTTTTACAAGTAAAGAAATTAGTTTACATTCTAAACAGTTACAACACCCAAAGTGGCCATAATCTTGTAGGGAGAGATCCACAAATTTAGTTTTTCATTTGGCAACAAAACTTATTTACGCTACAAATCAAATAGCCCATTAAAGAGTCCCTTTCAATTTCTCCAATTTTCCCATTTCAGAGCTAAATGTTTCAATATATAATGGAATGAAAGAAGATTTCAAAAAGAGATACTAGAAAATCAACCTAAGCTTAAAACTCTCAGCTTCTCCTTCTCCCTCAGCTTCTACTAATATGCTATGTTTGTCATGGGTATTGTTCAACTGGTGGAACAATCAACATTTAATCGCTTCCAGTAGGAGGGTGGGGGTTCGAATTCTGGTGGGAAACTGCGGTTGAATTTTGATATGAAGCAATCACTGTACTACTAATGGAACCTTATAGCCGGAATTCGGCATGGAGCAATCACTTTAGAAGCAACTTCTTGTGCGCAAAAGTGTACAGTCATGGGGAACTTGTGATCTGATTGAAACATATCCCACGATTTACCTTTCGAAAGTACTTGAGGCAAAAGATTTTGGATATCCATAATATAGTTTAGCGCAAATTGGAATATTGGATTATAAAAAAAATAAAAAATGCTATGTTTTGTTAGAGAAGTCGAAAATCAAATTTTATTAGTTTCTGCTCTTAATTGGTGGATGGAAATGGGCTAGGGGGGTGGGGTGGGTGGGTTGGCCCACTAAATATTGTGGGCCGAAAATGTTGATCAATTGGACCAACAAAAATAAATATAAAAAGGTTAAGTGTAATTTTTTAAGATTTGAAGCAAGTTAATTTAATGAGCTTGTAGTGGTCTTAGCTCCAAAACTAAAGTTGAGGTGTATTTTGATTTTTAATTCGACTAAGATTTTCTTTTGAGTTAATAATTCTTACATGAGAATCGCAGTAACAAATTTAATACAACAAAGTAGAGAAAAATCACTAAAAGATTAAACCGATTATCAAATATTTAGTGGGACTCAAACCATTGATCTTATTTTTGTTAATTATATCAATATTTAGCTTAATGAATTGATAAATATGCTGTTTTTGTTAAAATTTGACTTCCTCAAAATATTGAGAAGTATACTTTTGAGGATTATACCATACTCCAGACGATTCATATGTGAATAATTAAGTGCGAGAATGATTATGTTAGCAAATTAGAAATATATTAGAAATCAAAAACAAATGGAAGAAATTAAACACTTCCACAAGCATAAAAACAAGAAGCAATGCCTTGTAAGACCACATTCGAAACACAACTAGTCAACCATAGATTATGTTGGTTGTTTGTAGACTACTTATACTCAAAACTCATCATCCTTAAAAAATTATATATCAAAAACATTAAACTCAAATATATTATTATTTTTTACTTTTTGCTATTATTCGTCGTCCGACGACCCCAGTAAAACTTTAGGTTTTGAAGTAGTATATAAGCTCTCAAAAATATTTGAGTTTTTAACCTGATGTGCACAGATCCTACCGTTTAAATTAATATTCTCTTTATTTTAATTATGGCCCTATTTTGATCCACCATGTGCTTGTAAAATAATAGTTGAAAAGTATAAATTCTTGTAATTTCGTGTTATTGTTTTTAAACAAAATGGTTTAAAAGTAGTGATGTATTATCATTATCTTATTTGAAAAGAAGTTGTAAAGAAATTCCATTTTGAGAAATAAAATTTTATTTTAGAATATTAACAAAATAAAATAATAAATTTAAGACAGAGAATAAATCAAATTACATCATCATTTGACAAGCTAAAGCTTCCAAACACAAAAATATATATCTTTGGATTATAGCATTATTAAAAATATCAATCAACTGTCGTATAAATATTATTCATATAATTTTTTAAAAAAATTATTTTCAATATAAACAATTATATAACTTTTTAAGATGTCAATTTTGACTTTTAAAATATCGCATTTAAAAATATTAAAGCAAAACTTGGTTTATTTTTGGGCCCAACCCAACAAAGCATGAGCTTAAACTAGATATGTGTTTATAAAGAATTAATGACTAATTAGTTATATACAAGATGAGAAATATTTGGCGTTACATATGTATGAATATTTTATGATTTTTTGTTAAAAATTAGAGTGAAAAGTTGATTAAAATAAATGAATAATATACGAATTCATATATATATGTGGATAAAATATGAATGTAAAAACATTATTAGGAGCAAAAATATAATATATTTTGATATTATTTTTATATGTATTTTACTTATCCTTATGTTTGAATTATGCAAAAATTATTTCATTTGTATTTTTTTTTATTTAATTTATGATTATGACACAACTTAAATATAACTATTTAACAATACTTTTTATTTTTTATTTTTATAATACTCAATTAATAGTTATAAGTATAGTTTATATAATTTTTTAATTTTATCTAATTATTATTAATATTTATTAAGTGGAGTATTATTCATCAAGTAATATATGGAATAAGTATAATACGTATACTAAACATTTCACTTAAAAAATATGAGTATTCTTCGACAAATTTAGAATACATATAGAAAATAAAAATATTTTTAAATTATTCATATGTGCAAGTATAATACAAGTTTTAACTTGATTAGAATAAAAAAATTTAATTCTCGACATCGGAGCCCCACCTTAACAATACATTTTGGACTAAGATTTCAATGAGAAAAAGAAACAAAAAAAATGCAAAATTAAATTTTGTCATAAAGTAATGGGTTCTCTAGTAATTAATGTGTAATCCCTTTTGTTTTCCAAAAATGATTAATTTAAATTAATAAAAGAGCTACTATACGAACTTATAAATCAATTCAAAATTATTTCCACAATCCTTATAAAATATCACGTCATAAACCAAAGTCGGATGGATCATAATATATAAAAAACTATGCTATATTGGATAAAATTCATAAAGTTTACACAGTGATTGATTAGATTTTGCACAAAATATCAATATTCTTCTACTTGCGCTATATAATCAGTTTGTTTAGTTAATTTTCTCCTCTTGTTTAGTTAAATCTCTATTGTAAAGTGATTGAAAAATAATTATCGTAAACATATGGTTATTAATTTTGTTCATTATATTATAACATGCCTTCATAAATTATTTCAACTGAACAAAATGCTTAATTGCATATTTCGATCTTTTCCCAATCAAACTAACCAATTACTTATATCAAAATGTTAATCTTACTAATGTATAATTTTATTTTATTTTCCACAAACACGAGGTACATAATTTTCAAGGTAATTACCATAACCTAATAGATAAATACTTGGAGAAACAGAAAAAAAAAAAAAAAGTTCACTTAACCTCGCCATTTGTAACTTAAAACGGAGGTTATATGTTGATAAGTTGATTTTATACCAACTATTTCATATTTTTTTACTTAATAAATTATATATCTTCAAGCATTTTATGTCGAATTTTATGTGTTTATGTATTTTTGTGTAAATGTTTTGTTCATAATTTTTTTTGGAAGTCGTGCCATTACTCAAGAAATTGGAGTTGCGACGGTAGTTGTAACTTGGACATAATGTTTGGAGCTATGGCTGTTGGATTCGCTATAATCGCAAGGGTATACGCAGTGGAAAATTAAAATTTTTATCAAACATAAATTTAACCCCTTTGATTCGAAAGCGATTTTAATAATCGCACTTATTCCAATGAATATATAAATAAATATAAAATCGGATTAGACCTTTCGTGCACTCCGATTGTTGTAGGGAATGAAGCAATCAATTGCTTATCCTGAACTATCAGAACTCGCAGGGGTCCAAGTGTCTCCCCTCTATCAGGTCCACGATACGGAAAGCAACACCAATCAAAAGGGTTCGCTAGTATCTTTTTAATTATTTACTAATCTAGAATCGGAGTATATTTTCAAGAACAATAAAGATTGATTTTTTAAATTCTTGAAACAATAATATGAAGAAAATAACAAGAAACTGATTTTCTTTTTCTTTCTTTTCTTTTCTTGAAGAGTAAAAATAGAAGACTTTAAACAAAATATTTTTGTTCAAATTTTTGAATTGAATTATATAATTTTCATCCCTCATATATATAGGGTTGAAAATTTTAATCATTTTCCAACTCTTGGAAAGTTTTTCTATTTTGAACTACTTCAAAACCTTATCTTGGAAGGATTCCAAATCTTCCAAAAACTCTTCTCTTTTCACTCTTCTATTGTATGTGGATTAATTTGAGACTACATTAATCATCAAAATTGTCTACATACATTGTTGATATTAATTTGAACTCTTCAAATAATATCAAGATAGATATATATCATATATATATACTATAATTATATTTATATATAAATTAAATCTTAGTGGCCTATTTTATCCTATAAAATTGGTCACTACATTTATTTATCTATAAATATGTTAATTAAATAAATCATATTTATTTAATTTATTCTCTTCATACTTTAGTGGGCTTCTTAATTGATCCACATTTATTTTGGGTTTGGACTCAAAAATCCCCAAATCAATTCAATTGATTCAATCCCAATTTAATCAATCCAGTTGATTAATTTAATTTACTCCAATTGGGCTTCCTAATCAAATTAGGTCCAATTAAATAATTCAATTACTTAATTAAATAATTTAATTTAACTATTAAATTAAATAGAACCTTTAATTAATTAATTGATCAGTATTAATTAATTAATTTCTAACCATTGGATAAAATTTAAAATTAAAATTGTTACTTTTTATAAAGATGTGTGACCCTCTTAGATTCACTACTATACTAGTAGTGGGTTTGCAACATTTGCAACTTATGAATAACAATTATTTTAATTAATTAATTCAATTAATTAATCCGTTTGGAATCAACTCTTTAATTCCAAGAACCTCACTATCCATGAAAACACCTAACAAGTAATCATGACAAACTAGTCTTAGGTAAAATAGCGAGTAAACCTATTTCAGTTGCGAGTACCATACACGTACGGTCCTTTCGACAGCTAATCTCCTGATTGAATTTAAGGCATGGATTATAAGTCGAAACCCTAAATGATTCAATTGTTGTGATCCCATTTCAAGTTTCAATGATTCTTGATGAATCACAATTCATTCTGCCTTGGCCAAGGTTTTTGAATCACGAACTATGAAAACACAGGAGATTCCCTTGTTTAAAAAGACAAGTGTCGAATTTTATGTTGACCACTGACAAACCTCTATGCACACCAGTGCAACACCCAACATACCCCCTTTGTGATTGTCAACCAATCAGAAGATATATCAAAGTACTGCAGGATGCACACAAGGCTACCATCGTACCTCAAGTTTGAGGACTAGTCGTGTACTATCGCAACACAGAAATTCTTATTTCGACGGGCAAAGCCTCCAACTAAGAATTTCTTGCGGGCCATATTCGGTGTACTTGTTCCTAACAAGCACCCACATATATGCACTTACGTCTCTATGCTAATGCCAATGGAATGTGACATTCTCGTCTCACGAACATGCATTATATGTATGAGTCTTATTGAGCTATTTGATGTCCATCTCAAAAAACTCTCGATTCGGAACTTATTTAAAACCAAAACTTAGAGGTATGTTCCATGATCGCCATTATATGCGCGACCATGCCCCATAACTAAATTTGGTTTAAGGACTTTATCTAATGTGTAGAAATAAAAATGCAAGACATAAAATAAAGTAAATGCCTTTTTATTAATATGATTCCTAATAAGATTGTCTTTACAAAAGCAAAAGAGTATAATATACCCAATCTAATTGGGGCGTTGGGCATCCTACTCTAACAATGGCGCCAGTGAGACAGACAATTTGGGGCCGTTGTCCCAATTTGCGAAAATTTTAAATCTCATTTTTTTAGTCCAATTTTAAAATTTCTTTTTGAAGGATTATAAAAAGCAAACTTACAAGACACATTTAGGATCGACTCTGGGCCAAAAAATAGAGAGAAAAATGAGAGGAAAAGAGAGCAAGACTTCAAGATTCGAGATTTGGAGGGCTTCTTATTAAAGATTTCAGAGTTCTTCTTTTCTTCTCAAGTTCTCTTACATTTTATCATGAATTCACATTTGTCTATGGATTTAATAGATATTATTAGGAGCTAATTTTCTTATCTAAGATTTTGATGTAACCTAATTAGAATTATTTGAATTTATATTTTAATTTAATTGAATGTTTATTTGATTTAGTTAAGTTTTCTACATGAGTTTTAATGTTTTCAATTATTTGGTCACTAATTGAATGATTTACTAATCATATTGACCCACAAGGTAATGTATGTGTCTAGTTATATATGTAAAAAATTATAAATTATATGTAAAATAGGAATATACTTGTATGCTTTGTGTAGTTTTGATTGAGATATATAGAATCCATTGATTTATTGATTGTTTAATTCACTTAAAAATATAGTGAGCTAGCAATAGATAAATTTTTATTAGATCTTGGGAGAGGCTATTGAATAATTGAAGGATTTTGGATTATCAATTAGAAAAATAAATTGAGATTGATGCGATTGAATATTCAAATTGAACTAATTATGGTGAAATCATAACTCTAAGTCTTAAAGTTATTGAAGTTCACTTTATTTATTTTTGAATAATATTTCAGTGATAATTTATTTTAGTTTGCATTAATCGCCACCCATTCCATTACGATTGTTCGAATAAAATTAGAATTAACCCAATTTTGGTATTTAACGATTCACAGTACTCGTGGGACAAAAACTTCACTCATCTACTTTATTACTTGTTTACGATAACATCCACTTGCATTTACTAAAATCCCAACATGTGCCAATTTCCATATAAAATCTAAAATTTTCAAATTTCATGTTACGTGTGAAGTATTAGGTAATTCAAATACTTATAATTTCAGATGTTTATATCTAATTTACATGTATCTTAAAGGGGTAAGAATTAAATCATTTTATTGTATGCATTGAGTCTACTGGTTTATATGTTGATATATGCTGAAATTTGTTGATTTGAACATTTCTTATGGTATGAAAACAATAGGTAAAAGCTTTCTTGGATTTTGAGATCAATGTGAAATATATGAAACTTGATGGGTCAAAATATAATGATCCAAAAATTGAGAGACCAATATGAATTATTTCAGGATAATGATGGAAAGGTATGTAAACTTTGAGGAGTATTTCGCCCTTGGCTCTAATTCTTTATCAAATTGAAAGAGTGTTCAATATTGGACCCTTATCAATAAAAGAAAACAATTGTTGTGTTGGATTGGGTTACTTAATGCAACAAAGTAAACCGGCTCAAATATGCAATGCAGTACGCAACGCAATTCATTTAACCTATTAATCAGACTAATTTAAATACATTTTACTTGAAGAAACTTCATATATATATATATATATTAATATAAATCTAAATATAGTACAAGTCATATAGTAAGAAAAAGCCATTGAGGATGGCTTTGTGATAGACGAGAAGATATCATAGATGGGACAATATTAATTTAATGCAATATAATTGAACGTCCTTCCCACAATTATTTTCTAAATCTTTTTTAAATTGAAATCTAAAAACAAGTAGTAAGTGACACAATATATTTTATTCGAAAAAATTTATAAATGTATTTTTGAAAAATATTAAGGTTTACTTCATAATAATCTTTGTATTTTTTGATGAAAATGCTAAAATTATCCTGACTAAAATATAGCCTAATAATCCCTCGTAAAATTCAAAACTTTGCACGCTCGTCTCTTACTTCATAAAACTAACGATGTTAACTTTTTTCATAAATCACCCATTATGTCCTTGAAAATCTCGGATCGAAAATATGAATGTAAAGGCCATAAATCATATATATTTTTATAAACCATTTGATATATTTTGGACCAAAAACAATGGTTCATCTTATCACTTAATTAATTAAAAAATAATAATTCATTCATTGGATCTCATATGAAATTAAAATTTATGACCCATATTTTTCTCCTATTTTTATTTTCTTTTTCTCTTTTAAAATATTATCTCATTATATTTTATTCAAATATATACATATATACATATATATGATCTTATACATATACATAAATCAGTATTTATATATATATATATATAAATTCGAACCGTTTAAAACTGTTTAAATCTTGGGAGCCATTGAACCGTCAAAGTTTCTCTCTGTGTGAGTGTGTGTTATACACACAAATAATGTTTGGTGGGGTTTTGGGGTGTGGTGGTGTGGGTGGCGTGGTGGAGATGGATTTGGGGGTACGGTTTGGTCATGGGGAGGAGGTGAGTTTTGGTGGGGATAGGGCTATTATAGTTGCGGTGGGGTTTTGTTGGCTTGGTTTGGGGTGGGTGTGTTGGGTCTGGGGCTGGGGGTAGGACTGGGTTAACGCAGTGAGGTGGATTTGGGGTTAGGGTTTAGTCCATAGGTTGGGGGTGTTGCTCGAGGCAGATGGAAGTTGTGGCGACTGGGTGGTGGTGAGATTTAGTTGGGGGCCTGAGTTCGCAAGGTACTCTCACTACTATTCATATTTTGAAGTACCCCATCAACACAAAAAAATTATAATAATAAATAACAATATTCTTAAATTAATAAAATAATAAATTTATTTTGCCCATTTATCATTAATCTAAATAATTATGAATAGTAATTTTATTGCCAACAACAAAATAGTGGGTCCCTTAGCCATCAAATTGGTGGTCAACCCCAACTCATAATTATGTTATGAGAGTATTTGCAAAAATATGTAATTTTATGTAAGTGCTAACTTTTTTTTTTTTTTTAAAAAAGTAGATAAGTGGCCAAGAATTAAAAATGAGTGGTGTTAATTTTTCAAATCTTGTAAGAATAAGTCAATGACAATAACTTATCATGAGTGAAAACATTGTATTTCAACAATAATTAATCACCCAAACCCCATGAAACCTACCCAAGCAACCTTCAATCAATTCCCAAAAAATCTTACTTTTATGATATATCATGAACATCATATATATCGTATCTCTATTTTTGTATCTATATGTGTATTATATTCTCATACACTATATCATATATATATATGTATAGATATATACATAAATCATGTGCATATATGTCCATAACAACACCAATAAAAATATAATTTAAAGGAAATGAAAAGGGATGGGCTTGTATGATTTGAGAAAAGGGTTAGTGGGCATGTAATTATAAATTCATACATATTTATATATTTTTACATGAACGTATGATATGAGATATATATTTAGTATAAACAATCATATATAAATATGCATTGAACTGAAAATAAAGCATAATTTAGTGGTATAATTAATTTTATTAATAAAAGATTATATAACATGAATTCAAAAATTATTTCAACTCATCAAAATTTTTGATTGCTTATTCCAAACTTTTTTCCCAACTAAAGTAACCAATTACTGTTATACTTTAATAAAATAAAAAATTATATCTACATATAATTTTATTTTCTTCGGTAAGCGTAGGGATATACATGTGCGGCAGATAATATGCATGGAAAGTAGAAAAAACAAAATATATACATAAAGGTCTTTAAACTTTTCTTCAAGTGTGACTTTGCTCAGCAACTCTTCAACCATTCTCTCTCTCTCTCACACACACACTAGAATATTATCCTCAGCAAAAGAATGGAAGAAGCAGTCGTTGGAGCCACCATTCAAGTTGTGCTTCAAAATCTGCTCTCAGTTTCGGCGGAAGAGATCAGCCTTTTCCGAGATTTCAAGAAAGATTTGGAAAAGCTAAACGATTCTGTCTCCATGATTCAGGATTTCTTGGACGATGCTGAGAAGAAGCAAGTTACCGACAAAGCTGTCAAACGCTGGCTTAAGAAGCTTGAAGGTGTGGCTTTCGATGCTGATAATGTTTTAGATGAGCTCAACTATGAAGATCTCTCCAAGAAAATGGAGACCCAAACCAAAATGAAAAAAAATAAGGTACCATCCTTCTTCCCACACTGTATTCCCATTGCACGCCGTCGTCAAAAGATGGCTCATAAAATCAGGTATATCAATTCCAATTTGCAAAGAATTAACAAAGAGGCAAGCGGCTTTGGCCTTCAAATGAGAAATGCAGGTGCACATGTTCCTGGTGCTGGATCAGACGCACCTGCCGGCATGGAAACTGATTCATTCACTCTCGATCCAATTTTTCTTGGAAGAGAAAATGATGTGCCGACAATAGTGGACATGCTAACTGCTAGCCCAACTGAAAAGTTACTCTCTGTCATTCCTATTGTTGGCATGGGTGGACTGGGGAAGACAACCTTAGCTAGGAAAGTATACGGTGATGAAAAGATAAAAACTCATTTTGAAAATCGTATTTGGGTTCATGTTTCAAAAAATTTTGATCCCGTGATTCTTTTCAAGAGTATTCTTACATCATTAACAACGGAAAATGTTGAACATGGAAGCAGAGAAGTTGTTTTGAAAAAGCTTCAAAGATATTTGGGAGCTAAAAGATATTTGCTTGTCCTTGATGATGTTTGGAACGAAGAGAAGGAGACGTGGGAAAATTTCAAAAACTCCTTATCAGGAATTAGTTCCACCACGGGAAATAGCATCATTGTTACTACGAGGAATGGAATGGTTGCTTCAAATGTGAACACACTTCATATCCATGTATTAAAAAGCTTATCAGAATCTAATTGTTATTCCATTATCAAAGCAAAAGCATTTGGAGAAGGAAATATTCCATCAGAATTTGAGACCATGGCGAAAAATATTGCAAAAAGATGTCAAGGTTTGCCATTAGCTGCCCATGTAGTAGGGGGACTGCTGTGCGATAAATCCAAAGATGAGTGGCTCTCAATTGAAGAGAATTTGCTTTCAGATTTTGGAGGGGATGGAAATAATATCTTGAAGATATTAAAATTGAGCTATGATAATTTGTCGTCGCCATCACTCAAGAAGTGCTTTGCATATTGTTCAATTTTTCCAAAGGTTTTGAAATCAGAAAGGAAGAATTGATTGAGCTTTGGATGGCAGAAGGATTCCTTCAAATTGATCAAAAAATTGATATGGAGACTGTGGGCAAGAAATATTTTAACCTTCTTCTGCAGAACTCCTTATTACAAATTGTGAAGAGAGTTGGCTATGGCGATACTCTGTATTATAACAGCCACGACCTTATGCATAGATATAACATGCACGACCTTGTGCATGATCTAGCATGCTCTGTTCTAGGTTCTAAGAGCATCAGTGTAAATAATAATGTCATGGATGACATTTGTCAAGTTCGGTACATTGGCCACGAATCTAGTAGTGATGAATCATGTCCTATCCCAAAAGAACAAGCAAGATGTCTGCGTACATTGTTTTTCAAAGGTGAAGTTTCAGATAACATGTTCTCAAACTTCAAATCCCTGCATGTTTCAACTCTGATGCGTGATGGTATTAAAGAGTTGCCAAGTTCGATTAGAAAGCTAATACATTTGAGATATCTTGATATTTCATACACAAGAATTGAATTTTTGCCAGACTGGATTGGTGAACTCTATCACTTGCAGACATTAAGAGCTCCATTTTGTAGGCTGCCAAATACATTAAAGTACTTGATTGGCTTAAGGCATCTTCACATTTCTAATATAGAATTGCCTGCTGAGATAGGAAGATTAACTTCTCTTCAAACACTACCATACTTTCAAGTGGGCCGCGAGATAGGCCGTGGAATTTCAGAGCTTGGAAGCTTGAAGAATCTCAAAGGGAAACTAGAGATTCATAATCTTGAAAAGGTGCATGATAAAGATGAGGCTACGAGTGCAAAGTTGTTTCAAAAGCCAAACATATTGAAGTTAAAGTTTATGTGGAATGAATCCAGAGAAGGTGAAGCAAATGATGAGAATGTGTTGGAAGGCCTCCATCCTCACCCCAATCTGAAGAGCTTAGAGATTGATGGATTCAAAGGCAGAAGTTTCCCATCATGGACTTTGAAGATGGTAGTACCAGATGACGTTGAAGGCCGCTGGGTAGGATTTAACAACTTGATGGAGATAAGACTAACAAATTGCAAGGAATGTGAAGAAATCCCAATGCTGGGGCACTTGCAACATCTCAAGTCTCTTTATTTGTGTGGTCTGACCAATTTGAGATCCATAGGTTATTCATTCTACGGCTTTGACAACTGCAGCAAATCAAGTAGCTCCAACAATGGAGTTTGCAAAGAGACAATTATTGTGTTTCGGGTGCTTGAAAGGCTCGTGTTGTTGGACATGTCAAACCTGACAGAGTGGGTAGAAGTAGAATTGCCAAGTGAAGGTGAAACACAACTACGTGAAGTAGTGGTATTTCCTTGCCTTGAATACTTGAGGGTTGAAAATTGCAGGCAATTGATGAGTGCTCCAAGCCATTTCCCATGCCTTAAAGAATTGGAGATTTCTAGGATGGACAGCGGCTTACCTTTGGCAAATATATGTGGGATCAAGTTAATCTCTCTTACAAAACTCAGAATTGAGGGATTAGATGGATTGGTGTGTCTCCCAGAAGGGTTATTCTATAACAATCAAAATCTCTCGCAGTTGTACATGAGTAATTGTCCCAGCTTAACGCATCTAGTTAGTTGCTTGCGAGGTGGCGGGGCTTCTCTTAGGGAGTTGTGGATATCTAATTGTTCGAATTTGAGAGAATTACCAGATGATCTACACAGCATCAATTCTCTTGAGAAATTGGTTATACAACGGCGCCCAAATCTGAAGTCAATGCCATATCCAAGTGGCGGACAATTACAAGGCTTCACTTCACTTCGTCAGTTACAAATTGGTCGTTGCGAAGGGCTGACAAATTTGCCAAGTGAAATGGTAGAGTCATGTGCGCCGTCGCTGGAGGGGTTGGCATTGTATGGATTAAGCAGTTTAAAGAATTTGCCTATGCTGATTGGCTGTTTGCAGAAAATGCCTCGTCTCACATTCTTGGAAATTATTAAAGTTCCCAAATTCATTGTGGAGATTGGCTCTCTTCGCAGCTTGCAAGAATTAAGGATGGGTTATTGGTCAGATTCACGGGATTATGTTTCCTTCAAGGAGACTCTTGATGGCATATTGCAAGGATCCCACTCTCTTCGAGAATTAGAATTGTGGGGGATAGAGCATTGGGACTCACTCCCGGATCAGTTTCAACATCTCACTGCTCTTTCTTCTTTTTCATTGAGTGGTTTTGGAATAGAAGCATTGCCTGAGTGGTTTGGGAACTTGTCATCTTTGGAATCATTATATCTAATTACGTGCGAAAAGTTAAGGCGTCTGCCCTCAAAGGAAGCCATGCAACGCCTCACCAAATTAACTGTATTATACATTATCGGTTGTCCGCTATTAAAGGAGAGATGCATTGAAGAACAAAGTGATGAATCTGAGTGGCCAAAGATTTCCCATATCCCCAACGTTCTTGCGGATTGGGAACCAATTTCATCTCATCATCGTCAGTAAGTGTAAGTATCATTTTTGTTTTTTTAAATTCATTTTAATGAGTGCTTGTATGTTGGTCCATACCAAATTAATTTCCTATCAATCAACTCAATTACTCTGATTACAAATTTTTCAACAAATAGCAAAATCTCCTTCATTTTTATTTTATGAGGCACTTCCATTTGTTTTCATGTAAACTTACCGTCTTTTTTTTTATAGATACTAGAATGGGTAAGAAAACTAACATCTTTCCACAGTACCAGACTGCATCAACATTTTTATGTAAAAGTTATGTTAGTGTCAGAAAAGATTGACATTTATAGAAGTTGGAATTTTGCACGAAATCAAGTATTGCAAGTAATGTTGTGAGAGATATTGCAACACTGGTGGAACAATAATTAATTAATTATTTATTTTAATTAATTATAATTATTTTGGGCAGATTTTCATAATTCAAATATTTTTGAAATATTTATTTAAGGTATTTAGTAAAGTCATATGTGTGATAAATGTGCTGAAACTAAAAATATTATTGATTTGTTTTGATAAGGTAAGAGAAGATTTGAAAAATCTTATGGATAAGACAATAAATTAAGAAATCAATACCTTTCAGATATGCATTAATCAAGACCCGATTTCAAGAGGGATTTACAAGGAAATATACGGCTGCATATATACCAAGTTTCAACATTAAAGAGCCTTAGTGGATTAATTGAATAGTGCCACGAAAGTGATTCAAAGGTGAGACGTTTTCCACTCACAAATATTATTCGGGAGAAGAAGGTGAAGGTCTTCGAAAAATGACTGCATCAGCCATCTAAAGGAGTCCAGAAGTGCTGATTACTCATATATATTTTTCGGAAGAAGAAGATGAAGGTTTTCGGGAGAATATCAAATCAATCATCTGAAGGAGTTCAGAGTTGGAGGGAGTCCAACAGTACTGATTACTCATATACATTATTTGGGAGAAAAAAGTGAAGGTTTTTAGGAGAAGATCAAATCAATCATCTGAAGGAGTTTAGAGTTGGAGGAAGTCCAGCAATGCTAATTTAAATCGAGAGGAGCTCGTAGGAACAACTAATTAATGGAATACATAGGATGGTCTTCATTTCAAGAGAGAGTCTTTAAATTGTTTTAATTTCATGAGATGTATTATGTAAATTGTTACAAATTAATGGATTGTTCCTTTCTCTGGGCGTATTTGAATCACATAAAAAATTAGGTGTTTATTTTTTTATTTTTGCTGCATGTTTTATCTGGTTGTTGCAATACTTTTCACAACACCTAGGATTTTAAGTAGAAATTGGGCAACGAATTATATCAATTAGTATCAGAGCAGGTCACTAAAACTAATAGTGAGATTTTGGTTTTTATTTGTTGCAGGCATGGAACTACTGCATGAAAGAAGTTCGGTATCATGTTCTCCATTACTTAATGGATCCAATTATTTTAATTGGAAAGCCAAAATGAGAGCATTCATCAAGTTACTTGATGAACGAGCATAGAAGTCAATCTTGACTGGATGGAATCATCCGACCCAAATGATTGATGAAAATGAGGTATGCAAACCTGAAACAGAGTGGTCGACTGCAGATGATCAAGTAGCGAATTTCAATTCCAAGGTACTGAATGCTATATTTAGTGTCGTTGATGAAAATTAATTCAAGTTGATTTCTAAATGTGAATCTGCTAAAGAAGCATGAGATGTCTTACAAATTACATACGAAGGAACTAAGGTTGTAAGAATGTCTAAACTTCAAATTCTTGCTACTAGATTTGAAAATCTAAGGATGGAAGAAAATAAAATAATTATTGTGTTTAATTGTAAATTATGTGATATTGCTAATGAAACTAATGCTTTAAGCGAGAAATACACTAATTTTAAACTTGTTAGGAAAATGTTGAGATCACTTCCAGAGAGGTTTGCATATAAAGTGACTGCTATTGAAGAAGCTAGAGACCTTACAGAACTGAGGTTAGATGAACTGACGAGGGGCACAACAAACCTTTGAAATGAATTTGAATCAAAATAAAAGGGAAAAGAACAAAGGTATTACATTGCAGGTTGAAGTTGAAAATGAACAAAATCATGGGAATGATGATAATCTACTTACTTTACTTACCAAGAACTTTGGAAAATTTCTAAAGCAAGTGAATAAAGAAAACAAATCCCCAAAGGTTGGTAAAATAACTAACTCTCATAAAAATAAAAGTGAGTCTAATGCATATAATTTCAGGAAAAACATGTGAATTCAATACAGGGAATGTGAAGGATTTGATTATATCCAACTTGAGTGTGCTAACACCTTAAAGAAAATAGGCAGATCACTCAATACCACTTGGAGTGATGAAAGTTCTGAATGCAATCAAGAGGAATATGAAGAACATGTTAGCAATCATGTTGCACTTACCTCCATCACCCTGAAAAAGAAGAAACAAACATAAACATTGGATGCTGTAAATGATGTTGTCAAAAATGTTGCAACATCTCACATGTATGAATCAATTATTTCTCCTTCAGAAGTCTGTCTAAATTCTGTTTCTTTGACAGGTATAGATTCTGATAAAAGTAGCGATGATGAAGGACCTATTTTCGAGGACATTCAACGCAATTACTAAGAGATGTTTGAGAATTGGCTTAAAGTATGCAAAACTAATGAAAGACTTGTGAAACAAGTTGCTACCTTGACAAAGAAAAATGAGACACTCAAAGGTGATGTGATCAGGTTTGAACTTTTAGTCTCTGATAGAACACAAGAACTTGACAGAGTCAAGAAAGAACTTGAAAATACAATAAAGTCTGTAAGGAACTTGAATTCTGAAACATCTCAATTGAATGAAATTCTTTCCATTGGACAGTATAGTGGAAACCGTGCAGGTTTAGGATATTTAGGTGGAGATTTATCCTCAAAAGGTACAGAATTGCATAACTCAAGTAAAAGTACCAAAACAGTTTTTGTGAAGAAAACTGGTAAGTTTGAATCATTGTTGAATCTGCCAAAAAGCTCTGGTCAAAGAAACAGAGACCTAAATCCAAAAGATTTGTTCATACATGTCATTTTTATCAAATACATAGGCATATTAGACCTAACTATTTCAAATGTAAAAAGGCTTTGCTCAGTGACATGAGAACTGATTCAATATTTTTTGGAATGTTGCAACATTCTGCAAAGAACACTCTCAATATCAAGATTGATTTAAAAAATTATTCTAAACATA
This sequence comes from Paulownia fortunei, assembly GCA_019321725.1. NCBI lineage: Eukaryota > Viridiplantae > Streptophyta > Magnoliopsida > Lamiales > Paulowniaceae > Paulownia > Paulownia fortunei. The sequence continues at coordinate 15,317,758 of CM033123.1, forward strand.
GAATTTGGATCAGGAAAATTGATCTTACTTATCATGTGACTCATACTTCATTAAAAGCTAACATTATTGAATTTTGGTATTTTGATAGTGGATGCTCTAGGCATATAACAGATGATGAGGAAAACTTAAGGATTATCAAAACCAAGAAGGAGGACAGGTTACATTCGGAGATAGAATTAGAGCACGAATCAATGGAAATGGGACACTACCACAACATGCTACCTAGAACTCTTGCACATGGATCTTATGAGACCAATGCAGGTAGAAAGTATTCGTGGTAAGAAGTATGCTTTCATTTATGTTGATGATTTTTCAATATTTACATGGATTGATTCTATCAAAGAAAAATCTGAAATTTTCATGATTTTCAAAAGGCTTTGTGTTAGACTTAGAAATGAGAAATCAAAGTAAAATTGCAAGAATAAGGAGTGATCAAGGAAAAGAGTTTGAGAATTCTATTTTCTCTAATTATTGTGATAAACATGGAATCTTTCATGAGTTTTCTGCTCCTAAAACACCACAACAAAATGTTGTTGCGAAAAGAAATAATAGAACACTTCAAGAAATGACACATGTAATATTAAATTCAAAAAAACTTACACAGAGGTTATAGGCAGAAGCATTGAACACGATATATTACACCATTAATCGTGTACACTTGAGACCAAGTATTAAAATGACTTAATATGAATTATGGAAAGGTAAGAAACCCAATCTTAGTTATTTTTACGTATTTGGTAGTACATGTTATATACTCTATAATCGAGAACACTTGAAAAAATTTGATTCCAAAAGTGATGAAGGAACTATCTTTGGTTAATCAACAAAAAATCAATCATATAGAGTATATAACATGATGGCTCGTACTGTTGTTGAATCCTTTAATATTATCATTGATGATTTTTGTGACTTTGTAGGAAATTTACATGAAGAGGAAATCATCAATCTTTGTGAAGAAACAAAAACTAATCAGGAAGAAAAAGTCAATCCTGATGCTGAAGTACTAAATGTTACAACATCTACAAATGTTGCTCAAGATGTTGCAACATCCTCAGAATCTAAAAAAGAAACTGAGAGTCATGATATTTTTTAGAAAGTTAAGGAGCCATCAAGCAGAATTCAGAAAAATCACCCTATTGATCAGATTATTGAAAATATGTCAGAAAGTATGAGAACAAGAGACAAGAAAAATATAAACTATAGAGACATGATAAGATTTGTGTGTTACGCTTCTTCTTTTGAACCTATGTATATGAAAGAGACTTTAGTGGATGATTTTTGGATAAATGGCATGGAACAAGAGCTTGAACAATTTTCCAAAAGTGATGTTTTGACATTAATGCTTAGGCCTAAAGATGTGAATGTTATTAGTACCAAATGAATTTTCAAAGACAAAACAAATGAATTTGGTAACATAACTAAAAATAGATTAATAAGTCAAGGTTACAATCAAGAAAAATAGATAGTTGTTGATGAAAATTTTGCTCTTGTTACTATATTGGAATCCATTAGACTTTTTCTAACTATTGCATGTCACTTATGTTGTTGCTCTAAATTATCACGAATCAAACAAATGTTGGGGGATTATGGGATAAGTGAAAGTAGTATAACTGTCTATTATGATAATTCTAGTGCTATAAATATCTATAAGAATCCTATCCAATATTCAAGAACAAAACACATAGATATTTGACACCATTGTATAAGGGATTTAGTTGAAAGAAATGTTGTGACCATTAATTATATTACAACTGACAATCAATTAGCTGATATTTTCATCAAAGCCCTTAACTCTCAATGATTTGATGCATTGAAATAGTCACTTGGAGTTTGTGCGTTATAAGAAGTATCATCTGCAGTGTTGCAACATCTTATGCATGATGTGATCAATAGAAATGTTGCAACACCTAGATACAACATTTGCATGCATCAGTTAAGAAACAAAAATATAGGACTTCATGCATTTTTTATATTTGTCTTTTGGCTATTTTACATTTAGGATTATCTATATTACTAGCACAGACTGTTTAAAATTCAATTAACCATCTTTGATTTTCACTGAAAAGTAGATATACACTGGAATCATGAAAAATTCCCAGAAAATGTGCTTTAATTATTCTTTAACATGAGTGGAGGCATTTGATAGAAAAAATTACCTATCCATGGGAGTTGAGCTAGTCATATGTGGCTAAATTTTCTTGAATTTGTTAAAAAAGCAAAAGCATGTGAAAAACCTACCTCTTATAATAGAGTGAAAGTTATTAACTGGCTAAATCCATCATACTTTTGTTTTACAAAAATATTCTGAAAATCTGGGATAAAGATTCATAGTTCATGGAGTTTGCTGATTGGTGTGGTATGGGATATTATAACATTGAGCAAAAACATTTATTGGTCAGACTTCTCATTCTATGTATTCTGTGTGATTTTCTAATCTTTGATTTGAAATAAACGCATCATATTTAGGCATATTTCTATATTTGAGTTGGGACAGTGATTGATAGTCGATTTGATTTGATTTTATGATAGAATCTTGGATAATGATCAATCTCCCAACTAACTCCTTTATTCTAGGAGAGTGATATTTGTGGTGTGAAAAACTGAATGGAAAATAGATCTTTTTAATATTTATCCTTGGAATTAATATTTTTTTTATATTTATCACAGCATTTGGGCGGGAATTAGGGTTTGTTGTGTATCAGGAACGGATGCAAAAAATATATAGGCAAGGAGGCAGAGAACTTTTATATGACCCCAAGGGAAGAGGAAAATACGTTTTGATCAGTACCATAGATGCATGCTACGCGTGTAGGGATCAAATCAACTTATTCGTGGAAAAGACAACTACATCTGTGGATAATGAACACGTGTGTGGATAGATTGGGCTGAGCAATTGAGGCGATTGTCACTCTGGCAGATTTAAATTAAGCACGGGATTTCATGCGTCAGAATAAGCGGGAATCTCGGGACATTACATTTAATATGGAAAAGATAGCTAACGATGGTTGGAACAGAAGAATTACCTTCGCTCAAATTTGTGTGTTGTTGCTCTGATTAATCAATCTTCGCTTAAACAGAGTAGAGAGACTAATTGATGTGGCTCGGAAAAGACCGTATTCCTAATGGGCCTCTCATGGCCAATAATCTGAGATGAGAATTCAATGATTGGGAACTTGGGCTGGTTAGTCAGCTAAGGTGAAATGGTTTAACCGAATTGAGTTTGTCAGATCTACCTTATGTATGGGTTGGAGTTGACAGATCTGCCTTATTGATTCGGGCCTCCGAGCTGGTTCAGTTCGGATCTGAGTTAGTTGGGATGTCCGAACTGGTTTATTCAAGGTCTGGATATTATGTTTAGGCAATATGGCCGAGCTGCTGAATGTAGGGAGGTGAGCTCGGGACAGAGGTAAATACATGTATGTAATTGGGTCTTGCCAGGATTCTAGAAAAGGAAATGAATCATTCCATATTAATCAACAAGAATTTAGGGGATTGGCCATATCTTTCTTAAGGATTAGCCCTATCCTCATAAGGTAATAGAATTCTTTTCTTACTTAATTACTATCTCGACATTGCTATAAAAAGGGATGCAAGGTATGATTTTCCTCTCTAAGAGATTATTAATAAGAAAAGACGATTGATTGATAAAATTGATTGAAACTCTTGATTACTTATACTAACTTGAGCGTCGGAGTGTTTATGCTGGCACTTCCCAATATTTTGTAGGATCATTCAACGTAAGGTTCATCCATGTTAAGGTATTATTATCTAATTAAATATTTCTTGATTGTTGGTGGATTTTCTGGCGTCATAACTTAATAGTGCTGGAAAATAAGCAATTTTGTCCGATTTCATCTTATTTAAATTTTGAGTAGATGGAAATGTAAACTGATTTAGGATGCCTATGAAGTTTGTAACATGAACTAATTAAAAAGCCTACAAAGATATTATCTTGCACTTAAAAGACTGGTGTGAAATTGAAACACCGCAAAAGTACCAAAAAAAAAAAAAAAGCAAAACTTATAGTCAAGGATATTATTTGAATATCAACATAGCAAAATCAAGTCCACGGTAAAAATGTGCTGCCACATTTCTCACTCAAACCTCCTAATTTCATTGTTCTATTAATATGGATGGGAATAAACTTTTGGTACCAAGGTTGCTTCTAATTCATTCCTATGTTTCTGCAGTTCGAATTTGTAGATAGCTACCTGAAGTTCATCTGTACCACCAACAACACTCATTGTATAGAAATATTCTCCAGGGACAAATGATGACAGGCTTCCAGCAACAACCAAATTCTTGGTCTTTGGTGCAAGGGCATGGTATCTAGAAAGCATAGCCATCTCAGAATAAACAGCTAAAAACCAATTGTTATACCTTTGTACTCTTAGGTTAAACAAGTGCATTAAACAGCAAAAAGAACATATACATTCAGGTTGAAGGGAAAATCTGCACAGATTAAAAATTAGTTAAGGGTAGTAAAACCCGATAGAGTGCTGATGTAAGAACATGGACAGTAGCCAGCCAACGCAGACAGGCAGTAAAAATAATGTGCTATTGATTTGTAAATCAGAAACCAATATATTTGATATTTGTTTTCTTAATGAATTGTAGTATTCTTTTTCTTCAAATCTGCACTTCAAATAGATACAGATACAACATGTTTATGTATACTGAGATCTCTTTAAGCAATCTTTTCACTTACAGATTGTCACCCAATAAAAATGAATAAATGTGGTTCTAGATATGTTAATCTTTTCAATTACAAATCCTAGTATGTTCTTGTATTAACAGACACTTCAGAACCACTGGTGCACAAACTCAGGTCTCTCTGCAAGTCTAACAATCAGAAAATGTTGTGAACTAAAAACTCCTAGTTTCAATGTAAAAAATTACCCAACAGATTATTTTCGAACTTAAATTTTTTGGTTCTTGGCATCCATAAAAGCTATTTATCAATGACAATATTTTACATCAATCTAGAACTAATTATTTACATCACCATGAGTATAACTTCCCCGTCAACCATATCCACCGCTCTGCTGCCACCACCCCCACCACTTCCATCCATCACTTGACATAAACTATTTTCATTTCATAAAAGGTTTATTTTTGGATGTTGTATGCTGAAATGAATGGAGCCTAAATGTCCATGTCCATGAGAGTAAATTTCAATTATTCAACAATGATTGTACAATTAGTGTTTACATTTATGAGGTAAATTTCAATGTTTATCCCCATATTTTGATCTAACATGATCTTAGCATTTTACTTATAGAAAGAGAAAATTATTTACAAAGTTCCAGAAAGACTTGAATAAGAAATTTTGCAAGTCCTATCAAACCATAGACAGAAATACTTGAAGAAAATGCATGTGATACTAATAACAAATTGCAATCTTGTTTTCCTTACAAGTAATGAAAACAATTTTAAACAGTTACAAGATCCACAAATTTATTTTTCCAGTTAGCAAGAAAACTTAATTAAGCTACAAATCAAATAGCCCATTAAAGAATCCCTTTTAAGTTCTCCTATTTTCCCATTTCAGAGCTAAATGTTTCAGTATATAATGGAAATAAAGAAGATACGAAAAACAGATTTTAGAAAATCAACCTGAGTTTAAAACTCTCAGCTTTTCCTCCTCCCACAGCTTCTGCTAATGCTCTGTTTTGTCAACTTTTTATTAGTTTCTACTCTTTAACTTATGGATGGAAATGGGCTAGAGGGGGTTGGCCCACTGAATATATTGGGCCAAAATAATTGATCAATTGGACCAACAAAAATAAATAAAAAGTAAAGTGTAATTTGATATTGTTATCTTTTTTTTAAGATTTGAAGGAAGTTAATTTGATGTTTTGTAGTAATCTTAGCTCCAAAAACAAACTTGAGGTGTGTTTAAATTTTTAATTTGACTAAGATGTTCTTTTGAGTTAATCAATCAATTTGTATAGGAAAATTACAGTGATTAATTTAATACAACAAATTTGAAAGAAATCACTAGAACATTAGGCTGATTATTAAGGGACTCGCATTTAATTCATTTTTATAGAGTTAAGAACTTCAATCTTTGCCACTTGAATTGAATCTGATTGACAATTTGATTACGATTTGAAATTTGAGATTTATTTCATTTGATCAAATTCAGATAACTTATTTTGTTTTAGCATGTTGAAATACTTAATGGAGATCTAATTGGCTCATTTTCTCACAATATTCAATCCTCAACAAAAATAGCACTCAATTATGCAAGAATTACGATAAAATAAGAAGGAAAAAAAATCCACACGAAATCAACTAAATCATAAAATACAATTTCAATTGTTTATTAGAACAAGTGTTGTAGGTTCATTACATTAAAAATTCAATATTATACGGATAAAAAAAAGTGCTATAAACCAAATGGGATGTCATATACATAAGAAACCCCACCAAAAAATCTACACAAAATATAAAAAGAAGAAAGAAAACTTCCAACTTCATTATTCCATCACAATTTTGAATAAATGGCCTTACTCGTCCCTACAACATAAAACTTTTTGGTAGGCAGCTCCTCCGTCGGAAGCAACGCCACGGCATCGGCGGTGTGTGTGCCCTTGCCACCAGTCATGGAGGTCTGAGTGAAACCTGGGCAAAAGCAAATAACGCTTTAGGCCGTGCCCTTTGTAACGTTTGGCCAAAACCCTAGGGTATGTATTGAGGGCCAGTTTTGAAACTGCATAATCAGTCCACACTTGGGGCCATCCTTGACTTTTCCATGTTCCACTCTTCACATTCTCAAGGAATAAATGACCATCCTCTCTATTTGCATTTCTGATATATTTTCTTCATCAAGAAGTATTTCTTTTAATTTGGGATTCTTCAGCTAATGGCATATTTGATAATCCATAGTTAATCGACGTCAACAACCACGATCAAAATGTATATATATAAAAAGAATAGAAGAAAATGGACTTATTAACCTTTCACTAGGAAATCTTATTTTTTATTTAGACATAGATTAATTTAATTGTATGTTATAAACCTTTATATAGAACTCACCCTTCAAAACTAGCTATTAAAAAGAGGGTACCCAAAGTATTATAAACCTCATATCAAAAGTCCATACTTTCGATATGCGACAAGTTCCATACACCACGCTCCGTAGTCCCATAGCTCACAATGGCAAGCTGTGCACTAACCCCTTTGGCTAGTTTCAAGCGAATACTGCAATGTCAGCGTCACTTCCGTCGCCGCTCGCTTGCAACTCGGGCACGTGGGGTATGGCTCTAATACTATTTGTTATAAAACTTTATATAGAACTCACCCTTAAAAGCTAGCTATTAAAGGGAGGGTGTCTAAAGGATTATAAACCCCATATCGAAAGCCCATACTTTCGATACTTTCGACGTGGGACAATTCTCATACTTTACAAATGAGATCATAACAATGTAACTCTACATATTATGTGCGTTTTTTTGGATTATTAGTGATTTTGTATTAATTGCTTATAAGAATTCAATTTCATCACATATAGTACTTTTTTTTTTTATGGATATATCATTTAAAAAAAAACACTTATATGTTTAAGTCTACTTAACCACTCGGATGTAAAAAAATTGTTATACTGCCCTTCGAAAAATACAACCATCGTAGTACTCATTTCTGTATAATTTGTAGTATCTTAAAGTGAAAGATAATTTTGCGTCGTATTTTATCAATGGCCTAATTATGGGGTCTAAATTTAAAATAGGGTTGAGTAACTAAGAAGTAGGTCGTCTTTCTTTTTTTCATTTACAGTTGTTGCAAAGTTCAACTAGAGTAACATGGATTTCATCTAACTAGTACCATTTTTGCTTTTCTATTTATTTGTTTCATTTGTTTGTTTATGTCGTTATTATACCTTTTGAAATTCATTGCTTTTGAAGTTTAATGAGATATTTGGTTATATGCTTTTGATTTGACTTCTACTAGTATTTTGGTGAGTTTTTGTTTGGTTTGCTCTTGTTTTGATATCTAGGACTAGGTTTAATAATATTTTATATTATGTTTGGACAAATAACAGCCTTGATGGGTATTGATTTGTAATTATTTTGGTTTGTAATTTTGTTGTCACGACTGGAACGACACTTAAAGGTTCTTATTTTGCCTCGACAATTTGATGAAAAATGAATGAATTGTAAGTTTTCCATTTTACTTGTAACTTCCATCAAATCTGAGTGCTTAAAGAAGTAGTTCATTATTATTGTTTCTTACTCTTTGCCTTTCTTAATGATCTAAATCTATGGTTACAAACTTGGAGTTGATGGTTACGATGAGGTGTATGACCATTTTGATGCTATGGGCTTCCTTTTTTTTTTTATGATGAGATGTATCGCAATTAGATACGCTCGACTCTTATATGATAATTTTGATGTTAATGATTGACGTTGAGTTTTGTTGGATGACTTTTGGATAAATGCATTTGATTTATTTTGTGGCTAATAACTAGTAGTTGATTTAGTTTTTGTTGAATGCATAATTATGATATTTGATTTATTTTGTTGGATGACTTTTGAATGAATGGCATTTGATTCATTTTGTTGTTGATGAGCAATGATATAGAAGACAAATACAAAGTTTAGAGATCCAAATTAACAAACAAAAAAAAATCATATTAGCGATGAATTCACCAGAATTCATCGTGTGAATTCATCGCTAAACAAAAAATAATTTTTTTTTTTTATGTTTGCGACAATTCACCAGGATTGCGTCGTTAACAATTTTTTTTTTTTTCAATATTGACGATGAACTGAATAGCATTTCATTGCAAACGAAATAATTTCGCGATGAAATTTGGTGTAATAATTTAATAATTAAATGACTAATAATGTCGCACTTTATGTGAAAGTAAAAAAACTCATTGCTAATATAAAAATTATATGTATTTTTAGTAAAAAAACTTCATTGCTAATATTTTTATTCAAAAAAAGCTCTTAATTATAAAAATTATACGAGTCTACTAACTATCAACAACTGCTTTTAAAGATAATATTGTAAAAATATTTAAATTTTTTATTATTTTTTTCATTCTCATCTAAAATTTCTTGTGCGATCAAATTGGATAAACAAAATTGAGATGGAAGGAGTACTATGAATGTGCGTTTGAGATGTATGTCCTGCTTCTTTATCATTAAAATCTATTCCCTTTATGATGGAAAAAAAATTCAAATTAGTGTATAACCTAGAGGGTCCATTATATATTTTGACTAGAAAGAAAATCTAATTTCTAGTTGTATGTTCTGTAGCACAAAACATATTTACTACTGAGTGATAATACCAAATTAGATTTACTTACGTTCAGTAATCCAAGCCTTGAGCTAACACTAGGAATTCAACCGGTTGTAGACGAGCGCCGGAACAACGACAAGAGGCCCTCAGTTAGCATATTTGGGACGTAAACGAACACTTTATTTAATGGTTTAAATTTTATTAGAGAGAGAGAGGGTTATTTAATATTTAATAACTTTAGAACGTGGACTCACGTATATAAGTAGACTTGATTATGGATCGGGAATCACTAGTTTCGGATTGAAATTGTCGATTTTACGGGTTGATAAATTTTGACCCTTAATTGTAACCGGCAATGATTAATTGCGGTCCGCGTTCAGGAATTGGCAGACCGATTCCAATTAACTAGCCCTAGGCCAATTTCGACCCTTGTTTTTTTTTTTTTTTTTGAGTTATGTTTTGAAAAATTGTTATTTATTAACTAAAATTTAATTCTACAAAATTTTAACTTTTTAAAAATAAAAAAAGGGGCTTGAAGTTTTAAATTTAAATTTGAATGAAATTTTTTAAATAAAAAAAATATTATTAATTTTTTAACTTGAAAAATTTTAATTTAAATTTGAAAAAAATATTATTAACTAAAATTTAAAATTTTTAATATTCTAACTATAATAAACTTAAAAATAAAAAAATGCATCAATTTGAAATATTTTACAAATAAAATAAAAAATATAAAGTAACCTTTTATTAATTCTTAATTAATTATTTTTTCACATTTAATGAATAACTATAATTAATATAATTTAATTACAAATCAATTAACTATTTAATCATTAATTAGAGATATAAATTTAACATTCATAATTTACAAAAAAAATAATCAAAATATTTTTTTCCAAAAACAAGTGTTGGACTATCTATCAGACCGGAAGGATCGATGAGGTCGGGCCAGCGGGTCGGGTTGGGTTTGTTGGTTATGGGTTGAATCTAATTTCAACTCGACCTGTGGTTAGATATACATGCAAGCGATGTATGTTTTGGGGGCCTAGCACATAGATTATTTTTTTTTTTCAGTAGAGTGGCATGAGATTCGAACTTCGGACCTATCCGTTTAGGCCGATTCTGATACTATATTAAATGAGTTTTGGTCAAACTCATCTAAAAAAACTAATCCAATAGAAGAGTGACGATTTGATACAAATACAATTTTTAATACCAACTTTCAAGCCTGTAAATTCTTATGCTCTGCTACCCTATTAAATAATCATTCCATCTAAAAATTTATTCTTAACACCAACATTTTAGTTTTAGGATAAAATGTATTTGATTTGAAATAGTTTCAAAAGATATTTTTTGAAAACATTTTCTAAAAGAACAGTATTTTCAATTTTCAATCTTATTGTCAATACCTACACCCCCTTTTTTTTTTCCAGAAAGCTTACACCAATTTTTAAATGACACACTCTATTTTACATTTGAAAACAAGTAAATTAAATATATTTTATCCAAATTAAAATATCAAATTGATTTGTTAATTCAATTTATCAAAACTTTTGTAACTTGTTAATTCAAATATATAATTCTTTTAATACAATTTTTTGTAGAAATTTTTAAAAATATTTTTTAAAAATAATTAAATCTAAACATAATGCAAGTGATCTTATGGTAAGAACAAGTCAACGCTTTGTGGTAGATGAGGAATATCATTGATGGGATAGCATTGATTTTATAATAAACAAGTTGCATGAGTTAGGAGTGGCTGCCACAATTGGTAGGACAAGTCAATGACAATAAACATTATGCAGAAAAAGGAATTGATGGGAACATTGCATAAGGACAAGTCATTCACAATGCATCTAGGAATATTTGTCAACCCCCCACCCGACGCTCACACACACACACAACAAAAAAAAAAAAATTATAGTTAGATAATTGAAATATATGTTTATTTAATTCATTTTTTGAAAATATTGTAAAAATTATTTTCTTAAAATGAATCTAAACATAGTGCAATTCTTGTACATTGAGCAAGTCAACGATGATGGCTTTGCCACTAGATAATCTTGATATATTTTTATTTTAATTCAGTTTTTGAATAAATTATTTTAAAATATTTTTTAAAAACTATATTCTCAAAATGAATCTAAACATATTACATGGCTTGTGGTACAAACAAGTCTTGTGGTAGAGAAGGAAATTTCGTGAGTGGGACAACGCTACTTTAATGCATGATTTTATATTAATCACCCTCCTGGTGACTTTATATTTAATTGAACATAACATCTACCAATAATTTATCAACTTCCAAAATATTTAACGTACTTTTGATGATAATACAATGAAATTTCAATTTTGGAAAAATTTAACATTAAAGTTAATCTGGTAACTTTAACCATGATATGTATTAAGATCAAATTCTAAGTTAATTTAATTTGAGTTTTACTAAATGATATTGCAAGAAATATACCTTACTATGATTCTAACACCCAAACATTTTTTTTTATAATCGAACAATGATTTCAGTAGGCAAAATCCTAAAAAAAAAAAAAGATCATGGCTAAACTCACTTTACATCTTATGGTATTAAGTTGATATCAATTACTCTTTTTACAAATATTTTTTTTAAATAATCCATCAAATTATTTAAAATAAGTTATATTGACATACCGTAATATTCTCAAATATAAATAAAAAATAACTTAATTTTGCCCTTCTATGTTAGCCTATAGTTGCACAAAGTGTCTTTTATTATAGACAAGAAAATTTGCAAAAAATTGTACTTTTACATCAGAATATTCCTATTTCTTTGAAAAAAAAAAAAAAAGTATAGAAGTGACCGATTACTGTTGCACTCTATTAAAATCTATAATTATATCTGCATGCAGTTTTATTTTCTTCACTGAACTTTTCACCATTTCTAACTTTGTTCAACAAGTCTTCAAGCTCTCTCTCTCTCTCTCTCTATCACTCTCTCAAACACACACACACACGCAACGAAAGAATGGAAGGAGCTGTGCTTGGAGCCGCCATTAAAGTTCTGCTTCAAAATCTGCTCTCAGTTTCTGAGGAACAGATCAGCCTCGTCAGAGATTTCAGGAAAGACTTGAAAAGGCTAAACGAGTCTGCCTCCATGATTCAGGATTTCTTGGACGATGCTGAGAAGAAGCAAGTTACCGAAAACGCTGTCAAACGCTGGCTGAAGAAGCTTGAAGGTGTGGCTTTCGATGCTGATAATGTTTTGGATGAGCTCAACTATGAAGATCTCTCCAAGAAAATGGAGACCCAAAACAAAATCAAGAAAAAGGTACCCTCCTTCTTCCCACATTGTATTCCCAATGCACGCCGTCTAAAAATAGCTCGTAAAATCAAGGATATCAATAAGAAGTTGGAATTATTTAACCAAGAGGCAAGCTGCTTTGGCCTTCAAATGAAATTAGCGAGTGCTCATGCTCCTGGTGCTGGATCAGACCCGCCTGCAGGCCTGGAAACTGATTCATTCACTGTAGATCCAATTATTCTTGGAAGAGAAAATGATGTGTCAAGAATAGTGGAGATGATGACTACTAGCCCAGTTGAACAAGTATTCTCTATCCTTCCCATTGTTGGGATGGGTGGACTGGGGAAGACAACGGTAGCTAGGCAAGTCTAAGGAGATGCAAAGATAAAGACTCATTTTGAAAAGCATATTTGGGTGCATGCTAAATTTTTTGATGTCGTGATACTTTTCAATAATATTCTTACATCATCAACAACAAAAATTGTTGAACTTGGAAATAAAGAAGCTGTTTTGAAAAAACTTCAAGAAGATTTAGGAGCTAAAAGATATCTTCTTGTCCTCGATGATGTTTGGAATGATGATTTGGAGAAGTGGGACGATTTTATAAATTCCTTATCAGGAATTAGTTCTAAGGATGGAAATGGCATCATTGTTACTACGAGAAGTGTAAAAGTTGCTTCAATTGTGAAAACACTTCCTAGTCATGAATTAAAAAGCTTGTCACAAGATAATTGTTGGTCCATAATCAAAGCAAAAGCTTTTAGAGACGGAGATATTCGGTCAGAATTTGAGTCCATAGGGAAAATTATTGCAAAAAGATGCCAAGGTTTGCCATTGGCGGTCAAAGTAGTAGGGGGATTGTTGCCCTATAAGTCGAAGGATGAGTGGCTCTCAATTGAAAAGAATTGGCTTACAGATTTAGGAGATGAAAATACTATCTCGAGGATATTAAAATTGAGCTTTGATCGTTTGTCGTCACCATCACTTAAGAAGTGCTTTGCTTATTGTTCAATATTTCCTAAAGGATTTCGCTTCCATAGGGAACAACTGATTGAGCTTTGGATGGCAAAAGGATTTCTTCAAACTGATCAAAGAAATGATTTGGAGACTGTGGGCAACCAATTTTTTAACCTTCTTCTACAAAACTCTTTATTACAAGTTGTGAAGAAAGATGTCTATGGCAATATAACATATTGTAATATGCACGATCTTGTGCATGATCTAGCTTGCTCTGTTTTAAGTCCTAAGATGAGTGATAATAATTGGGATGACATCTATCAAGTTCGGCACATTGGCCTGCAATCTATTAGAGATAAATCATGTCCCATCCCAGAAGAACAAGCAAGATGTCTACGTACATTATTCTTCAATGGTAAAGTCCTTGATATCATGTTCTCAGACTTCAAATGCTTGCATGTTTTAATTCTGACGGGTGATGATGTTATATTCTTGCCAAGTTTGATCAGAGAGCTAATACATTTGAGATGTCTTGATATTTCATACACAAAAATTCAATTTTTGCCAGACTCGATTGGTGAACTCTATCATTTGCAGACGTTAAGAGCAGTTAAAGAAAAGAGGTTTGAGAAGAATTATTTGAAGAAGGTGCCAAATACAATAAAGTACTTGATTAGCTTAAGGCATCTTCACATTCCCAACATAAAATTGCCTCTTGAGATGGCAAGATTAACTTCTCTTCAAACACTACCATAATTTCAGGTGGGTGAGGAGAAGGGCAGTGGAATTGTAGAGCTTGGAAGCTTGAAGAATCTCAAAGGGAAACTAGAGATTCATAATCTTGAAAAAGTACATGATAAAGAAGAGGCTAAGAGTGCAGGTTTGTTTCAAAAGTCAAACATATTCAAGTTAAATTTTGTCTGGAATCAATCCAGAGAAGGTGAAAACAAATGATGAGAATGTGTTGGAAGGCCTCCAACCTCACCCAAATCTAAAGAGCTTAGAGATTCATAGATTCAAAGGCAGAAGTTTCCCATTATGGACTTCGAAGATGGTAGTACAAGATGATACGACTTGAAAGTTACGAAGAATGTGAAGAAATCCCAATGCTAGGGCACTTGCCACATCCCAAGTCTCTTTATTTGTGTGGTCTGACCAATGTGAGATCCATAGGTTCTTCATTCTATGGCATTGACAACTGTAGCAAATCAAGAAGCTCCAACAATGGAGTTTGCAAAGAGACAATTATTGCGTTTCGGGCGCTTGAAAGGCTTGAGTTGTCACGCATGTCAAACCCGACAGAGTGGGTAGAAGTAGAATTGCTAAGTGCAGCTGAAACCCAACTATGTGAAGTAGTTGTATTTCCTTGCCTTGAATACTTGAATGTTGAAAATTGCTGGAAATTGATGAGTGTTCCAAGTCATTTCCCATGCCTTAAAGAATTGGTGATTTCGGAGATGAACAGCGACATACCTTTGGCAAATATACGTGGGATCAAGTTAATCTCTCTTACAAAACTCACAGCATGGAGAATACATGGATTGGTGTGTCTCCCAGATGGGTTGTTCTATAACAATCAAAATATCTCAAAGTTGACTATATCTGATTGTCCTAACTTAACGCATCTAGTTCGTTGCTTGCGGGGTGGTGGGGCTTCTCTTAGGGAGTTGAGGATATATAGATGTCGGAATTTAAGAGAATTACCAGATGATCTACACAGCCTCAACTCTCTTGAGAAATTGGAGATACGTGATTGCCCAAATCTGAAGTCAATACCATATCCAAGTGGGGGACAATTGATAAGTGCGAAGGGCTGACCAATTTGCCAAGGGAAATGATAGAGTCAGGTGCGGCGTCCCTAGAGTCTTTGACATTATATGGATTAAGGAGTTTAACAAATTTGCCCATGGTTATTGGCTGTCTGCAGAAAATGCCTTGTCTCGCATTCTTGGAAATTTTAAAACTTCCCAAATTCACTAATTTCGTTGTGGAGATTGGGTCTCTTCGCAGGTTGCAAAAATTAAGATTTGGTTATTCGTCAAATTCATGGGATTATGTTTCCTTCAAGGTGACTCTTGATGGCATCTTCCAAGGATTGCAGTCTCTTCGAAGATTAGAATTGTGGGGGATGGAGCATTGGGACTCTCTCCCGGATCAGCTTCAACATCTCACTGCTCTTTCTTCATTAGGGTTAAGAGATTTTGGAGTAGAAGAAGCATTGCCTGAATGGATTGGCAACTTGTCATCTCTGAAGACATTATCTCTATGGAACTGCAAAAAGTTAAAGGCGTCTGCCCTCAAAAGAAGCCATGCAACGCCTCACCAAATTAACTCATTTACACATTGAGTATTGTCCACTGTTGAGGTGGATATGCATTGAAGAACAAGGTGATGATTCGGAGTGGCCCAAGATTTCCCATATCCCCAACATCTATAAGTGTAAGTATCATTTTTCTTTGTCTTTTTTTTTTTTTCTGATTCAGTTGTGTATTTATAGTTATTTATTATCTGATTTTAACAAGAAAACTCTAATCAACATTATTTTGTTTGGTTATAAAGGAAATTTCAGGGAAACATTTGTAGGGATATAATTATGAGAGAAATTTTTTAGTTAATATATCATGATTATGTATTTTCCTTCCTGATTCACGGTTTATTCATTTTTCTTTTTCTTTATATTTTATTTCACTCCGATGTCTCTCCAATGCCGTCCGCCTGAATTGAGTTCTCAATAAGTTATATAGATATCTTCTTGGTGCATACAGGACACTTTGAATAAGTGGTTGAAGGCGTACATGCAAGACAAACATGAGGCGGCCAAGCAGCAATAATGCCATGATGGATTTGGAGTCCTCTGTGCTCAAGACAGCATCAAGATGATATTATTTTCTTGGATTTTGAAGGTCATATTACTAGGAACTCATGTTTCAAAATTGGTATATTGGCTAATATTTATTGATACTATTTTCTTGGATTTTTTCTTAGATTGTTGAATTTAGAGGGCCGTGTTTGTTTGTCTCACTTTATCAAAATATATTATGACGATTATTTTTCAGTTATGTTTTTGCACAATCACAAAAGGATGTGTATGAGTGCATATGTATATGCCAGAAGATGAGTAATTTCTACTTTTCTCTTTTGATATATTAAACAACCAAAAAATTTCAAGTTATATGAGCTCCATACCAAGAAGAAGGCTTTCTGGGGATTTCAGTTATAGTACATAGTGTTTTTTTCTCATTTTTTTTTTATAATTATTATTAGACGTGCTTGGAGATATTTAGTTATGCCATCCAAGTTTCAAGACAGCATCAAAGGCATATCATCTGTCACTCAAAAATAATTTATTAAAATAATTATATTATTAAATTACTAAAATATTAGAAGGTATTTTTATAAATAAAGAAATATTAATAAATACAGAATGTATTAAAACAAAAACAT